>OZ012549.1:37539492-38739492 GCA_963935595.1 Schoenobius gigantellus
TAAAAAAGTCGTACGGTGTAAGCGAACGTGTTGCGGCATCGTATTTGCTTACCGCGGCCGCTCGTCAATCACGCTCCGAAAGCTGACTGCGCATTTCAATATAAGGACTGTGATGCACTGCAAGATATAAGAAATATATCGCTATTAATTTTTTATCGCATAAAACACAAGCGGAAATCTTTAAAAAAAATTTATACTGCCAGAATAGTAAAATGGAAGATTTATATTTGGCAATTCGTGCTTGAATTTAGCACAAAAAATTGCCTAGATAATCTGCCGAAGAATTTTTTGTTTGCCTAACTAGATTACTTAAGACTTTATTTATATGCAACGTTTGTACGTTATTTCATATGCAATACCTTCTTACTGCTGAAACGAATTTAAAAATTTAATTATTGGTTGCTAATAATAATATGTTTTGATAATTTACATGGTTTGGACAATTTTTATAGATGTTAAAGGTAACTATGAAATGAGTTCATTATTCTCCTGTATAATTACAGGTTCTGTAGTTCAAAAGGAAAAAATGGAACCCTTATAGGATCACTTTGTTGTCCGTCAGGATCTGCAGCACAAAAGGAAAAAATGGAACCCTTATAGGATCACTTTGTTGTCCGTCTGTCTGTCAAGATTCTTATTCCCGGGAACGCGTAAAGATATTAATTAAATTGAAATTTATATTAACTACCCCGAGTATTTGATATAGATTCTACGGTCTCTTTTAACTGTGAAAAAAGCATACTTGTAAGTTAACACGATCAAAAGATATGACCGTTTATGTTGCATATTTTCGCAAATTTTTCAAAGGGCAAACCTACAGGGTATATTATAATAAAAAAATTAAAAGGTTTATAAAAAATCTACAAAACGGTACATAGTTAGAAAGTTACTTAGGTATACTTAGATAAGCTCGGTGTGAGGGAAACTCGCACTTGGCCGGTTTTTTATAAGAACTAATCTATTATCATAGTTAAAGTCCAATTATGGAACTTATGTAGCTACCATCTACCTTGCGTAAAACCTTTATGGGCATAAAATCATCTTTTTTTATTTATTTGGAGGTTCACAAGTTTATTATGCATGAAATTGGGATATATCCAGTCGTATTCTCCTATTCCAATCCGCAACAGAAAAAAACATATCTGAAATTCCAAAGTTCGGACAACGCTCCAACTACGACACAAGCCTAACCCATCGGGCAACTGAAATTAAGACTAACGATTCCCAGAGCCTTAATGCGGCCGGTTTTAATTTTATAATTTGGAAACGGATTCGCCTTAACGACGGCCACACTCGCGATCGCGCGCGTTACAGGCGCCGCTGTAATTACTGAAAACTGAAACAACTTTATTTTTCATGCAGTGCGCTCGACGAAGCTTCGGTGATAATTCTCTTTTCGCACAACAGGAAAGCTTTTGGACTTCATTTCACGTAGTGGTGAGATGGACGGATGCTGCATCTGGACTTCTCAACAACTGAGGAACCGCTCACCCGCTCATCGCGGTCTCATACAAATCACGTTGTATCACCATTCCAACCTCTTACAGGACCTTTATTCTGTGCCCTATCCTCCTTTTTTTTGAAACCCGGTCAGAAAATATATTTAGTCTACCCAAGAGTACAGGGCTGCCTTTTGTGCTTATGTTGGAATCCCCCGAGTCTAGTCACGGTATACCCACTAAAAACTTTCTGGTTTGTTCCATCATTCCATTCGTGGGGTGATCTAAGAACTGGGTCACCCAAAGTCATGAGGTCACCCCCTGGACAGACCGGCCAGTTGGCAGCAGTAGTGTGAAATCAGCCTTTTGTCAGATTTTTACCCCAACCCCCGTACTGGTCGCTTAAAATGTAGAGCATATACGAGATCCTGGAACTAACGTTAGAGCATCCGATGTTCTAATGCAGACAACTAAGGAGTTTTTACACTATTGACATTAGAATAAACAATAAAATTATATATCAAATTGGTGTTCACATTCCAAACGTTTAATAGGAAGCATGTAAGGTTACAAACAAGTATTTTATTTGCTTTAAACAGGGTACATGATACAATATAGCTGGATAAAAAGTCAGAGCTTTGACCTATATATTATTATGGCGTGCAAATATTGCAAAAGAATTATATGATTTATATCATTAGCCATTGAGATTAGAATCAATCAATTAATATTACTACTACTATAATTAGGTATATTACTTTCGTTAACTATTCGGGTCCTATACTAGACATAAAGAAATCTATCCAATTGGGATGATGACTGAATTCAAATTTTTACGTCTCGTCATTAAATATTAAAATATTAAAAAATGCAGTCCTGTGAAATTAGAATTGAAATCGGCTTAGAAATTCATTAGATACAAGCATTTTAAGTTGTTAATTTGAAGACGATTAGACAGAGAGATTCGACATCAACCGTGACGTCATTGTTGAGTACGGCCATATAAACTCCGTTTGCTAGAAAGAGATGGAGAAAAATCTTAAATATCTTATATCTTGGTTGTTTTTATAGTTATTCGAAAACCGATTTTTTCTTTCTGTTTATTAGATGAATGAGCTTCTATTAAAGCAAAAAAAAATTTGAGTCATCTAGCCAATTCAGAGTTCGAATGTTGACAGTTGGGATTATACAAACCAATGCAAACAGAGCTAGATATTCAAACAATAGAATATAGAATACATTGATTATCAATTTCAATATTGGTGAAATTGAGACGTCGCTAGTATAACGATTTTGCTGAGCGGTTATGTTAAGCCCCCGGGCTACCTGATGGACATCACTTTTCATTTAATACCACCTACTTTTTAACTACGCTTAAATTAAGTTTGTATATTATATGTATTATTGTTTCTAATAACACGTGAGATAAAGCAATACGCAACTCCTTATCAAAGTGTACGGTTTTAATTAATTTTGTTACATCAAATGTTATTTAATTGGCAACTGTTCGCAAATTTGGTGTCAAACATAATACATTGATTGTTTAGAGGAATGTTGTCGCCCGAAATTTACTTTCAGCCGTATAAAGAGGTTCGAGCGTGTTCGTGTGAAAATGAAACTTTTGTATTGAATCAAGTGAAGAAAATAAAAGCCACATGTAAACAACTGTAACAAGTTCGACATTTGATTGAACATTCTGAGACGGTAGACTTTGTGACTGTAATAATAGGATAGAATATAAATTAAACCAGGTGCGAATAAAACTTTACATTACCTTTTTAGGGCGGGATACTGTCGATAATATGCCGTAAAACCCAGTGCCATGCGTTTAAAAGCTTGCCTACCTATTAAAACACAACGTTTTTCGTCATAAGCTAAAAATGCATAATGTTAATAGCCATTATCGTCACTTGCCATAAGTCTTTATATCATAACTTCATAACGCATAATATCATAAGGCCAAAATTTTCAAGGCATAACCACGAAAAGGCATAAATTGAATAATGGAAAACTATTAACATTTATCATGCTTTATAGAACTATATTTTTATTGAGTTGTGCATAGTTAAATTATGTCAATCAAAATTATGGATATTAACAGTTATGCGTAGTAAAATTATGCGTTTTCAACTATGCCTTAGAAAATTATTCCAAACTAAATTATACAATAAAGATTATGATTTTTAATGTTATGCCTTTCGACAATTCTGCATTATAATGTTTATGCCTATTGATATGTTATGCCAAATATTATTATGCTTTATGATTTTTATGCCATATGATGTATGGCAATCGAAATTATGACAATCAACAGTATGCGTTTCAAAGTGTCACCCATTTAAAAATGCAAATTTTATACATTGTTCTATTATATTTATAGTTGTAATGCGGTACTTTTGATTTTGTCTGTTGTATTTATTTGTGTGTTGTAGTGTGCAAATACAAATGTATCATCTATCTATCTATCTATTACGATATGAAAAGGTAAGCACACCAAATTGCCCTCATGGGTATGTCTATACCAGCGGTTATCCCGCTGGCGTTCCCCTCCCTCGAATCGTATGCGATAATGAATTCTTTAATCTTGCATTTAAGATTTGGTATCCAATTTATTTTAATTTTATATGATTTTGATAATGATAAACTTTGTATGATTGATTTATAATTTGATAATATTGAATCTATCAAAATTCATAAATAGATTTGTGTACCAACATGGCGGGATGTGATGATGACACATGATGAGCAACTATGGAAATTTTTGTACACTGTCATCTTCTAACTATATCTGACGCAAAGAAATCATTTCATATAATATATTCCGCTACCATAACTCAACCAAATATACCAAAGCTGTTGATTGTATTAAGGCCGATTTTCATCAGACGAGCGAATGCTCATTCCATCCTCACTCTATCTTTTAGTGTAAACAGATGTAGAGCATTCTTTCGTTGTTCTATCGGCGTTCTTAAAGTTTCCATTGAATGTTCTAGGAATACTCGCTCGTTTGATGTAAACGGCCCGAGAGTGCGCGAATAGTTGCTTAGAGCGTTCTTGCGTGTTCGGATGCGCTCGCTCCTCAGCCTAGGGTAAATGCTCTAAGCTCGGAGTGGTCACTTTAAAGCGTTCTTGTAGCGATTCGTCTGATCTCAACATCTATTGTGCAAGAATTCTAGTTCTTGATTATCATTCTTGCTCATTGACTTTTTGATGTAAACGCTCAAAACGAGCTTTCATTTACACTAAAAGATCAAGTAAGAATGCTTGGTTCTAGCTCTAGCTCTTAGTTCATTTGGTTTAAACGCATCTTTATAGCATTATTAAGCGTTGTAATCACTTGAAAACGTCTTGCTATTCGTGGGAAACATAATGCAACACTTCCATTGTGCATAAAAACTAATAAGAGCGGCGTGTTTTATGGACGCGGTGATGTATGGTCGCCCTTACTGCGATGATGGCTACATTTGTTCGATGGGTCACACTTATTTCTTTTCATGAAAGATAATGTGGTGCCGGATCGCTTCTGTGTCGTCTGTTGTGATGTGTTTAAATCGCTACATCAATACGATTTCTCGGAGGATGTCTTTTTATAACTAAGTTGGCAAATAAGCAAACTGTCATCCTGATGGTAAGTGGTAACAGTCACCCATAATATATGTGGCTCCTGTGAGATTCGCCCCCACAAGAACCACAATGTACGTTGCCAACTTGCGACATCAGATGTAAAGTCACGGTACCCAGTGATTTCATTGCCACGTCTTACCCTACACACTGGACCACAGCAATGCAAGAACTGCTGCTTTGCGGCAGAAATTGGTAAGACGGAGGTACCCAAGCAGACGACCCTGGCACAGTCTCCCTCCGGTAAATGTCTATGTCTGGCTGTGGGCATCTCTCGGCTGATATTGAGTTTTGATGTGTTAATGATCGCTTAACCTTAGGAAAAATTAAGGGTGCCGCTGTCCATACCGACAAGATAAGAATGAATAGAGAAAAGAGGATTTCAAAAGAATGATGTAAATGTAAGATCACTTTTTGGCTACATGAGTTCTGTCCACGTACATATTATACTAGTAGTATAGTTTAATGAGGTAGACAAGAGACTACACAGGGTGGAGTACATATTATACTAGACTACACTAAACTGAGGTAGACAAGAGACTACACGGGGTGGAGCTAGGTATGGGTAACCCACGTTGCGTTAACGCAAGCGGCCTCGCGGTTAGAGGGTTCTCCTGCACCGAATTGAACGCGTTTTTTGCCTAGGTATCTATACTTTTATATATAATTCGTCGTATTGCTGCCAAATGACCTCGGAACATAAACAATCGGGCAGTTTGAAATACCCAACCTGCTCGATATTGCGCTTGAAATTGTCAAAAAGTTTGTTTCCAGGGATTCGAATACAAAATTTGATCTAATTATATTAGAATGTCTGTAAAAAATAAGCATATAGTAGGTCGGTAATGGGTAGGTGAGTGTTAGTCAATTTATTGAATGTTATCTTACCCACTTCAACTTTTAAATCTTTTGCCGCCCCTGAGATTACACTACATTAAATATTGCTCTGAACATTAAGATGTAGTGTCGGCTTCTACTAGATTCTTCGACCTTTCATTACATATCACCAAGTGCGACTAAGTTTGCCAGTTCTAAAATCCATAAATTTTTTATCTTACCAAATTTTTCTGCTAAGCGTTAAAGACGTTGCAATATTATTTCAACCCATACCTCAGTCTGTGGTCCCCATTATTTAGGATACACCATCCACTTACCACCTGAAACAATGGAGATTAATAATAAATCACACGTTACAAAGGTTTAATATACATTTTACGATTTTATTGCTGATCATGCACTACACAAAAATAGTCATTACATATAAACACGTACAACACAAGAGTAAATAAAAGTTCTAATGCAGCTTTCCAAGTTTCCAACAGCAGAACACAGAAAAATATCAGCCCCCGTAGGTACTATGATCGCTTAGCCTTTAATTAGTCGCGTCAAATTACTTACACTATTAGTCGCGATAAATGTAATAAATACTAATTTATATTCATATAGGTATAGAAACTTGAAGAACACTAATTTAGTTTAAGAAAAGTAATTTAAGCTTCTAAGCATCAATAGCACAAAAACTTCAAAAACAGTGTTTAAAATTATTAGTCATTACTTGGCAAGGAAATCACAGACTTCAGAGGGTGTTCATTACACATAAAAAAATTACATTTACCTACTACACTAACCTCTCATCATCATCAACATCACAGCTCATATCTACGTCCCCACCGAGGGGCACGAGCCTACCTTAACTAGTTACGTTAGGGCGATTAGGCCTTAGTCAAACCACGCTGGCCCAGTGCGGATTGGTTGACTTCACATACACCTTTGATTTACTTCGTAGGTGTATGCAGGTTTCCACTAACCTGTAGTTTTGCTATATTGAAACTTCACACACAAATGGGATCAGGCCTTAGAATTGCCGCTTGGTATTGAATGAAGTATAGAATCGAAGGAAGGATTTGAAGTAAAAATTATACGGGGTCCACTGAACCCCATGTATCATGTAGTTGTCGCCGCGGCTGGCGAAACACTGAGGCGGGAGAGGCGCATGAGCTAGGAAACTATAACGCACAGTTACGTACGTTCTATATTTGACGAAATATAACTAAATCCAAATCGACTGGGGTCCAATAGACCCCATGCGATTTATTAAAGGTTAAAATTGTATTTTAACTTTTGTTTTAAAAAAGGACGCTGTCGCATAAACAGAAGCAGCTTCCGTAATTTCCTAGCCAAAATATGAGAGCATAAATAACATTGTGCCTTCAAATACTAGAAGACTCGGTTATCCAGGCCTTGGCAAAGGTACTGGAACAGTCTCACCCCTTTGCCTTTGTAATATAACGATGACATCCGCAAAAATACGAAATGACAGCAAAAATCTGCGCGTCATCGTAGCAATCGAATTTTACTTATACGAAGCAAGGCCGTGGTGCACGTCACGGGCGATCGCTGTTGGCTTTCGTTCAAGTGAATGTTTTACTTGTTAAAAATCAGATAGTGTGTTCACAGTTCCAACACAGAATCTTGTGCTCAGGATACAGTGATACTAACTACACTCTGTACTTGCAGGACGATTGATAAATTGCACCGGTTTCTTGGACAACAAAGCTGAATAACAAATATAACGGGATACAGATTTCGACAGCTTCTATCCAATACATTATGGTCATACCTATTTATAATAGGAACATTAAGAGATTACACAAAATTGTTTTTGTCGTATTCATATTGTCTGTCTTTCATAATAAGACTAAATTTGGCTGGAAGTTTTTATTTAGCATGCCAATCATCTACTATTACTATGAATAAAAATCTCATGTCACAGTGTTTTTCCGGGATAAACTCCGAAACTACGTAACCTGTTTCGATGAAATAAGGTTTGTAATTTGGTCCAACTTAAAAGATAGCTTATATCTGCCACCGTAAAATTGTAAATACCGTTAGAGATTGTAAACTATCGATAGATTGTGAACCGTAACACACTGCTTACAATTTAACGCATTATTTTTCGGTAGATTATAATCTATCGAAGTAAAACTGTTAAATCACAATCTGTCGCGCGTTAAATTGTCAACTGTCCGAAGGCTGTCCCTGATTGGTCCGTCTTACAGTAGATCGTTCTGTGTCCATAGAGTTAGGAATCAAACACAGTGTCAGTCAAATATTATTATTTAGTAGTTAATCAATAATTCTGACATCATAATATGGAAAGAAAAATTAACAAAACAAAATCTTGACTTATTGTAAGAGTAATAAAAAATAATATGAAAGAAAAATGCACCAATAAAACTGTTCCCGTATTGGGAACTTGTAGGCTAAGGAAACATTTTTGTTGGTGTATTTTTTTTTTCATATTATTTCTATTACTCTTACAATAAGACAAGATTTTGTTTCGTTTTTTTTCTAATAGAAAATTTTGTTACGTTTCGATTTTCATTTTTATTTGAATTAGTTTGTGTTTAATTTGCTTCGGCGAAAATTTTTTTATTATTTTTTCAATCTTAATTTGTATTTGAAAAGAAAATGTTGTTACATTTCTGATTTTCTCATTTGGTTACAATTTTTCTTACCATATTATGATGTCAGAAATATTATTTAACTACTTAATAATAAATACATACTTGCTGTCACTATTCTTGAAGTGCATTTATTTTATTTGACTGACACTTGTGTTTGATTCCTAATTCTATGGACACAGAACGATCTTCAGTAAAACTGACCAATCAGGGACAGCCTTCGGACAGTTGACAATTTAACGCGCGACAGATTGTGATCTAACAGTTTCACTTCGATAGATTATAATCTACCGAAAAATAATGCGTTAAATTGTAAGCAGTATGTTACGGTTCACAATCTTTCGATAGTTTACAATCTCGCGAGATAGATTATAATCTAACGGTATTTGCAATTTTACGGTGACATATCTAAATTATTAATCTCAATATTTATTATTGCGGATAAACTTATTTGTAATTATTTGTTAGTTCTATAAGTTTTAAGCAGATGGCGGTGTTTGTTAATTTAGCGACACAACACTTGGTTATCTAGGTTGGGTAACCTTCCAGAAGATGACGTTGTGTTTTGAATTTTTTAAGCCACAGTCTATTCCACGTTATATGTTAATTTTAACGACACATGATTAATTCCCTTAGTTGTTTCCTACAACATCCACAAGAATTAATCTATCGCCGTACGGACTAAATATGATAGCGCAAAGTTTATGACTTGCACCACTTCGCAGCCGTCTCACGTTGATATGACAGCTCCTATCAGGTATTGTTTGGCCTCCACGATTGATGGCGGCTGGAAGCGGACACGTAAATAAAGCAACCTGCCTTTTGTTTGATCTGGGCTTAGTTCAGATTTGGCTCTCGGGGCAGTGCATTGCACCCAGTTAGCCGTCGGAGATGACGATTTGTGCAATATTACGATGTTTTAATGGCAAATTACTCATGCCTTAACATAAACACTATTCACATTTGCTATCATAAAATCATTAATGTCTATTAACTTGCAGTTACTTCTCATCTTACCTGCTGTCAGGTTTTCTTATTACCTAGGGTTGAAAGGAGTTGCTTGAACAAAGGGGTTTGCTCGGGTAACATAATCCTACGAAGCCTTTTGGTCCTTCGAGTACTGCTATGCGATTCTCTAAAGTTAACAGCCGAGTTCGACGCTGTGGCAACGCTACGTGGCAACTGTAATGTAAGTGAGGCTTATTGAAATTACAAAATTTTTCAATAGCTTGTTTCTTGCTAGCGTGAAGAAAAAAAAACGATAGTTTTTTGACTCTTCTGCATCATAAACTAATTTTTACGAAATCTATAAATCAATGTTGATTTCGCTTAACAAAGTAAAATTTTTGAAGACACGTTCGACTTCTGCCCAAGGATAAAATATTATACGACTCTTGTACTTGTACTTTTGTACTCTAAGTAATTTAATATACTGATGTGAAACTTCGAGATTCAGACAGACAAAGGGCTAAACGAATTTGGATGAGTTTTTCCTTTACCACTTGCTACATAAGAAACTTTACCTCGAGCCCTACTAAATCAAGAAATAACGCCATAACGAATATAAGTGACAAGAATACCGCAACCTTGACAACCTTACATTATAGTTCCATCTGAATTAATTTAAAATTATACCGCTTAGGACGATAATTATCTATTTCACGAAATCAAACATTGAGGAGGAACTGTGAACTTGGATGGATTTTGAGTTTCGCAATTGCGTTATGTTTCGAGAGACGTGATAACTACATTTCGTGTTACCTACCAATTTTGTAGTGGCTGCTTGTAATGCAGTTATTTGTAATGTTTTTCCCGAAAAAGGTACTTGTATGTTGAGCCAAGCAAAATAATGTCCTGGAAAAGCTCGAGACAATGTATAAAAAACTACGGAGGCACAGGTATTTACAATGAGGAGCAAATTTCAACATCATAAAAGGGCTCTTCATCATACCTTGGAGCACGTTCTCCAAACTAATTGTTTAAGAGAACATTAATATATTTACAGGTTTTATGTCCGAATAATGATGTTTGAAGGGTCGTTCTATCACGCTCCGGCCATTAGGGTGTTCGTACAACGATGTTTAAATTGCGCCCACAAATTTATTGTTATTGCTCATTCGAGCACGCCCTGTCTGTGCGATTGTTTGGGCCTCCTAGTCTGGACACTTAAGACCATTGATTCCCAAACTGTGGGTGGCGCCCTCGCGAAATGTAGCATTTAAGATACGCGATAACACTAATAGCTCTCTCTATCGTCAACGTTGACAGTAAACAAGTAGTTAATTTAATTTTGGATGACAGAGCGGCACGGCTAAAGATTGTTTAGATTTTTCATTAAATTTAATGATATACATATAAATGGTAATGTGTTCAATGAGAAAAAACGCTTTAAATTTATGCCGTATTTTTCTTTCGTATTATATACACAGTGATTCCTAGGCGCTGGATAGGCGGTTTTTCCGTAGTAAATTTGGCATTTGTCGAATTCATAGAAGACGTTGTAAGTCTTATATTTTGTTTTTGTGATTTAAATTAAAATTAATAATTATTGGAAATAAACGTGATTGCTATTTAGAGAAATAAAGTAACATTCAATTATATTGTATTGAGACGGGCACCCGAATTAATTTAAGGAACATAGTCAAGGTATGTTGGTAATTAGTAAAACGCGACCTTTGTAGTATGAAGTCCTAGATTTATTATGTTTGTGGTATAAATGTTTTAATTTTCGATGACTTGTGCTCTGGCTCTGTCTGATCTCTGTCAAGAAAATTCCCTAATTATCTAATCAAATTGTATTGTACCTATGTATTGTTGAATTCACCATTATAATTTAAAGATAGACATATCTTCGTAAATCATCATCATTATCATTTCAGCCAAGAGACGCCCACTGTTGGACATAGGCCTCCCCCAAGGATCTCCATACCGATCGGTCCAGCGCCATCGGTCATCTTCGTAAATAATTCAGGAGAATTTAATTTGTTAATATACAATATAGGTAATTCTATTATAATATGTTTTGCGTTAATTAGCACGGTGAATAGCGAGTCTTCGTTTCGCACCGAGGTCGATAGTTCAAATTGTCGTTTAATGGCTCAACAGCTGGATGATTCTCCTATCATATCATATCATTTATTGCGTCATGTAGTTACAAGGTTCTTAGGGCTAATAAAGTAAGTACATTACATGAGTCCCGTGAGGGCCCTGCAATAATCACTGTCAAAAATAAGATGAATTAACATTAGATGAAAACATTAACATTAGAATACACTTACAAAACAACACACACAAAACTACGCGTTTACACGAATAACGTGTAACTTATATGCATTTTTAAAGTGTATTTTTGGGCATAATAAAAGTTTGAGAATCCCTGAACAATTGATTGGATTACGACAACATTATTATGTCAGTTCCTAGTGAAAGTTTGGGAGCCAGTGTCGGGGGAAATGGGTCTTAATTACTAATTAAAATAGGAATACTAGGAGGGCCAGTTTCAGGGCACTTGATTATGGCTGACGAGATCGAGCACTAATTAATCCGGCGTTCGTTAGCTCTACAAACTGTTTGCCATAAACAGTCGTCTATTAGACGACTGTTTATTTATATATAACATATTCGAGTAGTAGAATATTTATTTATAACATATTCGAGTAGTTAGGTATCTAGTATGAAGCTTAGACAATTGTGGCCAATTATGGCGTACATTTACGTCTAAATACAAATATAATGAAGTTGTACATATATGTTTGGTTAGGCGGATATTTCCTAACTTAATTAATGGTATCGGGCGTTGTTTTTCGGGATTCCATCGTACTAATTACGCAGGCCAATGTTGCACCGATGTCCAATTTTTTTTTCCTGACAGTAATTGACTACAGTCATAAAGCATGAAATTCCTAGAGACGCTTTTTAAATCAGTAAAAATGAATCTCGAAATCGAACTTGAATACAAATCACGTGCGGAATTATTTTCTACTATTCCCAATTATAAAGGTTTTTGAATCACTCAAATTCAGTATTATCATTAAAAACAAATTCTATATTAGAAGCTGTTACACGCCGAAAAAATTAAATCCAGTACGCAACACTGTTAGGTTCCCTTTGTGAAAAATAGCGCGGTTGAAAATGTTAACATTTCTTAGAAGAAACACAAAACATGGCTAACATTTGATGTTACCGTGAAAAAATGATGACGCTTAAATGGAAAACCGGTTATGTCGTACTCTGACGAGTTCTCAAGTCGTAGAAGTATTTTTTATTCATCTATTCCTGGCAACAATGACTTTTAATCCTAAGGTGTTTTTTTTTAATTTGTTTCTCTTTTTTTGTATGTGATGTTCCGTACGTACGTCGCAGACATGGGGGTGCTATGTACTTACTATATTAAATATGCATATCACTTACATGGCCACAACAGAGGTTCTGCCTGAAAACCAGCGCTATTGCGGCTCCGTCGTCAATAGCATTAGCTGAGGCAGGGACCTTTTTGGCCTCGAACAGCCTTCATTTTATTATTTTGTATTCTCGTAATGTTTTTGTGTATTATATGTAATTCTATCTGTTTTTTTTGTGTGCCTAAATAAAATAGTCGGTGGCGCAGTGGACTCGGCACTTGCCTTCCAATCGGGGGGTCGGGGTTCGAGACCCGCCATGTACCAATGTCTTTTTCGTTTCGAATTTCATATGTACATTTGTCTGACGCTCCTACGGTGAAGGAAAACATCGTGAGGCAACCTGCATACATCTGCGAAGAAATTCAATGATGTATGTGAAGTCGACTAATCCGCACTGGGCCAGCGTGGTTGACTAAGGCCTAATCACCCTAATATAGGGTAGGCTCGAGCCCCTCGGTGGGGACGTGTATGGGCTGTGATGATGATGATGATGAAATAAAATATGAATCGCATGTAAAACGGATCGTATATACGCTGCGTATATTCTACTTCGTTGCAGAACACACGGAATGAATGTTCAAAAAGAGTGAATTTGGAAAATCGTATGCGAATCTAACGATTTCGAATGCAGATTTGAATTCTATTGTTGCGTAGTAATGCGTCGTCAGTAAGATTTGCAAATATCCTCTACAAGGACCACAGTTAATGTTGCCAGCTTGTGACATCAGATGTCAAGTCACAGATGTCCTATAATTTCACTGCCTGTCTTACTCTTCAAGCCAGAACATAGCAATGCAAGCACCCCTGCTTTGAAGCAGAAATAGGTAAGATAAAGTTATCTGCACAGACGTCTTCAAAACTCTGTATGTTAGTAACCCCATAATTATGCGAATATAAAAAAGTCTGAAAAAAAGAAAAAATATCTGTAATATTATCATCTAGATTTCTATTTTAAATGTACGTATCGAGAATATAGATAAAATTTATTCGCAACATAAAAAGCTTAGCCCACATCTCCTAAGAAACTGCCAACAAAAATCTGGGCTATCCAAACTGCCCTGGCCCGCACTTTGAGGGCAGCTGTTAATTGGCGCAGCTCGTTAACTTCGTAAACAGTGCTGCAGCGGCGGGTTATCTCCAATGAATTAAAGAGTGCCTTGAGATAGCCAAAGCGTCTTAGACTTCAGAGTTCACAATACTTAGGATCTTTCGTCAGCGCACTTAATTTTGGTGCATTAAACATATTTTTTACTAGTAACCTACACACCCTTTTTCGACAATCGACATATCAATCCTACACTGTCTTATGCCCGGTTTCTATATTCAAAGACAAAGAACTCAACTGTCAAAAGTTAACCGTCCGTAGCAAAAACGAATCGTTTTTGAATATACTCATAGAAACCGGTTATTAAACTGCATTCTTTATTGTTCTATTTGGGAGATTTCAAGAATTTTGATCTGACACCGATCCAGAACGGTGTCACATGACTTGTTATCATTTTGATAGGAGCGTCCTTAGACAAAGATCTAGTTTACCATCTCTGAAGGGTGCGACAATTGTCAAAAATTATATGAAATATGTCATATATTTTGACAATTGTTGCACCTGTCAGAGGTGGTGAAATAGGGCTATACTAATCCTGATCGATGGTATACTAACCATCGCAGTAAATGATATTGTTACGGTATAAAAGTAATCACGGACAAAACGTCCATCATTTAAAGATTTAACACAATAAACGAAAAAGCCTTATATGCTCTGTAATAAATACACATAGATAGAATACGATATAACAATGAAATAAACTGAATCAAAAACTATTCCATTGGCTTCAGTCTGATAGGCGGAATAGTAACCGTGGCGGTATATGATACTGATACGGTACCCAAAGTTACTACGGACAAAAACACCACCGTTTACGAGCTTAAATACAACAAACGAAACAGCCTCGCGCTCTGTAATAAATATACATAGATAGCATACGATATAAGTATGAAATAAATTGAATCAAAAACTGTGAAATTGCTACGCTCATACGCCGCCTGAGAGGCGTCTCAAATCCCGACCGGAAAAGGCTAAAATCCCGGATCCGTACGGCAAATATATTTTTATTAAATAACTTCGCATCCGCAGATGGGCTTTTTAAAAATACTTTTAATACGTCATATGAGAAGGGATGGGAATTGGGATGCGATCTTCGGCGCACTGTCAGGACTGACATACTAATTTAATTAACGATTAGTAGTCCGCTGTCTGTAAGCTTTTCTCAGCTATAACAAGTTTTTAGGGCGTGAATAGCTATTCCCCTAATTTGAATGTAATAATTGTGTCTCAATTGCGTTCATTGAAGCGCTTTAGTTCTGTTTTTGTAAACAAATAATTGTAATTATTTATCGCTTTTCAACCAATCCGCACTGGGCCAGCGTGGTCGACTACGACCTACACACCCCCTTTTTTTTCTCGGGGGGAAATGCGTAACCGCACCATACCCGTTGGCTAGACGGCCAGCGTGGGCTCTCCCGGCAGAGTGCCAGGCCTACACACTAAAACCCCCCCGGTGTTCTCCCTGCCCTTTTGGGCGCGCTAGGTACGACCTACACACCCTAACTTAGGGTAGACTCGAGCCCCTCGGTGGGGACGTATATCAGCTGTTATGATGATTGCTTTTCGAGGTCATGTTAATTTATACTACTCAAAAATTTTTATTCAATAAAGACCATTTGGCATCTATTGACGGCAAACAAAACTCGAAGATCTAATTAAGCAAGAACACGTCTAAGATATTTAACAATTAATTATTTAATCATTGCATAGTAGCTAACACTCTCGGCTGTTTTTTACGACATGAAATGTTTTTGCGCACCGTAGCTTTCGATGGATGCGGAACATACCTACTAAACCTATCTCAATGTCCATAGTCGGTCCAGATACTGGGAAAACACAATTATCCGGGTCACCCCGGGACAGCCCGACCAGCTACGGTTCGGGGAATCCCTGTAGAAGATTACCCTACACATTAGGGTAGACTACCCTAGGGTAGACTAGCTTATCTCCCCCGTCTGGGAACTACCCTGTGTAGTTCCCAGACAGGGGAGATAAGCTACCTGTAAAGACTTGTAAATTATCGGCTTGTCTATTAGAGCTGCATATTGTAGTAGTAGGGTATATGAAACTCCGTTATCTCTCTGTTTTAGACCCTTTACGACTGAACGTTAATTGGGTGTGTTTTCCTTTAAATATAATAACATAACTTTCGTTTTTAATTTAATTTTACTTTATTTTCTATTTTGTTTGCAATTACTATTTGTAATGTACTGATGGTACCTACCCTACCTACCACATAATTGTTACGTACGAGTGTCAACGCCTCAGTAATAAACCAGCTATAACACACTTCGGTTGTTTCATTGTTAACAAATATAACATTGGCGACGAGTACCCACTTTTATAATAAAAAGTAATAATGTCGACTTTAATTGGAAATTTGAGTGTTTTTGATCATACAAATCAAGACTGGTCTATATTTTATAGTCGCTTATCGCAATTTATGAAACTTAATAGTATCGCGACCGAAAAACAGTGTGCGGTATTATTGACTCATCTTTCTGATGAGTCATATCGTCTGGCGCGGAACTTAGTACATCCGCGCGAGTTAGAGACTGTGAAATACGAGGAGCTGGTTGAAGTCCTAAATAGACATTTTACTCCCAAGCGATCAACTTTTGCCGACAGGGCAAAATTTTATGAAGCAGTTCGATCTGACGGCGAGACTATCGAAGAATGGTGTGCTCGATTGAGAGGACTAGCGGTTTATTGTGACTTCGGGGCAGCACTGGATATCTTATTGCGAGACCGCTTCATATTGGGCTTGGGAACGGGAGTTGTGCGAGATCGATTGTTTGAACAAGATGCCGTCACTCTGACTTTGGCAAAGGCAATAGAAATCGGTCAGCAAGCAGAGTGTGCGAGACAGGCTCGTAACACCACTAAGGAGTTGGAGATTGAGACAAAATTCAAAGAGGAGCCGATATTTCGCGTTCGTGAACAACGTAGATCTGGTTCCGGGAGTAGTGGTATAGTTCAGCATTCAGGAGTATTTAAGTGTTCAGTATGTGGGCTGAAAAATCACAGTGCAGCACAGTGTCGTTTTAAAAATTATTAATGTCAGCTATGTGGTGAAAAGGGACATTTAAGGAAAGTGTGCAAAGTGAAACGACCAGGTGATACCTCCAGGTTACACAATATAACGGAAACTTCTGATAGTGGTAGTGACCACGATTGTAAGGAGTGTCAAGTTTTTAATATGCGGTATGTAAATTACAAACCTATCATTATTACTGTATTTGTAAACAATATAAAACTTAACATGGAATTAGATTCAGGGTCGGGCTCAAGTGTTATTTCAGACAAATTAAACAATGATTTTTTCAATAATATTAGATTATATAAAAGTGACTTGACTATGTGTTTGTATAATGGACATAAAATTATGCCTACAGGATATTTTTTGGCTAAAGTAAAATATATGCAAGTAATAAAAGAAATAAAATTTTATGTTGTTCATAATGGTGGGCCCTCCTTGTTAGGCCGTGACTTTATGTATTTATTTAATATAAAATTTTCTTTTGATAACAACAGAATTTGTAAATATTTAAATACGTTGGATTCAGAAGTTCAACAATTATTAAATCAATATCCTAATCTTTGGAAAGATGAATTGGGGTGTTTTAATAAATTCAAAGTTGAGCTGCATTTAAAAAATAACGCAGAGCCGAAATTTTTCAAGCCACGTGCTATACCTTTTGCTCTTAAAGAAAAGGTTGAACAGGAGCTGGACCGTTTGGTAAAATTAGGGATATTAGTGCCAGTATCATACTCAGAATATGCCACACCCATAGTGCCCGTTTTAAAAGATAATGGTGAAGTGAAAATAGCAGGCGATTTTTCGTGTACCTTAAATAAAGTGCTAAAAATTGACAAATATCCATTACCACGAATAGAAGAAGTTTTTGCTAAAATAGGTGGTGGAGAACATTATTCAAAAATTGATTTAAGCAACGCGTATAACCAATTTTTGCTTAGTGACTCATCTCAACACCTTACTACTATAAACACACCCAAAGGCCTATTTAAATATACCCGTCTTGTGTATGGCTTAGCCAATGCACCTGCTATTTTCCAGAGGGCAATGGAAACATTGCTTGCAGGGATCGAAGGCGTGACATGCTGGTTAGATGACGTATGTTGCACAGCGCCTAATAAGGTTTTGCACATGTCTAGACTAAAAGAAGTACTTGCTCGTCTCAATGATGCAGGTTTAAGGCTACATAGAAACAAATGTGTTTTCTTTCAAAACAGTGTGACTTATCTGGGGTATGTTATTGACAAAAAGGGGTTAAAAACGTGCCCGAGTAAGGTCGAAGCCATAATAAAAGCACCCGCACCGACTGATGTTTTGGGCATTAAAAGATTTTTGGGCATTGTAAATTACTACCGTAATTTCATTCCGAATGCGTCATCATTGTTAGCACCATTACATGAATTACTTCGTGCGGGCGCACGGTGGGAGTGGGGCGTAAGGCAACAGACCGCTTTCGATAAGGTAAAATATGAATTGAGCTCTGAGCGCGTATTAGCTCATTTCGATGCGCAAGCGCCACTCATTTTGTCAGTGGACGCGGGACCCGCCGGGCTGGGTGCCGTTCTCGCGCACAGGCACGGCGACGGCACGGAAAGACCAATCTCATTTGCTTCTAGGTCATTATTGCCAAATGAAAAAAATTATAGCCAAATACAAAAAGAGGCTACTGCTATAATATTCGGCGTGAAATATTACCACCAGTATTTATATGGTAGACAGGAGCCATTTATTCTTAAAACCGACCACAAACCTTTGTTGTCAATATTTGGCAAAAAGAACGGCATTTCAGTGACGTCGGCTGCTCGACTACAAAGATATGCCTTAATACTATCGGCATATAATTATACAGTACAATATGTGAGTAGCGATAATAATTTAGTGGCAGATTATTTTTCTCGTGCCCCACTGCCTTCTCCGATTGACAGCAAAACACAAGAAATGTCGTATTTAAAATTCTTGGACAGTAACATTAACCCGATCACATTTGATGAAATTCGGGAAGCCATTTCTAATGACAAGATTTTAAAAACAGTAATGAATTATATGAAGTACGGTTGGCCGCGTAAAATAAAGTGCAAAAATATTTTACCTTATTTTTACTGCAAATATGACCTTGAGGAGAATAGTGGTTGTCTTTTTCGTGGGCATAGGGTGATTATTCCGGAAATATATAGGAAAGGAATGTTGCAAGAATTACATTCAGTCCATTTCGGAATAGTGAAATCAAAAACTATAGCGCGCAGTAGGATGTGGTGGCCAGGAATCGACGCCGACATAGAGCGGTGGATCGGTGGTTGCAATGTTTGTGTTAAAGTGCGCAGTGATCCACCACGCACGCCTTCCGCGCCGTGGCCACGGGCACCTGGGCCGTGGCATAGGATTCATATTGATTACATGGCAATAGCAGGAAATGTTTTCTTAATTGTCATAGACTCTTATAGCAAATGGCTTGAATGTATTAATATGAATTGTAGTACAAATTCTAAGGCATTGATTGGAAAATTAAAATATTTATTTTCAATTTATGGCATTCCAAATTTGATTGTTTCAGACAATGATGTTAAAATATGTTCGGCGGAATTTAAAACATTTTGTAAAAGCAATGGTATAAAATATTTAACTTCACCCATCTATCATCCTTCTAGCAATGGACAAGCCGAAAACTCGGTTAAAATATGTAAGAAAATGATTAAATGTATTATTGATGGTGAAACCTTGTCTCAGGCACAAAGACAAGAAAAATTATTAGAATATTTGTTTAACTATCGCAATACACCACACTGTTCCACCGGAATGACACCTGCAAAATTGATGTTCGGCAGAAACTTGAGATGTAAATTAGATTTAATTATTCCACCAGATTGTAAAAATAATGTCGTACCTGCATTAAAAAGATGTCAATGTTTTGTTGAGGGTGAAACGGTGTGGGCAAAATGGTTCATTGCGAGAAAGGCTGTCTGGGCTATAGGAAAAATAATTAAAAAACTAGGTAATAGAATGTTCCAAATTTATTTTGAAAATTATAATGAAATTCAAACTCGGCATGTTGATCAAATTATGAAGTATAAAAAGAAATGTAATAATTATGACGTAGACTTATCTGATAAGTATGTTGATAATTATCAACCCAAGATACTTGAGAGCTTGCCTTCAGTGGCACCTCAGTCTCCGCCGCTAGCAAATGAATCTTTTAACGTAACAGGTCAGCCGGCAAGCACGTCGTCCGACTTAGCCGCAAGCGACGTGGTCGCTGACGCCAGCGCCGACGCTAGCGAAGTGTTGTCAAAGGACTCTGAGAGGGATGGCGGTGGCACTGGAGTTAAGCATCATGATGATAATTCTAAAGATATCGTGCCCGAGACGCCTATTGTTACAGAAAATCAGGATCGGCCCCCGGGAGGGCGATCTAAAAGAATTCGTAAACCAGCACAGAGTTTTTATGCACCTCATTTAAGAAAATAATGTACTTACCTATAAATGTTAGTTACATACAGATATTATATATATTTCGTTTTTTATTGTTACCAGGATTTCAAATAGTGTTGGAGGGATGTAATGTACTGATGGTACCTACCCTACCTACCACATAATTGTTACGTACGAGTGTCAACGCCTCAGTAATAAACCAGCTATAACACACTTCGGTTGTTTCATTGTTAACAAATATAACACTATTCCATTGCGTAACATTTGAGGCTATTTTAAAGTTTACAAAAATTACGTCAATTGAGTTACTTCATATTTTGGATGAATGCTGACTTCATACTTGTCATTTTGTATGTGATTGAAAATATTTTCATTGGAATTATCTGTGAGAATGTGCCCATGTTTTGACTATCGGAGGATCCAGTAGTTTTGATAGATAAGTATATACATGGACCTACAAAAAAATACAGGTCCGTGAGTATATATTGGTCTAATTTTGAAATCTCACGGTATCGATATCCCCACGCAAGTACAATAAAGAACCACAGTAACTATATTTATGTATTATATCCATCGCCGGATTTAGGGGAGGGCAACCGGGGCTACAGCACCGGGGCCTGCACAAAAGATACTTCGGAAAAAAAATCAAATTCAGACTAGTAAACACTAAAGAAGAAAGAAAAAGAAAATTTTTTTCATCGCGTTTTACCTTTACCTACAGTTCTTTGTACAAACATGATTACATTAAATATTAACAGAAATCATCGATCTATATTTGTTCACTCCAATCAGGCAATCAGTAAAATATCAAAATCTCAAATGGCCCTGATAAGCACTTGCAATTTTCGATGACGATGATTTGGAAAATAATTTGGGGCCAAGGGGCCTCCACTCCTTTGTTGCCCCGAGGCCTCCAGACCTTTAAATCCGGCCCTGATTATATCTCATTATTATATTGTATTATACAGGATGGATTTTTGAGATGGGATTTAAAGGGCAGCTGCATTAACCGTTATAGTTACAAGAAAACATTGTTAGGCAACCATCCATAACTTTCTAAGATATTCTAATCTGCATTCACAGATTTTGGAAAAAAGTTACAGTCAACAAAAAAAATGCTGAGTGGTGGAGCGCCATCTTGTTGAAAATAAACTTAACAGTTTCCCTTAAAAGTAATGAAATAGTAGCTGAGGATTTTCCGTACAAAATGTATGGCAAATGTTTTTGGCGATTTCTGTCGTTTCTAGTACTCATACCTTAAATGGTCCCATAGAGTCTTTTGATCCCTACATGAAATAGGATTGATTGGCATAAAAAAATTTTTTTTTGCTATCTCAGCATTTTTTTTGTTGACTGTCACTTTTTTTCCAAAATCTGTGAATGCTGATCAGAATATCTTAAAAAGTTATGGATGGCTGCCTAACAATGTTTTCTTGTAACTATAATGGTTAACGTACCTGCCCTTTAAATCCCATCTCAAAAATCCATCCTGTATACATACTATAATATGCGAAACTTTGAATGCACTTATTGCGTTACCACCCAATAGACCAAATTAAAATTTACAAAAGTTATACGTCAGCAGAACAACGGGGGATTATTTCAACGTCGAGCCTCAGAACAATGGAGAGTGCACTATTTGTCGTATTGTTCTTCCAAATTAACTTGGATGCTCATTCACTGATATTATTCTACCCGGATAATAAACTTGAGTGCACGCGAACATACATACATATATATACAAAGGTTGGTTTGGCACGTCTTGCAGTCTCAACTCTCGGCACGTTCTTGATTAATATAGACAACACTGCTGCTAGTTACTGTTGAATTTCAAAGAATACTGGCAAGAAGCTTTCTTGAACACAATCTTTAAAACACTTCTTGCTTAAACTACTAAAGAATAGAATTTTATGCTTGAATCTTTATTCTGCTGATAATTTATGGCCTTATTCATAAAAATATTTAAGCAATGTTTAAGTTAAATAATGTTGCTGTCACTTTCAATCTAAAGAAAGGACATCAAAGGAGACAGCAAAATTACTGACTTTAAACATTGCTTAAATATTTTTATGAATAAGGCCATTAATGTTTTAATGGTTCAAATGTTTAAATTGATAATTTAATGGAAAATGGCTTAGCCACACAATTAAATAGTCCTAACATCAACTTAAAAATAATATAATTATATACCAGCACGCATCTTTATATTTCGGTTTATGTTATATTTAAAGGGGGGTTCGGTTTAGTGTTTAGTTTATACTATATGATTATCTAACCTTCGGTTTATATTATATTTGTTCGGTCGTTAAGTGGGCGAAGCTTCTTCTTCGTTTTGATTAGAAATTTTAAATTATTATTTATAAAATAAACAATTATTTACTATGGTGTTATTATTTCAAAAAAGCCCAGAATATTAGATTTGAAATAAATAGGTACATAATTGCTTCCGCTTCTCGCAGACTTTCGGATACGTATGCGACCATAGATAGATTTAGGATCCCGCTAGTGACGTTTCATAAGACGCTCCGTTTCGTAACCGTGGTAACAAACAAGATAGGGAAATTAAATTATCACGCATAATTGTCACTGTCGTGTTTTTTATGATTCCTTGATAGACTTTTTTACCAATGGGTTCTTATTAAAAAGGAATGGTAGGTAGGTTAATCTTTTTTTTATTGTGTGTAAGTTTTTACCCCGTTTGAAACTAAAATACGTGCATACAATATTAGTGCTGACCGGAAATTGCCACCATCTTTTTGGAGATTTGATAATGAAATATCGATTTGAGAAAAAGCAAGAAAATCGGCAAATAAGTACTTTATGTATTATGTTAATAACCGAAGTCTGAAGTGCGTACTTTTCTTGTGAAGATATCATTTAATTGTATTAGATGAAACGATCATTTTTTCTTTCGCCTGTTACCTGTGTTCCTGTTTTAGTTTTTTTCATGACAAAGCAGAAAATCTTTTTTGCGGATTTCATTAAATATATTATTTTGTAAGTCAAACTACCACATGACAAAGAATGTCTTTCGCTTTAATTGCCTTAAAAAGTGAAGAGTTACTAAGATATACAATATAAAGACAAATAAAATCAAATAAGCTTAAGAAATCTGTAGAGGCTGAAGTAGTTGGTTATAGCTTTCAGAATATTATTCATAAACTATATTG
Source organism: Schoenobius gigantellus (assembly GCA_963935595.1). Lineage (NCBI taxonomy): Eukaryota > Metazoa > Arthropoda > Insecta > Lepidoptera > Crambidae > Schoenobius > Schoenobius gigantellus. The sequence goes on from OZ012549.1 coordinate 37,563,155, forward strand.
TATTGCAACAGGTGTCAGCGCCATCTTGTGTGTAAAATGAGAGTTATTTATCAAAAACTTATCTTCATTTTTCTCTGGATTTTCGGCTCTCAGTCTAGAAACTTTTTTTTGCTGTAAACTATGGGGCATAGCAATTCTAAAAGTAGCACCATATTTGCTGCACATTAATATTAAATGCCTAGGCTAGCGCCCATAGTCACACTGGTCATGTCCTTTATATTATTAAAGTAAATGTAGTTTTTTATTCATCTACATTGGTAATTAAATTAAAAGTATGAGCCGGTAAGCAGATGGGTGAAGGTCGGCCTCTCTTTTGATCCTGCATTGGATCTTGTTTCTAAAATTACCGTTGGTATTGTGAGCACGAGTGCCCACAAATTCAGCTGACAATTAACTCCGATTTTGTATTAACATAGTCACAGATAATATAATGTCACAGACAATATAATACTGCAGTAACATAGTCGAACTCTCGTGATTGGTTATTCTCGGAATGTGTATGTTGGTATCATCACGTGAATGCATTAAAGTTAATGCTATTGTGACTGCGAGTGACATATCTGATTTCAAGTGTGCTGCATCTGTTTCGATTGTGACAGAGCAGAACGCATTCAGGCTGATCTGTTCGGTTTGGGTGGATGCAAGTTTTATTATGAATGTCACATTCGCTTTCTCAACAACTACTGGTTGAAATGTTGAGAATTGACATTACTTTGATTTACATACAATGACTAATCGTAATACAAACAGTCATGGCTTTTTTTTCAAATAACAGTCTCGATATTTTCTAGGTGTGACGTAATCCATGAAGATTTAAAGATAAAGAATTGAATCGTCACCGAAATATAGGCATCCTATCTTTTATATTTGTGACTGCATTTTTTATAAAAATGCAAAATAAATTTACAACGATATTTAAATTAATGCAAGAGAAATTTCCACTCGGATAGAATTCGAACATGCCGTGCTGATGCTATGACCCCTTAAGCTACGAGGACTTTCCAACCCGAGAGAAATTACCACTGTATTAATCTTTTCTTACTTTGTTTAGTTAAAGTAGACCTTATTTGCTGGTTATATAAATAGGCAATTATTCGCTGGTTATATAACTAGGCAATAACATCCCTTTTCTATATCTGTTCAGATATTTAGAAAATTGGTGTACTGTAGAATAGTACCAGCTTTTCTTGTATTGATTTTGATGCTTTTGCATTAGAATTTTTAAATAAATAAAATATAAAGTTAAAAATAAAATATTTGTAGGTTGCTTAATTCTTAACCAATTTTTACGATGTCTGGTAACATGTCTATATTGATTGTTACAATACGAAGCTTAAGATTTTGATGCTGAATTGTATGTTGATGCGCAGTCATAAGAAATGAGTCCACGATAGCCTAAGAGTTAACATGGTACGAGTATATTGAAAACAAAGGTGGACAAACATTTTTCTTGTGTTGCTATTATGTACTTGTATAATTTATGTTCGTGTGTGCGAACATATAAAAAACGAAAAAAGTAAGCCAAAGTTTTTAAAAATGGTAAAGCAATTACTCCTTGGAAAAATGTATTACACTATAGAAGAATATCTTAGTGATAAATTTAATAAGCCTTAATTTTAATTTTAATTAATAATTTATGTTGACTTATATACAAAATACTTATTTTAAATTGATTCAATTTAGTTTATTTATTTGAAATTAATGTAATTTTAATCCGTTATTGACAAATTGACATTACATATAATTTATTGACATTTCATTTAATTTATTGACAATTCATTTTAATTTTAATTCGATATTGACACATGGACATTACATATAATTTATTGACATTTCATTTAATTTATTGACATTTCATTTAATTTATTGACATTTCATTTATTTTATAGACATTTCACTTAATTTATTGACATTTAATTTAATTTATTGACATTCCATTTAATCAACTGACATCGTATTAATTTGATTGACATTTAATTATTCATTTGGGTACAATATTAATTTTTATTTACTGACGTCCAATCTACTTCATAAAAAGTTTACTTCCATTTACTTAATTAGGCGCTTAATACTCGTAGTATCACGTTTTTGAAATAAATCTAATAATTCGATTGACTTATATATTTTATGAACGACTTAATTAGATTTAATCTAGTTTAATTAATTTAATACAATTTAATTTGATTTTAATACATTGACATTTCATTTTATTCTTTGGCATTCCAATTAATCTATTGACATTTCGTTTAATTCATTCATATTAATATTATTTATTGACGCTTGTTTAATTTATTAAAATTTATTCCATTTGTTTATTTTCCATGTAATTAGGCACTTTACAATATCACGTCTTCATTATAATGTAATTAAATAATTCCTAGTTAGTAAAACTAAATGTCTGCCCTTCTCTATTCATATTTAATTGCAACGCCTTAACAAGGTACAATGTGTAACTTCATCTCACACTTGTAATGCAATATACAAATAAATAAATAAATTAATTCTAATATAGATAATGAATTATCTGTCTGCCAAATTTAATCTAAGTCCATCTAGCCAGATTGAAAAGCAAGTGAACATTCCAAAATGTGAATAGATAAAACGTTTACTAGGTACAACATACACAAACACATTAGTAAAAATTACGTTATAATCGATATTATTATAAAAGGATTCATTGCCCTCAAAAGAACAAAAACATTGATTATCTCTCATTGCACTGATGGAGAGGCTGAGAACTGACATATTAATTATTACCCTTTATTCTAGGTATGAGATTCACACCTACCATAGTATATATGTTTACAATAACGCAAATTTGTTCCCTTTGATCTTCAGTAGGAGTCCTAAGTTCTCGACACAATTGGATGTCGCGCTTCACGAAAGTAATTTCGCAAAATTCACAGACGCTCCACACTTCTGTCACATCTGAGAACAATTTGAGGAATTACATGCCACGCAAGGTGAACAACCAGCACTATCAATTAAGACGTCGATTACGAACGTACTTATGCCGAATGCGAATTTGCACTATGCAATTACCGGGGAAGCCGTTATAATGTATTCAAGAACTTCATAGACTTGCCAATGTCGCTCGCAAGTTTCTGTCTAACTATATACGTTTCGTCAGCTTTTGGTATTGATCAAAGTCTTTGTCTCTGGGAATTGTTGACTAGACTAAATATAAATGGTTTTGGAATGATGTCTAAGAAATGGGTTCGACAGTAACCTGAGCAGTACCAGTGACTCTAAACCTTGAAACGGGTGTCCGATAATTTACGCAAAATGTAATTTTAATAGAAAACCAGATTTTTTTATTAGAAAGTTTAATTTTTTTTTGCTTCATAGAGTATACAGATTAGGGTTATGTATGGAATAGCACGTCGGATAAATAGCCGCCATGGCTTTGTTGGCAAGTACGCGTCCTTTTATTGAATTTTTTTATGACGGTTTCGTATAAATGTGACTAAATTCCCTATTTTAATTACACCGCCGAATTTCCTCCTTCAAGGCGTTGGTGGTCGTGGGCTTGTTGGCATAGACCTTTGATTTCCAAAAACCTCAAAGAAAGAAGTCACATGGCGTTAAATCGCAAGATCTGGATGGCCAATTCTGATCGCAAAAACGGCCAATTACACGATTTGGAAGAATTTCAATAAAAGAATGCGTACTTGCCAGCAAAGCTGTGGTGGCCATTTATTCGACGTGCTATTTCACAAATATAACCCCAATCTGTATACTCTATGAAGCAATAAAAAAAATAAACTTTCTAGTAAAAAATCTGTGTTTCCTATTAAAATTACATTTTGCGTAAATTATGGGACACCTTTATTAGTTGAACTATGTGATATGGCTGTGATGAAGAAACGTTTGGAACCAAACCGAGTGGATAAACATTGCCCCGATGGAGAATTGAACACCGGACCTCCGGGTCACTACCGAGTGATCTCACAACAAGACCACAAAATGGTCTTGTACCCACTGGACCTTCAAGATTCGACCCAAAAGCAAAAAGTGCTTATTGGACCTCATTTACAGGGCCCATTCGACCTTCCTAAAAATATTATATTCAATGCGGCCATTGGACCTCTTTTTTGAATTCGACTGGTACCTACTGGACCTTCAAGATTAGACCCTATTGCAACTGTACCCATTGGACCTTATTTGTATGCCCCATTCGACCTTCCTAAAATATTATATTGAATGTGCCCATAGGACCTTTTTTATAGGAACCATTGGACCTTATTGACAGTTTTATTAAAAAAAGTACAGTCATATAGAAAATGGAAGACTAAAATGAAATTAATAGGAGCTGTAATAGAGCCAATACCATTGAAAAGTAAGTAAATTGCATTGAGCTGTTCTAGCCTATGTATGTACCTACTTATATCTCAATCGGCACAGCCACTAATTCCGAGCAGAAAAAAATATGGAGAAAACCAGACGTCCTTTTTTTTCTTACAATTAGAGTTGTATTGATATTCACTCTCACGACATTCGTCCTGCTCTCGCCTCTTGTATTGTAAGCGCAACGTTCAGTGGCAATATTTCTTTCTCGTTCTTGTCTATTGTTTACTTTCCAAAAAACTACCTATAAGGTTGAAAAAAGGCTACTTTAAAGGAGTAACAAAAAACTGAGTTATTGTCAACTATTGATTTTAAGTAATATGTAGGTAGGATTAGAAGTTACATTCCTCCTATATTGGTTCTGTCGACATCGCACTTTAACATAATATTAAATCAAAGACAAAAATCTTTATACAATGTAAACCTTCACAAGTACACTGTTGATAGTCAATGTACATTTGATTAAATAAAATAATTAAAACTAAACTAAAAAAAACACCCATATTATAGTTTTAAAAAATGGGAGATCAACTCAGAACTGAATATTAATTAACATAATTAATGACATGTAATTATGTTGATTATTCCCCCATGATCCAATCTGGTGGTCGTTATTTTTTTTCTATTAATTTTTAATTGTATGCAAGCTTAATCTGTTTTTATATAAATCAATTTTTTTCTATCTTAAGGTACCACTCGTCAAAGCTCTGCCGAAGGTAGATTAAAATCGATAGAATAGTATACTAACTAAATTGGTCTTTTTTTTACCAAAAAGTAAATAATGTAATATTTTAATATAGGTTATAAATCACAGATCGATTAAATTTATGTGATAATATGTGATTTATTTAAAATATTTTTATAATTTTTGTTTGGCTATTTAGGCTAACTTATAGTTATTAGGTTCGGCCTCATATGGAGTACTGTTCTCATCTTTGGGCAGGGGCACCCCACTACCAGTTTCTCCCACTGGACCGCATTCAGCGGAGAGCGACTTGAATCGTCGACTGCCAGGAAATTTCTAATCGGCTTGATACCTTGGCGCTGCGTAGAGATGTCGCCTCACTATGCATCTTCTATCGCATATATTACGGGGAATGCTCCGAGGAATTGTTCGGTCTCATACCTGCCGCCTCTTTCCGCCATCGTTCCACGCGACAAAAAATCCATGCCCATCACTTAGATGGTTGGCAGTCCACAACTGTGCGTTTTTCTCACAGTTTCCTGCCTCGTACAGTCAAACTTTGGAATGAATTGTCGCCTTCGGTATTTCTGGATCGATACGACCTTCAAACTTTCAAGAAAAGAGCGTATTCCTACCTTAAAGGCCGGCAACGCACTTGTAACTCCTCTGGGGTTGCGGGTGTCCATGGGCGACGGTAATCACTTACCATCAGGTGATACGTTTGCTCGTTTGCCCCCTATCCCATAAAAAAAAAGTTATAAAAAATATTCTCTATTGTCGTTAAAAATAAGGTAAAAAGGATCTGTGGTTATGTGATTATAGTAGGTTATCTATATTTTATTTCTTTTTGATTTGTTGCTGATGATTAATATGTAGAATTTTATAAATATGTTGATTAAATATTTTGATTTATATCTTTTGTTTTTATTTCTTTAACAATTTTACTTTTCTGCATGACTGTATGTAACATTCCAAAAGAAAAGAGCTTTTTGATAAAAGGTCTGATGGATCCAATGGTGTAGGTAATGTGTAATTTTGAAGGTCCAGTGGGTACCATGTTTTTGATAGGAGGTCGAATAAGACGTATCGTTAATTTTGAAGGTCCAATGGGCACCAGATTTTTGATAGGAGGTCGAATAGGTCCTATCGTGTAGGTAAGGTCCAATTATGAAGGTCCAGTGGGTACAAGACCCACAAAATTGTCTAGGTTTCTGGAATTCGCAAAAATGTTGACGCGTTTTAATGAACCCTGCATTGCAGCGCAGCGCAATTATGGAGTGGGGAGACGAATTCGCGGTGTTTGGAGTTGCAATAACTGTTCCTTTGTACGAAGGAAGATAAATGAGCGTAGCGGGCAACGGCTCTTAGAAAAAAGATTTATTCATATTTAGCGACTCAGCTCTGCAATTTTTGGTTAATAAAATTTCCGTGAAGTTGGACACGAGGGAATTGATGAATCATCCAGTTGTATTATGTTTGTTGATGTTTATTTTTTAGTATTTAAATTTTGTAGTACTTTCAACTTCACTTTAGTTTAATGGTGAGTAAAATTGAATATTGCTTAAATATTACAAATCATAATTACTGTAGTTATGATTATGGTAAGTTTTGAAAATATTCACTTTCAATATAAGCTAAATTTGTCATTCAGTCAATTCTATCAATTATTTTTTAAATTATAAGTATAACACTATCAACACCTTTACCATTATCGCTTATAGCAAGGTTAAAACAAATTATTGAAACGGAGTCACCGCCCTTTCTGCGTATAGCGCCATCCCGCTCTTAGTGCGGTTTTAATAATGTTTTGAGTAATCATGGTTAGGGGGCTAATCAGTGACCATTTAAAATACGAAGTAAGTCGGTAGTTCTTATTTAAGATGGCGTATGGACGGAATTATAAAAAAATCGAAATATAATCAATTAATGGTAAATACAGTTATAATCAGTATTGGACCATCTAACTGAGCTATTGATTTATCAGCACAACAGCCATACTGTTTGTTACGATGTATCATTAACATAGTAACGTCTTCAAATTAATGTAGGCCGGATGCGATAACAACTACTAGGCAACCGAATGATGCAAAATGCATCAATCAACCAGTATTAAACTTGCATACAGCAAACATTAAAACAGTTTTCTCTAAATAGCGCATGTTATAACTAAGTAAGCGACGTTGCTTTGGAAACGGTCAATAAGGCTTCACAATTATCTATTAAGATGATAAGACAGGCTTGGGTCAAAAGATCTACTTACTTAGATTTTTATTAGATAATAGTTTCGGTCATTATTTTTGGCCACCGTCAAACCAAGAATTGGGCAAGATATTGATAAAACTCACTCAGTGTTACAACTTTATTTCGTAGTACACATTCGAGAATACTTACTACTAAATGACCATGCAGTCGGATATATTGTATGGACTGAGGAGCCACACGAAAGGAATTGTATCTTCCCGAGTTTCAGCAGTATTGGAACTAGATTTTAGTGGGAACCTAATTACTACATAAAGATACAAAATTTCCAAGCATGCACAATGTTGTACATAATTATAATATGTAGATGGCGAGTTCAAGGTGGCTCCTCAATCAAGGTGCACCTTGATTGAGAAGCCACCATTAATGTAACTTTGAATATGAAGTACTACGAATTCCAGAATTTCACTTAAATCTACTAAATCAGTGATTTTCGATTGACTTCGTAATTTGGCTCCCCAATCCATACAAACACAAAGTATATAGACATAATTCAGTGTGCAAATTTAATTAATGGAATCGGTCCATTAACAACATAGCAACTGACAGTATTACTGTTTTGATACCCATAATACTAAACTATATAAAAGAAAGATGATGTAATGTAAAATTAATAATGTATGTAGCCGGACGCTAAAAACTATGAAAGATTCATTCTTTTTATAGAGCGGGGCACTTGAGCCCTAACACGGCCGTCAGCGGATGCTAAAAGCTTCCTGCCTCATTAGCAAGCGGCTTTTTGCTGTAGGGCCGGATTTAGATTGCTGCTTTGCTTTTGCTTACTTTTTGAAAAGTGGAATACCTGCATGATATTAAATTTGACAAACATCGAAAGAATCTATACAAATAAATAAAATTGAAGTGTCTGTTTGTAATGTCAAAATAACAAGTTTTTACTAAATGGGTATGATATGATAACAAAAATACAATTTAAAAAAAATTGTCTGTCTGTCTGTTTGTTCCCGCTAATCTCCGGAACTGCTGGACCGATTTTGACGGGAATTTCACTAATATATAGCTAATTATATAAGGTATAATAACATACGATACTTTTTATCAAGATCTTTTAAAAAATTGTCTACAAAGATCAAAATGCTGCTAAAAGTTACAATTCTACGCGGACGAAGTCACGGGCACAGCTAGTATACAATAATTCTTTCTTTTCTCGAAACAAACACCAGCATCATCACCTCACAAATACAATTCATTAAAGAAGAGCAGAAGTCTCCTCTTCCGGACAAGTGTGAGTCGACTCCCATCACCTTACGTGAAAAGCCAAACCCGCTCCCCCTACCCCATGACTAAAATACGTTCAGCTCTAGCGATTCTGAATTCTGATCAACTCGTTCTTGGCGATGCGGGGAGATGACCCAAATATCCTCTTTTTGGGGAGTCATGTGACCAGTTGTGGTAGCGTTGCGGCTGACATGATGGTGTTCCAACAAAATAACAGTAAGATAAACTCAATGTGCAATGCAATAAAGATTGAAATAAATAAATGAATAAGGCACTGCTTTACATACATAGTCCCAGTTGTATTACGATACTATTGTTTTTGTCTGTTGTATTTATTTGTGTATTGTAGTGTGCAAATAAAAATGTATCTATCTATCTTTATCTCCATGGTGGTGACCGAATTCGCTGACACGACGTTTACCTTATTGTATTTGCAATGGACGGTTAAGGATCGTACACCTCCTTACCTCCTTTTCTAAGGAGAGGCCCACGTCCAGCAGTAGGACGTATATGGGTTGATATGGTGGATGGAGAAACGAACGTGATCTCATCATTCACTTCCAACTCTGATGTTCTCACACAGTCGTTTAACCTCCCGTCTCAATTGGTCCGTTCACGAGCAAACGATTTTAATATAAAACTTTTTATCACAAACTTATTTTTGTTTTATTCAGCCTCTCGACTAGAGTCTCTTTAGCGGATGTAATATCCCGAACTCACTTCAGCTCTTTAGTTCTTCAGTGCCCGCCTGATTGGTCAAAGTAAGTCTCCTTTGCGAATAAAACATAGAAATTCATTGTTCTTTTTACAAGAGAGTAAGACAGCCTTTAATAAATTAAGGGTCGAGAAAGATGATATTTATAGACTTTCACTTTGTTATTTGTCAATTAATGGAGCGACCTATGTTGTGGGTTAAATGGTGAAACGTAAGTATTGGAATTGAGTTTGCATATTTTATTGTGTTGTGAAATTTAGTGTAGGTAGTTATATAACTTTATAACCGTATTTTTATATATATATACATGCTTCTGAAACACACATTTCGATAAATGAACAAATTTATCAAGTTTCAGAAGCAGGGAGGGTCAACCTTGTATTTTCTATACACCCCTTTAAACTTAGGAACTATACTTGTTTTGAGTTTTATCTCGAAATAAAAATATCATGATATGTTATTTAAGCATAATTTAGTGAATTTCACGTAAAGATGTAACATCTGTTAACATGTTCAATACTTATTTAAGATATAACGAATTAGCAGTACTAATGTATTTTATGCAAAATCAATAGGACTTACAGAAAACTTGTTACGTAAACGATTTCGCGTGAAAGTTTTACGTGAATAAAATTATCAATCAGCGAATGTTATTACGAGTCGTAGCGACCCTGAGAGTAGCGTGTTTCCCGGAATTTGTTAAGTTTGTGCGCCATTCGCGGGATTAGGCGTCTCGTCGCTAATGTCATCACAAACTGTAACGTATTTCCTAATATTTCATCCCCACCCGGGCGAATGTTGCGATATTTTTAAATATTAATATTCCGAAAAGTTTCCAACTGTCATTGAGTTAGGGTTGTCACTTTTTATTTCGGATAAATATAATCCAATGCGGCCTTTATCGCTTGAATGAATAATTTATAAAGTCTCGGCAGGCAGTCTGTCAATTTAGGAGCTTTCAGACCACTTTTGTTTTTTTTTTTAAATTGTTTGTGAATAACCAAGTAACTATTAAGACATTTATGCCCGTTTCTGAAGAAAAACAAATCTAATATTTATTTGTGAATAGATATAACAAATCTAACATATTAAAAAAGAAGAGAACACCGTTTTTACATTAAATACGCAATGAGCTATTTACAGTGTGCGTTATTGTCTTGAAGTTCACTGACAAAACTATTACTCAGTACTTATAATGTTGGTGTAATAAAATATATTGATTTGAAAATAGAATGTCAAGCACGTATGAAAAGAGGTGACACTTTCCAGGCGTATATTTATTTTGTGTCAATTATTGAAAATTTATTATCAAATCAAATTATTTAAGATTTGGGTATATCATGTCTGCAGCTGTAGGCACGAAAAAAGGAGAGACAAATAATAAATGTAGAGTGACACGATGGCTGGCAGCGGATGAATGCTACATTGGGAAAACAGGATCAGCTTTTTGGGGTAAGATTTTGAAGGGTAGTGAATGAGATTAGGCTGATGATGACGAGGCAAAGGCAATTGTCTAGTTTTAATGCAACTTAAATGGCAAACAAAATCAAAATATTCTTTATTCAAATGTGACTTGGTAAAAAGCTCTTTTGAATCGTCCAAATTTTTACCTTCCACCCATTCAGGACATCTTTTAGCTGATAAGAATGGGCGCAAGAAACTTATCAGCTTTGTCAGAAGTAAAGACCTTTACGAAAAAAAATACATTATCAAACACAACGATATTTGTTTATAAATAGTTATACACAACAACTCGATTCTTTACATTATAACGAGTAGTATCTTCAAATTAACACCAGGCACTGGCATCATTCAAATAGTCGTTGACTTTATAATAACCATTTCTTATGTCTTTTTTACATGCGCTTCAAACTTATGAAAAGGCAAATTAGTAACAATACGTGAAACAACTAAACCGATTTTGATGAAAGTTGGTATAAGGATAGTTCGAGACCAGACCAGGGGAAGGACATAGGGTAATTTTCCTACGGAAAAAATCTGACGGGAAAAGTTTTTCTACGGGAAAAGTTAGTTATAATGCAAACAAAGTTGCACACGGCCAACTAGTAATATACAAAAGCAAATCGATATCCCAAACCGTCTGTTGGTCATTTAAGGAGATGATCAAATTTGCAGCAAACTTGTCTCCGAAGTTCGACGCAATGAAAACTAAGGTCTGTTGTTGAGTGGAAGTTAATAAGTAACATAATTAATTTCATCGTTTACCGAATCCATCTGTTACTTAGGGATTGAGGAGTATTCAAAGAGCCAACTTCTGGGTTCGCAGTTAACTTTGAACTATACTGGTGTAAGGCATAAGGCATAGCGGCGCACACAGTTAGTTGCACAACATCATACGCATGAATAAAATGGTTTTATTCGTGTGACAAATGTATTTAATTAGTATCATCATCATCATCATCACAGCTCATATACATCCCTACCGAGGGGCACGAGCCTACCCTAACTAGTTGTGTTAGGGCAATTAGGCCTTAGTCAAACCACGCTGGCACAGTGCGGATTGGTTGACTTCACATACACCTTTGAATTACTTCGCAGGTGTATGCAGGTTTCCTCACGATGTTTTCCTTCACCGTAGGATTAGTATACCGTAGGATTAGTATACGTTGATTAGTATACCTAACAGTATTTTCTTCATCAATGATTGCGATTTTAAATAGACTGACATCTTGAATATTTAAACATTTACAAACCTAGCTAGGACCTAGCCTTTCTTTTTTTGGGGAGGAATGCGTTACTGCACCGTACCCGCCGTTGGCTAAATGGCGAGCGTGTGTGGGGCTCTCCCGGCAGAGTGCCAGGCCTACCCACTGAAACCCGGTGTTCTCCCTGCCCTTATGGGCGCGCTGGGTAAGGTCCATACTGCGACTCCACTACCCACCCACCTAGCCCATCACTTCATTCTCGTGATACTTGTGTTAATGCGATTGTGATTATTTTAAATACCTATCGAATTCAAATAGTCATTATCTTAATAGTTCTACTGGTCCGGATACAAAATTAAAATCTATTTTGTTCCATTTAAGCTAGGGTTGCCAGATGCCCCGTATTTTATGGGCTATCCTGTTTTTTAGGCTCTAATAACACTGAAACCCGTAATTTGGAAATTAAAATACGGGGCAAACAATGCTCCCATATTAACATCGACTAGATGAAGCGCAACTCAACGAAATGGACTTAACATTGAAACAATAAAAGCGGAATTACAAGTGAAATATAACTTTAGCAGACAGCACATCAAAATAAACAAAATCATTTACAATCATTTACAATGAAATGAGCAGCTCTATATCATTATAGCTACTGCCTACATGTGTCGATCATCTTCGGAAACACGAAGTTAGCCGATGTCTCCATTATTTACCTTAAAGTACTGTACAGAACTTAATGTATCTATATCATAAAATTAAGACCTAAGAGGCGTTACCAACAGATAAATAATAAAAAAAATACCTTCCTAAAACTGTTGTTTTATCTTACTGCCTCCCGTAAAATACAACCATAACCCGTATTTTTAGCACCAGTAACCCTTAAATCAATAAGTGGTGGCAACCCTAATTTAAGCATTTAATATCAGTTTGAAGTAATTTTAACCTATCATGAAAAAAAGCGGGAAATGCTTCTTCTGAATAAAAGTGACTACATTATTTTGAATCAAAGTTGCTCATAGAATAGTAATGAATGGAAACGTTTATGTGGCTTGGTTATATCATTCTTATCCATTGCGATTCTATTGTGTTTATGGTTAGCGAGTGCCTAAAGTTTCTTTGGATAGACTCTAGAATTGGGTGTTTAGTAGAATATGAAATTTAATAAAAAGTATAAGATGTATACCGAGATGGGAGTTTTGTATCGTCTTTCGTGTGAAGACGAAACTTAGCTCCCATCTTGGAGGCTATGGGTTATTGTGTCTGATATGATGACGAGAGAGTAAATGTACATAAAACACTTAATAAAATTGTCACGATGAACCCAGATCGCGTCAGCTCGTAAATTAGCCCACGCAAGTCACAGTCGGAACTCGAACTCTATCTCGGGATCGATTTCATCCGTCACCGGCTTTTATTCGGAGCCTTTGTACTTTTTCATCTCCAGAGGATTAAGTGAAGTTGTCCGGTCCGCGCAGCGCTCCTTACGTTTCTCTCTTTGTTTACTCCCCTCCAACTTGTGGCCATTTGCGGCTGTTAGTTGGACATGGCTACTGAGCTAGTCCAATTTAAAAACGAATTGATACTTTGGTATTTGTGGTATTTATTGTAAATTTGACTTCTTTTCTCTACCATCTAATACAGCAGCTTTAGGTTGATATTTTTTACTAAAAAGCTAAATTTTGAGTTCTGAGGTCGGTGCTAGATTTTAAGACTTTCTAGGAGATCATCGTTTGGCACCGACTTCAATATGAAATGTGATGTGGTCTGTATTCTTTTATTATTTTTAACTTTTAAGTGTTTTAGAAGTCGATTTTTATTTCCAGTTACTTTTTTAATATTTATCTTTTTAGTGAATTTAAAACTAGCTCTTCGAAGTTACTTGAAAGTAAAGTCAAAGGGCCAATACGTGCCTATTGTATTAAACAGCTGGCGGAGTAATCGTGTAACATACACACAAAAAAATACGCATCGAATTGAGCACCTTCTCCGTTTTTGAAGTCGGTCGGATAAAGCATTCGTTGATTCATTCGATAATCTACAAGAAAGTTGGAGATTTATAGATAAGTCACCGACTGCAATATAAAAAGCCTGATAATTGCGTTTCAATATTATTTTAAATCTTAAAGCGCTTCTTTTTCAAATCGGTTTTTATTTCTTGTAAATATTCTTTCTACTATGAAATCCACGGACGCCGACTTTTTTAGATCATGCGCACAGCACATATTCTTACTTATTTAAACGCGGTTCAACAGTAAAAAGCTGTAGTAAATAAAATAATTTCATTTTGATCTCTCGCTGCCATTCGCAAACGCGGGGCAAAATAAGTGCACTTGATTTCATTGGTGAAAACCTGCCTGGATGATGCTTAACCTACAACTGAACAGCTGTTTCGTTTTAACATGTTATCACTTATTAAACACAGGGTACGTTTTTATTAACTTAGGTTTAAAAAATAGTGAGGCTGTGAGTGCTTATTTTCGCATTGTCTCAAAAAATAATTCTAGTATAAAATCATAATTTATTCTTTTTTAATTTAAAGTTTTTGTTGTTGTTTTTCGCATGATTATAACGCTGATTAACTACTCATAATGGTGAAATGTCCAGCAGTGGGCGTCTCTTGGCTGAAATGATGATGAATGGTGAAATGCCCTTTTTACACCTAATTACGTAACACAAGGACCGGAGGGCGACTCTGTACCAAGGTCGCCTGCTTGGGTACCTCCTTAGGTCTTACCTATATCTGCCGCAAAGCAGCAGTGCTTGCTTAGCTGTGTTCCGGTTTGAAGGGTAAGATATGGGCAGTGAAATTACTGGGTACCGTGACTTGCATCTTAAGTCACAAGTTGGAAACGTGCACTATGGTTTTTGTGGGGGTTGCAGATTTGCTGCGAATCTCATAAAAACCACATATATTATAGGTGTAAGGTGACTGTTACCACTTACCATCAGGTGGGCAGTATGCTTGTTTGCCATTTTAGTTTTCAAATAAAAAAATCAATAATAATAGAATTGATACATTAAAAATAGAATTGTCAATATCATTATCATTCAAAAAGTCAATTACATTAAGTATAATAGCATTTGTCAATTAATAATTTTGTCAAAACAATTTTAAATTTGTCCACATAGATTTTTTATATTGTCAGGCAATTTATTGTATGTACATAAAAAATAACAATATTGTAAAAATTGTTTTATATGGCGATGGCGACATACTCAGTTAAGATGGTGGCAATTGCCCAGGTGGTTTTGGCAGTCCTACCACTGACGAGATTCATTTATGAATTGCTCACGGTAGTGAAAATCTGTTATATTTTAGGAGAGCTGCGAGAGTTTGGTGTATAAAACGCAATTCCTGAGAATGACAATTAATTTCATCATAGCGACTTGTGATACTTTGGCTTAACAAAGGCAAAAACAGATCGGTAGGTTAAGTTGGTACTAGTAAGATATATAGATAAAATAGTAATTACATATCCTAATAATAGTAAATTAAAGTTATAATTATGAAATCATTTTACTAATCCCGATACTAAAGTTAACACTCCAATTGCTCTAGTAATAGGTCAAGGTCTATAATCTACTAAATGGAATGGATGATTAAAGTCGTTTTTCATAAGTTTTAATTAATTTACTTCTCTAGAATAAAGAGTGCTTGAAATAGCAATTACATAAGATTGAATGATTGCAACAGCTGATTCTAAAGTTAAAAGTAAAATTTGTATTAAATAGGCCACTAGGCAGATGAAGCTGACAATACTTCCAGGCGTTGAAGTTATTACAGTGAAAGTTCATCTAGAAAACATAATCCGTATATACTTACCAATATTTGAACAGATCGTCCATTCCGTCTATATGGAGTGCGAATAACTTTGGCAATCATGAATATTGATATCGCGCTGTGACATCGGACCATTATGTTGAGTTTTAGATGCGAAACTTTTTGATACTGTGTCAAGAAAAACTCGCTTTTAAGTACTAAGTTCTGAGAGGTTTTACAAATGATGTAAAAAATGGAGAAATGTTTGTTGGTAGTCGGGCGTTACTTTTATACAAAATGTATTTTTACAGGAATAACGTATTTATAGATGATGTTTATTACAAAATTTGTACACAAATTGAGCCTCCAACTTGTACATTTTAGCAAATATTAAAAATAACATATCTGGC
Organism: Schoenobius gigantellus; assembly: GCA_963935595.1. Lineage (NCBI taxonomy): Eukaryota > Metazoa > Arthropoda > Insecta > Lepidoptera > Crambidae > Schoenobius > Schoenobius gigantellus. Next base: position 37,579,239 of record OZ012549.1, read on the forward strand.
ATGGCAACTAGGTAGGTACTCATCATCATCACAACTCATATACGTCCATAACGACGGGCTCGAGTCTACCCTAATTTTGGGTGTTTAGTTCCTACACGTAGTCACGCTGACCCAGTGCGGATTGGTCGACTTCACATACACCTTCAAATTTCATATTTTTCTTTTCTCTCTTACTCGTATATATAAAAATGATTCGCCGTTCGTTAGTCTCGCTAAAACTCAAGAACTGCTTGATTATTTCGAATATTTATTTTTTCTTATGTTTACTTTAATACAGGAGGTTTAAACAGAAAAATACCTACCATTGCACTGTGGGACATCCATAGGTCATAAATCTTAAAAACCTGCTTTCTTGTTTTACATTTTATTCCTTGTCGTTACATTGGATAGTTGCGGTACCTTCTGAAACTATAAATAGGTCAGTAATTAGAGTGCGCCTTCATTATCTATTGTGCATTCAAAGAGAGCGCATCGCCAATCGTAAATACTGTTATCAGTGAGTCATTAAAAAGCGTGACGTCATTTGTTGTCATTGCGGGACCTGTGAGTGCTGTGTGAGTTTTTTCTGAAATGGATATCCAAGAACAGGGTATGTAATAATTAATATTTTTATTTTAATTGTATCTTAGTATATATTTTCTTTAGTATGTCATTGCTATGAGGCGACTTTTCTTGGAGTATTATATTTTAATATTCAAAGTTTGAATAAACTTTTAAATATGTTCCCACTCGCTCCGACTATGGAGGTATATTGCACCATAATCTTTAGACTTTCTTATCTTAGGAAAATTAAAACTTGGCTGCCCTTATCTGCCCTTTTGGCGATGACAAGGGTGCTACGGTTGCCAGATTATCTCGTAGCATTTGCTACGAAATTAGTTTATTTAGTCTTAGTGCTTTGTGTAGGTTTTGTGACTGAATTTTAACCGTTTTTTTTTTGTTTTAGGTAATTTATATATATGCTCGTTTTCAAGAATGCATATTCTTGAAATATGGCTAACTGTCAATACCGATAATGACTCGGAAAAGTGTCGTCAAGTCCTACAAAGTTTGTTGACTACTCTGAACGACGATGCTGAGAACATTGATATTCATTATTTAGAGAAAATTGTTAATAATTTATGTAAAGCTATTGCTCGATTCTGGAAAAAATGTAATAGGGATAAAACCAAGCTTTTATATAAGAATTCCGATTGGTTTAATGTTATTGAAAAAATTCAACTTGTGAAAAACAATAAGCAATGTACTCCGTCTGAAACGTCGCCGTGTCATTCACGTGGTCGTCCTCGAAAACCTTTTACGCAATGTAGTAAAAGGACTAAACGTCGGAGAGTAGCTGATTTGTCAAAGTCTGATGATTCTACTGTGAGTGCATTGCTTGATGTTTCAGACTGTTCATTCGATTCGTGTATATCTAGAGTTAGCACTGATGATGTCTTGTCACTTGTGACTGATGCTCAGTTGACAAAACATCAGTATTTATTAATTAAAAACTTTGTTAATAGTAAGATTTCTCCTAATGTATTACCATGTTACCAACAAATTACTAAAGCGAAACAGAGATGTTACCCTTCTAATATAACTGTTTCCGAGTCTTCAGCTGAAGTTGAATTACAAAGTCTTTTTGATCACACAGCTTCTCGAATCCTTGAATCTCAAAAAGAGGTCTTAGATCAGATTCCTGATGATTGTTTGTCTAATATCTCTTTACTTGGGAAATGGGGATTCGATGGCAGCACTGGACATAGTGAATACAAACAATTTTTTTCAGATTCAACTTTAGAAGATAGTAGTTTGTTTGTAACATCTTATGTACCCCTTCAAATTATTGTAAAATTAGCTGAAGATAATTGTAAAATTTTATGGAAAAATCCTCGACCCTCTTCCACTAGGTACTGCCGTCCTATTCGATTTCAATTTTTGAAAGAAAGCACAGCAGTGTCTTTGCAAGAGGAAGCTTATTTTAAGGATAAAATTGAAAGTTTGCAACCTACTTTTATTCAGATCGACAATCGTGAATTGGTCGTTTCTCATAAGTTGCAGCTTTCAATGGTAGATGGTAAAATTTGTAGTGCTTTAAGTGAAACATCTACAAGTAGATGTTATATATGTAATGCTACCCCTAAAGAGATGAATAAAATAGACGAATGTTTACAAAAACCTGTAATAGAGAGTAGATACCAATTTGGATTATCACCACTACATTCTTGGATACGTTTCTTCGAATATTTTATTCATCTTTCATATAGATTAGACATAAAAAATGGCAAGTTAGGCTAGATAGTGATAAACAATTGTTATCAAATAAAAAACAATATGTACAGTCCCAGTTTAGGGAACGATTAGGTTTAATAGTTGACAAGCCGCGTAGTGGTGGAAGCGGGACGTCTAACGACGGAAACACGGCCAGGAAGTTTTTTTTGGAATCAGCTGTATCTGCTGAAATTACAGGTTTGAATAAGGATCTCATAGATCGTTGTTGTGTAATATTACAAACGTTATCTTCTGGACATAAAATTAATGAATGCAAGTTTAAAGACTATGCATTACAAACAGCATACAGCCTGGTCGAGAAATATCCGTGGTATAGTCTTCCTGCTTCTGTCCACAAGGTGCTCGTACATGGATCAGATATTATAAGTTATGCATTGTTATCTATAGGAGAACTTTCCGAAGAAGCTGCTGAAGCGACAAATAAGTATATCAAAATTTATAGACGAAGTCACACTCGAAAAATGTCACGTGAAGATACCAATCAAGATTTAATACAACGACTATTATTACATTCAGATCCTTATATTACAAGTCTTCGGAAACTTCCCCCTAAAAAGAAAAATACTCTGTCACAAAGTGTAATAGAATTGTTACATGTTTAATATTGTTAGAATAAGAATAATTTATTTGTATTTTGTTAGTTGTTTTGTTTTTTTTGTATTAATTTTAATTTATTTATTTCTATTATTTTATTATAATTAAATAATGTTATCAATGTTTTGACTCTTATTTTATTTAAAACTAGCTGTGCCCGCGAACTCCGTTTCGCCATCAAAATGCTTAAAACAGTGTTTAGATTTTTCCTCCATTTTATTCCATAATGATTCAACTTTATTCTGCCTTTCTTGAGCAGCGGCCATTTGGAAATTAACAAATTAAGACAATTATCGTGGGTTCGTAATGCTCTAGGTACTCTTCAGGGCCTTTCATTTAATACCCATATTGCTGGGTTTGAAAACGATCTTTAATCCATTTTTTGAACGGCGGCCATGTTTAATTTAGGGCAATTTTCCTAAGTTCATAATGCGCTACTCTTTGAGACCTTTTATTTGATACCCATATTGCTAGGTTTGGAAACGAACTTTTATCCACCTTTTTTGAGCAGCGGCTTTGTTGAATTTATGTCAATGTTTCTAGGTTCATAGTGCTTTACTTATCAAGGACTACTTTCATTTGATACCCATATTGCTGGGTTCGAAAACGAACTTGTATCCTTTTTTTAGCGGCGGCCATGTTGAATTAAAGTCGATTTTTCTAGGTACCTAATGCTCTACTCTTCAAGGCCTTTCATTTGATACCCATATTGCTAGGTTTGGAAACGAACTTTTATCCATTTTTTTTGAGCGGCGGCCATGTTTTATTTAGGACAATTTTCCTAAGTTCATAATGCTCTACTCTTTGAGGCCTTTCATTTGATACCCATATTGCTATGTTTGGAAACGAATTTTTATCCACCTTTTTTGAGCAGCGGCTATTTTGAATTTATGTCAATTTTGCTAAGTTCATAGTGCTTTACTCGTCAAGGCCTTTCATTTGATACCCATATTGCTGCGTTTGAAAACGAACTTTTATCCTTTTTTTAGCGGCGGCCATGTTGAATTTAGATCGATTTTTCTAGTTACCTAATGCTTTACCCTTCAAGGCCTTTCATTTGATACCCATATTGCTAGGTTTGGAAACGAACTTTCATCCACTATTTTTGAGCGGCAGCCATGTTGAATTTATGTCAATGTTGCTAGGTTCATAGTGCTTTATGCATCAAAGCTTTTGATTTGATACCCATATTGCAGGGTTTGAAAACGAACTTTTATCCTTTTTTTTTGAGCGGTGGCCATGTTTAATTTAGACCAATTTTCCTAAGTTCATATTGCTCTACTCTTTGATGCCTTTCATTTGATACCCATATTGCTAGGTTTGGAAAGGAACTTTTATCCACCTTTTTCGAGCAGCGGCTATGTTGAATTTATGTCAATATTGCTAGGTTCATAGTGCTTTACTCGTCAACGCCTTTCATTTGATACCCATATTGCTGGGTATGAAAACGAACTTTTATCCTTTTTTTACGAACTTTTATCCTTTAGGACAATTTTTCTAGGTACCTAATGCTCTACTTTTCAAGGCTTTTCATTTGATACCCATATTGCTAGGTTTGGAAAAGAATTTGTATCCACCTTTTTTTGAGCGGCGGCCATGTTGAATTTATGTCAATGTTGCTAGGTTCATAGTGCTTTATTCATCAGAGCCTTTGATTTGATACCCATATTGCTGGGTTTGGAAACGAACTTTTATCCGTTTTTTTTGGAGCCGCGGCCATGTTGAATTTAGGTCAATTTTTCTAGATACCTAATGCTTTACTCTTCAAGGCCTTTCATTTGATAACCATATTGCTGGGTTTGAAAACGAACTTTTATCCATTTTTTTGAGCGGCGGCCATGTTTAATTTAGGGCATTTTTCCTAAGTTCATAATAATTTACTCTTCTAGGCCTTTCATTTGATACCCATATTGCTAGGTTTGGAAACGATCTTGTATCCACCTTTTTTGAGCGGCGGCCATGTTGAATTTATGTCAATGTTGCTAGGTTCATAGTGCTCTACACATCAAGGCCTTTCATTTGATACCCATATTGCTGGGTTTGGAAACGAACTTGTATCCACCTTTTTTGAGCGGCGGCCATGTTGAATTTTAGGCGATTTTCCTAGGTTCATAATGTTCTACGCTTCAAGGCCTTTCACTTGATACCTATATTGCTAGGTTTGGAAACGAACTTTTATCCACCTTTTTTGAGCATCAGCTATGTCGGCGAATTTACGTCAATGTTACATTAGGATCAAGAGTCCCGTACTCCCTCTACGCGTAATACTTTTAATAGTTTTAAATGGATGAAAGAGTTTGATTCCTTAGTCATAATGTAAAAACATAATATAACACCTTTCAAAATGCCTTGAAAAGGGTATCTTCATTTTTCAACATTTCAAATATTGTACCGATTTTGTGAAAATTGGCCAAAAATTAAACCAACCTACAAATTTTATATTTGTGACGTGATATTGTCATAAAAAATGCTATATACATTGGTTGTATGGCTTGATCCTTTTTCCTTACCACCACGGTACTACATAAGAAAAATACAATTTAAACTTCTTAGTTGGCAAAATTCAGATGGGCACAGCCAATAACAGAAAAGATTTTTTTTTGCAATATGTAACAGACTTGTCAAAATAATTTCACGTGCGCCATGTTGATTTTCTACTATACTTGTCATCAAAAATTTTATATGGTATTTTTTGAATAAAAATAAAAAGTGAATTTAAGCAAATGAAATTATGCCTAAATGTTCTTCCGGAAAATTTTAAGCATTGTGGTGTAAGCCATATCAAATTCTGTCCAGTAGTTTCGGAGATCTTTCCGGACAAACATTTGTACCCCTACGATTTTATTATATATGGAGATATATGTTTTACATTCCAATTTTTAAGTGTTTGTTCATGATAAATTTAGGTAAAAGTATGTTATTGTTTATATTTGTTTTTTACTGAAGTAAACGTTTTTTATATCGTAAATACATGTACTTCTTTCATTTTAATGTTCCTAAAACACTTTTACAACTATAAGTCACTAAAATAATACAATGTATTGATAGTAACAGGACTTTAACTATTTATGACCGCCCTTGTATGGAGCGTGTCCCTCTGTGCATTGTATGGAAATTGACGGTGCACAATGCCGGTACACATTAAGGGCAAAGTTTATAAGACTGCTGTACGACCAGCCTTAACTTACGGCGCTGAATGCTGGCCCCTCAAGAAACAACAAGAGGATAGAATGCATGCCGCTGAAATGAGGATGCTACGTTGGTCGGGAGGTGTAACGCTGTTGGATCGTATCCGAAACACCCACATTCGTGGTAGCTTCCGAGTAAGACCCATACAAGAAAAACTAAGGGAAGGCCGTCTCAGATGGTACGGTCATGTAATGCGTCGCCCACCAGAACATATGACGCGACAAGTAGGTACTCGAAATGTTTCCAGCCCCAAAGAAGCGCGGCAGACCCCGACTCACATGGATAGCTGCTATTAATAAGGACATAAAAGGTGCAAATGTCACATCTGCGACAACCCAGAACAGAATGTCCTGGCGAAGAATGACTAGGAGAGCCGACCCCAAATGATGGGACCAAGGCTAGGCGGAGAGAGAGAATTTGTATGGAAATTGACGGTTCACTCTGCGATTGTTTATTCTGTATTAAATTAGTTGGTTATTATTAAATTGGAAATATTATTTTTTCATTGTATGACCGTGAATGGACATCACCGTGAATGGTCTATGTTTCATCGCAGTTTGTTATGCACACGAACTCCGTGGTTATGCATGAAAACACAGACTAAGGAGATACTACTACATTACGAGGTTGGTACTGGTAGCACTAGTATGTTGTGTTTGTTTTTGGTTTGACTTTGACCCAATATAATTTGTGCTTTGACCGTGTTGTTTTAGACAAAATGTAAATTAATATATGCAGTATCAATATATCTCTATGTAGTCTGTGCATATATGTTTTAGGTAACCGAAGTTGAGGCTTTTGTAAAACGATTTTGGAAGTTGGATTTTGTATATTCTTTATCATAAATTACCTACCTACCCACCTAATTTTGCACGCCGAAAGGCAGATTATGGCGATCTATTTTTTTGTTTTATATTCCATCAACTGTTACCCATGTACGTAAGCGCAAATAAACAATTATTATTATTATTATTAATTATTTGGTTATTATTCATGTACCCAGTGACTTCACACACTGGTGGTGGGAAATCGAAAAACTATCGATTTTTTAAGAAGAAAATATAACTCTTCTTTCATATTCTATCAATTCGAAACCTGTCCATGTTAATATAGTCATAAGTTATGGCGTCATGAAAATACGAAATTCTAAAATTGATTTTCCAATTCCCTTTACATCTTTTTTTTACGGACAACACTATTTGTATGAGGGATTTCAAAGTAAATGACGTCATAGCTTTTATATGAATATGTTAACATGGGTAGGTTTTAGCTTGATAGGGTATGTTAGTGTGGATCCTACCACGCGCGTCCATAAGGGCAGGAGGAACACCGGGGGGTTTAGTGGGTAGGCCTGGCACTCTGCCGGGAGAGCCCCACACATGCTCGTCGTCTAGCCAACGGCGAGTACGGTGCGGTCACGCATTCCCCTTGAAAAAAGGGTATGTACCAAACACGCTGTACAGCCCGAGGAAGACTCAGTACTAGATGCGGGTACCTCTATCTTATCTTTTTGTAATTTTTAAAAAAAATCCGTCAGAAATAAAGAAAGAATAAAGTTATGTATGTACTTTTAGTTCATAAATTAAAAGAAAATTAAAGCGAAATATTCAATATACAATAATATATTTTTTTTTCATAATCACAGTTTTATATTTATGTTTTGTTGCGATATAGTATATTAATTTTGTATTCATTCCATTTCACTGTTGAATTCATTACGTGAATTAAAAGGCGGCAGTAAAAGGCGACCAAGTCCCTAAGGACGTACCTTGACTTAAAATGAATTTATACACTTGGTTGGCAATAAAGAAATTGAATTGAATTGAATTTCTGCCGCCAAGTAGCTGTTCTCGCATTGCTGTGTTCCGGTTTGAAGAGTGCTGACAGGCAGTGAAATACTGCTTATTCTGTCTTGGCATTCTATGTCGCATGTTGGCAATGTACATTGGGGGTGTCCCCACCGAGGGGCACGAGCCTACCCTAACCTGTTATGTTAGGCCGATTAGGGCCTTAGTCAAACCACGCTGGCCCAGTGCGGATTGGTTGTATAGGGGTGTATAGACTTTGTAGATTAGATAGTACAAATCTTAGAGGAAGCACGTGAATTAGGGACTAAAGCTACACAACATCAGGTGCTTAGCCTGATTGTTTCCAATTTAATTGTTTAAAAATAGTTGTATAACAACAAAGTTGGCAAATAAACTGATTGCCCACCTAATGGCTACAGTTTCTAATGTGGCCTGCCAACTTGTAATACTTATAGGACGTAAATTCACAATTATCATTTCATTGTCCTTCAAGCTGAAACACAGTAGTGAAAACACTGCGCCTCCTTGTGCCAGAAATAGGTGATATAAGTAAGATTGATTTTAAATGATTAAAAAGGTAGAAACTTTTTTCAGAAATAGTGTCTACCACTGGTTTTCTCACGAGTAGTGTACTCTACTTTTTATCACTGGCTGCGAGAAACAGTATTTATACTTGTTACGTTTTATTATATAATCGGTAATAAGAAAACAAAGCGTTGAATATAAACATTAGAAATTTATTGTGCCGGCTAGTCATGGTTAATTTGTTGAAATAATTAAGAAATACGGATTCTGAAATAGAATTTCACGTAAAGCTCCCGAGATTTTGACGGCAACAAATTATATACTAAGTGTATTTGCTTTAGTATGAAAAGATTCTGCAGTCAGTGTCACACTTTCGTCACTGTAAGAACTCATCTAATATATAAAAATGTCGTGTCACGTTTGTTATCGAGCTCCTCCGAAACGACTAGACCGATTTTTATGAAATTTTTAGTGTATATTTAGTAATTGGTAGGTCTGAGAATAGGTCGTAGGCTATTTTTTATACCCCTAGGTGATAAGGGTGACCCTCTCCAAATTTTTTTGACAATTATTGTGGGAAAACGTAGTTCTCGGGCACAGGCTTGATAAATAAAAAAAATAATATTGCTTTAATAGAAACTCATTCATATAATAAACAGAAAGAAAATATCGGTTTTCGAATAACTCTAAAAACAACCAAGATATTTAAAGGCATTAAAGATTTTTCTCCATCTCTTTCTAGCAAAATGGCAATTTAGATGGAGTTTATTTATATGGCCGTACTCAACAATGACGATCTCTTTGTCTAATCGCTTCCAAATTAACAGCTCAAAATGCTTGTATCTAATGTATTTCTAAGCCGATTTTAATTCTAATTAAACATGATTGCATATTTTTATATAGTTTCTTAATATTTTATGACGAGACGTGAAAATTAGAATTCAATCATCATCCCAATTTAATAGATCTTCCAATAACATAAAGCAAACACGATAACAGATAGAAAAGTAGGCACTAACCTCGCGCTAACCAAAAATGATATTTTTCTTAAATTGTTTAGATCTATGGAATAACACCATTTAGTCAGCCTGTAGGTATAGGTACTTGCAGAATATTTTATTTATTTTCTCATAATTCGCGCTTGTTCCAAATTTAAACTGTTTTATTCACTCAGTGAGTAAAAGGGGTTGTATTCACTGTTACTGATGAATCAAAATGCCCCTATTCGAGTGGCAACGGTAAAATAAATATTTTAAGGGTGATATCACAAAGTTTCACCACACTGGTCAGAATGTTAGCTCTGTAGTAGGGCATTCATCTGATTGTCAACGGAATAAAGCAACGGAATTCGCTTTGAGTGATCAGTTACTCTCAGAGTCCTGTGTGACGATTCGATGGTAATTGCTGGCAGTCATAAAGGGTAACTAGGTAACTGACATTTTATGTCTAGTGTGTCAAATAAATTGTCTGATTTTAAACTTTCTGTAATGTTGATTTGTGCTGTAAATGGAATGGAACAACTTTATATTTTTATTAAAATAATAGATGATAATATCTAGTGATCTCATAGAATGTACGGCACACAATTTTGTTTGCTTGAAGTTTTTGGTTAAATTAATTTTATGGTTTTACTAGCTGTGCTCGCGAACTACGTTTCGCCAGTAAAAATACTAACATCCCTATTAAAAAGTGGGGTTTGGTGGTAGAAGGGTTAAATTTTGGGTTATAAATATTATTAAATTTTGAGTTTTTGATAACAAATAAAAAAATTGACAAAAAAAATCTGGCGATGACCACCTTTATCACTCACCCAGAGGAGCTATATATTATTATTCGGAAGAGTTCGGTTACAAACACTGTGACACGAGAATTTTATGTATTAACATGAAACGCTGTGTGTTAGTCTCTCAAAAACTCTTCAATATCTCCAGCGGTTCTTATGAAATTATTTTCTGTGTGTGTTTGAATAGGTCCAGGGAAGGTTTATTTATACATACAATTGGATCCGGTAGGTGGCACTGTAATCGGGCAGGACAACGTCTGCCGGACCCACTAATGTTAAATAAAGATTTTTAATTTCATTTGTTACAGCACCTGTATGGTATTGAAATGTTCTTAGTAAAATTGCCAGTTACCGGTTTCTGAGTCAGGCGAAGCCGCCCATATCGGTGCCCGAATATTTGCGTGTGAAATGCAATTGACAAGCGGCAGGTGTCCAGTCGGCATTGTGTGCGCTGCTCAGCTTCTGAACCAGATTACACGGCGAATGACGTCAAAACACTGATTTCATACATCAGCTAATTAATATCCGAGTTTGTAATGTTCATTTCATGTATTACTTCCTTTATTACTGTACTAGCTTTCTGCTCGCGGCTTCGCCCGCATTATTATTGCTTTTCCGTAGGAAAAATAATATAGAAAAATAATTTTGTAGCCTATTATATATAACATTGTTATTTATATTTAGGAGCTCGAATAATAAATTTCATAGAAATTGGTGCGGATTTTAAATATTTTCCATAGAAACTTTCAACCCCTATTTTGCACCCTAAGGGAGTGAATTCCAATAAACCATGAACGCGTATCCAATGAATTGTTTTTAAGAGCATGAATCTCAAGTTTTGTAAAAATCGTTGCTAATTTATGATTTCTCCATACAAACTTGCAACCCCTATTTCAACCCTTCAGGGTTATTTTTTTTAAAAATCCATAGATTGGTGCGAAACAGATGCAGGCAGTAATTGGGGCTCAAAAAAAATACAAACCCATGCCAAGAATTAAAAGCAAATTATTTCAGCAGTGCTCCATTATGATTGGCTGTTAAATTGGCTGTATTGGAAATAGTGATAGTGAATAACAGTGTTAGATTTTGAAGTATTTTAGGCGAGACAGACAATGTTGCACAGTGACTGCTTTCACCGGCGATAGCCTTTGTTGCCAGATTTCGACACAAGGTGCATCCTATTGTGTTTAGGGGAGATACCAGATCGGTCCCGTACAAAACCCTTGAACACGGCGATTATGTGAATCAATACTGAGATTCAGAATTCTCGACTGCGTCAGAATAACTACATATAATTGGGATTTAAGGCGCTTCTCTTCCGTTTTCGAACAATTTCAAAATACTGTACCGCCACATATATAAAACAAACAGTTCTTAAATTAACATATGATATTGTTAAATATTATATTATCTCTAAGCATTTTTATAGACAGAAAACATGATTGGTCATATTTGACTCGATAAAGAAAAATTCAAAGATCACTCTGTTCAATACTTTAAAATAGCTGTGAATCGGAAAATATAAATGGCAAAAAAGTTTTAACACGTGCATTTTTATTCTATTGAAAATTGCAAAATAACGTTTTTTATTTTATAAACCAGTTTTCCAAAAATCTAATAAAACGTAGTAAAAACTAAAATTTTCATTCGATTACAGCGCGTAAGCGACATTAGTAGCTATGCAATTAGAAATTAGCTATATTACCTTGCAATAAAGCAGGCGCCCGTGCATGAATAGATTTCCTGGTAAACCTCGCCAAGGATACTTTACTTTTGCTGTCTGGAAAACTGATTCCAACACCACGTTCGAAATTCGAATTTACTCGTCGCCGTGAAATGTTTTCAGTATTGTCTTGCTTGTTGCAGGTCAAGGTGAAAGGTGAAAAGTTGCATGGTAACAATGATTTTTTAACCGACTTCAAAAAAGGAATAGGTTCTCAATTCGATGCGTATGTTTTTTTTTGTGTGTATGTTACGCGATTACGCCGCCAATTGTGGACCGATTTTCAAAATTCTTTTTGTATTCGATAAAGTATACTCCAAGAGTAGTCCCATGGTCACCAAAGTCAGGATTTGATGATGGGATCCCATGAAAATCGAGGAAAACCCTTAAATTTTAGGGTGTGTCCAACGTGTTTTGTGTGTATGTTACGTGATTACGTGATTACTCCGCCAATTGTAGACCGAATATCAAAATTCTTTTTGTATTCGTTAGAGTATACTCCTAGGGTGCTCCCAAGGTTAGGATCTGATGATGGGATCCCATGAAAATCGAGGAAAACGCTAATTAAACTAAAAGCTAATTAAGCTGGTATTAAATTAGGGTTTCTTTCACTAAAAATGTGAAAGAAACCCTAACCCTAACCCTTGTATTCACTAAAAAGTTAAATATAAAGTCTGTATCCTAAAAGTGTAGTTTTATTTAAATGATTTCATTAAGGCACAAAACATAAAAAAAAATATTTTACAAAAAATAAAAACCGACTTCAAAAACACTGAAAAGTTAAAAATAATATAAGAATACTTAGGTACAGGCAACATCACACTTCTGTATTGAAGTCGGTGCCAAATTTTAAGACTTTCTAGGAGATCATCGTTTGGCACCGACTTCAATATAGAAGTGTGATGTTGTCTGTACCTAAGTATTCTTATATTATTTTTAACTTTTCAGTGTTTTTGAAGTCGGTTTTTATTTTTTGTAAAAAAATTTTTTTTATGTTTTGTGCCTTAATGAAATCATTTAAATAAAACTACACTTTTAGGATTTACTTGCGTATAAAGTAACTTTAAAACATTTTAATTATTTAGCCCGACGCCGACGTTTGGAACGCTTTGCAGCATTCGTGGTCACGAGACGACGTTCTAGTGCTAAGTTGTTTGTATTAAAATTTTAAAGCAACATATGGCTGCCAGCGACATTCTCCCAGACTCCTGGGAAATATTTTGTAATACAGTCAAACGGTCCTTGATGATTCTTCCACTTTTTGAGAGAATGCTAAGCGTCCCGTCAAGGAGAACCGCTAAACATCGCTCGTCATGCCACCAAGGCTCGAAAAACCCCAATTTATATGTACTTAATTCAATATATTCTTATGCTTTGTAGCTACTCGTTGAACTGAGTATAGATTGTTTATATATTGATTGATGAGTTAATATTAGCACACAGACCTAAACCTAGGGTCGTGCCACTAGGGAATAAGGGCCAGGGATTATATTTTGTTTCCAATCCCAGAAATATGGGTATCAAATGAAAGAGCTTTAAGAGTGTAGAGCACCGAGCGACCTACAGATTTGTTCCAGATAATTTTTTTAACATTGATTTTTAATTCAATATGGCCACCGCACATTACTCGCGTATAAAATCCTTTTTTATCCCAGTAATAACATTAAAGGGCTGGAAGACTAGAACACCATGAACTTACCAACATTGATTTAAATTCAATATGGCCGCCGCTCAAAAATTGCGTATAAAATATGGATCACGTGCCGGCGACACCCATGTTATGGGTTTTAAAACATTTTTATCCTGAAGTTTAATGCGTTCCGCATGATATAACCGAATACGCAGACGTAATCGCGGGCAACAGCTAGTGTAGTCATGGCTTAAACATGATGCTTGATCATGATTAAAATTTATTATTAATTTATTATTTGCAAGGTAAAAAGTTCAAGTGAAAATACAACTGTGAGACAACATTTTGTGGTAAATCCCTTTATTTTCGTTAAATTAAACGAAATTGTTAATGTTAAACCCTAACATATTTCCATATGCAAATTATAGTATCCTAAAGTAACAGTTGCTCGATGGAAACCAGCTATAACGAGACGTAAACATACCCGATTTTAATTGAAAGTATACTTTGTTTGTGGTGATTTTTTTACAAACTCTTGACCTTCATCTCACCTGCAGGCCAGGCGGAGCACGGGCTGCCAAGACGGGACTTGAGTCGCGAATTATCTCACAATTTCAGTGATATAATCACTAAATCAGTGATAAAAATTTCTTGACGCTCGTCAAGGGACACGTGTGACTGAGTTTTATCACAAATTTCTTGGTGTGGTTGCTTGTAGCAAGGGTTTTAATACTTTGGAAGATGTAGCAGCAGTCACAATTTCGTTTAATTTAACGAAAATAAAGGGATTTACCACAAAATGTTGTCTCACAGTTGTATTTTCACTTGAACTTTTTACCTTGCAAATAATAAATTAATAATAAATTTTAATCATGATCAAGCATCATGTTTAAGCCATGACTACACTAGCTGTTGCCCGCGATTACGTCTGCGTATTCGGTTATATCATGCGGAACGCATTAAACTTCAGGATAAAAATGTTTTAAAACCCATAACATGGGTGTCGCCGGCACGTGATCCATATTTTATACGCAATTTTTGAGCGGCGGCCATATTGAATTTAAATCAATGTTGGTAAGTTCATGGTGTTCTAGTCTTCCAGCCCTTTAATGTTATTACTGGGATAAAAAAGGATTTTATACGCGAGTAATGTGCGGTGGCCATATTGAATTAAAAATCAATGTTAAAAAAATTATCTGGAACAAATCTGTAGGTCGCTCGGTGCTCTACACTCTTAAAGCTCTTTCATTTGATACCCATATTTCTGGGATTGGAAACAAAATATAATCCCTGGCCCTTATTCCCTAGTGGCACGACCCTAGGTTTAGGTCTGTGTGCTAATATTAACTCATCAATCAATATATAAACAATCTATACTCAGTTCAACGAGTAGCTACAAAGCATAAGAATATATTGAATTAAGTACATATAAACTGGGGTTTTTCGAGCCTTGGTGGCATGACCTTTGGGCTTGACCTAAAAAATTCCAAAATGGGCTAAATTAGAGGTAAATTCCATATTATATTGTGTAAACTCGAAGGTCATAGATTCCCAACCTTTTATGGACTTTACAAGAAAAAAACCCAATGCCCTTGTTTAGATAAAAGTAAATTATACCAATTGTATGCATAATAATGCAATAAAACAACTATACGGCTAGATGTAATGTTTTTTCATGAAATTCAAAGTATAAAATTTCCAGTTAGGTTTCAGTTGCCTCTGGACCCGAAACCTCTGTTGTCTCTATGCCAAATTTCACTAAGACTGCTCCAGCGATTTAGGCATGAAAGCGTAATGGATTATTTTGGCATTTACATACATACAAGGTGGCGCAAAACTAATGTCAATGTGAATGTGCTATAATTTTGCAACAGGAATCAAGTGTCATTGCGCACACCTGAAAAATGTGGATATTTTTACTGCTAATTTGACCAATTTCCGAGCTGAGTGATCTCCCGGCTCTCCAGATCTAACGCCGCCAGACTTCTTCCTTTGGGGCTTTTTGACATCTCGCGTTTACCACAACAAACCACAAATCTTGCAAGTCTTAAAAGCTAACATTGAAGAGGAAATCGCCAATGTATCCAGTTGTTTTGCGAGGAACAATTCAAAACGCTGTAAAACGATCACAGTTGTGCATCAACTCGGGAGGTGTCATTTGAGCGATAAAAAATTTTCTCATCTTAATGTCATCAATTTTACGTAGAGCAATTTTTTCATATCGCACAAAATGGTAGCCAATTTACATTATGACATTACTTTTGCGCCATCTTATATTAGTAAGGAGGATTAAACTGAAAGCATTTTCTAGTTTTTAGACAGTCTCCGTTGTAAAAAACGTTTTCATCACAATAGCACTATGCACGTATTTATTACTGCGTCCAACAAAAAACAATAAATCGTTTAATCTACAAACCTTAACAGCAATTAAAATTAAAAGTCAATTTGATCGTTATCGAATAATACGAGCGGGCCCAATCATGCGTCATATTTCAATCAACCGACCGATTATAATTATTTATGGGGCAAACAGAAAAAAAAACCATCGTCTTTGGGGGGTCCGTCTACCGGTCATGCTTGAAAGATTCCGCCTCAATCCAAATCCTATTGTTACAGCAATAAGATACACTCGCGAGATATGGAAATTAACATTTATTTTCATTCTTCTGGACTCTGCTAGGGAAATGTGTGCTTTGTGGAAAGCGCATAAGGTCGCGAAACGAGCGACGGCGTGGGTGGTTTGTGTGACAACATTGAGGATATCAATTTAAACCGGCCGGTAACAAAGTTCCTACCCGCGTATTAGTTCACCTACGCCTCTGAATAATATAGGGTAGGTTTTCACGTTTGCCCACTGCACGGTTTTCGAAGAAATATAGATCTTTATTTTATTCCATTTTTGTTATTCCAAAGTAAATGATAAAAATTAATAAGATACATAAACTCGTGCACTAAACCTCGTCGGAGTCATAATTTTGCCCAGACATGTTTTCTTTTAGTGTTGTATTGGTCACGTGGGGCAACAATGCTCAGTAAAAAAAACTGCAAAAATACTTTAAGAAATGCTCTTAAAAGGATAGAATATTATATTTTACGTTAGTCTTCCTTTAGCATTATTTTTTTCATAAATATTAGCAAGGCGTTTGGTCGGATTTGATGCACCTATCTCTCGATAAAGAGGGAGCGAGATAAACGTAACTTGTGTTCGATGACCTTCTGTGCTGTTTGAATTTCACCTTTATTGTGAGAATGTACCGTCTAAAATTGTGTGAGCATGTTTAGCTTATCAATATATTGCTAAATATACAGTCAAGTCTCCGACACTTTTTGGTCGACACTTCCACGAGACTGCGTTCCTAGTTACTTTATAGTACGTCAATGATATCAATATATATGAAACAAAAATAAAAAACTCATTAAAATGCATCAAATCAATATATTATTATATAGAAATATCAAATAGCTGGATTTCGAAAAAAAAAACAGCTTAGCTTTGAACACTGAACAGTTTTAAGTTAGAAGGCATAACACCTTAGGAGATTGAGCTATTCCGAACTATCAAATGACAAAAATATTAAAAAAAATTAAGGTTGAAAACCTACAATATTGAAAAAATCATAATTATTTTACGATACAGGGAGCAGTTAATTATCATAAGTGTGAAACAATAGAAATTAACTACAACTAACATGAAATAATTAGATTATCTGATGAAAAATCTTAATATAAAATTATTCAGTTCATAATTTTCTTGTAGTTAGTTTCTATTCAATTACAGTGGCCAGAGCAAAGCTAACGAAATTAATTTAAGCAACAAGAAAGTCCTCCTCCACGCCGACGATAAAGTATCAACTAAATTGATGAAAAAATATATATTACCAGCAGCCAATTTTCTTCACTCCGCACAATTTCGCGGAAACAATCCGTAGACGGCGCGGAGAGGTGATTGAAAACACGCCCGATCTCGCTCTACTCAAATATTTTCACGAGCGAACGGTCGGTACCTTAGACCATTTAGTACGGTACACACTGTTGTTGTATTTCATCGAATCACGAAGAGTGCCGTATGAAAATTCACGTATAAGCCCAAAATTAATTCGTAGCCGTCAAAATGCGCCGATGTGGTTTCGTGATACTCGGTAAACATGCAAAGAATGTGGTCTTCGGCGCTAAGTTTTAAGTGAAATGTTTCTGGGACCTTCGGAATTGTTCCCTCAAGTTTCCAGACGAACTTATTATTAGGATAATTTATGAAAAAGTTCCGCCGTAAATATGTCCATTAACATTTTTTTTTCATTATTCTCATCGAGGAGCGCGGTGCTTCTTTTATATGTATTAGTCTGGAGTTCAAGAAGTACTCTTTCGAGGGTAATGTGCTCATATGTGTGTGTCAGCCTGAACTGCTATTTTTCTTCTTAACTGTTCATTTCCTTTTTTAACTTTCTTCAATAAATCGAATAATTATATTTACGCAGTATATCATACCACAAAGGCGTTAGAGATTAGCTGAAATAAATAGGACGATTCAACTATTTTAAAACTATACATATAACATTATATTAATACTAACTTATTCTATATGACCCAAAAAGCAATTCGCGTCATTGGTTTTTAATTACTGTGAATTCAATACCAGCTCACCGAAGTTACTTGAAATAATACATCTGAGGATCAAAACGTGCCTCAAAGTTTTTAGACTTCCGCGATTTGTACACATTTTAAATACAATTGACTCGGGTCTATTTCGCGGTTAACAATAACTATATTGACTTACTGTTTCCCGACGTTTCGGCCGAATTACATCAGGCCGTGGTCACGGGATGACTGCCGAGGCTCAGCGACGTCTTCGCAAAGCGCGGGTTTCACGACTACCCTCCGCTTGATCTTCAGAATTTTTATCAGTATCGTCGGTACCTCGACATACCACACTCACGACATCTACACACTGACGTTTTTTACAAGTACCGCACTGCCTAAACTTGCTAATAACAGGGTTCCAGGTAGTTGATAAACGGTATCCATCTTCCCGGTTGAAGTTTTTATGTTTTTTAATTTCAACCGCTTCTCGTGCTATTCTGGAATAATAGTGACGATCGGTGGAGAGGACCTGAGGTTTGTGCAGTTCTATCCAGTGGTTGGTTCCTGAATCCAGCAAATGTTCAGCAATGGCAGACTTACCCTTTTGCAGGTTTTTGACAGCTGCGATATGTTCCTTGACCCTTTCAGCTATTGTCCTTTTGGTCTGCCCGATGTAGGAACTACCACAACTGCAATCAACCTTGTATACGCCAGGGGTTTGCAAGGGAACGATATCTTTTGGTGTCCGCAATAGTTGGGATACTTTGGAGAACGGACTATATACAGTCTTAATGGAGTAATGCTTCAGTACTGTTCCAATTTTGTCCGTAACCTATTTTGAAAACGTGCCTATTTTGAATTTAAAAAACTAATCTGTAACTCCTAAAAATCAAGGATATATACCTGAATAGCCTCAGAAAATACGTTGACACACACTCAACAACATGAAACACGTTGGACGTGCCTATTAAATTTAAGGGTTTCCTTTCGAATTCCTTAGAATCCCATCATTAGATCTTGATTTGGTAATAATGGGACTAATTGGGACGTATACTCTCTCAAACAAAAAATAATTTTCTAAATCGGTTGATAAATGACAGAGTTACGAGGTAACAATATAAAAAAGAACACAATCGAATATTATTTTTACCTTTTCAGTGTTTCTGAAGTCGGTTTTTATTTTTTATAATATTTTTTTGTAAAGTCTGTTTAAAATTGCTATAGCTTATTCTGATTTTTTTTAACTACCTTGTAAAATAGATACTCTTATTTAAAGTTAGAGTTAACGCGATGCACAATACACAAGCGAGGTACAAGAAGCTTTGAAGAAGAATTGTTGTTATGTCTAGATCCCCAGACAAAGCAACAATTCAATAGATAACAAAGTTTGTAAAGAACAAAATAATAATAATTTTCGCTACAAAACGTTTCTTTGTCTAGGCCCCTGGATTTCTAGGAAGGGCGGCAATGGCGGATATACACTATTGACAAAAGTGCAGCTTCTTTAATCAGAAACGCAATTCACCAATTCTTCTACGAGCCTCCAGTGGGAGACGATGAAATCGGACTTAGCGACATAAATAATTAACAGGTAGATTATTCAATTTGTGACATTGAAATCTTGCAAATTTTCTCTGAATCCTCTCATAAGCCTTGACGAGCTTAGAATATATTTAGCGTTCCCTACTTGGCTAGCATACTCAAGTTAACAAATGCGGCGTACTGTATTTCAAAATATAAGCTGATAAAACCAAGGGGTCCTAGACAAAGTTACAATTCAAAAACGATACTGTCCACCTAACCGATATTCGGTAACGGCGGCCAATCTCAACAGCGACTAGCCATCTGCGCAGGAGATGGTATAGTGCAATGCGCAAACGCAAGTGCACTCTCTGTTTCTTCACTCGCCTAGTCCGATGGGACGGTCAGCCGACAGGACCGGGGCGAGATCAGGCGCAAGACACGCTGTTTAACGTGCCTTTCGAAGCACGGGGGAGCTCGAGATGTTTCGTATTTTGGTCACCCATCATAGGACTGACCACAGCCAACGTTGCTTAACCTTAGCAATCGTTCGCTGAACGCACGCGCCGATGCAGCACCAACAAAACGTATGGGAATCATTTCACATCACAAACTTTTCTCATAATTTCATAATTTCATTTATTATTTGCAGAATATGGTGTACACAAGTTGATAAGTATATAGATTTTTCCAGCACATTCTGTCGAATATTTCGACGCGCAAATTTTATATTTATACATTGTTGTTGTTAACATGCACAAAAATTTTGTTATTGAATATAATAAAATGTCAAATAATAAAGAATGTCAAAAATTACATAACAACAATATAATAGACCTAACAATAATAGCACATAATAAAAATAATCCTCATATATAAAAATAACAATAGGTATCAATTTTCCGCTAATTATTAAATGTCACATATCACGTCATAATTTAATCCTAATATTTAATTATTCCAAGAAATTTATATCGTTAAGGTATTCGTTTATACTGTAGTAGCATTTGTCTTTTAATATTTTAGTTAGGTTGTATTTAAATTTGTGTAAGGTAGAATATTTAATAGTTTCTGGTAATTTATTAAACAATATTGGAGCCATATTTATTATACTTTTTTTCATTAGAGCGGTCTTATATTCATTAATAGAAATCTTCATGTTTCTAGGACGAAGGTTCAAGTTGTGTGTGCGTGTTTCCATATTAAATAAATTAGGGTTTTTTTTCACAAACATGCAACTCTCTAAAATGTATAGGGACGGTAGTGTCAATATTTTTAGGGTTTTAAAAGATGACTTACAACTCTCCATCGGTCCTAGTCCACAAATAGCTCTAATACAGCGTTTTTGAGCCCTTAACAATATTTCTCGATAGCTTGAGTTACCCCAGAATATAACACCGTATCGTAACGTTGAGGCAACAAATCCATGGTACGCCGTGAGAGCTGTTTTTGTATCTGATATTTTTGTCAGTTTATAGAGAGCATAAGAAAATTTGTACAGCTTTTTGCAGACGTCAATTGAGTGGGACTCCCAAGACATATAATCATTGTCGTTCGCTAAAGAACGTAAAATACTAACGAAATGAATGTCACTTTGTCTAGGCCCTCTGAACTTTCAGATGGTTGGATAAAAAGTGGAAAAATATATTTTGAAATTGGAAATATTCCCGTCTATCTTGAACTAATCTCAATGTCGGCGATCAGGTTGGTTTCTCCTAGGCTCGTGTGGTCGCTCCTATGTAGTGTTCCCCCCAAGAAAGGGATAACACACCCGGATTACGCTATCTCGCAGGGACACGCGGCCGCCGACCGCACCGGCTCGCCCGGGATAGGCCGATTTTCAACTTCGATTTAATTGATTGATGTTTTTCAATGTCCATCTAACTTTGTTTGGGTAACAACGTTCCTGTAATGTATTTGTTTGTTGCTATATTTAAATTATTTTGGGTAGCTAGTGCTCGGAATGGCGTTTTGATTTGTGTTCAGAAATAAAAAAATCCTAAAACTGGTTAGAAATCATCAGTAAATTTAAATTTTTATATACAATACAGTTGTCAAATCAGTAAAAAATATTTTCACAGTGAACGTTACCAACTTGTGAGATGAGATCTCAAATCTCAATACACAGTACCCTTCAAGTCTGAATACAAACATGCAAATACCGCTGCTTCGCATAGACGACTATAATACTATAAAGTCTCCCTGTGGTAAAATTTCCTTACAGGAGGATGAAGTAATTGTTTGAAATTAATTGAAACTGTAAATTAATACAAGATGGACTAATCAAATCCCAACAATGACGTTAAACTAAAACTATTATTCGTATCAAAATATAGTCGTAATAAAGCAGTAGGCACAAAGAAATGGCTATCGTTTCATTCAACCCTAAAATGTTTACAGTCTACTTAAAGGTCGCACGCTCCTAATAAAGCCTTGGTAGAAGGAACGAGATTTTTCAATCGAGTTTTCGAGCAATCCTTCGAGCGGAAGGCGTGAACTGGTAAGTGATAGATTCGAGGCGGGCGGCCAGGACCTAGTGTAATTGCTGCGAGCCGTTTGTCACTCGCGTCTAGGGCTGTGTCCGATGCATACTATTAATTATTTTCTTTTGAGACACTTAGTTTTTCTGTTAATACGTTTGTTCTCGATGAACTATATACCATACCTTTTAAGTGAGTAACCACTTCAATATATTAGTTTTATATAAAATCTTCTCCACCGTACCTACCTTGTGGTAGGTGCTACTAATAATCCAAAATAGACAAAAACCACTGCACATCGAGATACAGGTTTCCTAGTTCGAGTGCAAACTACAAATGCTACAAATGTTATAAAAAAAAAATCAATTTTGTTGAAATTTTCCAGGTCCTATGGTCGACCAAAAAAATGGTTTACCTCCATAACGTTGAAATTCAGTTTTGCATCATAAAATAAGACAGTTGATTTCCTTTTGTAATGTCACCCTGCGAGTTGCAAAGGTTACCTTAACGATATTTTGTTTGTACGCGATGTATGTCTATGTAAAGTATGGTCAAAGTGGTTAATCACTTTCTTGATCGACTTGACGGAATTATGTACTGTTATGGTGTCAAGATATTAACCAATAACGGGTCCTTAAGTCTGACGACGTGCGTAAATTTTATCACAAGCACTCGTACGAGTATCAAACCCGACCATGCAACTATTCCAAACTGAACTTGAAATCAGATCTACGTACGAAACCTAAGCGTCAAAGAAGACGGGCAATGTTCAAGCACTTGATATTCAAGGCCTTGTAATTTATTACCGAGCGAGGGCCGCCCCTGAGGGCCAAGTTCTCAAGCAGGTGGAGTGACGCCGATACACGGCTGGGGAGCCATCGAGCCTGCAATATTAATGACATCAGTAAATACAATGCCAAAGTAACGCTTGCGGGATTTGAGGAATTTTTACCTTTCCGTGTGTCTTTATAGATACTTATCGTTATTGTAACAGCGCTTAAAGATTTAGGGTATTTTTTACCTTTCCTTATTGTTTATATAAGGTATTATTCGTTTTGCAATAAAGCTTAAGAGATTTGAGGTGTTTTTACTTTTCCATGTTGTCTGTATACTCGTGGGTGCTATTCACGCCTGCAGGATTTCAGAAAATTTTAATTTTCCATTTTATCTACATAGTTCCTATTCGAATATATAGGTAATTACCTAACGCTTACAGATTTGTGGTATTTTTACCTTCTCATATCCACACTATTGCATTACACATATTTAAAGAGATAAAGTTTGTTATAAGGAAGTAATCTCTGGAACTACCGTATTCCTAAGTGACAAAAGCCCGTTTTTGCATCGCACGGGTAGTTTTATAAAAAATCCACGCTAGCGATGCCGCGGGCGGGGCGCTAATTGTCTTCAATATAGAAGTGCGATGTTGTCTGTACCTATTCTTATATTATTTTTATCTTTTCAGTGTTATTGAACTCGGTTTTTATTTATTGTAAAATATTTTTTATTTTTATATTTTTTGTGAATGAAATCTTTTTAGGTCCAAGGTCAGGTTAGGTCAGGTCAAGTCCAAAAGTTATGGATCAAAAACATGAAACACGTTGGATATAATTATAAAAATTAAGATTTTCCCTCAATTCTTATGGGATCCCATCATCAGATCCTGACTTTGGCGACGTAGCGACTACCCCAGGAGTTAGAACTCTATTGAATATAGAAAGAATTTGGAAAATCGGTCTACAACTTGAATTGAGAACCTCCTCCTTTTTTAAGTCGGTTAAATAATATTTAAGTGGAGAATATCCACCAGAAGTGGAGATTCAGTAGGAAAAATATTAGAGCTAATCAAGCCGCTTATTTTTTAATACAACCTAAATAAACTATTTTTTGATCCTAAGTGTTAACGCACCCTGTTTCTTCATTCAGTGTGGACATTTCCTTTCCTTATAGTATGCTGGCCTATGGATGTCATTTGAATTTTTTTTCTTTAAGTTTAAAGTCGATTAACTCGGAAAGTATTAGGATTTAAGGCAAGCATCTAGGATCCATATAATATCTTACCTATATGCCCCCTTAAAGATTTCTTCGGCGTTCAATTATGGTCGGTATAATGTGTCGAAAACGAAAACAGTCCATAAACAAGCACAGGTATAATGTTTCCACCTTGCGTCACACCTATGTCAGAAGGGAAGCCGCGGCCGGGGTGGCC
Source organism: Schoenobius gigantellus (assembly GCA_963935595.1). NCBI lineage: Eukaryota > Metazoa > Arthropoda > Insecta > Lepidoptera > Crambidae > Schoenobius > Schoenobius gigantellus. The sequence continues at coordinate 37,603,553 of OZ012549.1, forward strand.
ACCGTGATTGGAATAAAAAAGCGGACGAAATAGTTTCGATATGGATCTTTTTAAAGCGCATTTTTTCATAACGCGGTCACGTAGCCTAAGATAAATAGCACAAAATCGTGATTTCATCAAACGCTGCGCTCGGGACGATTGGGGCGGCCGGCGGTTCGGAAATCGGATGTCATTTCATCGATTGACTTCTAGTCGAAAGTCGAAACTTATTTCGTTCGTTGTTGTGATAGACCACGATCACTTACGATGTTCTGTTGATTGTCGTTTATCTAGTTTGTTCCTGAATTCGCCTGTACCGACTCCACCTACAACTTGGTCATATTGTTAATGATAATCCTAATTCTAAACTGGAGGCTTGTTGTGTAAAATCAAAATTCATCTAAATCAGCGACAGTTCGATAGTCATTGGGGTGTCAATACAGACTTTGTGTACACTGAAATCTTATAAACTGCGATGGATGTATATTTACTGTAAATATGCGTGATAGATTATGATTTGAATATCTTAACAAAGAACTCTTTGCATATGAAATTGCACCTAAATCTGTCCAAACATTTACAAGTATTTAAAGTCGAACAAATTAAATCATAGCGTACTTATTCGATAATTCGCTTGCAATTATAACAATGTTAAGTTTTATTCTTACTATATATCAAGCTTCAGTTAGCTATCAGTTTGAGTATTGACTGATCACAAGAACATTGCTAGTCGAGTCGAGCACAGAAAGTTTACCGTTTCCGTCCTGACGTCACGCGTAGATGGTTAGTACAGGTAGGTTACTAACTAGGCGAGCGTGGTTGTCGGAGGCGGGAGGGGTAGTCATCGGCAAACTTTCTGCGCACGGCTAGTAGGGACATACAAGTTTATTTCCAGAGACACGTAACTTATGGTGGTTTATGCATGATTCAAATTGTAATATTCCATGTGCACGTTACATTTACTACATTAGTAGAAAAGTATTTTTTCTTTACACAATTTAATTAATTTCACTGTTGCAATACTAACAACACCTTTGTCATGATTTTTAATATTTCGAAACTTAGAACTACTAAGCTTAGTAGACATTTTAAATTAGGCTTGGAAATGATTGCTACTTTTCAATCGTAAAATTTAACGAGCAATCACTTTAATTTTCGCAGTTAGCTAATGTCACATTTGCTGTCTGTTTACTTCAAGTATAAAATATGAATTACGATAAATAACGGCACGGTTACTGCCCTGGTGCATATAACTGATGGGATTAGGTATGCCATGGAGAAAAAGTATCTCACTTTACTTTTGCTATTGGACTTTAGCAACGCGTTTAATTCTGTTGATTTCGATATTCTCCTTGGCATTCTTAGTTCACTTAACGTATCTCCTGAAGCTGTAGCCTGGTTTAATTCATATCTACGAAATCGATTTCAGTGCATTCGACTTAACGATGTACTGTCGGATTGGTGCGCGTTATCAGCTGGCGTCCCACAAGGAGGTGTTCTATCACCTCTTCTCTTTTCCTGCTTTATAAATACTGTCACGAGCATTTTAGCGTCGAACTTTCATTTGTATGCAGACGACTTGCAAATATTTCGCCACTTCACTGTCTGTAAAGCACATAGTGAAATTGTAGCCCTGAATGAGGATTTGGAGAGACTCAGTAGATGGGCTGAATCGTATGGCCTACTCATCAATCCTGCTAAGACAAAGGCACTTATTGTAGGCAGTAGGTATATGGTCAGCCAATTGGACTTAAATGTGTTGCCCCCTATTGTACTTAATGGGTCTGTTATTAATTACTCTAAATCAGCCAAAAACCTGGGCGTTGTCTTCGATAACAACTTGAACTGGAAGGATCATGTTAACGAAGTTAGTCGCAAAGTATTCTCCTCTTTTCACATCCTCAAATCCCTTCAGTACTTCCTTCCGTTACAGACTAGAATTTCACTGGCTCAATCTATAATTCTACCTATCTTGGATTATGCTGACATTAGTTATCTAGACATCACAGAGGAATTACTTAATAAGCTTGAGAGGCTTCAAAATGTTTGCATTCAAATCATTTTTGGGTTGCGTAAGTATGATCATGTTTCCCAATTTCGTGCACAACTTAAGTGGCTTCCTATCCGGCTTCGAAGAAATTTACGTATCCTTTGTTTTCTTTTTAATATCATACATAACCCTACTTCTCCGCGTTATCTTCGTGAGCGTTTTGAGTTTGCTCGTTCTCCTGACACTGTTTGTAGATCTCACCTTCGTACGCTGCTACAGCTTCCTTCCTTTAATACGCAATTCTATAAGCGGTCCTTTACTGTTCATGCTGTCAGATTGTGGAACTCGCTTCCTCCTCACATACGGGATATACAGACTCTTCCGTTATTTAAGAAGAGAGTGAAGGAGTTTTATCTCTCTTCCACATTATAATGTTAAATTGAGTGTTATCCATTTATCAATTTAATTAGTATTTGAGTTTTTGTTTTGTGTTTTTTTTGTATAGGTATTTTTTTGTAGCATGTGTGTTTTTTTTATTTAGTGTACACACCGCGGCTGTTTTTTTGTTTTTGAAAATTTTCCTACTGTAGGTTGGCTGGAAGAGATTTCGTCAGAGATAAGCCAAACCTTTTTGTACTCATATGTGTGTTGTTTGTGTTCTCTTTTTGTATTTTTGTGTACAATAAATTGTGAAATAAATAAATAAATGATAGATAATTTGCAGCCTATAAGAAATTTAACATATTTGTCGTTTGATTTTAGTTCGAAGTGTGTATGTGCTATGTCCTTTTTTAAACAATGAATTTCCCCTATACTTCAACAGGCTTGGGATTGACGTAAAAATTCGTGAAAGCTTTAATACTTGGCACAAATCATGTCTACCTCTCACTCAAGGACTTCGCCCGCCTTATCACAGTATTCAACTATGAAATAAAATAAAATGCTATTGATCTGCGATTTCACAGAAATCACAGAGTGTGAATTTATAGCAGTCCATGTGGCTAATGAAAGTTCTTTTCATATGATTTTCCCCATGCTATTGTTGAAATGTTCCATGGCCACTTTAAATACTAAGTATTACCAAGCATGAAAACGTTAGTTTCCTTAATAGGTAGGTGTTTAAAAAATGTTAGTTTCCTTAATAAGCTGCTCTTCGGTCTAATATCGCACTGCAACAAACGTTCGTGTGATCGCTTCTAAAAATTTCCTGTAGTTACTTCCATTCGGCTGAAATACAGAGTGCCAAATAAAACTAATGGGAACATGAGCAGACTAATATCTCACCGCGGCACCTGCTAACCCGTGACTTATGAGTCCGCCTTCGCCTCGAGAAACTGCGATCGAACCACGACAGTACGAGAGGCCTTTGAGTGAGAATCACATCACCGGTATACATAGCACAAACAATTTTATTTATAGAAATGTTTTTTTTACAACAAAAATGGCATGTAGCTCTTGTGAGATTCGCAGCAAATCGGCAACCCCCACAAGAACCACAGTGTACGTTGCCGACTTGTTACATAAGATGTAAAGTCACGGTACTCAGTGATTTCAATGCCATATCTTACCCTTCAAACCGAGACACAGTAATGCAAGCACTGCTGCTTTGCGGCAGAAATAGGTAAGACGGAGTTACCCAAGCGGCCCTGGGTACAGAGTCTCCCTCCGGGAAAATGGTTATGCAACATGGGTAGATGGATGATAGAGCAGGGTTAAAACAATATTGTTATCGGTTCTAGTACTGCTTTAAGCATGATCATGGTTGGGGCCTGATACAATTTTTGGGTTCCGTAGTCAACAAGGGTTTGAAAGGGTGGTTGGTAATAAATTTGGATGACTCATGAGAGCTTTTTATCAAGTCTATCAATATTTGATTTAAAGAATATTTTAATTTCTATTTTGAGGAACCTTTTAAGTTTCGCTCTGTCCATTTGTGTGTCCATAGCTTATACTTTTAGTCCGTAATTTGGCATATACCTAAACATTTATTAATCGCGCCGACAAAGTGGTAAAATAAAATTTAGAAAAAAGAAATTAGGTTAGTTAAAAAAACACTTTACATGTAGGGGACATGTAAAGTGTTTTTTTTCTTGTCTATCCCATGGTCAGGCGTCATTAGATAGGTCTTTCAAAAATATCTTAATTGTGTGAACACCATTTTTGATTCGCTCTTGCGCTGTGGTCTACTGGCCTTCTAAACGGGAGGTCCGGGCTTCGATTCCGCCAAGTACCAATGTGTCCTTCGTTTTTCGAATTCCATATGTACATTTGTGGTTTGTTGGTTTTATTGGCACAGAATTAATCATTAATGTTGCTATTACTATAATTACAATTACATTTAACTAGCACTAGTAATATCCATTACAGTTAACGTCATAGGTTTATTCTCTATGTACCCAAATGGTTATCGTCAAATAAGGTCATTTTAATATTTAAAGCTGTTACTCAGCTTTTCGTTCTTCCGTAAACAGATTTTCTTCCTTATGTGCCTGATATATGATTATAATTTTGAATTATTGATACAGAACAAATAATAGGGTTCCATCAAAAGCAAAAGTTGATTGATATAACGCTAACACAAATAGCTCACATTTACTCATTTACTGTAGAAAGGAAACGGACGTAATTTAACCCCGCAAAGGCTTTGCGGCGTTCGAATCGTTCTGTAAAAATACACTCCCCTCATCATAAGAAAGTTCTGGATACTCATTTGAAGAGTCAGATGAGATAGAATGCACGAACAACAATATATAACATGTAGGCAAACAATCCTTCGAAATTTGTCATAGAAAACTCACTCCTATACTAATATCTGTAAACACCAGCTTCGCTTATCATCTCATGAGCGCGTCTTAAAAAATTGTTTCAGTGTCCGTGGAACGCGTCCCGTTCGATTTCAGGCCTTTTCGCGCTGACGATAAGGGCGCGGAGTGGTTTGGCAAGTGCAAATTTGTGTTTGCAGGGGTAAACACTCGAATCGCAAGAGACCCCTATAGCAGACGTCAAAAAAGTGCCGTGGAGTTTGCTAACGAGCGAGCGTGGGGAAACAATATGTTTTCCGCTTACGACTCCAGAATGCACCCTCAGCGATTGTAATCTGGGCGATCGCGGACACGCAACAGGGCGAAGGCATCCGACTTGAAAGTGTTTGCGGAGATATGGAACGGATCGTGATTCGTGATATTTTTATCAAGGCTCTCATAATGCCTTTGATGTTTTCCTTCATCCATATACATAGCAAGTATATAACGTTAACTTAACGATCTCACTGAACACTTCACTTTGGAGTAAGTGGAAATTATCCTTATAAATATATTTAAAAGCCTGTGTTCGTTGTACAATAGCATTCTATCTATATAATATTAAAGCACTTAGCATAAATTGAAGTTACAATCAAAGGCGTACTTATGAAAAAATATATTCTTATGCAGTGTTTGATTATATGACTGATAAACCTGCTTAGGAGTGAAGATGAAGAAAATTTGACATTCATAACAAGTTTAACGTTGCATCTTATCTTTACAAATAAATAAAATTGAAGTGTCTGTTTGTAATGTCAAAATAACAAGTTTTTACTAAATGGGTATGAATGTATATCGGGTACCAATAACAAAAACACAATTTACAAAATTTTTGTCTGTCTGTCTGTCTGTTTGTTCCCGCTAATCTCCAGAACGGCTGGACCGATTTTGACGGGACTTTCACTAATAGATAGCTAATTATATAAGGTATAACATAGGCTACTTTTTACCAAAAGTTACTATTCCACGCGGACGAAGTTGCGGGCACAGCTAGTAAATAAATAAATGTGTTGAAATTGAGTGACTTAACTGTTCCAATCAGTCCGACAGGCATTTGTTTAATATTTAGTTTTAAGAAAATCATAATCGTGTATGGTAAATACTATTATTATAAAGACATACGTTAGACCTCAGAAGAATAACTAAAGCAGTGCTGTAGTGATTGTTCTGAGCGTTAGACCTTCCGAGTATCTTGCACGTCCTTCTCGAAAAGACTCGCAATTTCTGAATTGGTGGTAGAGTGTCTATACAATGTTATTGATTGGAATAAAAAAAAAAATTGTTGATTCAAAAATTTTGAATCTACCTATTTTCTTACCAATTAAAAAGATACATTATTTTGTTCGCCTTTAGTTGCTATCTTATATCTTTACCACGTTGTTATCTTCTTCTTCTTTTTTAGCCTGTCTGTCTAGACAGATTTAGTTCTTAGAATTCAGTTGCAACCCTCTTCACGTCATCTTTCCAGTGTATTTGTGGTCTGCCTTTTGGCGTTTGTTTCCCCAAGGGTTCCACTCGAGGAGACGTTTGCACCAGGAGTTTTTGTCACGGGCAACATGTTCCACCCACTTCCATTTAGGTGCGCCACTCGTTTTGTTATATCTGTGACTTTGCTTTGCTCTCGAAGCCATTTGTTTGTTTTGCGATCCCTTAATGTCATCCCTACCAGCTTTCTCTCGACTGCCCTCTGGGCCACATCCAGTCTGTTGATTGTTTCTTTAGTGAAAACCCAGCTTTGGTACCCAGCATTGGTATCCTAGCTTTTTGCACCCTGAGTGAGCGCCGGTAGGATGCACAGGTTATATCTTGGCTTTTTGTTTCGTAGAAATGTTCAATATAAAAGCAAATCCAGTTTCCAGGCTGTATACATAAGGCTCATCCGTTGTTTATTTTATATAAGAGTATTTTTTTTCAAGAAATTCGAACCAGCAATTGATTGTAAAGCATGTCAAGCTTTCAATTTGTTCATAGCTCCGGTAGCAAGTGTAGCGAAATATTTGTGTAATCGAGGGCCGATCCATTAATCGGCAAAAAAATATTCTGATAATATTTATATACGGCAGAATGATAGCATTTTTCTCGAAAATCTGTGAAAACGATTTTAATAATCGATTTTGTAGACGAATGTTAGTTGTGTGATGATTGAAAACCATCCCTTAATGGCGAAATGGGACAAACCGAGGGCTGCAAGTGTAACGGAGCGGCTGATATCGGGGCCACATTCGGCCGGAGCCCGAATACTAATGCGACCACTCGATACGAACGTTACAAGTGCGATTCGTTTGTTTAAGCCGTGATTTGAGCTGCGAGCGTTACGGAGCAAGTGCGCTCTTGTCATGGAAATGGAGGTTTTGATCGTTCGCGAGTTTGTGCATAACTTCGTTAGATTCGATGCTCGTAACGACTCTCTCAATTAATATTTATGGATTTTTGCGGTGATTACGGCTACGTCACATTTAATTTATTTGACTAATACTTCGTTGCACGATAATGCCGGCCGTACACTTGACGCTGTATTTGCGCTGTATAATGGCGCTGTAGGTATGCTTAATATGACCTTTCACACAATGCGACTTTTTGTAGTAATATAGAGCCGATGTAAACATGAGGAGTCGCAATTACTCGTGTGTATCGATGCTGTATCGCGTCTGGGTCGCGACTGTGTCGCTGCCGGAAGTCGCGGAAAGCCTATAACGAACTTTCATAGAACCAAATTCATGTTAGTATTGTCCATACCTCCTTATATACACGTGAGCCGAAGTACCGTACGTTCCACCAAAATTCGCGTTAAAATACAAACGTATTTATACAAGTAGGTACTTCCGACAAAAGCCACTTGTCCCCCAGAGCTAAGTAGCAGAGGCGACTTTTAAAAAGGTTAACATAATATCACGACCGAGCTTATCTTAATGAAACACCTAATTCAGGCGGCAAAACCACCCTTGAAATTCGTCACGCTGATAACAACGCGCCAGAGCGAGACGAAGCGATCAGAGGGAGAGGACAAAACGCTATCCGTCTTAATATTAATGTAGTTGTTAGAACAATGATGAATGGTGACATCGTAAAGCACTTTGTGGCAAACGAGCCATTATTATTCTTCAGCGCTGTTTAACCATTATTTAGAACAATTTTCGAAATTTACATAATCAAGTTTGAGCTCAAAAGTTTGGTAGATTAGGTCCATTTCGTTTTTAATCTGTTTGGACCCTTTCGGCGGGAGAACGTTTGGTTCCGAAGTAATTATAAGGTTTATAGATCAAAATTTGAGCACGCCACGAAGTTTTTGGTTTGGTGCGGTTAGGAGTGTGAATAAATGTGAAATAATGTTTTCTTTTCCAGATCTACATACCTATACAAATATTTTTGCCTTCATTGACTCATTTTCACCGAGCGTAAACTATTTTAACTAAACAGGAAAGTTGAACAGAAGCGTAATTTTATATCCTTTAATTACAGATTCCCTTGAGTAAGTATTTTCTTAAATTCTAAGCATATTAAAAAAACTTTGTTTTTTTAAGCTTATTGAAAAAGGAAATTATAATTTGATTTTTTTTATTATGAGGAAAGAAACAAACTCGCGGTTTGCTCATTTTCAACATTCTAGCTATGATAGCGAGCTGGGGCCCTACCATGATCGCTTATAGCAAGGTTAAACAATATTGTAATAGAGACACCGCTAATGCTGCGCTTATAGCAAGGATTGTAATAGAGACACCGCTAATGCTGCGCTTATAGCAAGGATTGTAATAGAGACACCGCTAATGCTGCGCTTATAGCAAGGATTGTAATAGAGACACCGCTAATGCTGCGCTTATAGCAAGGATTGTAATAGAGACACCGCTAATGCTGCGTATAGCGCCATCCTTCTCTCAGTGCGGTTTTAATATTGTTTCGAGGGTTTCGGTTCGGGGGCAGATTTGATTGCCGTATTTGAGTCGCTGCAGTGCCATTTCGCAGGTTCAGGTGGTGAGGCAATAGGTTAAGTTTTTCAATGTATGCATACTACATATTAATATTAACATAGAATCAGTGTCACTTACAGAGATGAGTCCTAGTCACTTGAATAAAGAATTTATTCATTTGTAAAGTGAAACTTTTTTTACATCGCCTCAAATTTTTTCGACCCTCAATCGCATGTCACTTTACACAATAACACGAGATTTTTAATTTCACTACCTAATATAAGTCAGGATTAGTCTAATGCGTTAGATTTTTTGATTTCAATCAGTGTGGCAGTGGTTCTCTACTGGTGTAGAGCACTGGTTTTTTTTTTCAGAAATTTGTTTCCTTTTTAATTATTTTGTAGTAATGATTACTTTTAAGTTTATTTTATTATTTTTTTAATTACATAGAGAAAGATTAATATTAAAAACGCGATTGTAATACTTACCCTTAAGTCGAATAATTTTCCGAAAATTTTCAGTTAAATGCTTACGATTCGAAAAGAGCTCATCCCTGATATTACAGCTCATCGATCCGGGTTTGTATCTGACTGTTTCACACTCTCCACTACACGTCTGTGTCTTGTCCCCCAAACTTAGATGGGCGCGTAGTTAGGCATCCCTTAAAATCTAATACGCAGACGTTGCTCCTGAATCTATTTAGATTGAAGCAATATCTCATATTTTAGTATTGTTTTCATTATATTATATAAATCAATATGTATATAGCTTATTTATGTATATGTGTCTTAATTTGTTCTCAATTATATATTTTGTTATCTGTAATGGATTGTATTTATGTAGAACTAGCTGTCCAGACAGATATCGTTTTGTCAAAAGTTACTTAGGTACTCTGTGATTTATATTGACTTTATATTTAGTTTTTACTATTTCCCACGCAATTTTTATGTTTTTTCTTGTGCCTGTAGGGAAAATATGAAAAAAAATTGCCGAATCTGTCCACCCGTTCTCGAGTTTTGCACTTAGCAACACATTTAGCGATCCATTTTTATAAGGGTTCCGTAGCCAAATGGCAAAAAACGGAACCCTTATAGATTTGTCATGTCTGTCTGTCTGTCTGTCCGTCCGTATGTTACAGCCACTTTTCTACGAAACTATAAGAACTACACTGTTGAAACTTGCTAAGTAGATGTATTCTGTGAACCGCATTAAGATTTTCACACAAAAATAGAAAAAAAGCAATAAATTTTGGGTGTTCTTCATACATAGAACTGAAACCCAAAAAATTTTTTTTTATCAAACCCATACGTGTGGGGTATTTATGGATAGGTCTTCAAAAATCATATCGAGGTTTCTAATATCATGTTTCTCTAAACCGAATAGTTTGCGCGAGAGACACTTCCAAAGTGGTAAAATGTGTGTCCCCCCCCGTAACTTCTAAAATAAGAGAATGATAAAACTAAAAAAATATATGATCCTACATTACCATGTAAACTTCCGCCGAAAATTGGTTTCAACGAGATCTAGTAAGTAGTTTTTTTAATACGTGATAAATCGTACGGAACCCTTCATGGGCGAGTCCGACTCGCACTTGGCCGGTTTTTTATATATAGAAGATTATTATTAAGTATTTTTTTGTGTCCATATACTTATTCCCCTTATTGCATAAAGCAGAAATAAAAATAAATGTATTTATAAAAATTGAGGTTAGCAACTATATGTACGTACATAATGTATTTACACACATCCGGCCGGGCGCTAGCCGCCCGCCTTACGAGCTAAAACGTTATCCAGAAAACGCAAAAATGGCTTTTCCAATCGCGTTATTTAACCGCGGTGCGATTGTCGGGAGCTGAAAATACTGAAATTGTAGTTAATGCTAAAATTGAAAAAAGTTATTGAAAAAATTCAACCGGATTTAAAACTGTTAATATTTAATTAATATCTGATCCAGCCTACCCTAAGTTAGGGTGATTAGGCCTTAGTCAACCACGCTGGCCCAGTGCAGATTGGTCGACTTCACCTTTGAATTTCATCGCGGATGTATGCAGGTTGCCTCACGATGTTTCCTTCACCTTACGAGCATCGGACAAATGTACATATGAAATTCGAAAAACGAAAAACATATTAGTACGTGGCAGGATCGAACCCCGGATCTCTCGATTAGAAGGCCTGTGCTGAGTCCACAGCGCTACCGATGCTTCGAAAACCGTGCAATTCCGACAATATTACATAAAAATATATGTCAAATTGATGACTTCCTTTTTTTGGAATCGCTTATAAACATGAAATTTGCTACGTAAGCTGAAGGTTCTTCAAATTTTCCATCAGCATTCAAAGTGAACCGCTTCTGTTGGCGTGTTAACCTAATTTATTGAACTAAGGCCGTATGGAGTGGTTTTATGGATGGCTGGCTCTGTTTACTCCAGGCTCTTCCAGGCATTGCGACGGGAATTTTCGGGTAGCTTGATTCATATTATAGTTGCTATAAAAGAAAAGTACCTATTAATACAGTACTGCTATATATTAGTGGGCATTCTACACGTAGATACATGTTGCTGTCATGTATTTTGCACATATATATGAGCACTTTAACACTATAATACGAATCAAGCCTTTGTTGATACTACCTTACCCTATCTTATATTTGATACTATTTATACACGTATTACTACATTTAAGGGTAGCGTGATTCATATTACATTAACAGATGCTATAAATAAAAGTAGGTACTTGTCGTACCTAAGAAATGAGTTAATGGATATTTACACGTAGTTATATGCTGCTGTTATGTATATTGTATGTGTGTGAGTACTTTAGTAAGATATATTACATACATCACTGCTACATCTTTCAGTGAGTTAGCGTATCACTGGTAATTTTCCTTATTGGTCAGTTTCGCTATTTTGCCAGTGATGCCACTGGTATTGCAAGCGTCTATAGAATCTGGTGATCGCTTATCATCAGGCAATCTACATGATGGTTTTCCACCATTGTGCAAAAAAAATTTGTTGATACTATCTCATTTTAGTTTACATCTAGTACTTGGTACAGTAAAGTACATTCATACAGGTAATGGTTAGTTTGTCAGAATAGAAAATTATTTCACCAAAGAACTTCTAAGATTGCGAAAAAGTTAATGTGCTTACTTGTTCGCGATAAGTTTACATTTGTTTATGTCTATTTATAATATTACTAGCTCTTGCCCGCAACTTCACTTGCGTGGGATAAAGTTTTTTTGCATACAACAGGGAAGCTCTTGGTCTTGATCTGATGGTAAGTGACGATAAAGCCGCAGGTGGAAGCAAGATTCACGTTGACTCCGCAACAGCTAAGGATTTGGCCATTTTACCTCGGCCATTGTCGGAACACAACAATGCTATAAACGTTGTTATTATGGCAACAAACTTAGGTAAGACGGTGGTAGATAGGCATAGACGGTCGGACGGTCGGGCTTAGTCCTACCACCAACCAAACCGGGCAGAAGCTTTTCTGCCCATGGGGAATCGAACCTCAGATCTCTCGATCAAGACTCGGTGGTCTCAACTACTAGACCACGGAGACGAAAAAAACTTATATCGCAATCAGTCAGATTCAGAATAAAAAGTAACATATGTCCTTTCTCAGGACTCGAGCTATTTCCATACCAAATTTCATTAAAATTGGTTTAGCCGTTTGGGCGTGAAAGCTACGACACTGAGAGACAGAGTTACTTCGGAGTTAATAATATTAGGAGAGATGTCTATGAATGGCTTTTAATGAATAAAGTAACACAGAAATCCTTTAGAAAACAATTTGTTATAACAATGTGTTTATTTTTAACCCACTTCACAAAAAGAAGGGGTTCTCAAATTGGCTTGTAAATATCTCCTTAACATAAAATCATTACTGACGGTAGAGACCACGTTCAGACAAAATTTGAGTCTTACCTTCGTAATTAATATAAGCGAGAACGAGTAAACTTACTCGTATACCCATTATACTAACGTTTATTAGTAAAGTGATATAATAATATAATAACACATCACGTGTAACAGATCTCTTAAGTACCCTGCCACTTTACGTCATACTGTGTAAATTATATTGAGGGGTTACGACTAAGAAGAATTGCTTTAGTTGTTGTTCTGAGGGTTACGAATAGCATTTGACGGGACCCTTCACCTGCTCGAGGTGCGTGAGGCCCCCACCCAGTGGGGTCAAGCAGTGAACACGCTCTTTTGTTTGAGCTAATGACGATGATGATGATGATAATAATCAACTCCACCTATCTGCTTCTGCCCCCTAGCATGACCACCGAAACACGATATGATAAAACGATACATCGATATAAACTGTTAAAAAAGTTGGATTTTTTACATGTCTTGATGTTTTGATTGTGTTTTGGATATTGGTATTGTTATTTTGGTCATTATTTATTCATGTCGATAAAATTTCAATTATATCCAATATATTTTGACAGTTCATATCGAGTTATCGTTTTATCGTATCGTGTTTCGGTGTTCATGCTACGGGGGCTGTATTCTTATGATCGGAGTCACCTAGCTTAGACAATGTAGCGATGTCAAAGCTTATCGGTATCGTATCGGCTTAGCGGTATTTGTATTCTTAGAGATATAAGTTAGTCTCCCTGTGCGAATCCAGGTGAAGCTGCACATGATCTAATCGAAAATTACAGGTCAGATATAAGAAGACCTTTAGGCGCGGAATGGTCAAAGAGCAAAACGGTAAGTGATCGTAATATCGTAAATTGGCACAATGGTAAAGGAGCAAAATGGTAAAAGAGCAAAACGTCAAAAGCGCACAATGGTAAAAGATCATATCGGTAACAGAGCAAAATGGTAAATGTGCAAAATATACCCACCTATAATCTTCTGCTTTCACTCTTGCCATTGTCATCTGAGTTTAGGTTGGACCGTCTCTACCATGCTGGCATAATTTGAATTGGTAGAGAGCGCCATATCCTCGCCCAATGAGGTTGGTTTAGATCCTTTAAGAATCACCATCATACTGCACTAAAAACAGCTAAAACTAATCATAAAAACTGGACCCTCCGAGTTTCTTGCCTGTTCTTCTCGAGAAGGCTCTCCCAATTTCCGAACAGGTGTAGTCAACTTTTTTTTTTGATTTTACTTGTATTTGCATACATCTTAATTATGGTTGAGATGTATGTACATACAAGTACATAGCTTATCTTAACTTGTTGTATTTTTAAAATTAATTTATTGATTAAATAGTTTTGTAATTTGTTGACGTCAATAAGTGCCTGTAAAGGTCTATGTTGAATAAAGATTTTTGAGTTTGAGTTTAATACAAACTTAGAACTAGAGAGAGGAGGCGAGGCTTACGCTTATTTCAATGCAATGGCGGGCTCGGTAACGCAACATCAGATACTAGAAAACAGTCAAATTTTTAAATAAATTAGAATTTCATAAATGAACGGACGTAAGTTAAAATCTAAAATTTTGCCGGTTTTCTGAAGCAGCTAAAGAGGAATAAATTTGTGTAAATTGTTCGAGCAAATTCAGATAAATCATAATTAAATAATTCGTTCTAGATATTTTTTTAGAACGTTCTTAAGATTTTATATTATTTATTACTAGCTATGCCCGTGAACTACGTTTCGTGTTATTAAAGCTCAACACTCCAAAATATCTGGAAAGGGCCATCCCCAAAATAGCCAACGACCTATTGTCAGAGCCGTTTCGGAGGAGTTCGATAACAAAGACTGTGACACAAAATTTTTATATATTAAATAACGGAAAAAACGTTATTTGCGTTGAACAGTGTATACAAAAGACGGAATTAAAATATTTGTATTGATCAAACCTATTTACCTATTGTCAACAGCGTGCAAATATCTGTGATTAAATACAAAATTTTAGACAAATGTTTTCAGTTGGCCAATAGTTTCTTATGAATTTGTAAGCTGGTCAATAGCTTCTTATTGAATTGTGTTATAAAATAATTGAACATTGCATAGTCAACAAAATAAATGAAAAAATTATACATTACTAGTCAATACACTCAATACAAGAATAGTCAACCCTTGTAGTCAAAAAATTTAAGTAAGAAGTAGAGTGAAGTACAACTTATCAAGTACCAATTACCAATTGCTTAATACCTTTATTAATATCATATTCCTTGTATGAATGTTATTGATCAGTAAAATGTTTCTAACTTGATCTACTTGTCCTTAGCTATACGATCTATATTGTCCGCATTTGTTCTTAAGTTTGTTACAAGAACCTCAGTCTTCTAATATTTTTGTTTATGGTATTTGATACAACTAATACAATTATTTTTGGAATTTCATATGTGCATTTGTCTCACACTCCTACGGTGAAGGAAAACATCGTGAGGCAACCTGCATACATCTGAGAAGAAATTCAAAGATGTATGTGAAGTCGACCAATCCACACTGGGCCAGCGTAGTAGATAAAGGGTAGGCTCGAGCCCCTCAGTGGGATGTATATGTTTACAAATTCAAAAAATCTTTATTCAACATGAACAAAACAAAGCAAAACAAACTAATTTAAAGAAATCATTTTAACCTTGCATGTGCATACATCCCGAATATACTCAAGATGTCTGCAAATATAAGTAGGAATGAAAAAAAAAAGTTGACTCTACACCTACTCTACTATATGAGCTGTTATGGTGATAATGAATACAAATAATCGATATTTCTTATGTTTATTATGTTTGATAATAAATTAAGTTTGTGTGAGTTTTTGTTTCAATAAACTTGCTCTAGTTTTGGAAGCAGTGTTGAAGTTTACCTTAACTGTCTTTGCTGCCTAGTATACAATACAGAAATAGCGACACAAAAAAAAAACCAAAAAGTGCGATTGTGATAGAGTGATTGCACTGAGGGTTCCGTATAATAAACTTAACTAAGTAATTAACTTCCTAAGTATATATTTACGGCTAATAACTTCCAAACTACATATTTACGGCATTAATTTTTTTTCTTGAACATGTGCATTTGATTGCGTAGAGTTACAAGTTAAATTTTTTCACGGCTGAAAGAGACCGTAGACTCGAGTATTTGGTGTGAATTTCAGTTTAATATCTCTACGCGTTCCCAAGAAAAAGGGTCTTGGCAGACAGACGGACATCGAAGTGATCCTATAAGCGTTCCGTTTTTCAATTTAAGGTACAAAACTTTAAAAAGTAATCATGCCTAGTGCGTAGTATGTGTGCAACAAATAATTGATCTATCGATGTATATACCGAAACAATTTTTCCGCTTATCCATCGACGCTTCCCCTTAAGAGGAAATTGTATGCGTCGTTTTTCCATACAAATGTAGTCCACTGTTTCCTTCTTGGATAATGGCAAGACCTGTTCTATTTTTTCCAAAAAATCAATGGCCACTATTAGCATGTTCCTATGATTTCGTTTTTTACTAAGTTAATTATTAAATGATATATAAACCTTCAAAAACCTGAAAATTTGGACTGATTTTCTGCTATATTCAAACGTCCAGCGAACAAATTCGACGAGATCATACGAAAATAGCAAAACATAGGAACACAACCAAAGCTTCTCTATAATTTTTGACGCAGAGAGTACATAAAACGTTCTAGTTTTAACGGAGAAAACAGGGGACTACGAAACGTATATTTTGTGTACTTTTTATAGGTATTTTCGGTCCGAGCTGCGTTTGTCGCTATCGCGCTCAGAGCCATTGTACGGGCACACAGCGCGACAGCAGTACATTTTACAAAAACCTATTTCTGAATTCTCTCGACCTTAGTGTTTCCTTTCAATGCGACAACGGACAAAAGTAAGCAGCCGATAAACGTGACAGTGCCTCATTATCTTTATTTTCATAGAGTGCACAAACAATTCCAAGAGCCGCCGCCATACCTACGTATATATCACTTTGATTAATGATCTCTAGTATATCAATTACTGACGTCAGGTGCAACTCTGTTTTTGTCGGGCCACGGGGGCGTAATGGCTACTCGAATGGTTCCCTTCGAGGGTAGTTGCGCTGTAAATTCACAAATGCTCTCCAGCTACAAGGAAAATGATTTCGATGGCGGCTCTCCGTGGGTGTGCTATATAGGTATATGCTGTGCAATTTTCGTAATGGGCTCGGTGTGACGCGAGCGTGATTTAAGCTATCCTATGTTAAAATCTATCCGTCATAATCCATACTAATATTATAAATGCGAAAGAAACTCTGTCTGTCTGTCGCGCTTTCATGCCAAAACTACTGAACCGATTTAAATGAAACTTGGTACACAGATAGTCTAGTCTGAAAAATGATATGGGATAGCTTTTATCCCAGAAATCACTTCTTAAGGGGGAGAAAAGGGGGGTGGAAGTTTGTATGTGGAATCAATAACCGCTGAAGCGATTTAGATGAAATTTTATTATTAAACTAGCTGTGCCAGCGAACTACGTTTCGCCGTATATTTTTTACCCGTTTTTGCAACATTTGTCATTGATGCCCAGCTCCTATTAGTCGTAGTGTAATGTTATATAGCCTAAAGCCTTCCTCGATAAATGGACTATCCAACACAAAAACAATTTTTCAATTTGAATCAGTAGTTCCTGAGATCAAGCAAACAAGCAAACAAACAAACAAATTCTTCAGCTTTATAATATTAGTATAGATATAAAATGGCCGAACAGGAATAAAATCTGGGGCGAAATAGAACTCATATAATATACTAAGGAGAAAAAGATTTTTTAGGGCGAAACAGGAATAAAATATGGGGCCTACACGGAATTTTGATGTGGGGCGAAAATATGTGGGGCGAATCTGGAACAATTCGAAATTTGGTATGGAGAAGATAGTTTGAGTTGTGGGAAAGGATAAAAATTAGTTTTTATCCCCGAAATCATTCCTTAAGGGTGTAAAAACGGGAGGCGGGGGGGGGGGGGGGATTCGTAAAGGGAATCAATAATAGTAGTCTCGTACGGATGTATGTAAACCTACTTTAGTTTTGTTGCTAATCGTTTTTAGAGTTCCGTACCCAAAGGTACGGAAACGGAACGGAAAAATGTATGTCTGTTGCCGCTATAACAACAAATAATAGAAATAGAATAAAATGAATATTTAAGGGGGGCTCGCATACAACCAACGTAATTTTTTTGCTGTTTTTTGCTCGATATTAATAACAACAATAGGTAGACGCTTGCAATATTCATAGAATATTTAGATATATATTCACTTTAAAAATAAAAATTAAATGAAATAAAATAAATATTTAACGGGGGCTCGTATACCAAAAACGATAATGGTGCGGAACCCTTCGTGCGAGATTCCGACTCGCACTTGGTCGATTTTTTTATTAATTTACTAAAAATCACAAAGCTTGTTTGGTAAGTAAGCTGCGGTAAGGTAAGCCTATCTCTATCTCTGAATAGAATATTGAAACCTCCCGATTGAGAGATCTTGCGAAAACATTTCAATGATCCTTGTATTCAATGATCCTTTCTTATATTATTAATCAATGCGAAGATAACTCTGTCTCTGTTACGCTTTCATGCCTAACACAATGAATCAATTTTAATGAAATTTGCTATACAGTTAGATTTAGATATTGTGAATAGGGACATAGGCTACATTTTGCATGTACAGATGCAAGTACAAGAAGAACATAAAAAATAGTTAACGTCAGACGTACAAACATCACAACAACTATAAAATTTATTTTCAATGAAAAGAGAATAATTTTGTATATGTGTCTCTGAGAACTATGAGAAGTCTGCAATATCATATTGCTCGTGGAGTCCTGCGTCCCGGAGCGTACGGGCGAGGGGCAGCGTAGACTAATATCGATGAATGGTGCCCCAGGGACCGCCGCGTGTTCTCGATACTTTGCCCACTCGCTCTTTTCTGGACTTCAAAACACTATTGATAGGTGCCCGCGGACTTAAGGGACTTGTGACTGTTTTTTGTCCAGCTCAAGGCCTATCTTCATCTATCGCCAAAGATATTAAGCTTGAATCTGTGTCAGTGCAGGTAGGTAACTAGTAGTAGTAATCTGGTAGACATTGCTACCTTAGCAACTTAGCGTTTCTATAATTAAGCAATTAAGAGTACAATCAATCAATCAAACAAGCCGCCTATTTACTGCCGTGATAAAGACACGTTACAATATTTTACAATACAGTTGTTAAACATGGCGTACTTTCAGAAGCTACAAGTATGATTCGAAAATTAAATATTTTCTCCTTCGTTCTTTTACGCCGTCGTGACTTTCTTTTACGAGTTCGATCCTTACTTTTGCAGTTTAGTTCTAAATTAATAAGTCGATTTAAAAAGTTTTGTAGCAAGATGTTTTCATACATAGAATAAAATCGGATGGATTTTATACGAGGAAAAATTTATGACTCTGTACCTAGTTCTAAGCATTGAATTCTCAACAAAATAATCAATCAAAATTTACCGGAAAGAGGCTCTGTACCAGGGTTATCTGCTTGGGTATGTACCTCCGTCTTACCTATTTATGTCGCAGCAGTGCTTGCATTGCTGTGTTCCGGTTTGAAGGGTAAGATATGGCAGTGAAATTACTGGGTACCGTGACTTTAAATCATATGTCACAGGGACTTACACTGTGGCTCTTGTGGGGGTTGCAGTTTTTGCTCACAAGAGCCACATGTATTATAGGTGACTGTTACCACTTACCACCAGGTGGGCTGTGATGTGCCTGATTTTGTGTTTTTACTATTTTTCACAACTGCATTGAAAAACGTCGTGGAAAGCACGGGTGTTATTAAAAACTCGTGATATTAAAAACCCTCGCCTTTCGCTCACATACCCATTGTATACACATTAATTTAAATATTTCATGTATAACAATATTTAGAGATACTTATTTAGAGTTGGATGTCAGTCCCATAATCAAAATATTTGCTTAAAGGCAACTTATCAAAATTTAGTGCATATTAAGCATAGTACGGGAGATAGTGACGTCATATCATTTAACAAATCTCTTTTGTTTGACAGGCTTAATGAAAAAGGGACCGCTACCTCTCGACGACATCTGTGATGGAACTTATCTGATACAATCCGTATACTGTGGGTTAGACGGTGTTAATCAAATGAAGCGATAATCTTAAGTGCTCCGGCGGCGGTATAGTAAGGAATATGTTTCACAGAATACACAGAATATGACATGCATCGCACATGTCCAGACTTCACATAACCAGTGTGTAGGATGAGATTTTTAGTTGTAACCAGCTGTGCCGGCGAACTACGTTTTGCCCAGTTTCGCCAAAATAAAAAAAGTTTACGACCTATTCTCAGACCTACCGAACATACACACAAAATTTCACAAAGATCGGTCAAGCCGTTTCGGTGGAGTTCGGTAATAAACACTGTGACACGAGAATTTTATATATTAGACTTTATCTGTGCCGGCGAACTACGTTTCGCTATAATGAAAAATAGTTAACGACCTATTTTCAGACCTACTGAATATACACAAAAAAATCATAAAGATCGGTCAAGCCGTTTCGGAGGAGTTCGGTAACAGACACTGTGACACGAGAATTTTATATTTAGATAGATTAGTCGCACCTATTGTGCTGTTCTTACTCGCATCGACATACCATTTGGTTCTTATAGAAATTGAAAAGTATCGGTACAGATTTTAGTTTTACTTCAAGCAGATACCGGCCGTACATAAATTAGACCCTTTCGTGCCTTTCAAACATAGTCGTACGTTTTAATGCACAACCTAGTCCCATAAAATCGCATGGTCAAAGCAATACGTCGGTGTAACGTGATTTTATGGTCCAATATGGATAGCGTTTAATGAGCGCGCGTTCCGCTTCTGTGCAAATATTTGCGATGGAACAGATATTCTTTTCGATCCGTAGGAAATGAATCGGGCCTATGATTCCATGATATCGACGCGATATAAGTGTTGGGTGTACTATATGAGTATTTTTTCGTGAGTTTTCTGATGCTTTTGTAAAGCTATCTACTCCATATAGTATATGCCGTCAATTTTGCAAAAATAAATAAATCCAATTGATTCATTGATTTTAATACCGATATATTATTATACCTACTCAGTACGACATTGAATACAGTAGTATTTCGTGTGATGTGTTAATATTTCATTTAACATTTTTTATACAACATAATTAATCCACATTTTACTCTGTTAAAATGGACCTTTCTGCAATATTACTTTTAATTAAAAAGTGCTTCAATTTTAATTTTAGCAGTTATATATCCTAACTAGCTGTGCCCGCGAACTACGTTTCGCCATAATAACTTTTCCCGTTTTTGAAACATTTTTCATTGATGCTCAGCTTCTATTAGTTGTAGCGTGATGCTATATAGCCTATAGCCTTTCTCGATAAATGGACTATCCAACAAACAAACAAACAAACAAACTCTTCAGCTATATAATATTAAGTATAGATTAAAATTAAAGCTTAGAATCTTAAACGCCATTGAGCCGGTCTAGTGGTTTAGACGGGGGATTACTCCCTGTCACACCATTCTGTCACACCAGTGTGACACAGAAGAATTTTTTCCTGACAGTCACACCAGTGTGACAGAGAAGAATTTTATTCTTCACAGTCACACTATCATATTTTGACGACAAGGACAAGTATTGTTAACTTATTCAACCCCTTTCGACCCGTTAGATCCTATTACAGTTAGTTCCAGTCAGTTCATCACGTGAGTTTCCCTAAACGTCCACTAACCGGAATGTGCACCTTCTTTAAACGTTCACGTCTCTGACCCTGAAAAGTTAAGTATTTAAAATAATATTAGAATAGGTACAGACAACATCACACTTCTATATTGAAGTCACTGCCAATGCCAAACGATGATCTCCTATAAAGTCTTAAAATTTGTCACCGACTTCAATATAGAAGTGTGATGTTGTCTGTACCTATTCTTATATTATTTTAAATAACTTTTCAGTGTTTTTGAAGTCGGTTTTTATTTTTTGTAAAATATTTTTTATTTTTAACTTTTTAGTTAATGAAATCTTTTAGTGAAAGAAACCCCAATTTAGTGAAAGAAACCAATATTAAATTAGCGATTCCCTCGATTTTCATGGGATCCCATTATCAGATCCTGACTTTGATGACCTTGGGACCACCCAAAAATTTAACAATTTTTATTATACTCTATCAAATACAAAAATAATTTTGAAAATCGGTCCACAATTGGCGAAGTAATCGCGTAACATACAAACAAAACACGTTGGATGTACCTTAAAATGTAAGGGTTTTCCTGGGATTTTCATGGGATCCCATCATCAGATCCTGACTTTGGTGACAATAGGACCACCCCAGGAGTATACTCTATCGAATACAGAAAGAATTTTAAAATTCGGGCTACAATTGGCGGCGTAATCGCGTAGCCTACACACAAAATAATAAAAATACGCATCGAATTGATAACCCCCTCTTTTTTTGAAGTCTGTTAAAAATATGGAAAAATCTTCATAAATAATCGGCGAAAATTTAATAATAATTATTTACATTCTTTTATAATAAACATAAGTTGGGGTGTCTGAGGGTTTGCGCTATTTCATTAACACGTTCATTAACTCGTCTGGACTACGTTAAATAGTATACTTACGTTAAGACTTTTAATAATATTTTCCGTTTTGTTTGAGTAATATATAATGATTTGTTTGAAATATTATTTTTGTTTAATCATACGAGTAAATAGTGTGACTCTTAGTCTTAATAATTCTATTAGTTACTGCCTGTCACACCAGGCTACGCCAGGTAGTGTGACTGTCAGGAAAAAAATTCTTCTGTGTCACACTGGTGTGACAAAATGGTGTGACAGAGAGTAATCCCCCGTTCAGACTACCGGATGTTGATTGAGAAATTTGGGGTTTGGTTTCTCAGCCTGCTTGCCTAGCTACCACCATCTTACCCAAGTTTGTCGCCCTAATAACGAATGTTAAAAGCATTGTTGTGTTCCAACAATTAAAGGTGACCTTCGGCCTTATCGTCACTTACCATCAGGTGAGATGAAGGCCAAGAGCTTCCCTGTCGGTATGTAAAAAACCGGCTAAGTGCGAGTCGGACTCGCCCATGGAGGGTTCCGTAGGATTTATGACGTATTAAAAAAACTACTTATTAGATCTCGTTCAAACCAATTTTCGGTGGAAGTTTACATGGTAATGTAAACATATATTTTTTTTAGTTTTATCATTCGCTTATTCTAGAAGTTACAGGGGGGACACACACATTTTGCCACTTTGGAAGTGTCTCTCGCGCAAACTATTCGGTTTAAAAAAAAATTATATTAGAAACCTCAATATAATTTTTGAAGACCTATCCATAGATATCCCACACGTATGGGTTTGATGAAAAAAAAATTCATGGGTTTCAGTTCTATGTATGGAGAACCCCCAAAATTTATTGCTTTTTTTCTATTTTTGTGTAAAAATCTTAATGCGGTTCACAGAATACATCTACTTACCAAGTTTCAACAGTGTAGTTCTTATAGTTTCGGAGAAAAGTGGCTGTGACATACGGACAGACAGACAGACAGACAGACATGACGAATCTATAAGGGTTCCGTTTTTTGCCATTTGGCTGCGGAACCCTAAAAACGACAGAAATGCTTCAAAAAAGGTCCTCGAAAACCGCATATTTATGGAAATTGTAGGCTACATCTGAAGAGCCCTCAAAAAATACCACGATGAAGTTCGAACCACTAGAATTTTCAGGCAAGCCCGCCGCGCAACTTGAGCTATTGTTTCAGCGGATTTCACGTGCAGAAATAACCTATAACTCAGGGCAACTTGGCCGTCTGGGAAGTTGTTAGAGTTTATTTTTAAAGTAGTCCACTAGAAGACTTCGGCTTCACAAGGCTTCCCGGCCGACTCACTGTTGTGGGATTTACATTAGGTAGAGTGCATAGAGTATTAGCCTTTTAAGCTCTGTTTTTTTATATAATATAATTTCTTTTTTATTTTTTTTCTAGGAGAGCATCGGTGGCGCGACTTCGCCAGCGTTATTTTTGTTTTCCCGTTGGATTTTTTTCCCCGTAGGAAAATTACCCTATATCCTTCCCCTGGTCTCGAACTATCCCTGTACCAACCTTCATCAAAATGGGTTCAGTAGTTTCGAAGCCTATTCAATACAAACAAACAAACAATCAAATCTTTCCTCTTTATAATATTATAGTATAGATATACTTGATCCATAATATAGCTAACATCACAAAAAAACGCATTGAGCAATTCAGACACTATTGGTCTTACTACGAAAAGTTTTAAAACGCTGTCGTGTTTAAACATGATGCTGTCGCTGTCTATCCTTTTAAAACGTACACAGTAACATGTTTAAGCAATGTCTATCTTTAGATAGTTTTTGCAAATTCGTAGGTAGCACCGTATATCTCGGGATTCATAGTCGGCATCACGAACTACTAGATTCGACAGTTTCCTGCTCACACCAATTGGAGTAGTAACATACGAAAAACAGCCTTTATTAGGTACTCTGAATAATCAGCATTTATGTTCTCGCAATTCTCAAACTCAAACTCAGAAATCTTGATTTACTTTAGCAGGCACTTATTGACGTGAAACAAAACAAAAATCTAATCAAACAATAATCTAATTAACTAATTATGTAATCCTTGTATGTACACACACCCCAACAATGATTAACATGTATGTGAATACAAGCAAAATTAAAAATAAAGTTGATTCTACACCTGTTCGGAAATTGGGAGAGCCTTTTTGAGAAGAACAGGCATTGATTTACTACCAAACGTAGATAGAGCACTTCATACAAAAACGCGCTTGAAATCTGTCACCTAATCGACTATACATTTGTACGCTTTTAAATAGGTAGTTGAATATGCACACCCGAATTAAAATTACCATAAAGAAAGTACCGTATTTATCGAATTCAACCTTATTCTTTATTATTACGGCAACTATTTGAAGTACAACCGTGTGCAGTTACATCATTTCATACCTAGCCACATTAAATTTGACGTTTTAGTAATTGCTACAAGAAAATATCAACTTTATACTCTCAAACATAATTCTCAAAATTGCTTATCGCGTTGTCGCTCCAACGCATGTAAAAGAACTGCACGAGACCCGATTGGGCAGTTCTTCACCGGCCCACTTTTCGAACGTTCATGCGTTATCTACGTTTGGTAGTAAATCAATGAGAACAGGCAAGAAACTCGGAAGGTCTTGTATTTTTTCAATAAGCCCACGACTTCCTACAGTTGGGCGAAAAGGCCCAGGATAGGGCTTTACCCTCTACGCTGGCCCAGTGGGTGTTGATGTATGTTGGGAAAAGATTATATAATGAAAATGTATAATGAGTAAGGGATAAACACAAAAGTTAATTTAAAACACGGCGGAAGGATAAAAACAAATAATCAATTTAAATTAATTCACAAACAGTATCGCTCGGCCACAGAGCGCGGCGATAGCATCTGTTGGCGGGTACGTCTCTATTAGAACCGTAGGAACATTAATTGATGTCAGAGTTCCGAGGGGCGAAACAAAGGCGGTTTTTTCGGCACTATTATACGGACCCCTCCGTCACGGTGCGCGATTCGGAATCGATGATTTTATTTTGTAGCCTGCTTTGGCGCTACTTACCAGAGCCACAGAAGATATAGAGCTGAGGTATTTGGGTCAAAGCGTGAGATTGTGAGAGATTCAATTGGGATCATGGCAAAATATGGATTTAATATCGGCCATGACGTGTAGATTATTAAAAAAATATTGGCCACCAGATTTTCCTTTTCATATCCCATTCTTATACAAAGTTAAAAACGATAGTACTTTATTTTTAACCGACTTAAAAAAAAGAGGAGTTTCTCAATTCGATATGTTTTTGTGTATGTTACGCGATTACTCCGCCAATTCTGGACCAATATTCAAAATTGCTTTTTATTTTCGATAAGAGTTATCGAAAATAAAATTAATTTTGAAAATTGGCCCTATTGCCACCAAAGTCAGAATCAGATATGGGATTCCAGGAAAATTGAGGGAAGCCCCTAAATTTTATAGGTAGGTCGAACGTGTTTCATATTTCTTCCGAAGCTATTAAGGTATTTACGTCTGACAGTCATGAACCGAGCTGATGATGGAAGGATCCTTAACTTGAGGTTTTTTAAATACAATAGGTACGTATTGACCCTTTGTCGTATTCTTTCAAGTTACTTCGGTGAGCTGGTATTAAATTCACTAAAAAGATAAAAATAAAAAAGATTTTACAAAATATAAAAACCGACTTAAAAACACTTTAAAGTTAAAAATAATATAAGAATAGAGACATTACATTTCAATAAAAAGTCGGTGCCAAACGATGATCTCCTTGAAAGTCTTAAAATTTAGCACCGCTTTCTATATAGAAACGTAATGTTGTCTGTATTCTTATAATATTTTTAACTTTTAAGTGTTTTTGAAGTCGGTTTTTATTTTTTGTAATTCTTTTTGTGAGAAACATAAACTTTTATATCTTTTACATCGCGGGTGCAACAAGCTAACAGTTAATTTGTGTAGTCCAATTATGTTTAAAAATAAATACATATTTACAGTTTTTGGCAAATAAGAAAAAAAATATCTTTGACTGCCGTTTCGCGCCAGTGTTCGAGCGCCTGGTGTAATTTTGCACGCCAAAAATTTAATATGAAGTTAAATCGAAAAATATATATTAATATTAAATTAATATTATTATTAAAAACCGAAATAATGGGATTTAAATATTAATTATGATAGCTATAGCGGAATCGCCCACATACAACATGACGCTTTGAAACCCTCAGATTTGGCTCATGTCACACTGGCATAAGCTTACACTATCATCTCTCATAGAGGGCTGTCCCTCACAGCAGGCGAGAATCTCACCACAATCGGGTCAGTGAATTACAGGCCATGGCGAGGAAATATCACTACACGCCCCCCTCCCCCCGAGGCCGCGCAACTCGAGTAACCTATTTACATTGTGTCATCAATACAGATGACCTTTTGCTAATGACTGATATGATTGATGGTCGGCCGCTCCTTCACGAACAATTTCAAGTATTTCGTATGATCCTCTTGATCTTCATTAGTTGGAATCGGAAGTTTAGTGGCAGTCAGTGGCTTGTGGTTCCGCAGTTCTGTCGCGCATTTAAGGGTTATGTTGGGTTTGAAATCGTATGCATTGCGTTTGCATGAAAGTTGAATTTATTATTGTCAATTCTCTTCTGAGCTTTAGGAATGTATCACTTTAATGAGTTATCAATGTTATAACCACATAATGTTACAGAATATTGATCTACTTACTAATTCGAAGACATTTTAAAATCTATTTAAGTTAAAATCGGTACGGTACGGTAGGAAAGATCTTGGCCTTCACCTGATGGTAAGTGGAGATAATGCCGAAGTTGGAAGCGAGAAATTTTAACTCCAACTATAGTTTAATGGGATAGTAATATATCACTTTCTTATTTCAAGTTACACCCAACTCGTACAGCCGTTTAATATTTATTTATGGCTAAGATTATGAAAAGATAGCTATAATTCTACAGAGACTAATGATGTCTTATTAAATATATGTCGTATGTTTAAATTTTAAACGAAAAAAGTGGTCCGCACAGCGATAGCACATATACACAATTTAAACAGATTGCGTATTTTTTGTATAAATTAAATAATACGAAAAAAGACAACAGACAGTTTATGCCTCTGATGAAAATATAAGCAAACGTCACTCAATCCACGTGTCCTTATCGCCCGTTTAAATTCGGATATTATTAAATATCCGTAAAAACCGTAATATTCTTCATGTGATATGACATCCCTTGCAACTTTTGAACTATAAGTGGTTTGGTAAAGCCGAGATAGATGCCCCAGTGGGATAGATGCCATATTTTCAGAAACCTGACATCCTGAACTCGTAACAAAGAATTTATAATTTATCCTCAAAGCTCAGTCGGTGTACACTTCAGTCCCTGTAAGTTGCTTGTGCGGAACTGACTCGTCTCGTTTGTATGTGCAATTATTTCCGCGGCGAACGCGATTAACGCTTCAAAATTTCAAACGTAAGTATTTAGTGATGCATAACTTTTAAAAAAGTGAGAAATTCTATTCTATTGTTATTATATCAATGCACTGGTACATTAACTACATATCTATGTGTCAATAATCGCTATTTGCTATTTAGTTTATTTGAAAAACAAAAGGGCATCTATCCATATCAAAAAGGATAGTCGCCCCAGTTTTTCGAGGTATAGTTGCTCTTAGGGGCATCTATCCCCCTAACCCTATACAATATAACAGCGTATTATTTGATATATTTTTTTAATGATTTGTTATTTTTATTGCATACGACTTTTTTATAGGGTTAATAATTTTTGGATCGCCAATATGAGCACAACGGTGAAAGAGAAAATAAAGAATCTCGTGAGCCTGTTAAGGACTGACGAAGTACATAAACCCCTCAATCAGACTTCTTTTTCAACTAATTCACAACACGAGCATAGAGAAAATAATACTGGAACGGATCACAATAAAACACCCCCAAATCTGACACTGACTCCATTTGACTAGTCTAGTCTTTCCTAGTCTTTTATTGGAGCCTGAGATTTTAGAGAATATTAGTGTTGTTGATATTGGCTATGATACAATCACACAATATTTGGATGACATACAAGATAAAGAAACACATTCAAAAATTCTTATTGAAGCATCACCAATACCACAAATTCCTTTGACCATGGGTAAGAGGGCCGAGCAATCAGAAGATATCCTTAATTCAACAGAAAAAAATCAAGAAAGGAAGAAACAAGAAATAACATCTAAATTAGACAAGACAAACAAGGCTGAAATTACTAAGCAAAGAGGAAAGCTAAGAAAACAAATAAAGAAACTAAAGGCAAAGGTTCAGATAAAAAAGTAACAAAGGAAAACGAAAAAATATATATTACTCTAGTGAAGAAGACGATGATGACTTGACAAAATTAAGTAATAATAAAGAAAATAACAATCATTTAAATGAAAACTGACAATCACATAAAAATAAAATTATATGGGTACATTTCACACATAATGAAGACAATTCACCCAATAATTACTACAAAACAAAAGAAGAGAAAACTAAAGGTTTGAACATAAAGAAGATTAAAAGAAGCATGCGAATAGACCTAAAGACTTGCCCGTGGAAAAAAATAAGAGTAAAGACAAAGAAGAAAGCCCTAAAGACAGAGACGAAAATTATTGCATTGAATGTTTTGACAGCTACAAAAATACTAAGTCCAAATCGGATTGGATTCAGTGTATATTGTGTCAGAAATGGCTGCACGAAATTTGTACACTTTTCAGAAACTATTGCTCAAGATGTGGAAAACTGAAAGCACTTTCTAGCTCAACCTAAATTATGTTTTTCATTAAGGTGCAGATTTTCAGATGAATTTAAATGTCTAGTAAGTTCATCATCATCATCACAGCCCATATACGTCCCCACCGAGAAGTTCGAGCCTACTTTATGTTAGGGTGATTAGGCCTTAGTCAACCACGCGTCGGTGGCGCAGTGGGCGTCGGTGGCGCAGTGGGCGTCGGTGGCGCAGTGGACTCGGCACTTGCCTTCCAATCGGGGGGTCGGGGTTCGAGACCCGCCATGTACCAATGTGTTTTTCGTTTCGAATTTCATATGTACATTTGTCTGACGCTCCTACGGTGAAGGAAAACATCGTGAGGCAACCTGCATACATCTGCGAAGAAATTCAATGATGTATGTGAAGTCGACCAATCCGCACTGGGCCAGCGTGGTTGACTAGGGCCTAATCACCCTAATATAGGGTAGGCTCGAGCCCCTCGGTGGGGACGTGTATGGGCTGTGATGACCAACCACGCTGGCCCAGTGCGGATTGGATTGAATTTCTTCGCAGATGTATGCAGGTTGCCTCACGATGTTTTCCTTCACCGTAGGAGTGTCAGACAAATGTACATATGAAATTCGAAACGAAAAACACATTGGTACATGGCGGGTCTCGAACCCCGACCTCCCGATTGGAAGGCAAGTGCCGAGTCCACAGCGCCACCGTCGCTCTTACTTAAAACCGTCGTCAGTAGGTTAAAAATGTTAAATAACTGTTAATTTTCTTATTAGACAAATGCATATGTTTAATTGTTACAAATAAAACATTTTATTACAATTAATATAATTTTAGTAAACATTTATGTAATTATTCTATTTCATATGGCATCTATCCTATTGCAAAGGCATCTATTCTTCTGACCATTTTTACGGCGGGGCATCTATCCACATAGGCAGGCATCTATCCTAAAAAATATAGGTTTACAAAAACTTTTTTTCTGCACGAATGGACTTAGTTAGGTCTACAAAAATAACTATAAAAGTGATGTTAAAGATTTACTTGCTAAATTCATAAGAAAAAGTCGAGGCAAACAATTAGTTTTGAAATTATAAGGCTCTTTCGAAATGTGGGGCATCTATCCCGGGTTTACCCTACACCTTTTTTAATCATTTTAATAATATGTCAGTATTTTGATGCACAAGATAACATTTTTTCCTTCAAATTATTAGCAATACACCATTACTCTTGTCGTACTGCCTGATAATCTGAAGGACTGAAGACAAAACAAAACGTAAAATTAAGACATGTTTACCTAAAGTAAAACATCATTGACAATTACCATTGATTTTCAAAACTCTTTTTGTATTCGATAGAGTATACTCCAAGGGTGGTCCCATGATCACCAAAGTCAGGATTTGATGATGGGATCCCAATAAAATTGAGGAAAACCCTTAAATTTTAAGGTGTGTCCAACGTGTTTTGTGTGTATATTACGCGATTACTCCGCCAATTGTGGACCGATTTTCAAAATTCTTTTTGTATTCGATAGAGTACTTATACTCCTAGGGTAGTCCCAAGATCACCAAAGTTAGGATCTGATAATGGGATCTTATGAAAATCGAGGGAAATGCTAATTAAATACCAGCTCACCGAAGGTAAGCTGGTATTTAATTAGGGCTTCTTTCACTAAAAAGTTAAAAATAAAAAATATTTTACAAAAAATAAAAACCGACTTCAAAAACACTGAAAAGTTAAAAATAATAGAGGAATAGGTACAGACAACATTACAATTCTATATTGAAGTCGGTGCCAAACGATGATCTCCTAGAAAGTCTTAAAATTTGTCACCGACTTCAATATAGAAGTGTGATGTTGTCTGTACCTATTCTTATATTATTTTTCTGTATTTTTCAGTGTTTTTAAAGTCGGTTTTTATTTTTTGTTAAATATTTTTTTAATAAGAACAGTACAATAATTATCGTCGCACTTCCCCTTAACATTGCTATCCCGCTTTCGCTGCGGCATTAATACTGTTTCAAGCGATATGTGCTGCAATAGAGATTCTTTGTTCTAATATGGTTAGGTTACCTTCGTGGGCGTTTTGAGTTTGCTCGTTCTCCTGACACTATTTGTAGATCACATTTTCGTACGCTGATACAGCTTCCTTCCTTTTTAAGGCAAGGTTTCCCGGGAAGTCGACTCGTGCACGGCGACTGGCGACTGCTTTATTGCAAGGAAGTATAGTTGATAATTGCGTAGCTTCTAAGTCGCATACGCGCCGCTGACCGAACGAAAACGATACTTTTTTTTACACGTTTTAATTGATTTTTGGAAACCCAGGGTAAAAATGAAAAATTTATTTTTGCAATTTTCTAGACTATAAAAATGCACATTTATTGGTAAAACTTGTATGTCATTTAATATTTTATTTTCCGATTTACAGCTGTTTTAAAATATTGAACAGACTGATCTTTGAATTCTTTTCTATCGAGTGAAATATTATTAATCTTCGATCGATCTTTCCAAATCCAACTTCTATGTATTTATTTTTGGTATTTGAAATCAATAGTTGAGTATTATATTTGTTCTTCGTTCTTTCAAAAGTTATTTACTCTGTCATTTGTATGGGAAAAGAAAGTGTTGTTTTTACTATTTTCCACGCAATTCTTATGTTCTTTCTCTCCATAAGAACCTCCCTTGTACCTTAAGAAAAATATGAAAAAAAATTGCCGAATCTGTCCACTCGTTCTCAAGTTTTGAACTTAGCAACACATTTGGCTATCCCTTTTATATTTATATAGATAATGTTATTCACTTTTGTGTTCACCAATTTCTTTTGTTATGCGATAAAGTATAATTAGTATAATGTGACTTTGGGAAGTTTGTTTTAAACAAGCCATATTTTGGGCGATCACACAACTAAATATGATAGAACCCGCCTTTCGCACTGTCACACAAAAATCGTCGAAGCGTGAACGCGTTAGAAATTTATCCGACGCTAACAACGGCCGAGCAAATCGCGAACTATAACAAGAGCACAACTTGGACAGATTCGAAGATCGAAACAAAGCGGAACTTTAGCCGGGAATCGAAGCTGTGCCGCTATTGCTATTGCTTTTGCTAACGCCTCGGGTACGAGCATTATGGTCTCTACACAAATATGACAATCTGCAGTCTCTATCGTCTCTACATCTACGGGTTGGTGGTATTTCGGATGAAAAGTGATTCCCATTTGTTCTACTAAACAGTGACGTCATAGGACCAAATATAATTGATTTTTCCGAATTGTAGGTACTATAGAACTACATACCAGCTTTTCCTTCCAGCTCACATTCCAGTGACGCAATAGAACAAATGAGCCTACTCTTTTCCTACTTTATACCAATATTAAACAGAATAGTAATTATATTTTCCATTATATTATTAATTCCGTTCTATAGCAATATAAACTAGTATTTTACTCCACTTTCTTCCTTTGCATAGTGCAGGTGAAGTAGCAATTGACGGTATTATCTCGATTTACGAAATAAAAAAGTGACACTCTCATCCTTAGAACTTTTAACCACAGGAGAGAGGAGGCGTGTACGCTTTTGATAGTTATTTGTTATACATGACTGCAAAGTTGCTTTTATACCGCGTGCTCAACTTTGATGACCGAGCAAGCGAAGGATTCTAAAATTTAGAATCCTGAGCGTTAGCGAGGGAATCAAAA
Organism: Schoenobius gigantellus; assembly: GCA_963935595.1. Classification (NCBI taxonomy): domain Eukaryota; kingdom Metazoa; phylum Arthropoda; class Insecta; order Lepidoptera; family Crambidae; genus Schoenobius; species Schoenobius gigantellus. The sequence goes on from OZ012549.1 coordinate 37,636,233, forward strand.
GAGCACAAGGTGAAAAATCTTTGCACTCGAGTGCAACACGTAACTTTTCATCGTCCCTCAGCGAGGAAATACTCGTAAACAAAAGTACACCAAGGAGTTCAGAGTCTGAGTTTTTAACAAATTTAAAAAAGTTGTATGATAAATTCGGCACCATGGAGGTGGAAGTAAATTGGTTTAATGATGTTTTGAAATCACATACCTAGTGCACGCGAAAAATACTCTTTCCGAGATGGGGGGATGAAAAATATTTTATTTGTACTATGTACACTTGATTCAGTTTTTTTTGTTTTGGAAAGGGTCGGTGTGGTGTCTCGGTGTGATCCAATTGGGATGATGACTGAATTCCAATTTTTACGTCTCGTCATTAAATATTAAAATACCGTGGAAAAAGATGCAGTCCTGTGAAATTAGAATTAAAATCGGCTTAGAAATACATTAGATACAAGCATTTTAAGTTGCTAATTTGAAGGCGATTAGACAGAGAGATCCGACATCAACCGTGATGTCATTCTTGAGTACGGCCATATTAACTCCTTGTAAATTGTCGTATTGCTAGAAAGAGACGGAGAAAAATCTTTAATACCTTATATCTTGATTGTTTTTATAGTTATTCGAAAACCGATTTTTTCATTCTGTTTATTATATGAATGAGCTTCTATTAAAGCAAAAAAAATTTTTTAGTCATCTAGTCTATTGCAGGTCTGATGCTGGTATCGAGGAGAAGTCAACGGAACTCCAATACTTTTATATAAAAGTAAGTAAGTAAAAGTATACCATTCACATAAATTTTTATATATAATTGAGTTTTTACTAGTGCTAGTTGCAAATGTCAGTTCCTTGGTACAAATGCATAATGAATTTTTCCATATATTCTGTAAAATAACATGCAATATAATTTTCTTCGATGGCGTAACAGTAGGCCTATTACCGATCTCATGGTTTTGAAATGATATCATTATGAAATCTTTATGCAAAACGAAAAAAATAAGTGTTTCGGTCAGATTTTTGATCATTCATTCATTATATCATGATGACATCATTGAAATTATGCCATAGTGATGATATCATTGGAGATCGGTAATACCAAGTGAATCATTTCATGACTTCTTTCTATATCATATCATACGGTGAAAGATCGAAAATTAAGAGCATTGGTGGCGCTGTGGCCTCGGCACTAGACTGTGCTCCGAGTAGAATCGGGAGGCCCGCGATCGATCCTGCCATGTACCAATGTGTTTTTCGTTTCACGAATTTCATATGTACATTTATCTGACGCTCCTACGGTGAAGGAAAACATCGTGAGGCAACCTGCATACAGCACTGCGAAGTAATTCAAAGGTGTATTTGAAGTCAACCAATCCACACTGGGTCAGCGTGGTTTGACTTAGGCCTAATCGCCCTAGCATAACTAGTCAGAGTAGGCTCGTGCCCCTCGATAGGGAAGTATATGATCTGTGATGATGATGAGAGTAATAAAATTGGAAAATAACAATATCATTTTGTCTATTATACGCCACTGTTCTATAGAACAAATGGTAGTCACTTAGGTTAAATTGGTCCTTTTGTATAGTCTTGCTCTAATAAACGAAAGGACTACTTAAAGTGGGTTACGCATCCCTCAACAAATCAGATCATCGCTGAAATTTGACATAAAAAATATGTCTAAGGCTTACTCTCTTTAAGGAAAGCTCGATGCATACCACATCTCCAAACGCGAAAAGCATTTAATGTCTTGTCAAAGTGTCTGTCAAATGAATGTCAAACGGCTCTCGGCGTGTTTACGGCCGTGTGGTGGCTAAACGGTTTTTTACGACACAATTACGCAGTTTACTAAACGCTGTGCGTTCGTAAAGCGCTTAAAACGCCCGTTTTCGGCCGCTCGTTGCTTTAAAAGCTTAGCGTACGCAGCTATAAATATAGTTCGTGTCTGTTTGACGCAGGGTGCATTAAATTGTTTATGTGCAAGATTTTGTTCGAAGAGAACTTTTTTAAATTAAAGTTACGAAGTATTTTGGTCGAAAGCGAAGAGATATATTATACAGCATAAAGAATCAAGAGTAGACATAAACTTAATGTTAAATCTATTAGTATATATACTTACTAATATTATAAAACTGAAGAGTTTGTTTGTTTGGTTGAACGCGCTAATCTCAGCAACTCTGATTCGAATTGAAAAATTCTTCCAGTGTTGGATAGTCCATTTATCGAGGAAGGCATCATGCTACGACTAATAGAAGCATACTAAAAGATCAATGAAAAATTTTGCAAAAACGGTGAAAAAATATATGGCGAAACGTAGTTCGCGGGCACAGCTTGGTCCTTTATAAACATGAACATTATTACATTGTGTCGACATTTGAAACTTGCGATAGGTCTAAGCGTGTTTGTTAACCTTAAAATAAATGTCTTAATATGATGCCGATATGACTACAATGGAACTCTCCAATTTTTCAGCATAATTTTTGAAGATAAAACAGGACGCCTGTTTGTCCATTGCATCGGCGCCGGCGCAGCTGCCGGCGTACCAAAAATTATATCAAAAGGAATCTAATTTCTCTCTCCATTCGACAATGCGTTATGTAGATGGCACTGAGTTGTAGCGATGAAGATGGCACTAGTTGTTGGTGAAAAATGGGCGTTGCGGAAGTAAATGTTATGGGTTTATTAAAGCTCAATTTTATATTAAAAAAATCTTGTCATTTAATCAAAAAAAATATGGATGAATTTAAGTATTAAGGCTGAAGAAGCTTTAGTCATCTTTGCCACGTCATATGTTATTACTTGAGTTTTACCAAAAATGTTTTGAGGAGGATTTTTACGAGCATTGAGAAATCTTCTATCCTGATAGTTCTAATTTTCTAAAACTATTTTGACACACTCACCGAAAGTTTGTAAAACGCTAAAATCCAAATTAAATCTAAAAGATATCAGTCATTATAACATTGCAACATAATCCAAATTAGATCGAAATCATGTGTGTTGTGTGGTAAGATAGACGATTATGCAACACTTGTTGGCGGAATGATGAAGTACTTGTTAAAAATCTTAGAGAGATGCAACTGTTGATGCAACATTTGCACCTAAGCGCATCTGATACAGGGTTTTCCAAACTCTATAAGAGGCGAACTCTATATAAGAGGTCGTGACATATTATACACATGTAACTGGAGGGAGACTCTGTACCAGGGTCGTCTGCTTAGGTACCTCCGTCTTACCTATTTCTGCCGCAAAGCAGCAGTGCTTGCATTGCTGTGTTCCGCTTTAAAGGGTAAGATATGGCAGTGAAATTACTGGGTACTGTGACTTTACATCTTGTGTCACAAGTTGGCAACGTACACTGTGGTTCTTGTGGGGGTTGCAGTTTTGCTGCGAATCTCACAGGAGCCACATGTATTATAGGTGACTGTTACCATTTACTATCAGGTGGGCAGTTTGCTTGTTTGCCAACTTTCTGCAATAAAAAAAACATATTATACTTGATTTTGTTAAACTAATTTATGTTTTAAGGGTACAGTGAGAGTGTGATATGTTAAACAATTCTCTTAATGCATAATTAAACAATCAAAAATAAAACAAGATCGAGGATTTACAAATGCAACCGCCGGAACAAAAACACAATTAGAGATGGAGATTGGAGAATAGGAGCAGTAAATTTGGAAATGCCAAGTGACAACCGCCGTTCGCGGCGACAGACGAAGACAAACACTCTTTATTTATACACGAAGGACGGCCCACGAATTGAGTTTCCATGTCGGCTAATTGTGTACTTCGAATTATTGGATTATTTGTAATGGGCCGTGGTGGGTTTGCTTTTGACTTGAAAGCTTTCGATTGTACCGGCGACGGCAAATATGAAACGCGCGATTGTTATAGATGTGAGAATGTTGTGTTCACTCGGCTAGTATACGCTGCTATTCGGATATTGATAAAAAGTTGTGTTAAATACAAAACGTAAATGTAGCGTTAGCATTTCTTATTCTTATGCCTGTGTTAATCATTAAAACTGTGCATACACTCTTTGATATAATCAATTCCGTTGTTCTCAACTTTTGTTGCCGCCCATAGCGGACGTATGAAAATTGTAGTTTAATATCACAAACTATTTAAAATTAATCATACGTAGTTGCTTTAATGTGTCTATAACCATTTAACAGTTTAATAGGATGGGCTTGAAATTGATCGAAACCCAGCTTAAGAGTTGAAGCAGTTACCGTTGGCTAAGAAATAAAAAAAATGATAAACATAAAATACTAGCTTTCAGACCGCGTGGTGTTCGCTTTTCCTTTGGACATTCTATATTTCCTGTTGTAAAAAAAAAACAAACTAGAGGGCAGGGGCATTAAAATCGTCCTACTAATCGTATTACTACGTCCACGTTTAGTAGTAGTTTTAGGTTAATATTTAAACGTTATAAGTATTGATCACCTTTTTGAAATTATTCACTAATTCACCTATTCCTATTTTATGAGTGGAAATAACACTAAGGCTTAAAAATAGTTTTAGAAAACTTTTAATCTTTATTTCCCTCTCTAGGTGTTGAATTTCGTAGATGATGTAAGCGTTATAAAAGGAACTTGCTGGTTAAATGTTTAACGTCTAGCTTTATTCCCTAGGCTCGATTTGAGTATTGTTTGCTATTGCTTATAATTTCGGATTGGCAATCAACATCATCAATTTTATTGTTTATCATTAAAATCTTGATTGTTTAGTTTGTATTATAGATATAAAAAAATCAAAAATACACACAAATTAAATTAACATTAAATAAATTGATTTGTTTTAAATTTTATAATTTACAAACATATAAGTCAAAAAAATATATAATATGAAATTAAAAAAATCCTCATTTATTTTTGCACACTGCATTAATTCACGGCATCCAGCCATCTACGAGTATACACACTGTATATAAAACATGTCCGCACAAAGTGTTCCAAAATTGTAAACATTGTATTATAACCAAACAAAGCCCCACAATACTGTTTTATAGTAACATTGATTTCGAATAACAAAATCGATATAATTAGCATATTATTATGTTCTTTTGCTGAAACTGACTTTAGATGCTGCGACGGAACTTACTCCAAGATAATTAACCTGCAGATGTGTAATTAAAAGCAGAATCTAAACGACTCACCATCTTGTTTGACGGTGTTGCCCAAAGGTCCGCAGCTGGCCAGCCAAACGTAGAGGATCCACCTCAGCATCAGGCCGAAGCCGCCTCGCTGCAGCTCCGGCTGGTTGTGGAAGTGCCTGGCAGTGGGCCGGCTAGGGGCGGTGCGCGGGCGCGCCATACTTGACAGCTCACATGCGTGACACCTTCGCACTGAAATGTCATTGGTTGGGTCACACTAGCCGCGTCAGCTCCTATTAATAATGCTGAAACACGCGATTGTTAAACTCTAAACACTTCACTTTGATCACTGATTTTGACGAGATCGTGCGTTTTAATTTATTATTTATCTTTAGGTACTGTGTTGTCAACGACGAATTTTATACTAGATATGTCCATAGGTTTACACAGTCTACAACCCCTAATTTCCCTACTTAATGTGATTAATATTTCAAATGTGAAAGTAACTCTGTGTGGCTGTCAGTTACGCTCTCACGCCTAAACCACTAAAGCAATTTTAATGAAATTTGGTACAAAGATAGCTTGAGTCCTCAGGAAGGATATTGACTACTTTTTATTCCGAAATTTAAAGAGTTCCCTAGGAAACATGGCATATAACCAAACTCGCGAAATATTTAAATTGCACGCACGAAGTCGCAAGCAGCTGTTGCTTGTACGAGTAGTCTATCTATATTAATATTATAAATTATTATTTTTTTTTTATTAATATTATAAAGAGGAAAGTATAGAGAAATTTGTATTTTTGTATTGAATAGGCTCCGAAGCTACTGGAGCGATTTAAAAAATTATTTCACCATTAAAATGCTATGTGCTATTAGAATGCTTGTTTTATGTACGATAAAGATGAAATAAATGCTACATTATCCCTGATTAACATAGGTTACAACATTATTTTCCTACGGGAAAATATAAAATTCCCACGGGCGCGGGCGAAGCCGCGAGCGGAAAGTTAGTCTACTATAAAGGCATGCTTCTCGAAAATTTTAATACTCTTAACCTAATGTTTAGTACTTACGTAATAAATATAAACCTTAGAGTCACTGGTGTCAAAAACCGCACGGTTGTAACTATACTATTGAGATCCGGATTCCAACAATCAACAACAAATGGCCATGGTTATAGCGTGAAATAGCTTCAGTCTCAACTAACAGCCGGTTTAAATATTCTATCCACGGACAGAAAGAAGCTTACTATAGTTTTGTTGGTAAGCATATTTTACAATAAAAACAACAAATGATGCTTAGTAAACTAAACTGTAGTAAGTCTGTTTCTATCTGTGGATAGAATATTGAAACCAACCGTATGTAAACCACTGAGCGGAGATGTATCATGTTGGTAAGTATGGCACAATCGAAGCGGAGACGTGTTTGAGTTGGGCGCGCCGGTACAAGGCGGATAATATGTGAGCTTTTTTTTCAATAGTTACAACCGTGTGGTTTTTGATACCAGTGACTCTAAAGTTTATATATTTATTACGTAAGTACTAAAGATTAGGTTAAGATAAGAGTATGAAAATTTTCGAGAAGCATGCCTTTATAGTAGACTAGCTTTGGGGGCCTACCAAAGTGACAAATAAAAGCGACAACGATGTTCGATAACAACTAAATGTATGGGATTGACATATGCCATCGCTAAATCACGTGAAAAATCGATCAAAACATCGATATGTAAGTTGGTAGACAAATTGGTTCTCAACGAATCGATGAAGTAGCGAATTGTTTTTTCGTAATTTTCTTATAAGTACTATGTTCTGAAAACAACTCATTTTTCATTAAAATGAAATGAAAATATTAATTTTAATCATTTATTTCACCATTCCTTTTCCATTTCTCAGTTAATTACTTTCATATCAGTATGTTGTTCTCTTACAGAAAGAACAACAATTCGACGCAGCAATTGCTAATTCTGACGTGTTGGCTAGGAATTTAAGGCGTCAATACGGCAATAAAAAAACAGCCAATATCAGTTAATCGTAGTAATTTTCAATGACTACTAAACGATAATTGGCTTCCAATTTGTAAAAAAAAATCTAATTTAATAACAGAAAATGGGGATAAAAACACACAATTCATAGTGTTTCTCTGTCCTGCGAGCCCATTTTTAAGCCTATTTTTCAAACTAGAACTGAATTTTTGAAATTAAATTTACTGTCGTATTGACGTCGTTAAGCTGTATATTTTTTTCAAATTATTATTATAGCACTAAGCCTCGGCTTATTTGTGGTAGTTAGGAATCTGAATAGAAATAAGCACCAGCAAAACTGAAGAGAAATAAATCGCTATTCATCGTCTTATTCAGAACTGTCAATCGATCTCTACAACTGAAATGTCAATACAATAATAGTACATTGTTACCCTAGGGGTGAAAGTAACTTATTTAGTCCCGAGACGATGTTTGGCGCCCGAGCGTAGCGAGGGCACCAATAGTTCGAGGGACTAAATAAGTCTTTAACCCGAGGTAAACACTGTGCTTTTCATTACGAATACAAGGAAAGTAAAAATAAAACAATGAATTAGCTAAAGAAAAAACGTTACATAAATCAATAACTTCTGCTTTAGCACGCTTTCTCTTATAAAATCAGGCGTTAACTCCATACCTGAATCAGATGAACTCATTGTGTTAATTAACACAGTGTTATACAAATTAATTAACAGTTAATACAAATCTCTATAAATGGAAAAAACAAATGAAGATCGCATTGCCGCTTTCCCGCTTATTTTGTTTTTTTTTCTGTGGGCGGCCAGCTATTCAGCAATTATATTTCATTTTTATAATTTAAAAAATGGTAAATATTTTGCCCAAATCTATGTTATTTTAAAGAAATAGTTGAAAATAAATTATAATAAAGTCATTTAAAAAATATATTCTTTAAATATTTAACATTATGTTATTTCAATTTTACACCGCGCTGTAATTGAGTGGCTGTATAGAAAGTCGGAACATGGATCAATAAAAATGTGAAGAAAGAACTAGTTTCTTTTTTAAAATTTGACAATAGCTGTCAGTTGAAAGTGATTCTCCCTAGGGCTGAAAAGTATTACTTTCAACCCGCTCCTCAGGCAACTTCCGACCTACTTTCAGAGTATGAGTAATGAAAATTATATTACCTACGTATGCTTACAAACTACTGATTCCATCAACATTATAATTATAAGTCTTACCTACTGGTCGATATCTAATCTAGGCAAGGACAAATTAATCGAATTACTTTTAAAAGCTTTAAAAAAGTTGTGTCCTTTTTAATTTACCTAAAATCACCTCTAATTAAACACGGCTTATCTGTTCTCAATACCTTTGTGTCCATTGAAAAAGTTTTTGTACTTTGGAAGATCTTTTAGTGTTTCAAAATAAATGGGATATCTCTAATGGGTCTACCCGCATGAGTAATGCGCCACGAGTCGAAAAAGTTAAATTACTTTGATTACCTGAAAATATTATTTGACGATAAATATCAGAACAGAATCCAAATCAGTAATTGGAAAACTTCAGACCCAATGGTCGGGCGAATGTTAGATTTCTTTGTAATGAAAACATATCGCCGAATATAAAATGATTTATTTTTCTGTTATGGGTAAGATAAAAATATTTATAAACATTTTTAAGACGTATGTGAAAACTATGACAACAATCCGTCATTAATCGCAATTCGATTGTATTGCAAATTCGTTGTAATGTGATAGTTATATGACGAATGACATCTATATTATTACAGCTATGTAAAATAGTAACATTAAGTAAGGATTATGGTCCCCAGTGGCGAAATGTGTAAAATTTCCCGGGTGATGATGATGATGATGATGTTGTTAGGCGAAATGCGTTTAACGTCCTGCATACAAAAAAAAATACGCAAAAAAAATACTTTCATAATCGCTCTATGCCTTTGTCCATAGTTTCTTAAATAAGTTAACAGAGACAATAAAATTAATAGTTGAGACTAACTGAATTTTACACATTTTATCGTTAAACATACGTGTGCACTGTCGAGTTTTCTTTTTTGCGTAGCCGAAGTTTGCGTGCGAGACCATAAAACGAGGGCAAAAGAAGTTTTACCCTTAAAAGACGAAGTTCGATCAATAACATTTCAACTCTTTTCGATAAGTAAGTTATTAAGAAAAGTAATCATTGATCCGGTGCAACAATATTAATGTTACAGAAATCTAAATACTACACTGAAAAAAATGGTAGCTTATCAAGTTAAAATTTTGCTTGTTTGAGTAAAATATAATAAAATTAATCATCAACATTTTTAAAACTACAAACCACAAATGATTATGACAATCAATTTGAAATGATTGAACGCTTAATAAGAAAAACATATTCAAAACAATAAAGTTTCTTATTTAATTTTGGTGACGTCACCTTTGTAAACATTTATAATTGTTAATTCTAATAAGAAAAAATGATTAATCATATCAAGTTTTGTGACTTGCCAAAAAAGTGATCAAGTTCTTAATAAAATCCACAAAGATCATAGTGACATTAAAAAGTAATCTTACTACGGCCAACCAACTATACTTTATTACTGTAATCATGCACCTTTGTGCGCTCGTATATAAATAAGTTGCATGAATGAAGGTAACACATTCTTGATACATATTATCAATTTTTTTTTCAGTGTACGTAAACAAAGAAATGGCCAGACTTACTCAGCATGTAGCGCGACCTCTGAACCACAACGCATATATTCGACTGGTAATAAGTCTAAGTACTTATAATAAGGTATATACTTTGCGTTTTTATTTTTGTCGATAAATACACCAATTGGCGATGTTACTTACCTACATAATTATTAATCCACTCGCCATTAAACCTACCGTTCCAAATAGAAATCAAAAACAAATTACTTTCACATTGTGCCTGAACGCAAACAAGAAAATGAGTCGTGGAGGCTGTTACAATAATATCTTTAATCCAACTCGGAGCACTCGTCAAAGGCTTAATTTCCAACCCAAAAATTGAATTGCCACACCTCACCATTTTCGCGGAGCGCCCGTCAAATCTTGTTTAGCGCAAACAATACAAATAATTAAAACGCCTTCACCGTTGATACAACAACGGCAGGACAGCCTGTTAATATTTTAACTTGCGTATCTTGGGGCGCTGTGTTGCCATTTTAAAATAATTAATCGATGTTATTAGGCTTCTGGAGGCTTCCCCTGTTAGGGGACGGGTGTTGCTAGCTAGACCCAACGCTCATTCGTAATGCAGGTAGAGTGCAGACCCGATGATTAAGTGCTGAAGTTAATGGCGAGTTCATTCAACTTCAAAGAGCGATAGATAACATAACAATATCGAAAACAAGGGTGTTGTGTTCATTGAAGAAAAGCCAGTATGTTTCGACTCATTGAAATTGAAGGATTTTTTGAAACAAATTGATAACCTATAATTTTGTTGCGATTGATTATAAGACTTGTACAGCTGATTTTATTTGCATTATCATATAGACTATCGTAGATTTTGAAAAAACTAAATATTTTTTCAATAATATTATCAAAAATGACATCATAAGCTTCGATAAAGAAGCAATAGCATTCACGATAGTATTTGCTCAAAACTTTACTCTTTCAACGAATCTGCCCTTAAAAAGCGCAATATTATATTAGTTTCATTTATTCACTTTCATTGTAATAAGTTTTTGTTTTTCATAGATTGAACAGAGAATGAGTATCTACTCATCAGTACTCATGTAGATTTTAATTTACTATGTTGTTACTTCTGCCGAATTCATTTTACAAAATTCTATGAAAACGAGACGATATTTAATGTCGATATGATTATGAGCACAAAAGTTTTATATGGTCATGATGCTATCTCGTTCAAAGTATCAGTTATGCCTTAGCCTCATTCCACCAGGTAAGTCTGAGGTGACCTCGATAAATCAAAACGATCAGGTTTTCGATAAGCAAGCTTTTAAGTCATCATGGAAGTGACTCTGATTTTTCTATTCCATTTCGCTTTGCTGTTGAAAAATGGCCGATTAAGGTTATAGATTGTGATCGTTTGAAGGATGGGAGTGACCTGGATTTAGCTCAAATAAAGGCAGTATTTATTTAATTTTTATTTATTTAAACTTTCAGTACAATTTGTGTACAGAGACGGACTTAATGCCAAAGGCATTATCTGCCAGTCAACCTTTGGGTGGTGCAGAGAAAAGGAAGTAGATGTAGTACTTTAATGGTAAAACAATACTGGATAATGGTATATACATAATGCTATATACATAATATACTAATACATAAATATTATAAATAAAATAAACCAACATATATGTGCCTACTATTAATTTACAAAACTATAAAACGAAAATGACATTCGAAATATTTCGAAGATAATCTGCATATCCTTAATCAACAGGAGTAAAAAGATTCTCATGGTACAGCTTTCGTAATTTCTTTTTGAAACTTAGTTGGGAAACTTTTTGAAACTTACCTCAAATATACTTGGTTAGGTTAAGTTAAATTTTTTAAGACCACCCAGAACCGACTCGGGGCACCTCAAACACAGTTGCGGATAGCTTAAGTTATTTTTTTTATGACCACCCAGAACCGACTTGGGGAACAAGTTTTAAGCAGCTTTCATAGACCCTTACCTCAGAATAAAAAACATTTTTTTTTCAAAAACTAAGAGTTTCTGCATCTCCCCTCTTTAAAGGGCCTTCCCCTCGTCTCCCTCCACCTCCCCTCCAACCCCCACCCCCTCCGCGTGCGGCAGGATACTAAAGCAATACCCCAAACTCTCATCTCTATTTCAACTTGATTATATTTTTTGTCTTCGTTTCTAGCAAACAATACATTTAAATACAACACGAAATCGAGAAAGCTTATATAAAGAGCAAAAAGAATTGACCAAAATTATCCGGAATCGCCCGGTAAATATGTAATTCCAAACTTGTGTCAAAATAAAAAAAAAATAACAAAAAGATTTAAAGCGTAAATAAGCTTACAAATAACGAGGGTGTCGCAACGAAATTCGGTCCCAGGTGTTTGGATAAAGTGCTGCAGAGTATTTACTGAAGTAATTTCTGTAAAAATGGACATACATTTATTATGTTTCGTTGGGAAATAGCGTTATTAACTCTGTTGCTTGGCAATTTGGTGTTTAGGTACGAAGAAAACATAATATATTGCGGTCTTTAAAATTGTTTAACAGCAATAGCGACACAGGTAAAGATTATCTTTGAATAGTTTGATGTTTTTCAGCTACTGCCATAAGAAATAATAAAACCAGTTGATTTTATCACTTCCGCATTATTAGACAGACTGTCAAATAATTTTAAAAGATCATATCTAAGGATAACTAATATTAAGCATAAACTCTTAATAAGACTGATATTAATTGAAAATTGATATTAGAAAGACAATCAAGGACAATAATTTTTTTTCGAAAAGCTATACTTTTACACGTAGATTTAAAAATTAAACTCATAAAATCAATTTTAAAGATGAATAGAACTTTTTTAAAAATTTGATGAAGCTTCTAGTGTTGCTAACCATCTAAAGTTCTTAAAATTTTCACAATTTCTTCGAACTAAAGTTGGTTAACTCTAGTTCGAAGAAATTGAGAAAATTTTAAGAGAAATCTTTTAGCTATATGGTCGCCAATTGTAATCTGCAATTGTATTGTGAGGATTCAAAGTAAGATATGTGCAATATAGTGTTAATACGTAAACATTTACAGTTGAATGTATTATTGTGTAATATTCAACATAATTAATTACAAAGTAATACTGAATTCTGAGAAAAAATAATACCTACAGAACTGATATTTTGCGATCCTTAAAATACATAGTAATACTTGATAAAAAACCTAAACCACCATTCGCAAACGAACAAGGTTTGTATTGTTATTAAAGTGAGAACATCGTACAGGGTGGTGTGTGCGGGAGAACTTTGCCTCCAATCACGCGACCTGCGTATTGGAAGAACTAAAATAACGATAACTAGCCGTAGAAGGTCAGGAAAACCTTCGTTGGCATGGTCATGATCGTTCCCAAATTATCGCTTTAATGTTGATCCAGACCTTGATTCTGATGGATTTTGGTCATAATAACAGGATCCGGTTCCGAAATGGTACGCCTAATGATAGATTTACGTGTATAAACAAATTTAAAATATGTTACAATGAAGACAAATTTACCTACCTATAATTTTATTTTTGTATATAGCTCAACGTATATTTTGTATGTAGTACCTATTACAGGCAAGACTCTTTTATAAATTCGATTGCCTCTCGTAGTGCTCCGTTCTCATACAATTCTCAGAAAAAAACCTAAACAAAAACTCCCTATAGATTGTATTGTAAAAGGCGCTCTCGACGCACGAAACACCTTTAGAGGCTAATTGTTTTTTAAATTGGAGCGTCTCAATAAAGACGGTGATTCGGATAAACGCGTTTATCTCTGATCGAATGTAGTCCTTATATTAACGGGGGAGAATGTACAACTATCTACATGGCGGGGAAAGAATCTTTTGAAGTCCACGAATGGCCAGGTAAGCTCGGATTGGGTTATAAAGGGCCGTGGTCGCGCATTTCATGCCACACCGGCCCATTCATTCCTTGTCAAAACTACGAAGTGGACCTTCTGTGATGGTCCCATTTTTCTTTTAGCCATACCTTTGTTGGTTTTTTACAAATGTGTACGGGCCGTTAGTTTCGGCTGTTTTATTTGGAGCAGGTGTATGCGGTTTTTGATGTATTCATCGTGGACTCATTATAGCGTCTGAGTAGGCTCTGTAGGGTTTTTTGTTTTCAAAAATAAAACTAATGACAGTATTGTTTTGAGAGCAATCCAATTCCTTTGTATACCATACTGGCTTTCCGCTTGCGACTTCGCCCGCGTTATTTTGATTTTTTTTCCCGTAGGAAAATTACCCTATGTCCTTCCCCTGGTCTCGAACTATCCTTATAATAATCTTCATCAAAATCGGTTCAGTAGTTTCGAAGCCTATTCAATACAAACAAACAATCAAATCTTTCCTCTTTATAATATTAGTATAGATTGTATTAAGATTTCAGTCTTTGATTTAATAATGTCTTGGTCAAATTATTTGCGCCTTGAATTGAAAATAGCTCACGTGCGTACTAAGTAAAATATTTTAGTCACTATATTTATTATAATTACATCGATAAGTGTTGATTTCTTAAACCAAATATATTTTGAGGAATTAATCAAATATATTAACTTATTATTCAATTCGAAATTGTTTGCTGGCTTCTTGAAACTGTTTCCCATATAGCGTCAAAAGTAAAAGGTAACCACATATTATTTATTGGCGGAAACAGGTGTTTGTGGCTTACAGTTGGAGAGTTGTTTGCGACATCGAGACATATCATTATAGTGAATCTGGTTGTGGAAGATGTCATTATTAACCGCAAGAAATTGTAGTGTTGAATTATGAACCATCATGTTGTGTAAATAAAGTATACAGCCCTAAGAAAACACAATGCCATTATACTATGTGAGTTGAATTATAGAAGTATGAAAGAAGACTAACAAAAACTTTGTCTGTATATTCTTGTTATTGCACATAATTATGTGGCATTTAATATTAGTTTCTTAGTTATTTTTAACAACTATACGACAGTTGTTTATGTTTACTACGAATGGTACTACTGACATCAAAAAAGTCTCATCTACATTACTGATTCTGCAAATAACGTGTAGTTTTGTCATTTTCTCATACCATTAGAAGTATTACTGACGTTAAAGGATAAATTAAAGTAGCAATAAAGCTACGTATCAACATCAGGAATAAAACTATCTGAAAAATTCTGTCACTCCTTTCTAACATAAATCTGTGAAATAGAAATTACATAATCATATAATTCGGATCAGAACGTTTCATGAATGATTCCAACTGTATCTTAAGCATCGCAGAGTTGAGGGATTATGAACAGCGTGAATTTTGTTCATTAGGAAATGTATATCGATACATATGGATGCTTAGATATCCAGTCTTACAAGTCACTACCAAAAGCGGGTAATGCCTTATCGTTGCTAAGGGTGTGAATCCATTTGGAATTAAGTCGATCAAACGCAAGGATCGTGCCCTGACATGAGACAAACTCAGAATAAAATTTGGGGTTGCTTGCTCAGTGCTTCTGGATGAATTTGCTGTTCATTATACCAATAATAATGATAAGCTGCTACTTGTTATTGTGTTAAATTAATCCGAAATGAAAGTCAAAGTCAAATATATTTATTTAATCTGTATAAAGAGAAATATTGAAAGAGGAGAGATATATTATATTACTAAACTCTAAGTTAAAAATGATTATAACAATTAGAAATAAACATTGTCATATAGAAGAAGAAAAGAAGATGCGCAGCTACAACTAGCAATGGAATTATTACATAAGAAAGGCAGTGGGTAACAATTTGTACTTAGTGCTCAAAATCATGTTAACGGGCGTACTTTGAGAAACATTAGTGGACACACACAAACTGATGCTGATTGTAGTGATTATTTTGAAGTATAGCAAGTACATACTTTTTATTATACATAAGTTATAAAGAGAGCGCGAACAATACCGCGGGAGACTTTATCACATATTTTCTGCCAAAGACATACACCTAGGATTTTCGATATACCTAATTAAAGAAGGATCAGTGTTGTCTTTGTCCAGAATACAAACGAATATTTTATTTTCAAAATATATCGAGCAATAGTGTCTTTTTAAGCTACAAATGAACTAATAAGTAAGAATAAGAATAATTTATTTTTCCAAGAAATATAGTACATAGTAAATTTACTATGATCATCACACTAGGTTAGAGCTGTTACGCGAAGATCATACTTATTAACAAATGAGAATACTTTTGGTAAATAGATTGCACAAAAAAGACAGAATGAAACAACAAGAAACAAATGCATTTTATCCGTCGGAACAAATGATAACAAGAATTGAAGCAAGGATTGTAGCCAATAAAAAAATGCAGCAAAAAACTATGACAACGGCAGCTAATAGTTCCCGTTGCCAGTCAGTGCCCTGATTGGATTTCGCGTCGGGAGAAATTTGTTCATTTGAATTCTGATTTTATCGCGCCGTTTCTCTTCATGTAAATTTTATTTCTTTATCGGTTTCAAATCTGTTCGCCATGGTTACTAGGAGTTATTCGGGATCATCAAAGATTTTATCTCTCGTTGTGGCATCTTTATTAACTGTCTTCAGTGCTTTGACGTTGATTATAATACTAACGGGGGGTACTATATAGTTCTCGTACTTTTAAATTACTGTTTTATACAATTTAAGTACGTTTTCTGTGGAAATTTTATTTTATTATTATAAGTTATTTATGTGATTTACTTTTAGATTTAAATAAACCGTTTCAGTTGTTATAAAATAAAAAAATGTTAGTCAAATAACGTCTTTGAAATCTGTAATATCAGATAATAATGAAAAAGTAATAAAGGCGGTGTTTAAATGGAGTGAGGCCATGTGACAATGACAGCGCTCAGATGCGACTGAGACCATGTCACTCAATGTTCATTGGGACGGGAAAATTAACGGCTCTACTGGAAATTACAGAGGGCCTATATGTATTATGTAACAATTCTTTGCCGTAAAGTAGTCTGTTTGAGTGTGTTTTGTTATTTTAAAACTGTATTCCTTAAATTCCGTACAAGTGAACTATAATTTTAAATAAGTTACCAACGTTATCTATTAGAAATAAACGATAAAATCGCCAACCGAAAGAGCATTATTACTGGAGGATATCATGTCATGAGTGATTTTAGTAATTATAACATCCCGGGGACTAGTGACAGTTTTGGACGCCAGTTACTCTGAGATAGGGGATGTCAATCATCCGAAGGATCGTGGCTAAGTCGAATTACTTACTGCTGAGAATTTCGGAAGCTTCAACTGTTTATTAATAGCGTGTAGTGTAGGTAGATTGTTTGAGTTTACCGTTTTAGTTGAACCTGAATAAACAAGAACAAGAACATTATAATCTGTATCATTACGGACTTAACAAATGTTTCCAATTGATAATGGCAATTAAACGAGGAATTAATAATAAGCTTGTGATTTCATATAACGTACGTATTGATCTATCGTTTTATGTAAATTTTGTACTATTTGCTATTTCAGTTCAGATTTAACACAACCCTTCTCTAACTATGCTCTGTTTGTATTGTTACGTATATGTATTGTTAGAGACCGCAATATATTAGGATACGTTAGTTTGTTTGTATTTGATCATTTGTTTAAGGGGACCTTTATTTAACGGACGCGGCTTATTTTATTGCTGTTTCTGTAACGATGACATTAATTTACTACCTTTTTTTCTCATGGTTTCTCTTAGAGATGTTATCTATCTGAGTTATATTTATAGCGCAGTATAATTGTCGAGTCAGTATATTGCGGATCACTTTTATTTACCACATCCTTAACTATTCTAATATATTCGATTTCCCGTATTTGATATTGCAAAATGTTGTATTGTTAATGAATGTACAACAAAGCAATTGTGCAAATGAGGTTTCAATCATTTAAAAGAAGTGATATTTCAGCAAATGTTAAAAGTTTATCCGTCAGAAGTGACAAACATTACACGCATGAATTCACTGCAGTAGTTCTAGCTACTTTGTATTGGGGCGTGCCACTGCCACGTTCCTGTTTTTGCCATAGCATTTTGTCGTTCTCGGCAAACCTTAAGCCCTTGTAACAAGGTTTAGTTTACAGCAAACTACACACTTTTTTGCATTGATGTCAAAGTATAGATTGCGACTTGTCAGTCACGAATGAAGTGTCAAACAGCCGTGGTCCCACTTTTTCGGTTGATCGCACACCTGTTTAAGGACAGAAGGGATGCCAGTTAACAGAAATAAATAGGATTATAGTTTGGAAATTGAATTTGAGATTCATTTACCGATAAGGTAAAGCTTAGTCGTGTTAAAGAGATTGATATGATAGTGTTGCTTATAATTCGATGAGATTTTCAGTGTACTTTCTGAATATTTTAAATGACTTGTTTCTCTAACAATCTTGTAAGTCTCTAACAATTTAATCGAATTCTGCTATAGATAAATAAGTAAGCTAATGTTGTCGTCGAAACAAATAAGTACAAAGTTTATTCTTGTGTACACTTTTACATACACGCGTAGGAACCGGTTGAAACGCTGATAACTTCCGGAGCAAGAGGTGAGCCGTAGCCGGGATAGTTTCTACTCTTATTTTTGTTGGGTTCACATGTTCCCTTTTCTTTGGCTCAGAGCGTTGGCGTGGTATTGGATTTTCTTCAAGGATTATTTTTATTGCGGCCGGCTCATTGTTCGACTGGCTGCTTGAATTCAGAAATTCGTCTCGCTGGTTCGTGGTCATTTATTATTCAAGCAGAAATAGGTTGCTGTATTACAAACATTTCTTCTTGGCAGTGGCTCTGGATCTATCTTAATTGAATTTTAGTGAAGCATTAATGTCGGCTCTTCGTATTCCTTTTCCTATGAATAATAGAACGCCACCTTATAAGCGAATTACATTTCTATCATACGTAGTTGCTTATTTTTCATCGATTTTTTTTTCATTGTTATTGTTATCAAAAAATACAATAACGCAAAGCTGGATGTAATAAATTCGGTAATTTAAGATGATTCGTGTACGATAGCACCATAAATCATGGAACCCTTGCGGGGTAAATTTTTTACCACCGAGCTGTCATGATATATTCCGGCAACGAATGCAAGTTTTAGAGTGAAGGGCCAGCTAATAAAGAAAAAATGGGTCAGTTTTCTATTACTTACACTAGCCGCCATAAGTTTTAGATGGCAATAAATAAATCTGTATTTCGTAAGATTTATGAAATGGTATGTGTTTTGGGGTATTTTAATTAAATATTTTATTTTTTCATATATTACTATGTAGCAATGTTTTATCTAGTGAAATTCAAGGATTTGATGCATGTTGTTTCCAGTCGTGTCTTCATTAAGATATAATTATTGTATTAGGTAATGGTTTTTTAGGAGACTTTCAAGTTTTAAGCTGTTGGTATTCCAATTTGATTATTGAAATACATGGAATTTCTGGGGAATTTGTGACACAAACTCCTCACTGGATTGTGCGCTTGTTTTCGTGCAATCTATTCTATTAGATATGCTGATTTAAAAAAAACTTAATTATTATTTATCGTCACACACTCGTAGTTCTGGTAGGTACCTTCATACCTACGTAGGTATGAGTATTAATGTAATGGAATAAATGATGTAAAGCAGTCTACTAGCATTCTATGACACTTGAATAATAAACATCCTTTGGTTGGTAGGTGATAGAGTTTCCGAGCCCGCCTGGTTAGCTACGATCGCTTTAATTAAGTTTGTCGCCATAATATCAATAGGATTAACAGCATTGTTGTATTCCTATAACTAGAGGTAAGATAGCCAGTTCCTCAGCTGCTGGTGAGACTGACCTTCGGCCTTATCGTTGACTGGTGAAATGAAGGTTTTCTAGAGCTTCCGTGACGTGTGTAAAAAATCCTGCTTACACTTTTCCATAGAAAGGTAATCTAAATAACAAAGAAACATCTCATGACAAGATACAATTGTGATTCATAACACTCAAATTACGTAAGTTTTCTACCAGAAATAATGCGTATTAAATAATTATAACGATAGTATAACGTAAAATGTCCACAATATGAGTGCATCACATTCGAACTGCAACAATAGCCGAAGCCGCATCGAGATAACTTCGGCAGATCTAAATCTAGACCAAAGCCAGACAGGTTAACAACTGGAATAGAACAGGAAATTCGCGCATACAGATTCATCTGTACAAAGGAAATAGCAGTTTAGTTCCAATCTGACACAAAACGAATTTCGTGGTTGCGATTTTGGCGATGGATTCGTCATTTCAGTGTCAGAGAACGTAATTGAAAAAGATTTAGTACATATTTGCATTTATTTAGTGATATGAAATACATAGTTAATTGAGAGACAAATCCTTTCATGCTTCGAATGTAATAACATAAACATATAAACTTGTCAATTTTTAAAAGTTTCGATTTTGATGTTAAAAATGGATATTGAAATCTCGAAGGATCAAAATATCCTCGTAGATACTCTATGAAACGTTAACAGTTACGTAAATCGAAATAAGCGTGCGAACCGAAAAAATTTGCAACACAAATGGGCACTGCAGTGTCTAGTGCAGAGCTTTTTTTGTTTGCGGGTGAAAGAAATCCGCTGATTAGCATATTTCAACCGAAACCCACCCCTTTGCGGCACCTCGATGTAATCCAATAAAACACAACACTATCTCGTCCGTATTGTTGACAACACATTACCGATTAAGGCTCTACAGTCAGTCGATTTATCGGAGTACAAAATGTTGTTTCATATCATTATTCACGGAATTACAACGCCGCTGGCACTTACAACGATGCTGCCAATGGGCTGGACGCGATCACATTTTTGTTATTCAAAATAGGACACGGTTTCATACACGGTTTTATTGTTTATATAGATATTGGCCAGGTTTTTGTGTTGGTTATTCTGTTGTAATAGTGAGGAGCGCGGACGCGCGGTGCGAGCGCGTCAGTTGCGCGCACACTACTAGACGGCCCGGCCCGGGCGAGCGAACGCGTTGTCCCGGCTGCGGAACTGTTCTCTTACGTTCCGTTCCACGCTCTATATCGATCTGTATTGAAACATAATGTAATGTTAAAAATATTTGCTAAATTCTTCTTGTAATCAATAATCGTCTAGATAACTGATATTTCTCGAAATCAATGTGCAATGCTTGTGAAAAAAATTCTTTATATTAGACATAGATACACGTCATTTTTAAGTCACTATATTAATAGATCGTTACTATAATTACTATATCAGTAAAGTCATTGAAAATAATTAAATTTCCTTATTTTGAACGTATTTTAATTAAATATTGTAGGTTAAGGTTGCAATGTGGAAATTAGTGTGATGCGTAAAACGAAACGCACCCGCCATTTTGGGAGCACTAACGCCATCTATCTCGCGAGACGTCAGACGAGTTGACAGCGGTGCGTGTTTCGGCCGCTCGCTACCCTTCCCAATGCAGGGTTACGCCGACCAATCACTTTGTTCTGATTATGGTGAGCGTACTTTTTTTGCGAGAAACGCGAGGGGGCTCACCGACCAAAGTATACTGGTCGAACACAAACTGTAGGGCTGCGATTTTAGGGCTAACAAATTAGAAAAGGGGAGAAAAAACGTTCAAACGTCAGGTTTATTGACATTTTCTCGGGCGATAATTAAGGCTTAGCGAGGGCCTACGCATTCGACACACCGTTAAATTTTAAAGCCCGTTCCGTTTCAATTACATCGTTCGATTTGTATCCAAATTTGTTAGTGAGTGCAATCTGAGACTTATTACATTTTTTTGTTATATAGGCATACTTCAAACACAAAATTCTTCATCCTTACTTAAAATATTATTACTTGAAATTAATAATGAGAGAGCTTAGATATTTGAACTTAGTGGTTAAGAATTTTCTCAGCCGGCTATAAGGCTCTACCTAATGGCATATATTATTATTAGCTTTTGTCTGTCAGAACAGACTTCCAAAAAATTAAAGTTTTAAGACTGTAATATCCACTGAAAAGGATTTTTAACATTCTACTGCTAATGTAGTAGAAATAGGCTTGAAAAATTTTATGAAACTCCCGAAACCTTATTTGAAGTATGATATATGTATGCGTTGTTCACCTACCACAAACTAAAACTATAGAACTTAATTTATAGGGACTGACTTTTTTCCCTATAAATTAGGGTTTTAAAGGAAAATATAACATCCTCACTAAGTATAATATTAGCTTTTAGTAATTTATGTAGCTTATTTTTATCATATCTGCTTATATCCTTCCCCACAATTCAAACTATCTCCATACCAAATTTCATGTAAATCGGTTTAGTGGTTATTGATTCCTCATACAAGCTTCCACCCCCCTTTTCACCTCATTAAAGGATGATTTCTGCGATAAAAACTATCCTATGTGCTTTCCCGGGACCTAAACTATCTCTATACCAAATGTTATCTGTATCTGTTCAGCGGTTTACGCGTTAAGAGGTAACAGACAATAGACAGACACGGTTTTTTTTGGCAGTTATAATATTAAGTACTAGCTGTGACCACGAGCTACGTTTCGCCATATATTAATTTCCGTTATTGCCACATTGTTCATTGATGCTCAGCTCTTATTAGTCGTAGCGTGATGTTATATACTCGTAGCTTATAGTTTTCCTCGATAAATGGATTACCCAACACAAAAATAATTTTTCAATTTGAATTAGTGGTTCATGAGATAAGCGCTTTCAACCAAACAAACAAACAAGCAAACAAAGATGATGGATACAAAATACGGAGTTCTATTCCTCATACAAGCAGCAGTTTTTCTGCTTGGTGGTTGAACTCCTGAGCCTACCTGGCTAGCTACCACCGTTTTACCTAAGTTCGTCCCCATAAAAATGTTAATAAGATTATTGCGTTCCCACATTAATTAGAGGTAAGATAGGTAGTCCTAGTTGGGGGCTTATTACACTGTTCAATTTATAGAAATCCTAATTAGGAAACAAGAAAGTGTAATCGCAGTTAGAACATATTGGATACGATTTAGGAAGTTAGGAGGGTCCCAACCGCTCCACTTCCTAAATTGTCTACAATTTGTAAATTGCTTATTACTGACACAGTGTTGCCAACATACTTCTTTTAGAGTTAGCTCTTTTCTTTTAACAATGTGCTAGTTCTAAAATAGCGTGGTTAGCTCCAAAGTTCTTTTTGGCTCTATTCTTAAACATAAAAAACTAATTTTTTAGGACTTATACGTAAACTATACTATTATTAAATGTCATTCTTTTCCATCATTTCCTTGCCATGATTTAACGCCGAAGTTGAGAGAATGTTTAGCTAGCTAAATATTTTTTACTCAAAAAGGTTTCACTCAAACAAGATTTTTACAAGCTTTTATTTCTAAAAAGATTAATTCGCAAAAAATAATGGTCCATTCATAATAACTCATATCAGGTGGAATCTCGGGTGTGACATTTCGGAATGCCATTAGATGAGGTTCATGTGTTTATGCTTTTAAATTTTGATGCCCACTAAAATGAAAACTCTAGCTACCAGAAATGAATTTTGCTCACAAACTATGGGTTCCAAACCACCAAAACTAGTGGAAAATCCAGTAACATGGCAACACTGCTATCCAATTTAGGATTCAATTCAGTGTAGTGTGATCACTCGCTTCCGACTTTCTAATTAGATTGTTCTTAGGATTTCTGCAAATTGAATAGTGTAATAAGCTCTAATGAGGAGTCCAGGTGAAGCTCGCTTTCATTTTCGGCCCTATTGTTACCATTAGGCTAGATAATACAGGCCTCCTTCGGGATTGTATGACCACTTTGAAAATATAATGGATGAAGTTTTAAATAAAGTCTGTAAGCAAGGCAAACAAATATTAGTCTGTGGAGATTTTAATATTAACTTATTAGAAAACTCTAGTTTATGTATGAGAATTAAAAATTTGTTTCAGTCATATAATCTTAAAAACTTATTTCTGGAGCCAACACGAATTACTGAGTTTTCTGCCACATGCATTGATAATATTTATACTGACATAGAACCATTAGCACAAAATGTTTTCAATAACTTAGAATCTGACCACTCTGGTCAATTTGTTACTATACCTTACAAATGTAAGCTTATGGCGAAAAAGAATATCACTGTTGTACCAAAGACTGCTGGCCGCTTGGAGCGTTTCAATAATAATCTTGGTATTAATTTAGAGTATATTGATTATGACGAAGACCCAAATAAATTGTATGAAAACTTTTTTAACACATTTTGTTGTGAATTTAAAAATATCTTTGTTCCAAAAACCATCTCAGTCAATGGTAGATTAGCTTTTAGTGAATGGGCCACACCAGGTATTCACAAAAGCAGAATAAAACTTTATGAACTTTACAATGAGCGTTCATTAAATACTAGTGATCAATTTAAATTGTATGTAAAAACTTATTCCAAAGTATTTAAAAAAGTTTGTAAAGGACAATGTCGAAAATCGCCCCATGACCAACAAAGATTTGATTTACGTCATAATTATATGCATATTTTATAACACTCATAACAATTATATATGTTCGACGGACAAATCAAAAATATATAAAAGTACTTTTAGAAACAAAACCAAATAAAGTCAAATATGGGAATGGTTTATTGTTACCTTTGCTCGACTGAATAGAATTGAGTTGATTTCATGTAGGTATAGCCATTTATTTATATCTATAAATTAAGTTTTTCATAACTTACAACGTAAATTAAATTAAAACATACGTCAATTGACTACTCACGCACTATGGCTTGTTAGTTCGTCGTGTTTTTGACTTGCTTTATAATTTCGAGATTTCTTGTTCTTTACTACGTGGCTATAGCATTGTTCTTTGATTGATTGCAATAATTATTATTTTAATAATTGTATAGGTATGGACTATTTGTATTGCTCTAACGAATTAAAGTGTTACTTCAACTAACCTCAAAATCTGATCCATTTTGATATTTAATTCGATTTCGAAGCTTGTCCGTAGTAATTGATGTGGACGTACAGTATTTACTCATGTTTAATTATACGAAAAGCATTTTTTCACTGCTGTTGGTGTTGGGGCGAACAATGTATGGACGCAGAACAATGTCCTTTGCAAAGTCCAATTATTTAAGCTCTAAAATAAAAAAATAGTAGTGACAAAATTAAAACGACATGGAACATTATTAATAATGAAACCGGAAGAGTAAAAACTAATAACAACAATTTTTGTTTAAATATTGAAAATAAGAAAGTTACAGTAGATATTGAGGTAGCTACAGAATTTGAAAACTTCTTTACTGACATTCCAGTCTCAATCACAAAATCTTTGGATTCCTCCCCCACTGTAGCCGAATCTATTCTAAAAGATCATGTTAAAACTTGTGATGATAAATTTAAATTTGCCCATATTTGTGCAAATGATTTAATAAAGTCCTTTAAAACGCTGAATAAAAAGAAAACCGTGGATCTGTGGGGCAACTCTGTAGATGTTTCCCAATCTGTAATAGAAACAATAGTTCCAATACTTGCTAGTATTTTTAATGATTGCATTGACTGTGGTGTGTTTCCTGATCTAATGAAACTGAGTAAAATTATTCCATTACACAAATCTGGTAGCACATCAGACCCCAATAATTTTAGACCTATCTCTGTGCTACCTACTTTTAGTAAAATCTTTGAAAAAATAATGTTGGAACAAATGAAAAAGCTTTTTTAACAGAAATAATCTTCTACACTGTAAACAATTTGGTTTTAGAAAGGGTC
This sequence comes from Schoenobius gigantellus, assembly GCA_963935595.1. Lineage (NCBI taxonomy): Eukaryota > Metazoa > Arthropoda > Insecta > Lepidoptera > Crambidae > Schoenobius > Schoenobius gigantellus. The sequence continues at coordinate 37,661,685 of OZ012549.1, forward strand.
GCTCAACAACTGATGCTGGTGTTGAGTTAATACAAAATATATATGAGGCCTGGGAGGACTCACATGATGCGCTGGGCGTTTTTTGTGACTTGTCCAAGGCGTTTGATTGCGTTCATCATGACACCCTGATCAGGAAATTACACTACTATGGATTTCGCGACACTGTTCTGGATCTACCCGTCTCCTATTTGACTGAGAGGATTCAGAAAGTAGACGTCAACGGGGAGAGGTCCCAGGGCGCCTCGGTTAAAATGGGAGTTCCGCAGGGTTCAATTCTTGGTCCTTTTCTATTTTTAATATATATAAATGACTTGCCTGCTTTTGTACAAGACAGGCATGAGATTGTATTATTTGCAGATGATACTTCACTTATGTTTAAAATTAAAAGACGATTGCAAATTTATGACGATGTAAATAGTTCTATCTCAAGAATAGTTTACTGGTTTAATGCGAATAACTTGTGCCTCAATGAAGGGAAAACTAAATGTATAAAATTTGTTTTACCCAATGTTAAAGAGGTTCACACCACTGTTAACATAAAGCATAAAAATGTGGACCTTGTGGATACTGTAGTATTTCTTGGTATTACTTTAGATTCAAAGCTTCAGTGGGGCCCACATATTGATAAATTGTCGAAGAGACTTAGTTCTGCAGCCTACGCTGTATGGAAAATACGTCAGCTGACTGATGTTGATACAGCAAGACTTGTATACTTTGCCTATTTTCATAGTGTGATGTCGTATGGCATTTTGCTGTGGGGAAATGCTGCCGACATTCAGACTGTTTTTGTGCTGCAAAAAAGGGCTATTCGTGCTATTTATAACCTTAAAATAAGAGACCCTTTGAGAGAAAAATTTAAAGAAATTGGTATTATGACCGTCGCGTCGCAATATATTTACGAGAATATAGTATATGTTCATAAAAATATACATTCGTTTTGTAAAAACAGTGATATTCATTCAGTAAATACTAGGCAAAAGAATATGTTAGCGTTACTAAATACTAGGCTTAAAAAAATTAATAATTCTTTCAAAGGCCTTTGTGTACGTTTCTACAATAAAATCCCAAATAATATTAAAGCACTTAACTTAAATAAATTTAAAGTCACTATCAAGGGCGCACTTATGAAAAAAGCATATTATAAAGTATCTGATTATATGACAGATAAAACTGCTTGGAATTGACAAAAAATGTGATAATTGACCACAGATCTAAATCTGTGTAATTGACGTTCAAAGGGTGTTAACACTTTGTGATAATGGGATAAATTTCATTCGAGTAAGTGTTCCACTCACACCGACAGGCATTTCTATATTATTAAAAAAAATGTTTGTGAAATATAATATTGTAATGTTGGCATTTTAAAAGAGGAGACAAAAAAAATACAAGACCTTCCGAGTTTCTTGCCTGTTCTTCTCGAGAAGGCTCTCCCAATTTCCGAACAGGTGTAGAGTCAATTTTTTTTTTCATTTGACTTGTATTCTGCACACATCTTAATAATGGTCGGGGTGTGTGTACATACAAGGATTAAATAATTTAGTTAATTAGATTCTTGGTTGAAGATTTTTATGTTTTTTTTTGACGTCAATAAGTGCCTGTAAAGGTCTATATTGAATAAAGATTTTTGAGTTTTTGAGTTTGAGTTTAATAATAATCGCTGTCGAATTTGCGGACGGCAAGCTTTTGAGACTATCCTGCAGGCCTATTACCGATCTAATGGTTTTCAAATAATATCATGATGAAATCATAGTGCAAAACATGTTATAAGATTTTCGGTCAGATTTTTGATCATTTGTTCATTATATCATGATGACATCATTGAAATTATGCCATAGTGATGATATCATTACAGATCGGTAATACCAAATGAAGCATTTCATGACTTCTTTATGTCAAAATTTATATAATGTCATACGATGAAATATCCATATAGGCCTGCTAATGAATCAATTATTGATTATTCGTTTTTAGGGTTATACCCAAAGGGTGCAACGGAACCCTAAGCCGCCGCTGTCCGATCGTCTGTGTATCTGTCAGTCAACGGAATATATATTATGAAGCGTAACAGATACAGTTAGTAACATTTATGAGTAACTTACTTTTAACAGACTTCCAAAAAGAGGTAGGTTCATCTGACGCTATTCAGGTATTTTCATCTGGTAGCTATCATATCGAGGATTCTTCGATGATTCAGAGCTGCTGGTAAAAGGATCCTTGATTTTAAGGAGTAAGTGGTTATAGTTTTTTAAATGTAGGTAATAGGTATGCATGGACTCACTGGATTGAAAGAATACAACGTAGAGCAGTGGTTTTCTTTCAAGTGATAGAAAGCATAAACCCTTAAAAGTTAAGAGTGAAACTACAATTCTTTAAGTTTTGTGGAGTACTAAGTATTATTCTGACAAGGCATTGAGGTGTTCACATTAGGTTATTGATACTTGTAAAGAACAGAGTACTAGTATTATGTAATCTGTGACAGAGGTACGTGCACTGGAAAATTATCAGTCATACATAGAGCCTCAACCTTTTTTATTATTTGATGATGGAAGGAAAATATCGTGAGGTAACTTGCATACATCTGCGAAGAAATTCAAAGGTTTATGTGAAGTCGACCAATCCGCACTGGGCCAGCGTGGTTGACTAAGGCCTAAGCACCCAAGTTGGGGTAGGCTCGAGCCCCTCGGTGGGGACGTATAGGAGCTGTTATGATGATGATGATGGAAGGTTTCTTGAAGAAGTGTGAGGACAGTTCTTAAAATTTAATGGAAACAAATGATGCACAGTTGTACGCTTTTAAGTGATTTCGGTGAGCTGACAGAGGGCTACTTCTTAATCTTATTGATTCCGAGGAGTTTGGGAATAGGGAATTCTTTTAATACTGTTTAGTTAGAGGGAAAGACGTTTTAAGTTATTCTAGCGTTTGGCCTGGGCTCAGGCCCTGGGTTAAATTCTAATACGCATGACGTATGCGTATAAGTCGTTATGCGTATTGGTCAATATGCGTTGTTAGATTTAAAATTATTGGTCATTTTGCGTCGGGAGCGTATTATATTGAAATAAAAATATTAAACAAAAAATTTTAACCGACTTCAAAACCTTGGGATATTAGGAATAATAAAAAATAATCAAAACAAATATTAAAATGCGGTGTTTCGGTTTTTATATTAGTTTGAACTTTTTAGAATTTTGAAGTCGGTTTTAATTTTTATGTAAATATATATTTTTTTAATTAGTTTATCTTGGAAATGTAACAATACAAACTTTATTTTACGGATTTCTGAAACTCGTTCAAAGCTATAAATGATATACGTACTTAACAATACATTGTGAAAAAATATTTAACAAGAAATAAAAACCCGACTTCAAAAACACAAAAAAGTGAGAAATAATGTAAGAAATACCAACATCACATATTGAACTCGATGCGGAAAAATGTGATTTGGTATTCTTATATTATTTTTTACTTCTTTGTGTTTATGAAGCGGTTTAAGTTTTTAAAACTTATTTGTTTAATATTTTAATATTTTTGGTGAATCTAATACCAGATAAACGAAGTAACTTGAAATAATACAACTGAGGGGCAATACGTGCATATTGTATTAAAAAAACTAACATCTCACTCCTAAGAATCAAGGATCTTTCCATCATTAGCTTGTCTTATGACTACCAGACGCAAATATCTGAATAGCTTAAAAAATAATCAATAAATAATAGTAATAGTAAAAAATAAATAATAGTGCCTATGAAATTTAAAGGGTTTCTCTCGATTTTCTTTGGATCCTATCATCAGATCATAACTTGGTGATAATGGGACATGGGGTCATGGGGCCTTACATGGGAACCACAGATACAAGCTACGAATCGCAAGCTATTTGCCTCTGCCGGATCCTTGAGACGATTGAGAAACTTTCTCCCAACTGCTGCTAAAGTTGCTCTTGCACAGTCTCTCTTGCTCCCCGTCCTTGATCTAACTTAATAAACAACTTAATAAAATGGAGCGTCTCCAAAATTTCTGTATCAGATTTATATTTGGTTTACGCAAATATGATCATGTCTTCGATTTTCGTGCTCAATTAAAATGGTTACCAATTCGACTTTGCCGGAAAGCGCATATTTTGTATTTATTATATAATATTTTGTTTAATCCTCAGTATCCTGATTATTTTAAAAACGTTTTTGTTTCTTGAATGAGTCGACTGGAAGAACATTGCGGTCAGCACAAAACTTAATACTTAGGAGCCCAGAACATCATACAAAATTTAACGATGGTTCATTTTCAGTGCAAGCTGCACGACTGTGGAATTCGCTATCGCTATGACAAGTCAAGACATTAAATAAATTCAAAACGCTTGTTAAGGAGTACTATCTATCGCTATCATGTAATTAGTATTTCCGCCATTATTTATATTTGTAGCGTATAGTGTATATATATAATTTTATATATACACTCATCAACTTTATCTAAGGATATTATATTTACATTTAATGTATGTAGTATCAGCGATAATTTTAAAAATACTGACAATATCTGTGAAATTTATTAAATGAAATGGCGAAAGTTTATAATTAAAGCAATACATTGAAAAAATGCACATAAGTTGTCAATATTTTTAATATGTTGGCTTATACTACTTCAAATCAAATCAAATCAAATGCTTTATTTGCAAAATACAGTGATATTAAGGTGTTATACATTGTCTGGTACAGTATTCTACCCTCAAGGGGATGCAAATGTCTTGTTTTTTTACAATTACATACAAATCATTACAATTAATATGGTAAGTCAATGAGATATAAAAATAATTATTGTCAAATATACATGTCAATGAAATTAGATTAAGAATAGTAAGTACATTTATTAATATATTATTTGAAAGTATCATTGAGATATTCCTTGACACTATAGTATGCTTTGCTTATAAGAAACTGCTTTAATCTGAATTTAAATACGTCAATGTTAGAATAATCTAGTAAGTGTTTAGGGAGATGGTTATAAAGACGTGGAGCCATACAGAATACACTTTTTCCATATTGTGCAGTAAAACTCGGTGGGAAACAAATTTTATGGTTATTACGTTTTGATCTTAACTGCTCAAACATAGACCTATTCGTTGCTACAAATATTACAATCTCATATATGTAAATACAAGAGAGGGTTAATAGCTTAAGATCAATAAAAAAGGACTTACAACTGTCTGTATATTTAAGTTTACAAATTGCCCTTATACATCTTTTTTGAGCCTTGAATACAATTTCATTGTTTACCGAGTTTCCCCAAAAAATAACGCCATATCTTAATACAGATTCGACATAACCATGGTAGGCAGTGAGCACAGCATTCTGATTCACAATTTTTTGGAGCATGTGCAGAGCATAGGAAAACTGACTCAGTTTGGTCGTAACACTATCTATATGAGATTTCCAATTTAAGTGACAATCAAGATTCATACCCAAAAATTTTGTATCAGTTACTTCATTAATTATATGTCCATCAAAATTAATGCTCATGTCGGTCATTTTGTCATTAGTTCTGTTTTTAAATGTCATAATATTTGTTTTATCAAGATTTAAAATTAAATTGTTATATGTCAGCCAATTAATAATAATGTCCAATGTGATAATAATTTTCCTTTCAATGTCAGGTTTGTTCTTACCACTAAAAATCACTGTACTGTCATCGGCAAATAAAACCATGTCATCTTTAACTACTTTAGGTAAATCATTTATGTAAATATTAAAAAGCAAGGGAGCTAGTACGCTACCTTGTGGTACTCCTTGGGTCACTTTTTGATATTGAGATGAGAAAATAATCTCTTTTTTTGTTTTTGGGCATATTCGAGTTATTTGAGTACATTGGACTCTGTCACTCAGATACGATTTCAAAAGATTGAGAACGTTACCTCTTGCCCCACAGGCCTCCAATTTATAAAGCAATAGTTCATGATTTACATAGTCAAAAGCTTTAGTTAGATCCATATATAATGCTACAACGGGCTCTTTATTGTTTAAATATTTCATTACAGTTTGTAAAAATTTGTATGTAGCTAGATTTGTGGTTTTATTCTTTCTAAAACCAACCTGTGCGTCATCGAAGATGCTGTTATTTTCAAAAAATGTGTACAGACTGGTTTTTATAACTTTTTCGAACAATTTAGAAAATATTGGTATTAGAGCTATTGGTCTGTAACAGCTGATATCTTGTTTGTCTCTTTTCTTAAATAGTGGTTTAATTATTGTTATTTTGAGACTTTCAGGAAATATACCCGATGAAATGCATAGATTGATAATGTGACTTAATACAGGAGATATAACACTTGATACTCGTTTCAAAACTGTCGAGTTAATGTTATCATAGCCGGTGCTATTTGTATTTTTTAATGATTTAATAAATTTATCAATTTCATAAGGCGTTGTCGGTGGCATGAATACAGACTTTGCACAAGCATTTTTTATTTTATAACTATTTATAACTGCAGCTTTTCCGCCACTATTATTTGTAAAAAAATCATTAAACGCCTCAGCAATGCTGTATGGATCTGTAACGGTTTCCCCCTTGAAAACAATTTGTTTGATGCCTTCCTTCGGCTTAAATATTTTATTATTATTATTTATAATGGACCAGGTGGCTTTACTTTTATTCTGCGAATTTTTTATCACATAATCGTTTTGCGCCCTTTGAGTAAGTTTTACAATTTTATTTAAGCGCTTTGAGTAGGATTTAAAAACGTTCTTATTTTTTTCTGTTGGATTATTCCTGTAACACCAAAGTAGATTTCGTTTACGTTTAGAACATTTACGTATACCTGAGGTCATCCATTTCGGAGCTTTACATAATTTTCTCTACTTGAAAAAAGGATAAATAAAATATCCTTAGATAAAGTTGATGAGTGTATATTATATTATGTATATTTATAGTTTTATGTATCTAATATTTATTTATATATTCATTGATGCTGTGCACATAATCTACTCTTATTTCATTGTCCATGTCCACCCTAAGGTTGTCGCTCTTAGCGATAAGACCGCCATTTGTACTCATATTAGTTTTTTTGTCTATAATGTTTGATTTGTAACGTCCATGTGTGCAATAAAGATTATATCTATCTATCTATCTACCTCAGGAGTACACTCTTTTGATTACAAAAAGAGTTTCGAAAATCAGTCTAGAAATGCCGAAGTAATCGGGAAGATGCATGGAAAAATATAGATACAGTCAAACAAACAACCTGCTCCTTTTTTGAAGTCGGTTAAATATACCTAGCCGTTTATTTTTAATATTTTCTATACCATGTATCCGGGCATGGTCCGGTATGGTCCGGAGTTCGATCCTGCCGTGTACCAATGTGTTTTTTCGCTTTGCGAATTTCACAGGTACATTTTTCCGACGCTCGTACGGTGAAGGAAAACATCCTGAGGCAACCTGCATACATCTGCTAAGAAATTCGAAGGGGTACGTGAAGTCGACCAATCTGTAGGGTTACTCTTGAACCATTTTCGATGGATCGTCATTGGGATTGTGAGTTTTCATAAGCTTGAGTAACAACACTAGCGCCAAATTGGATCCGTATTTTGAGAAAATTTTATAATACTGAGTTTGGTTCACCCAAATTCCGCATAATACGGAGTCAATTTGGAACCAATACCCAAAAATAAGCGTACGAAAAATCACAATCTCAATGCCGATCGATCGGATTCGGTTCAAGAGTAACCCTACTATACTGGGTTAGCGTGGTCGAATAAAAAAGTACAAGTGAGGTAATCAAATTGATCACCTCACTTGTACTTCTTTATTATTAGACTCATACGTTCTAGCCATTTCTTCAACTTTTTAGTTGAGCAGTTGAGGAAAATATATAATGCGATAGATAGATGTGTGTTTTCGAATTATTTCTAGTAATAGTTTTGTTAAGCAAATTTGCAGTGAAATCATTTATTTAATGTAAAAATCCTTTAATTGATGAATAAAAATTGATTGGTGGTAAGTTATTTGATATGCATTTAAAAATATTCATCAATTATAAATTTATTAATAACTATAAGGTATTTTTACCAAACGTGTTCGATACTAAATTAAAAAAATACAAATATAGACTTTTTAAACATAAATCAAAGTTTTGTATATTGTTGATGATGAATTACTTTATAAAATTATACCATTTATTAAAATTAAAAAGGAGGGGGAAAGAATCAAATAATTAATTATTGTAAAGTTTCCCTTTTTATTATACTCTGTTAAATCCAATCATGTCGTTGAATTAATGTAACTCTTAACATTTTAACGATAAAAAGGTTTCAATACACGATATCAAATATAAAACAATAATAATAATAATGATTATTTACAACTTACTCGTTAAAAGTAAATATAGTCGCTATAAAATCTTACTTATTAAAAGATTACAAAATTTCCCTAAAATTGACTGGTATGTTCATAAAAAACATTGGCAATAAGAAAATTTACAAAATCTTATTATCCACCAGGAGCTAAAATATACAAAGCGATATTATATATCGTTTCGAAAAAAATTCAGCGCAAATTTTCTTTATGATAGTTCATAGAGTAAATTTGCGTTGAGCTTGACAATTGAGCTTATTTAACTAGTTGTTGTTTATAGACACAAATTCATGACATTTGTGTAATAATATAAATGTATGGTTTGACCATTTGATTAGAGCTCTTTAAAGCAAAAACAAAATCAAACTTAACTAGCTGTAGATTTAGTATGCCGAAAAAAATCAATTTATTAGTGATGATCTTCTAAAGTAAAAGTGAGTTATTTCATTATTATGTTTTGCATAAATTGTATCTTATGTAGTCAGAGAATCATATTTTCAATTTCATAAGAAATGTTTCTTTGCTTTGAACTTTGAATTTTAATTACAAGTTTCATTACAGCATAATTATAACAATTATTGTTTAAAATAGGTTAGTTAGTTTTAATGGTGGTTTAAAAATTGATTGTCTCATCATTTTTAAACATTATACTATGGGTAATCAAACATTTACTACTTCATATTTAATAGTATACAACAAAGGTGTCTGTACTTTTTGCTATTTTCAAGACGGAAATAGAAATATAAACAATACAAATTGGTCTTTGAGCTTAAACAAAAATAATTTAAATGTTACATATTTACATTTACCTATTACTAAATAAAGCTGAATGGACGGAAGACAATTCTATCTTAAACAGTGGGAAGTCAATCATGAGGTAGCTTATATTGAACATATATGACATGGAAACTACAAAGAAGGGATCGAAAAGTGATATCAAATGTGTTGTGAACAAGGAACAATAAACAAAGTAAAATTTTACACAAATGATTTCAAGATTTCCACACATTCAACACACACTGTGTCAAAGCGATACCAAACAACTGAAAAAAAGTACCTTGGACCAAAAAAGGAGACACAAGGACTTTATATAATAAAATTGAGCTGATTTATATTTTATTCATCTAGGTAAGTATAACTTTAAAATCAGTTGCTGCTGTGCTGAATATAATAAGCTAATTACATAGTAGATTTAATCTTATGAATACTTAGATGGTCTTTTCATAAAAACATCTTAAGGTTGTGGTATCATTTTCTCTTAAGTGTATGCTGAATATTCTTTTACTGCCTGTATAAATCAAAATTATAAATGTGCTAACCGGTCATTTTGGTTTGTATCAAATGGATTTTTTTATGATGCACGTCATAACCTCATCAATCTACACTTATTTGTATAGCCACAAATATGGAGTTATGATCACAACGAATCATACTAATGGCATGTCTAAATTCATTTCACTTGCTTAAAATTATAATGCTAAGAGTTTGCTTCAACTCTCAAGTGAGCGTTTCAGCTATCTATTTACAAATATCATACTTATATTAAACGAACATAGTTCGCAGCGGAATAGCGTCTGATTTACTGTACATGACTTATACAATTGTACAAAAGCAGTAAGAGTTGAGGTTCGCAGCAATGAAACATTGGATTATGCTAAGCTTTTCAAAACATAATTGAGATTGATTCACATTTATCTCTCGACAAGTAGTAATGACTAACAGTTGGATTCATCGGGATCAGTGACAACCAAAGAGGCACTAGGAAATCGCGGACTTAAAATTATTTAACCAATGACTAATTCGAATTTAACAAAAAAATTAGGAAAGTGATTTCAGAAGTAATTACCATACAAATAGATAGAATAAAGTAACTAAATCTAGACACGAATATTACAAAACAAGCGAGTCCAAGATGAAAGCAACTGATCATAATCAATGGTTTGAAACTCTAAAGCAAGCAAGGTCAAAGGTATTAATAATTTCATCTTTGAATGCCAAACGGTAGACAAACACTTATTTTTAAATGCGCTTATTGTGACCATATTGCTTGAAGTAAGAATTAACGCTTTGAAGTTATGATCTATATGTATGATAATTCAAGATTTGAAAAGGCCGACAAAGAAATTGACAAGATGTAGACATTAGCGTTCATAGATTTACCTTTGGTTGGCGTTATTTTAATAAACAATAACATTACTTGCAAATGAGCAACATTTTCATTTCATATTACCATTCACATGGCTGCTCCGGTGTTTTATTTTGAAATGATTAAAAATATCAGAAATTTACGTTCCTCATATGAATTGATGTCGTGCCTTACCATTCTGTTCGTAGCTTAATTGCGATTGTGAGCGAGACTACTCGCATCTACTTTCTCCTCATCCAATGAATAGTTCGTTTTATATATTATAGTATCACGAGCCTCAACTCTCACTGCGCCAGTGACTTCATGCTAATGCACTTTTTCTTTATCTGCGCTGTGTATAGCATGACCGTTAAGGTCACGCTTGACGCCGTTCGCGTAGCCATTGGGTTTACATGACCCTTCAAGGCCGTTGGACTTGGCGATACCGTTCATCTTACTGTGGTTCGACTCCTTGGTGATACCGTTCATATTGATGTATCCGTTACACTCCTTGGTGATGCCGTTCAATTTGTTGAGGCCATTGGAATCCTTGGTGATTCCGTTCATCTTGCTGTGGCCGTTTGGTATCGTGTTGTTGTTGTCGGTGCTCGTCGGCTTCGGCTTCTGCTTCTTGTAGGCTTGCACGTAGAAGTTTGTGAAGAGCACGATGAATATCGTCGAGTGGAGGATGAGGCCTGATGCGATTATTCTGAAAGGCATGGTATTTTTTATTATGATCACCTCTTCTATTATTTACATTATTTATGTGATGCTTGACTCAATACATTAGATTGAATAATTGATTAAAATTTATGAGTAGCTTGGCTGAGGGACTACCTCAAACCCGTTAAAGACAGCGATCAAATGGCAAACAGTATCGTAATGGTGCCTATGCGTGAGAGGACACTAAGGTTCAGTAGGTGGGTGGTAGGGGGTTACTGTCAGCCTCTCATGTCAGAGGTTTTGGGCCAGCAATGGGTGTTTGTTTTTTATTGTATGTGAGACTCACATACTCTCGCAAGCATGTGACTCACAATGTGAGTATGAAATAAAGTTCTATTTTATTTCAGGAGTGGAGATATTGGAATCGATTTCACTTTGGATTAGAAATTATTCACCTCTGTTACGAGTAAGTTGATGGTAAGGGGAAGACCTGCTTGAAGAGGAACGACTTTCTTATTTGAGTTTTTCGCCACAATATTAATGTTAATAGTATTGTTCTATTCCAGTATTAGAGGTAAATAGCAGATTTGGTTGTGGCTATTTTCAACTAGGTGAGATAATGTCGAATAGCCTTATTTTAGTGGATGACAAAAAAACAGTCTTAACATTTCATGGTGTGACCAAATCGTTCCAAATGAAGAGATTGCTAATGCTATTGGCTAAGAACTCGCAGGGCGTGAGAGGTTCTTTAAGACTAATGAAATTGTGATAGTGTTCTGGCTGATTGCGCCTAGTTCGGTGTTGCGCGCGGCACTGACCATGTAACTACTAATTTTGTAACCCACTTATTATATTTTCTTTTTCAATTTTACCCGCAACTTTTGAGTCGAATTACCCATCATCACACTGAATTTTACACTGAATGACGTTTGATTGAATGAATTAATAACTTCACTGTCATAATGCAGTTTACAAGAATTTTGATAAAACAAATCCTATAGCGGCCCTAATGCCAAAGTGGCAATCTTCACCAGGCAACCTAAGAATAAAATAAATTTGTTTGGAACAAAAGACGTAACCGTGAAATTAATAAAATGTATATAAAATACATATACTTCATGTTATAATTAAATAAATGCGCATACAAAATACATAAACTACTTTAAATACATATCCTAGATACTATCGTACGAAAGAAAATACTAAAAATCTAGCTGCAGAAAATGTGTTTTTATTGCTCGCTGAATGAATCATGAATGAATCTGAATGAAGTTTCATAGTAGGAGAAGCTACATTGTAACCATTAAGGACAAATGCTAGGAATGTAAAGTCCCCGCTTCACAATGGCCCATGATGGGCAAGTATAGACACGCATGATTGCGTAGAGGGCATGATTGTCTATGAGCGGCCATCATCGCCGGTAATAAACCCGTCACAGACATAGCTATAATATATATGAATAATATCGAGATATATATTATATTATAGCAAACTTCCGCAGACGGGCGCTATACTATAATATATTTTTTGCTCTCACTCGGTCTGCGGTACTAATATGCCAAAATATACCGAGATATATTTGTCGACATATTTTGGTGTCGCCATAGAAATATATATTATAGCTGCGAATGCAGTCACTCGAAAATTTATATTGAAATTTTGTAATATGTCTTGCTATGATTCATATTAATATATATGATAGCTACGTCTGTGACGGGCTATAGTGAGCAATCGGTAAATTGTCGGTTTGATGTACCCAAAGGAATGATGACCCATGATAGCATACATCATCACCACAGCTCATATACGTCCCCACCGAGGGGCTCGAGCCTACCCTATGTTAGGGTGATTAGGCCTTAGTCAACCACGCTGGCCCAGTGCGGATTGGTCGACTTCACATACATCATTGAATTTCTTCGCAGATGTATGCAGGTTGCCTCACGATGTTTTCCTTCACCGTAGGAGCGTCAGACAAATGTACATATGAAATTCGAAACCGAAAAACACATTGGTAAATGGCGGTCTCGAACTCGGACCTCCCGATTGGAAGGCAAGTGCCGAGTCCACAGCGCCACCGACGCTCTTGAAACGCGCATACGCGTCCACACAATCGCCGATTACTCAGTACATATTTGTCTCGAGTACAGTGTAGACTTCTCGGTAAATAAATTTTACTCTATGGTGTTTCTTTTTTCACGCACATTAAGTAGATGATTATAATTTTATATGATTATAACAGTATTTTAGATAGACGTCTTATCATAACAGTAAACAGAGTTGCCCGATCATGGCGGCATTGACGGACGATCATTTGATGGACCATCATGGCCCATTGTGAAGAAGCGTCTTAAGATTTTCCACATGTTTATACATTCATTTTGTTTTTGCGGGAATATAAAAAAATGAAAATTGTGCTGTTCAATGAAGTATGTCATATTCGTGTAATACTGAGTATCTTTATGTTTTGAATTGTGCGATGAAATTACATCTTATTTTGTATTAAATATTATTTTCTTACTTAGGATATCCACAGTCGTACACCAACGCGCTGATCGAGTGGAAGAGCACCATAAAGAATTGGATCTGAAATAAAAAATGGAAAATTTATTTCCAAAACAGAATAAACACGACCTAATATACCTACCTAACTGAACCAAACCTGAAATGAGATCTCATTGCAAGAAAGAATAATGATTTATTTATTAACAAGTAGGTAGGGGCTCGAGCCCCTCGGTGGGGACGTATATGAGCTGTTGATGATGATGAGGTACATATTAAATGTATAGAACAATAGAGCCAGAAAACAGTAGTAAACAGAGGACCAAGAAAAAATAGCACGATGTCGATCCTCGCGATGCAGTCTTTGTAGACACCCAGGCGTAGCACGGGCTGCCAAGACTGGACTCGAGTCACGCATTATCTCACAATTTCAGTGACATAATCTCTATGCCCTAAAAAGTAGCACGGTGGCGCGTATTTAGTGTGACTGACGCGATAAATTTCCTTGACGCTCGTCAAGGAACACGTGTAATTGATTTAGATTCTAAATCAATCACCGCAACAGTAGAAGAGATAAGGTTGATTACAAGGTTATTTTTGAGTCACGGGCCAAATGTTGGCATGTTCAGATCAGACAAGCAAATTGAACAACTTTTACTATGGGACCAATCGTGAAATCGCAAAAAATCAACGTCCTGCGCGTATACCTTCTAAATTTTAGAAGGTTTACGCGTAGGACGTCCCATTCGCAAAACCAATCGCACATTGTCTTAGCATTCGCAAAAAATATACGTGTGTCACTTGATTTATATTCAAATTATACTTTATTCAACTTGATTGCATAATCACTTTTGAATGCGAAATAAGCTTTCAAGTTTATGGCGGGAGACCTTGTACTTGAAAGAACAAGTAAGAAAACCAGCAAGGGATATTTTTTTCTTCCTTATTGTTACAGAATCGTGAATGGAAAACTGACCTCAAAGCAAAAGTTTGAGTTCAACTTCCATTACAAGATTTGATGTATCAGTTCTTTTCTTACTGGTCGTTACTAAGTACAACAATATTTGCTTGTAACGGGTGGCCCAAAAAAACGTTGACAAAGATTTTTTGGAATAATTTTTAATACCTTCAAGTTTATTACAAAATGAAAAATGAAATAAGAACGTCATTCATTAAGCTATAAAAAACACTATCCTCAAAATATCCTCCTTTGGCTTTGATTCACAGACGCAAACATTTGCTAAAATTATCAACAATATGCCGCAGCTCCTCCAACGTTATTTTTGCCCACTCTTTCGCAAGGGTTGCTTTCAGAGCGTCAACACTTGTATGTTTAGTGGCACAGGCCCCAATCTCTAAAATTGACCACAAACTATAATCCATTGGATTTAAATCAGGCGAATAGGGTGGCCACTCTCTTGAGCTTATGAATCCAGGAAAATTGTTTTAGCACCACTGCTGCACACTAAGGGCTATTTAATAAATGTAAGGGGAGTTTTGCCAGTAGAGGAAATACCACCCCAAACCATCACTGAATCCGGTTTTTGGAGGTGAGGAATGACTGCGGCCTATCCAGGACGTCTAGAAGAATATATTCTGTCATTTTGATGATTATGAGCCTGTTCGATGCAAAAAAGTTTTTCATCTAAAAAAAGGAGGTTTTCCCATTTTTTAGTAGCGGCGCGCTTCCTAATCAAACGACATCTTTGAAGGCGAACTTTCTTATCGTTATCTTCAAAAAGTTGTGCTTTACGCAGTTTGTACGCTTTTAATTTGAGGTCATCAACGACAATTGCCCCGTCGAACGATTCATACCCAATTCCTGAGCCAGTTTTCGCACTGTAGTCCATGGATTGCGACTAAGCCGTTTCTTGATAGTGTTGCAGAGCCTGGGAGTCCTAATAGTCCTCTTTCTTCGTCTTCCTGGGCGGTCTGCATCATGCCCGAGCTCATTAGATCGCTTAAGAGTCTTTAACAGTAGTTGACGGCTAACACTAAGGAATCGGACAATCTCACACTGTCGTTTTCCGTCTTCGTGTAAGGAAATTATTGACTTGCGTTGCTAAGACATGGCAAATAACAATAATAATTAAATATTTTTAAATAAACGATCCACTGCAAAACGTTACTTACATGTGAGAAAATATAAGAAAAAACAAAAGGACATCGTACCGTGTTCCATTTTTAAAATTTTTCCTTTTTAAATTTGTCAACGTTATTTTGGGCCACGGTGTATAAATAATTATACACAACAACACGATTCTTTATCTTCAAATTAACACAAGGTATTAGCATCATTTAAATAATCGTTGACTTTATAATAATATCCTTAACTCATTAGTCTTTTTTACATGCGCTTTAAACTTATGAAAATGCAAGTCAGTAACACTTTATGGTTGTAAAAAGTTAAACATTTTCCCATAAATGAGCCTCAAATTTTTTGGAGCCTGTACGCTGGAACGACAAGTTTATTTTTAACCCCCGACGCAAAAACGACGGGGCGTTACCAGTTTGACGTGTCTGTGTGTGTATCTGTGGCATAGCTCCCGAACGGATGAACCGATTTTGATTTTGTTTTTTTTTGTTTGAAAGGTGAATTAGTCTGGAGTGTTCTTAGCTATGTTTGATGAATATCGGTCCAAGATGACCGCCGCCACAAAATGGCGACATATTTTTTCACAACTCCCTCAATATGGGTATCAAATGAAAGGGCTTGACTAGTATAATATTACACACTATGATAATTTTAAAATCCAAGATGGCCGCCACCACAAAATGGTGAATTACATTTTTTACCACTCCCTCAATATGGATATTAAACTAATAATAATAACCCTCTACAAAAAAAAGCTCCAAAAAGTAAAAAATAAAACCAACACATTTTATTTGTTACTTTTTGGAGGTTTGTTTAATTTCAAGTGTTTAAATTATGAATTTTAAAATTGGTGACAAATGTGTTATAATTTTATAAACATAAATCAAATTTTCATAAATATACAGTCCTGTTAAAGTCAATATATTAATTTCTTTAAATAAATCACGTAGAGAATCCTTTGTTCGTGAATTATAAATAGCCCGCACGGCTTTTTTTTGAAGTCCAAAAATATTTTCTGTACTAGCGGCTGATTGATTTAGAATACGTGTGTTGTGTATATAAAATAAAACTTAAGCTCTTATTAGCATCCTTCAAGCAATCAGCTCGTTTCTTTTCACTAAAACACTTAATTACCTAAAAACAATTTTTCGTACAAACACGGACTGAAGTTTAGGACCATACACTTCAAGGTGCCCTTAAGTAATTTCAACAAATTGCTTTGTGAATTACACGAATTATTTTATCTGTGTCAATGTTATATATTGATGTACGTGATTGTATTTAAACTGTTATAAATGGTTGTAACTGTGGTAATTACTGCTTTGCGAGCCTTGAGCAGTTGTGTTTGGTACATCTTACAGCAGTAGTTCATGATCAACACACGACCAGTTAGAGGTTCATATACGTTTTTAGGTTAAAGTTTTCATTACCCATATAGTGCTACCCAGCTTACTTGTATAAAAAACAACTAATGTCATCTCGTGACCACGGATGCTGTAAAACATTCGAATCTTCCGCCGCCGATAGAAAACTGTTAACATTAAATAAATTCGCGAATGAATTTATGAATTTCCTCGTATTCTTGCGGTATTCATAAAAATACAAAAATCGCCTTTTTAAGCTACCTGAATGGAAGTTTGCTATATTTTGCAGAATGGAACAGCGTAACTATTTTTCGTTCGCAAATTGAGGTGACCTTACTTAAAACACGGAAGGATTTTCAAAATTATTACAAAGGAGTGGAAAATTAAGTACTTATTATAATATGCGGCGGCCTACTAACGTTAGTGAAGTGCACTCGTGTGGCTTAGCGCAAAACGGAACGCGATCGTTGCGGGGAAAGGAAAGGATACAGCGTTCCGGCCTGCGCGGGCGGTGTCGAAATGCTCAAGTCTTAAATGTTGCTCGGCCCGAAACGGTAATACTGCGTTCCGACTACTGATCATTTACAGGATAAAAATAAATTTGCGAAATAAACCAAGTCATCACTTATGCCATCGTGTGGTGATTTAAAATTCAAAGCTCTATTATTAAACTTGATTTTATCCATTTATAAACCAACAAAAGAAGTAGCAATCACTACTATATGTATTTTAAGTTATGTATTTTCATTGACATATTATGTAAGTGTAAAAGTAGCATTACTTCCTAGAATTGCTAGCATCTAAAACAATAAATTTATTAAATATTAAAATATTATCAAAACATATGACAGAATGTTAACATTTGATAGGACAGACATAATCGGATATTTTTATCTGTTGGTCTTTTTCAGGAATTTTACCAAGAAACTTGTCCTTGGCCTAAAATATACCAATTAAATATTATGAAAATTGTTGTTTCTAAATAAAATTCACCAAAAACAAATTAACATTTTCATAATATTTGAAGGTCTCACAAGTGTCATATTACTTATTCATACATTGGTTATCGGAATGCATTCTTAAGGTTTTTAAATAAAAACATGATTCTGTATAATATAAGTTTTATAATTATATCATAACGATGATAACTTAGTATATTTAATTCAGATTTTAAATACTTGGGTGGTTATTACAATTTTAAGTATTTCATGTAAATAAACCAGAGGGCCTATTACCGATCTCATGGTTTTGCAAATGATATCATAATAATATGATATCATAGTGCAAAACGAAAAATACGATTTCCGGTCAGATTTTTGATCATTTGTTCATTATTTAATTATGACATCATTTTAATTATGCCATAGTGATGATATCATTGGAGATTGGCAATACTAAATGCAGCATTTCATGACTTCTTTTTCACAAATTTATACCATGTCTTACGATGAAAGATCCATAATTGGCCTGCTGGAGTATTTATTGAATCTTCACAGTAACGACATAAAATAAAGATACAATATTTTTCCACAGTATTACTCTCTCGTGAGCGGAATATCCTAGATTCTTGCGCAAGTGTAGATGCCCAGTGAGTGGCATTTACAGGCGCGGCGAAAACTATCCATATTGGTCGCCTTGAGGCCGTTCGCGAGTCAGTCACCGGGGGAAGCAGCGTGAAAAATCTTAAGAATTTTCCTCGTAAACTCAAACATTCTCTGGTACAAAGTACTAGTCGTTAGCAAAATAATAACAGTGAATTTTATACGTACAAATTAAAACATTTTACATATGTTCTAAGGTAAATCTATGATACTAAACTTTGGCATTGTTCATTACTTATATTATTAATTTGTTTTCGATGAAGATGTTTGGTAATAATTGAGGCGATCGGAGTATATCTAGTATTAAATAATAGACTTTGTGGCAGAGTCATCCTCATGGGTACCTCTATGTTACCTATTTCTGCTGCCAAGCAGCAGTGGTTGTAAAAATTACTGGCTACTGTTACTTGGCATCTTATGTCACAACTTAGCAATGTACAAGGGGGTATTTTTTTACAAATTTAACAAGAACCACAATATGTAAATGTATGTGGTGCTTGTAAGAGTTATACATTTAATGGCACTGTAGCCACTTATCAGGTAGGCAGCCTGCTTCTCTGCCAAGTTAGTTGTATAGGCATACAATCTAACGTAATAGAAGCTGTTACATTGTACGCTTTCCCCATCAAATCAGCCTCCAGGATTCATAATTATAATACATAAAAAAGTATGAGAAATTTTCGATTAATAAGAAAATCTCTCCAAAAATATTTTATTGGAATCCACGTCCGAGCCATTCTACAATTTCGCGACGCCAAGTTTATATAAAATTTACTTACAATGTTACGATGTGGAATGCATGTAATGTTTATACAAAAAACCCCTTATTAATAAAGAGAAAAAAGCAAAACGTCAGAGAAAACGACAGATTTATTAACTGTGTAGAAAGTTAAATTTTGGAACAGCTAATCCAAATATAAAAGCAGCAAGCTATAACTTTAAATAAAAAGTAGCTTTCAGCCGGTAACTTCACTCGCAATTTTTTGTTTTTTTTCTCTCAATATTCTATATATCATTTCATAGATAACAAAATCCCTTTTTAAAAAGTCTCGTTAATACATGGCACGGTTAATCAAACAAAATACAAATTTTCAACCATTATTTCACCCCTTCACCCCTAACATCAGTAAACATTACTCATTTCTATATATTAAGGTGCATAGTGCTCCCAATGACCTTGCGTCGATCGTCCCGCACTGATAACATAGGAGTGAGTGAGTGAGAGTGAGGAGAATATTCAAGCAAACCTTTACGCGTAAGATGAATTATTTCAATAAAAAATTAATAAAGGCGAATAAGAAAAATGTAAAAAGACCATCCCCTAGAATATTGTTCACTCTATTTATTGAAATCGAAAGTATGTGATTTAACCTAATATTTACGAAGCGATTAGGTTTATAGTTTTAAAATCGAGGCATGTTTGGGTCACATTTAACCATGTTTTAATTAATTTATCAAAAAATTAAAAAGACCATCCTCAGAATGCGTTGAATAATAACATATCTTTTTTAAAGATTTTTTTATTCAATATTTATGAAGAGAACCGGTTTTTTCTGCAGTGATTTTTTATGATTGACGTTACTATGCGCCTTAAAAAGGTTGTTTTCGGTTAGAAAAATACGAAGTAGGTGCAAATTTTCAACCCTCTCAGGGGTTGAAGTTCTTTAATAGTTTCGGCTCGGCGATGATGAATCAGGGAAACAAGTAAAAATGTTGACAGTTAATGTACACAAAGGTGGACTTATCTCTTACGGTGATTTCTTCTATATAGAAAACCGTTGATGGAGATTTGTCTAAAGAAACTGCATCGAGGCAATGCAACAGCTCGGTTATGAAATAGCTAGGCTTCAATTCGTTGGGCGCAAATTAATTCAACAATTAGACCGTGATCGAGATAGCACTGCCATACTAATTAGTTTAAAAGACCTAATAGAACTGTGTTTTTCCAACAGTGTGCAACTTACGAGCTCCGAGACCATTAAGACCATTTAGAGAGTATGGATTAAAATGTACTTATTATGAATTAATACTTATTTTGAACTATTAATGATTAATAAATTTGATAATGCAAATAAATGCAGCCAGGATTATAATTAAATTAATGAAGAAATTACATGAATTACTAATAAATTAATAATCAAATTAATTCCACTAAATAAAACGAAACTTTCATGATATGTATGAATTCCTAATAGGTATATATTTTGAATATGAATCACTCATGAGAATAAAATATTAATAAAATAGAAATAAAATAAAACTAACAATATATTATTATGCATTTTTAAATTTAATTTTTAAACTCAACCTTTTTAATAGGTCAATCATATCTTGCTCTAGTTTTGTAATCCCAACGATCATAAACATTTCTACATACAGTTTTAGAGACTTAAATTGAATGTTATAAAAATATATAATAAAATCGCTTATGAATATATTAAATCTGAATATAATATTTATAAGTTTAGGCCTTAATCAATTTAAGTACCTAATAATAATTTATGGCCTCCTATCTTGTAATGTTGCTGTGCCCGACAGGGTTTATAATTTACTTATAACAGTTAGAACAAATCAAAAATAAGATCTAATACCTACGTGGATAAGCAATAAAGTATTGAGTATTGACATAATTCAAAATTTCAAACCATGTTTTGTGGTAATAATATATTTTTTTAAATTTATATCTACCTATTACTTGGTAAGTGAGTGGTTTTGTTATGGCGGCATTTTATAGCAGTGATGGATATAAAGTATATCTAATATAAAATCAAAATGACAGTTCTGATTTGGCGGTTACAGTTCAGACCGTAGTTAGAGAATAAACAGGCGGATCGTTTTAAACAATTAAATGTTTTACAAGTTGTCTTCTTTTTAAACTGTAAACGATGACAGAATCATTAATATTTCAACGTTATCCTAAGATTTTCATCTTCAACTAGATGTGCCCACGAACTAGGTTGTAGTTTCCTTATTTTTTTCATGGGGGTTTTTGTGAATCTGAAAAATCATAAGACAACGAACCCCTGTACCGAATTTCGAGGTTTTATCCAAATCAAATCAAATGCTTTCAAAACGTTTGAGTTCTACGTTTATACCTCAGTCAGTCACTTACCAAAGTCATATCAAATTAGCCGCAAAGCCATCGACAATTTTTTTTTACAAAAAATAGAACCGACTTCAAAAACACTGAAAACTTAATAATAATCTTCTTCTATATTGAAGTCGGCGCCAAACGATGATGATCTAGAAAGTGTTAAAATTTGTCACCGACTTCAATATAGAAGAAGATTATTTTTAAGTTTTCAGTGTTTTTGAAGTCGGTTCTATTTTTTCAAAAAAAAATTTTTTTTTACTTTTTAGTGAATTAAATCTTTTTAGTGAATTAAATCTTATTAGTGAATTAAATCTTTTTAGTGAATTAAATCTTTTCCTGGATTTTCTATGGGGTCCCATCATCCGATCCTGACTTTGGTGACCATGGGACCAGTATATTCTAGCAGTATATTCTATCCCTTGCATTCCCTTGCAGTATATTCTATCAAATACAAAAAGAATTTTGGAAATCGGTTTAAAAATGACGGAGTTATGAGGTAACAAACATAAAAAAAAATACAACCGAATTGATAACCTCCTCCTTTTTTGAAGTCGGTTTAAAAGACGAACACTTTTCGTCCGATTTTTGTGACAAAAAAATGTTTGATGTGTTAGTTTCAGCCTTACCAATAAATCTTTTTTAATTAAACATACGCAAATAATGAACTCCTAATTTATGCCATATAAGTATAAACCACACATCATTTATTAAAAAAGTTTGTTTTTTTACTTGTTTGTAATCGAATCTGTTTACAGGAAGTGATCAGAGGGTTATTAAACTGCAAACCTTGGGAATTTGGACTACTTTTACTTCCAAAGCTAACGAACCTTAAGGTCTGCGCGATACTTCGAGTTCATTATATTGTTTTCCGTTATTTACGAAACGACCTTCCCTTGTGTTGCTTATTTGCACATACTTCCGTTGTTTTGGACATGTATA
Source organism: Schoenobius gigantellus (assembly GCA_963935595.1). Taxonomy (NCBI): domain Eukaryota; kingdom Metazoa; phylum Arthropoda; class Insecta; order Lepidoptera; family Crambidae; genus Schoenobius; species Schoenobius gigantellus. Next base: position 37,684,400 of record OZ012549.1, read on the forward strand.
AAAATGAAAGTGTTTTCGAATTTACACTGTATAATATGTATATACTAGTATGAAGCGAGGCTTGCCTTGATACACTTAAACTTGGTAAATTGCAATGTCCTCTCGTATCGGATATTATTTATTTTTTCGCCTTTAACATAATGGTATAAAGGTCACTGAACTGTAACTATAGTAACTATGATATTAGCGAAAAAGTTGTTTGTTATAGATATAAAATTAACCCGGCGACAATGACGCTGGGTCATATTGACCCGAGGCAATTTTTAACGGACATATTTTATTTTGCGCTAGTCGTGTGCTGTGAATCTTCATGTAGCTGGAGATATAGTACCACTCTACCTGTTTCGTTGGTATTCTCAATGCGACGCCACCTATGCAGTAAGATACACTTGTGTCAAGTAAAAACGGGTCATCGCTGGCGTGGTAATTTTATGACTTGCATTTTTTCTTTTTTTGGATGTTATAAGTTAATATACCTTTTATTTTCAGGTTTTTAAAAAAAAATGTAACTATCCAACGATCCGGAGAGTATTATAGCGTAGTTAGATGAGTCAGATTCCGACAATAAAGATTCGCTTCGGATTTTTATATGAGGACGATGATGATAAACTTATATTGAATATATCGGGCATAAATGCGAACATAATACATTGGGCTATGTTATTAGCCCAATGGAACTCCCAAGAGATGTCAAATATGTCCGTCTTATAAGGTCAAAAAACATCTCATAATTGTCATATATATCACATTTACGTAAACCCAGAGCATTTGATTCCATTCTGCAATAACTGCAGCAGTTCCATGACTCTGAATGATGAAGTAGAAGAGTGATTCCTTATAATTTTAATTATAAAAAGTTTGTTTGACCTCCCTTTAAATCTGTTATATTATTGATTCCTATTATTACTAAGATGAATTTACCAAATATCAAAAATTTTTATATGTTATGTTTTGAACGTTGATTTTGCATGTGTTATCGAGAAAGCTTATGAAATTTGATTTATATAATTTATAAGCATTATTTTTATTTTACTACCTAAGTAAAGAACCCTTTTTAGATAAACAGTAATTAAAATTAAAGTGACTTCTTAAATTTCGTGTAACAGTTATTAATAAAATTGGGTCATGATGACCCGGTGTCATCGGTCTCGTAATTATTTTCACGTCATTGGCGCCAGGTTAAAAAAATGTACATAATGTTTGAATCGATGTAGTGGCTTATTAGATCTATTGTTTTTATTTTAGTGGTGACTGTTATTGTACTTAATTTATATTATTGTAAGTTATAATCTTATAGTGGAAACTTCACTGATATGTGTATTATTGTAATGTTATGACAGTTGTAAGCGTTATATTACATGCTTCCCAAATAAACATAAAATAAAAATAAATAAAATAATACAAAAGACGGACTTAATGCCCATGTGCCATTCTAGAAACTGTTCCACTCACTCCGACAGGCATTTCTATATTATTAAAAAAATGTTTGTGAAATATAATATTGTAATGTTGGCATTTTAAAAGAGGAGACAAAAAAAAATACAAGACCTTCCGAGTTTCTTGCCTGTTCTTCTCGAGAAGGCTCTCCCAATTTCCGAATAGGTGTAGAGTCAACTTTTTTTTTTATTTGACTGTATTTGCACACTTCTTAATAATGGTTGGGGTGTGTACATACAAGGATTAAATAATTTAGTTAATTAGATTCTTAGTTGAAGATTTATATGTTTTTTTTGACGTCAATAAGGGCCTGTAAAGGTCTATATTGAATAAAGATTTTTGAGATTTTGATTTTGACCTATCAATCAATAAAATAGTAAAAGGTGTCCGATATTCTGTAAGCGAAAGTATACGACAACATACTTTTAAATTTCTTGAAACATGTAGATTTTATTGTTACCATCCGTCGAGGAAGGCAAATTACTCATATTATATTTATTTACGAAACAAATAGTTTCTGCCTACCTCGAGCCAATATTCAGGCCTGTTTGAGGACAGTACTTCCGCGGCTAACGAGTGCAAACCTAATATCCGGTGCAGAGTCCATTAGTAATTTTTAACATATTTTCCTTAACTCTTACTTTTGTAAATGTTTGGGTTACCAATATTTTTGTAAGCATAATATTCGAAAATCAATAGAGTGGTATTCCCCTTTTGTTTCTTTTTGTGGTGTTGCGATATTTTAATCGATTTTTTTATTTTAACCAGTTTATTAAGTCAAATGTAGAGAGTTCTTACAGTTATAAGTAGGTACTTTGCTTTGAGTTTAATAAATGTAATAAAATTGCCGAAATTCAGCTTACCTTTAAACAGTTGTCATGCTGTCTAAAGGTCACTGACCGTCTAACAGCTGATCGCAAACCATTTGCTGTTGTTTGCGCAATCAAGGTTATTCTCGCAGTAAAGATGACACAGAAATATTTTTTTTACGAGAATACATATTCAAGTCGATTTTGATTATTTGAAAGAAAAAAAAAGCATATTCTTCTGTAATCTCATTTTACTCGTTCATTAAATAAACCTCAGAAGAATAACTAAAGCAATAACTTATGCTTTAGTCATTGTTCTGAGAAATGAACTGACTGATGAGCTGATGACGAAATCTTACGTCAAATCCAATTTTTTGACAAATGAATCCATCGATGAAAGTGAATTTTGACGGGAGTGAACTATGAGCTGGAGACGTTAACTTTGAAGGTATTTTTAGTACCCCAAAAGGGGTAGAAGTAGGGGGCATAGATTTTTGTAATTACAAATTATTATTATCTGTTTAATCATCTCTGAAGCTTACCTTGGTGGCTAAATTGGGAGTTTCTATAAGGTCATAATCATAAAATGTTATCGTCATAATAGGTAACTCATAGAGTAGATAGGAAAATTGTTATAGGTTATGAATACGGGTTATACGGGAGTTGACAACAAAATCGCCATATGGCGATATTATAATAGAAAATATTTTGGAAATTCATCTCACCTAGGGGATAATGCAAAGAAATTCTGGACCTAAAACTTTGTAACTTTATTATACCTAAGTTATTGTTTTGTTTTTTTTGCCAAACTGGAAAGAACTGAAACCACTAAACACCCAAAAATAGTCCACGATTTTTCATGAAAAAAAGGAAGACGTCTTATTAAAATAAGTAACAATACAACAGGTCCACGATAAAATTATAATTATTGTGTGATCCATTCTTCCCGTGGATGTCGTAGAAGGAGCCGATGAAGGGAATTTACGGTAATTTAACTTCCGATAAAAGCTTAATTGCGGTAAGAAATGTAAACTCGAAGCGAAACCTGTCTGACCAGCGCAATGTGTCGGGTCAATTCCATTTCGCCTCATTAGAAATCTAGGCCCAGCATAGCAGAAATACAATAACACAGTACAAATTTTTTTACAAAAAATAAAAACCGACTTCAAAAGCACGGAAAACTTAAAAATAATATAAGAATAGGTACAGACAACATCACACTTCTATATTTAAGTCGGCGCCAAACGATGATCTCCTAGAAAGTGTTAAAATTTGTCACCGACTTCAATATAGAAGTGTGATGTTGTCTGTACCTATTCTTATATTATTTTAAAGTTTTCAGTGTTTTTGAAGTCGGTTTTTATTTTTTGTAAAAAAAATTTTACTGTGTTATTGTATTTCTGCTATGCTGGGCCTAGATTTCTAATGAGGCGAAATGGAATTGACCCGACACATTGCGCTGGTCAGACAGGTTTCGCTTCGAGTTTACATTTCTTACCGCAATAATTAATTTATAAAATAAAAAAATATTTTTAACTCTTTTTAGTGAAAGAAACACTAATTTAAATTAGTGTTTTCCTCGATTTTCTATGGGATCCCATCATCAGATCCTGACTTTGGTGACCATGGGACCACCATTGCAGTATACTCTATCAAATACAAAAAGAATTTTGGAAATCGGTTTAAAAATGACGGAGTTATGAGGTAACAAACATAAAAAAAATACAACCGAATTGATAACCTCCTCCTTTTTTTAAAGTCGGTTAAAAATAGACTTACTAGTTGCAAGGTGGTGAGGTGCTTCTTCCACCAGAGATACTTCTGATACTGCGGCCCCATCGCCGCCAGCATGTAGTAGCTGTACATGATGATGTGCACCAAGTTGTTCACGATGTTCGAGAACGTGCCGTGACCGCCTGCAAGGGAGTTTAAGCTATTTAATAAATATTCCCTGAGGCTAGCTAGGTGGAACGCTCCAGTGTGGTTGAGACCAACTGGTATTGATTTTAACGTTCGAGGCTCACTTCCCCATGGAGACAAAGGTATATCTGCTTGGTTTGGTTGGTGGTAGGGCTGCATATGGCTAGCCACCAGCGCCTTACTTTAATTTGTTGCCATAATTACTATGTCTATTTATCAACATTAATGTCTTCCGACACTTAAATGTAATAACACACCGGTAAATAGTTATTCTCTTACGTAAATAGTTATTATCCTAGTTAAATATTTTTAAATGTAAGGTGTTGCTTTGGTTTTGCTCACTTGAAATCGATTTGGCATATACTCGTATATTAAGTTAATCAAGTAATACTTGAAGTATTTTCAAATTCCATGACTGTATGACCTGTATGTCTATTGTATTTACATTTTCGAGTTATTGTTCTGTTGCTAACATGACCAACAAGCTAACCTTTGGATGCTCTACAAGAAAATGTAAAACCGCTAGATTATTATGCCACGCTAATAGAATTTGTGTAGTTTTTTTAAATTTTCTAAAATCAATATGGAGGATCGGTCTGAAAATATGAGAGTTTCGAAGTCGAGTTGACTAGAATTAAAAAGATGACGCTAGTTGAACCCTTAAGGCGCATAGTGGTCCTAATGACCTTGCTCGATCGTCCCACACTGATTACATAGGAGTGAGTGAGTGAGAGTGAGGGGAATATTTAAGCAAACCTTTACGCGTAAGATGAATTATTTCAATAAAAAATTAATAAAGGCGAATAAGAAAAATCTAAAAAAACCATCCTCTAGAATATTGTTCACTTTATTTATTGAAATCGAAAGTATATGATTAAACTTAATATTTACTACGCGATTAGGTTTAAAGTTTTAAAATCGAGGCTTGTTTAGGTCACATTTTAACCAAGTTTAAATTAATGTATCAAAAAATTAAAAAGACCATCCTCAAAATAATGCGTTGAATAATAGGTAATATATCTTTTTTAAAGATTTTTTTATTCAATATTTATGAAGAGAACCGGTTTTTTCTGCAGTGATTTTTTTATGATTGACCCTACTATGCGCCTTAATTTCTGAATAATGACGTGTCTCAATCAGAAAGCTTATTGAAACATGTTATTCTTTAAGTAACTTGAATCACAGAATAGATATTTAGAGGCTGAGCGCGCCTTAATGCCACGGGTTAGCGTATGTTATTAGTGATTCAAGCCTCACGTCGCTATGAGTTTGACGTACATTGCTGATGATAAATAATGAAATGCACGCGAAACATTGCAATACCAATACCGCGGCACACGGAACAATATACTCCGGAGCTTGCTTGGCAGCCCTGCTGCTTTTTAAACCCTTACGGCATTATTAATAAAAATTGACTCCTTGGATCATCCTATTCTACTCCGTGTTTTGTCTTATTTTGACATATGACAGCCGACATGTGCGAAAACAAGACAAAACACGCAGTAACTAATCCGAGGATGATACAAAGAGTAAAATTTTTATTAATAAGGCCGTGTATGCGGAACGGTAGTTCTTATCTTGTATCTAAGCGCGTAGTGACGAAGGCCTGCTTGAACTAATATGCGAGCATTTCTCAGCAGAAGATGGTCTGTATTTTTATAAAACAACAAAAATAAGCCCAATTGCAAGGAATGTTCGAACCGATACCTCCCGATTGGAAGGCGACGGCCTTACGCACTACGCCATTGACGCCACGTTATTAATGTGTTTTCAAATTTTGAATCCATATGTACGTTTATTCGACGCTTTTACGGTGAAGGAAAACATCGTGAGAAAACCTGCACACACATGTGAAAAAGATTTTCTTTACAGGTTGTGTGTGAAGTCGACCAACGCGTCCTTGGCCAGCGTGGTTGACTAAGGCCTAATAGCCCTAGTTTAGGGTAGGCTCGAGTCCCTCGGTGGGGACGTGTATGAGCTGTTGATGATGATGACGCAAGGAACGTAAAGTTCACAGTCTCACCAGCGATGAACTTGACTAGCAGCCAGGCTTCGAAGGGTGTGAGCGAGTGGTGGTAGAGGTGCAGCCACGTGATCTGGCTCTTCTTCTTTCTCAGCACGAAGAACACCGTGTCCGCGAACTCCGACAGCTTGGAGAAGTAGTACACCCAACATAGGTGCAGCATCTGTTGGAAATTAATAGTTTGAATGAGATGGAGAATCACAAAGGACAATGTCGAAAATAGCCCCATGACCAACAAAGATTTGATTTACGACATAATTATATGCATATTTTATAACACTCATAACAAATATATGTATTCGACGGACAAATCAAAAGTATATAAAAGTACTTGCAGAAACAAAACCAAATGAAGTAAAATATACGAATGGTTATTGTTACTTTTGCTCGACTGAATAAAATTGAGTCGATTTTACGTAGGTATGGACATTTATTTATTCATATAAATGATGTTTTTCATTTCATATGTACGTTTATTCGACGCTTTTACGGTGAAGGAAAACATCGCGAGGAAACCTGCACACACCTGTGAAGAAAGAATTTCTTTACAGGTTGTGTGTGAAGTCGACCAACCCGCACTTGGCCAGCGTGGTTGACTAAGGCCTAATCGCCCTAGTTTAGGGTAGGCTCGAGCCCCTCGGTGGGGACGTATATGAGCTGTTGATGATGATGATGATGTTTTTCATAACTTCTTTCACAATTTACAACGTATATTAAATTAAAACATACGTCAATTGACTACTCACGCGCTGTCGCTTGTTAGTTCGTTGTGTTTTTGACTTGCTTTATAATTTCGAGATTTCTTGTTCTTTACTACGTGACTATAATAACGTTCTCTGATTGATTGCAATAATTATTATTTTAATAATTGTATAAGTATGGACTATGTGTGTTGTTCTAACGAAATTAAGTGTTACTTCAACTAACCTCGAAATCTGATTCATTTTGATATATTATTCGATTTCAAAGCTTGTCCGTATTAATTGATGTGGACGTACAGTATTAACTAATGTCTAATTATACGAAAAGCATTTTTTCACTGCTGTTGGTGTTGGGGCGAACAATGTATGGACGCAGAACAATGTCCTTTCCACAGGTTTTCTGATTTGCCTTTACATGAGTTTATAGATCTTATAAAAAATCCCCAAGTGTGAGTTAGATTTGCGCACCGATGGTTCCGTATAAATTTATCCGCATAAAAAAACTGAACACCGAAAATATTTATTTATAGTTCGAAACTCATATTACATATATGAGTTTCTAACTATGTATAAATATTTTCGGTGTTCAGTTTTTTTTAAATTAATATGTGCTGCACGATATTGAGGTCTTTGTGAAATCGCAAAATATGCGACTTAAATCTAAATCTTTTGATCGTGTTGCCAAGTTAAGTTTTACACAGATGATTAGTTTGAGTTTTTCACAGTCGAAGGAGACGGTAGAGCGGAGTATCCTTACATATTATAAAACGAAGCCCCCGCCACGTCTGTCTGTCTGTCTGTTCGCGATAAACTCAAAAACTACTGCACCGATTTTCAAGCGGTTTCTACCACTCGATAGCGTGGTTCTCGAGGAAGGTTTTAGTATATAACTTGTTAAGTTTTTGTATTTATTTCTGTGTACATTAACGATATTTGTTGAAGATGTCGGGAAAAAATAAATTAAGGCGAAACGTAGTTCGCGGGCACAGCTAGTTTGTTATAATTCCAGTTTGATATCTCCAGGCGTTCCTAAAAAAACGGGTTTGACACAAAATCATACGGACAGATGGAGAAAGAAGTGACCCTAAAAGGGTTCCGTTCTATTCATTTGAGGTACAGACTCCTAAAAAAGATAAATTGTTATTCGTTTTCGAATTTCATATGTACATTTGTCTGACGCTCCTATGGCGAAGGACAACATCGTGATGCAACCTGCATTCACCTGCGAAGAAATTCAAAGGTGTATGTGAAGTCGACCAATCCGCACTGGGCCAGCGTGCTTGACTAGGGCCTAAACACCCTAACCTAGGGTAGGCTCGAGCCTCTCGGTGGGGACGTATGTAAGCTGTTAAGATGATACCAAACGATACCTACTATTTCTCGAAAAATCCTAAAGTAGCGTCGGGAAGTGATTCGATATGACTACGAGTACTTTTCGTAAAAACGCATGAAAAAGCCTTTGAATAAAAACCAACAAGAATGCGTTATTATTATAACAATCAACAATTCCTTCCGGCCATTGTCGGACACGCCGTAAATCAAAGGCTTAAGGATCGTTTCGTTCTTGACATGGTTATGTGATCGTTGAACTTGCGCAGACGCAGTGAAAGCGGCCGCTAATGGGCCGCCTTGCGTCACCTGCTACGCGGTTGAAAGTGAAATTGTCAAGTTCAGCCGAAGCTTCGGCGTGGTCTCTATCGATCGGGCCGAAGCTTTCGTTGAGCTTTTAAGGTCCGGTTCATTGTTACCGATCGCTAAAGCGAAGCAGCATTCGCCGTGGTCAGGAGCCTGATGGCTGACCATATGACATGTTGAGCTCTACATGTATTTACGCACTGGAATGTATGCATTGGGCACTATACCCGGCAGAGTGCCAGGCCGACCCACTAAAACCCCCCGGTGTTCTCCCTGTCCTTGTGAGCGCGCATGGTAATTGGTAAGCTCTACACTGCGACTGCCATTACCAGCGCGTCCGGTGGGCACTACCCCTGGGGGATTCAATAATTTTTTTTTAATGGGTCCTTTAATAATTTTAACAAACTGCACGAGTGAGGCAGAGAATACAACTGTATTCCGCACACAATAGTGCGGAAAATCAAAATAGTGCACAAGTTACTATTTTGATGCAGAATGGTAACTCAACATCTCTGGCTCTTCGGTATTTCACGATAAGCAGTGGGCACTACGCCTGATGGGCTGAAACTACAAATCGGATTCTCAAAACTGTTACTAAACAATAAAACTAAAAGTGATTGTAAAAATAACATAAAATATGTTAGCTCTCCCGATCAGCCTTAAGGCCTTCTAATCGGGAGGTTCGGGGTTCGATCCTGCCATGTAGCAATGTATTTTTGAATTTTATATGTACATTTATCCGACGCTCCTACAGTGAAGGAAAACATCGTGAGTCAACTTGCATACATCTGCGAAGAAATTTAAAGGTATTCAACACCTAAGGGTAAGCTCCTTCTAAGGGTAGGCTCGAGCTCCTTGGTGGGGACGTATATGAGTTGTGATGACTGATGACGATGATGATAATGATGATTGCCTAATCAGCATGGCACTCGGGAGCCTTAATTATCGTGTGTTTCGCACAATCATGGCACTAGGTCGATAACTACGTATAATTAGTATGTGTGTAGTGTAAGTAATTATTTTGGCGACAGAACTCTCATAGAAGTATACCATATGGGCTAAACAGTTTGCTTGTGGACATTAGACGAGATCCAAATCAAAATTGGTTCAACGACCGTTAAAAAAATATTTACTAGATAGTACGAGTATACAAGAAAAAAAATCTTTTTTATTTTATATTAATTAATTAATCAGGAGATTCATTGGTACAAGAATAGGATAACATCTGTTTGTATTATAAATAAATATTTTTTTTACTTAATTGGTTTTATTGAAAGTAAAGATAATAATAATTATACATAATTGCATTGTCATCTGAACTAAAGGTGTATACCATATGTATACCAAATTTCAGCTCATTAGGACACTGGCAAGTGAGTCAAATTTAGCTTGCAAGATTTGAGACTTACAAACAGGGCAAGCTTAATAAAATCGTTTAAAAGGTGTCGATTAACCATCTAATCCTGGGTTTCCCAACCAGTGAGGCGCGCCCCACTTGGGGGAACGTAGAATGAACCAAGGGAGGGCGTAGCGAGCGGCTCTAGAATTATATTGTATAAAGAATATTTATTAGAACTGTTCATATAAACTCGCGCTACGTGGATGGTGCCACCTATGCGAAGTAAGCGACACGTTGCAATCATCTTTTGAATAAAACTAAACACGCCAAAATTTTGATCGTTTGCTTAATATTTTTGACTCCCCATTTCGGCCTCTAGGGGGGCGCAGTATTTTAGCTTAATGTAGGGTGAGGCTCATCGCCTCAAAAAAAAAAAGGGTGAGGCTCATAGGGTAATAGGGTTGGGAACCTCTGATCTAATCGGTCTATACGAGTGGGGCAGAGAGTATAGCTGTATTGTGCACACTCTTGCGCACTATTCTGACATAGAATGGTAAGACACGTGACACTAACATCTCAAGCTCCCCAGAGTGCTTCAAAAAGCACGTTAAATTGTGAGTCCTACGCCAGAAACTCCACCTGTGTTGGCGCAGATAATATCACCCGAGCAAATGATTATTCTCTACTTGAATTGGCTGTCGTGACCGAAATATGGTTATGTGCAATATGTTTTTAGATGAATATATAAATCACTCAGTTCTTTAGTGTTACAATGGTCTGTAAAGTATGATAAAGTTCAGTAAAAAGCTTTCTTTTTACTGAACTTGGCAACGAGAAATGGTATTAAATGCGAGGCTAAATGCGAGATTTGATTGAAAGATATTAGTTAAAAACGTATAATTATCTTCGAAATAGTATTTAAGATTCAACTTTTTCATTTTTAAATATGCACTATAATTAAACAGAAATAGTGTTAGTTTTCTCTTCTTTCATGCAGTGCATTAGTGACTTTGCTTTTTGGTCTAATTATATTTGGCTTAACGAATCTGACCGTTCCCTCATTAGGCCAAGATTTAGCTGATAGTTTAATTTATACGAGAAAGTCAAATATATAAAACAGATCTTGATACTATGTACAGGTACACTAGTGTACATTGTGGTATTACTCTTATATGGTTTTTCGTTATAAACTCAACTACTTAAAACTAAAAACGACTTAAAACAGTTTATGTTGTTTTGACTTACTACTTTTTTTTGACTTTTACTTTTTAGTTTCAATTTTCTTACTAGTTCCATTTGAAGACTTAATACTTAATTTCATCAATTTAATGTTAGAAAACAATAGTAGGTATTTATCAATGAAAACGTATAATACATTAAAAGATGTGAATGCAATTCGTCGCTTAATAAAATAGCAAATTTTCAACATTCAAACCGCGACAATGCGGAATCATTTACGGCTCTCCCACACACAAAACAATGATGTATGAAGATGCTCAATAACAATTCATTACACCATTCAAATTACGACACAGCATTCCATTCATCAGCTGATATCGACAAAACATCGCGGCAATCGATTCTACGGCTCGAAAAGTGAAACTAGTTGCACAGGTTAGTATCAAATTATGCGATGGAATGGCGTTACACCATTAATAACCACAGAACACACCCACAGGAAATAAAAAAAATAAATTGAGGCAAAATCGCCAAGCACTGGAAAGTATTTTCCAAAACTTTTTTTACAGCAATTTTGATTACATTTTGCGGGCGAACGCTTTCTTCGTATCGATAGTTGTTATTAAATACAAACAGAGTTATTTGATTGTTATAAAAAACGAAATGTGTGTGCTATGAGCTTAATAGAATATGCGATGCTATTAGGTTCTTTGACGTAAAGTTCTGCTTAAGTATCGTATCTATAGTTTCCAGTAAAATACTACCAGAATTATTCTGTTGGTAAAACAAAACCTATAACCTTAGCGATGCGTGTGCTATGAGCTTAGTAACGTATGAATTGCTAATAAGGTCCTCGATGTTAAACTCTGGTGAAGTATCGTAACTTTAGTTGTTATAAAATACTATCAGAGTTATTTTGAGGGCTTTCATATTTTATCATATTTAAGCTTTCATAGAAAAAACAAATATTTATAACTGTAGCAATGAGTGTGCTATAAGCTTAAGACCGTAAGCGTTGGTAAAGTTCTAGCGGTGTGAATAGGGCTTAAAAGAATCGCTCCTGGTCCCAGCAGAGGGGGATCGGATATGGGGAAAGGTTATCTGGTAGAGATTGCCGACTCTCCTTGTTTGTGTTATTTATTAAGCAAACTAAAGAATCATTTACCATCTAGCAGAATAGCTGATGGACCTAAGGCCTGCTACAGCACAAAAGCGGTCGTGTCAGAATATATCCCCATATAATAGATTAATTAATAATCGCGCCATAAAAAGTGCTTAAAAAGGAAGTTATTTTAGCAGCCTGCATATAGTCTCCCTTCAATCCTTTTGGTCAATCGTAAGATTGACAAGCAACTTTTGGGGAACAGTCAGGTTCGATTATAGACTTTTAACTAATACTCACAGTATCTTATTCAAAATGATTGTTTGGGCTAGAGTGGAGCGACTCTACCTCACCGCGAAGTTAAAGGTCCCGCGTTTTGCAATCTCGGACGGTGCAAGAAATGTGCAATGAAGATGTTACAGTTAAAGTACTTAATATAGCAAACTGTATTACGTATGATATTTGTCCTACCCAAAGAAAGTAAGTTAAAAACTTACATTATTGTTAGTGAGGCGATAGCTTATTCCATGGATTTACTGTGCGGGTGTCGCATTGTAGTGAAGGCAGCCATGAGCAGCGCCTGGGACTTACGACCAAGGCCAATTCTGCTAATCAGCTACCACTGAACCGAAGCTAAGCCGTTGCATTCGACCAATCAGAACACCGCATTACCACGTCATCGAAGCATTGAACAGTTTAAAGGCAATATAAGCGCTCTAGTTGGCCGATCGCAACGGTTTAGTTTCGATACGGCTGTAATTTATTTGTAGAATTGGACCTTAGGTGTAGGTTTAAGGGACTTTACGCACTAGACGGTCAGGACCATGACCAGCCCCCTAACCATCATAACCACTAGGCCAGCGTGGTTGACTAAGGCCTAAACACCTTAACTTAGGGTAGGCTCGAGCCCCTCGGTGGGGACGTATATGAGCCCCCTAACCATGATCTCTCGAAACAATATTAAAACCGCACTGACAGCGGGATGGCGCTATACCTACGCAGCAAGTGCGGTGTCTCTGTTTCAATAATGATTTAACCCTGCTATGAGTGATCATTTCAGATCACTGAGGAGCTTGGTGGTGCATTGGCGCGCGCGCCCCGCTAGCGCTTGCTAAGGTTAAGCAACGTTGGCTGTGGTCAGTCTAATGATGGGTGACCAAAATACGAAACATCTCGAGCTTCTCCGTGCTTCGGAAGGCACGTTAAACAGTGGGTCCTGCGAATAATCTCACCCCGTCGTGTCGGCTAACCGTCCCATCGGACTAGGCGAGTGAAGGAACAGAGAGTGCACTTGCGTTTGCGCAGTCATTAACATTTCGTTGAAAATTAATATTATTTAATTTTTGTCAGAAATAAAACGAAAATAAGTGGAAATCGAACGCAGACAATACTCAACGAGCACTCAACGGCTGACAAAAGATAAAAAATAGAGCTTCTTGTCGATTGAGGCCAGTGGTCGTGGTCGCGATCGCCAAGTGCGCGAGATCTCTAAGCAGTCGATAGTACGATGCATCAACATCATCATGCATCACCTTCTCAACCCTGGCTTTCTCTACCTAGCCATATTTGGTAGAAATCACATAAGTGTCTGAGCGTCGGCGGCGCTGCGGACTTGGCACTTTCCTTCCGATCGGGAGGTCCGGCGTTTGAGACCGCCATGTGCCAATGCGTTTTTCGTTTTCGAATTTCATATTTACATTTGTTCGACGCTCCTACGGTAATGGAAAACATCATCAGGCAACCTGCATACATCTGCGTAGAAATTCGAAGGTGTATGTGAAGTCGACCAATCCGCACTGGGCCAGCGTGGTTGACTGAGGCCTAAACACCCAAACTTAGGGTAGGCTCGAGCCCTCTAGGAGGAGGCGCGCGTTCCTGGACGCGCGCCAGCAACTCCCTTAAGCAAACTGGAGATGAAATGGCCCGGTCGGCCGACAACCGGTTGGGAGACACTTTTCTACCCCTGGCCTGTCCGTCTGCTTGGGGGGTCGAATTATTGCACTTGTCGACCCCCCGCAGAGGTAAGACCTGGCGCTTGGGTCAGCTACGTTAGCTAACCGTCGGGCCTATTCTCCAGGGGGCGCACTCGGGGAATGGCTAACGCCGATCCCGATTGTGCCCCTACGGAGGTAGAAGTTGCTGGAGGGTGGTTTAGCCAGGTATGGGGTTTATACCCGAGTCCAATGGCATATCCTTGGGGCGGCCTTGTCAGCTTTCAGCCCCTTGTCGTATCGTAAAGAGATTCCCCTGCCTTAAAAAAAAGGCTCGAGCCCCTCAGTGGGACGTGTATGAGCTGTTATGATGTCATAATTGTCGTTTTTGTTACGCGCTGAAACGTATACAGGATTTGGCCGGTACCTATACCTCTCACGCCCACTTCTTTTGAATCATCAACACAGCTCATATATGTCCCCACCTAGGGGTTCGAATCTACCCCAAGTTAAGGTGTTAAGGCCTTAGTCAACCACGCGGGCTCAGTGCGGATTGGTAGACTTCACATACACTTTTGAATTTCTTCGCAGACGTATGCAAGTTGCCTCACGATGCTTCTATTCACTGTAGAATCTTCGGATAAAATGTAGGTAAATATGAAACTCGAAAAATGAAAACACATTGGTACATGGCGGTATAAAAACAAGAACCTCCCGATTATAAGGCCAGTGCCCACAACGCCACCGACGCTCGCTCTACCGAACATAAATGAACAAAATAGCAATTTCTTGTTATCTCATTGGTAAGATCATTGTATCTGTTTTATTTATGTGTGTGATCTTTAGGGATATTATTTTTCCATGATACGGTGAGTTCGATGAATAGCACTGATAACCGACATCACTTTGTCTTTAAAGATTTTTATTTAGCGCGAGTCTTCAAGATGAACACGTATTAAAATAATTGAAGGATGCTTAATTTTCTCAACGATATTTTATGGCATTTTAAAAATTTCTGTCTTTTGCTGACTCTACGATCTATCACGATACGATGAAAATTGAGGCATTTTTTATATATCTAATGGATTTTTTTCAACGATTATTGCAGAAATTATAAAATTTCTCGATAAAATACCGCTTTATCTATTTTTAAATTAAATTAACTACTCAATGAAATGAAATAAAAAGTAAAAAAAAAATATTACAAAAAACTTGTGTTTCTAACGAACTTTTACACATAGTACACTACACGCATAGTTCAAAGACCTACACGTTGTTTGACATGAATTCGTTAGTACGGATCAGCTATTACATAAAAAGTTGTGGTAAACGGGAGATAACAGTTTACATTAATTGCTGAGCATTGACCGTTAGCGGTAGGCTGAGCCATCAAAGAGAACATTTGTACAAAAATATATTAAACGCGTCTTACGTTAACATCGTTCATAGCGTTACCTTGAATGAGGTTACACGCAAAAACCATAAGTAATTTCATATTTTCATGACTAGTAATCCGCGCATCCGCGGATAATAGGAGCTAGGGGTTTAGTTTTTTAGTATGATTGTCACGTTTGACAAGCGTTTGACTAATAAGAGCGTTTGATAACAGGCACGTTTTGACTCTTTAGTTGAATAGGCTAGATGACTAAAATTTATTTTTCCTTTAATAGAAGCTCATTAATATAATAAACAGAAAGAAAAAATCGGTTTTCGAATAACTATAAAAACAACCAAGATATAAGGTATTAAAGATTTTTCTCCATCTCTTTCTAGCAAAACGGCAATTTACTCGTACAAGGAGTTTATATGTCCGTACTCAACAATGACGTCACGGTTGATGTCGGATCTCTCTGTCTAATCGTCTTCAAATTAACAACTTAAAATGCTTGTATCTAATGTATTTCTTAGCCGATTTTAATTCTAATTTCACAGGACTGTATCTTTTTCCACGGCATTTATCTTAATCTTAATCATTGCATTTGGTGCAATAATATTTCATCGTGCCGTGTTTTGAGCAATTAGTTTGCCTTTGTGCTATTTAATAAAATAATATACATTTTAAATAATATAGCTGTTATTGTATGAATTTGTGGTACTTACAAATAATTTACACAAAAATAGACATTGAAGCAAACTTTATTTGAAAAATTTAACCAACTGAAATGCATTAAAAAGCGTAAAATAAACTTAATTACTTAGAAATTAAATTAAAAGGACAAAAATATTACGTGGAAAGCTTGATATAATCGCACGCGCCCGATTGAGTGATGTGGATATGGCGGGGGTGGACGTACCAGCAGGCTTACGTATATCCTATCTAAAATAATAGGCTTGGCACTTCACAGAGACGAATTTTCTTGCCGTAAGACACCACTAGCATCTATTTATATGTGTAGAGAAATGTCTCAGCCGTAAACAGAATCTTAATACTGCCAAAAATTCACAATTAGAGCTATTCATTAAATAGGTTCTTGAAACTCCTGAGAGAGTGCCTGAGAGAAACATTTTATGAAATTAATATACACGGGAATTATGATATGAAGTCATGCTATCACGATTAAAATTTACGAGGCAAAAATAAACTTTTCATTATATTACACATCCCAGGGCAGGGAAGTTGTTTAGGGCATTGGGTATTCAACAGAATTTCTATCGATATTCGGAACTTAAGTACCAATTGCTTAATTCAATGTTTCTGCTTTGTTTTATGACAGGTTGTTTTATTTTTTCAAAGTTATTTGTACAGCAATCCCTGACATTCTAGGTCGCTTGTTTCGGGGATGTCAGCATTCTCAGCGATAGATGGATGAATTTTTTTAAATGTTGACTTTCATGTGTGTTCTTTATACCGATAAATAAAATGTGTTCATTTATAATAATAATAATAATCTTTATATACACATAAAGGTAGGGTATACATCGACAAAGAGACAAGTGTAATTAAATGATAACAATATCATACCTTAATGTGAGAGTCTGGAGTCTGAAAAAGGATAAACCTGCTCTACAGATCTCCAGGCTCTCCCATCCCAAGATAATCTATTTTACATATAAATTAAAAATAAAATCAGAATATTCCCAACTAATTTACAGTCAATAACTTATATTACAAATTAGCAAATAGAATGTGATTTAATGAGATAGCTATAATAATAAGAGGAATAATAGTAAGGTGTACAAAAAATACATTTAATAATTTGACATATAATGAACACAAATAAATATAATGACAATTGTCAATATGAATTTCATTTCATATGATACGGTAACCACTTACAATCAGGTGAACCATATTCTAATTACCGCTCATGACACGTAAATCTGCACTATTAAAACTAAATTAATAATTAAATTAAAAAAATAATAATCATCATGGCTATTGCACTATTACGAGTGGGCAGGCAAATATGGTGCATAAAACTTTATTTCTAAAAGTGAATTTCACTTGCCGTATATAATGTGCGGAACCAGGAGTTCGAAAGTGGCACAAGTGTGCCGTGGAGGCTGTGCCGTTGTGAACTTGACCGCCGTAACAAAGAGTAAGTATGTGGCAGACCTAACAAGGCCTGATGTGTGGTTAATGCCTAATTAAGTGACGGGAACGACTAGGAAAAAATTAAATGTTTGACGAAGCAACTGTTAAAGCTTTTAACTCAAAGAAAGTATTCGTTTTGGATGATGAATAGGATTGTTTTCATTTTCTACATTTTTCACAGACTTTAAAAACTCTACAGAATAGAATAGAATGATTTTATTTGTTTCATCATTACATTTTAATACATTTAGTTATAATGTAAAATAGATTTAATTGGTCACGACAAAATGGTCCATGGCTCAGTGGTTACAGAAGATGCACATCTGTTATTCTGCCAAGGCTTACCAAAATAAGTTATATTAATGTAAGACGACATCGATGCGACGAAAAAAATCTTTATTAATATTTTTTACTTACTTTATTATTACAGATGTAATATTTTAAATCATCATAACAAGCCAACCTCATCAAGCGACTATTTGCGATACTTTTTGCGAAATTTAGGAAGAGATAGGCGGTAGCGGCAAGTCATTCCAAATTTTTGCCGTGGCGTACTTGAAGCAGCCGCAAGCTTTGTGTTAAGTAACAGTAACTGGTGACCTCAATCTCTGAGTGATATTATGTTTCTTTTTAAAGCCTACTTTTTATTATATATATAAATATATATAGGTGGTCTATTATTTATCAGAGAGTACAGAAAGCAGGAATAGTTTAATGTAGTTTTCTTAGACATGTTTTGTATATTATTTCTCACAGGCAGATAAGTGAAATTAAATCAGATAAGTAAAATCGATATTTTGATTTTACCTAGTTTACTTCCCTATTATTTATAAGTAAACACTCGTGTGTATTATCTACACCGAGGAAATATGTTGACACTAATTTCTTCACTAAAATATTTTAATGTTTGTTGATTTACTTTGCTATAATTTTAATACTAAAAACTTGAGTTAGTCGGATTTTATTAAAGCCATTGACCTTTATTTACAAAAAACATGCATCACTTTAGACTTAAAGATACAGGAAAGCGCGTATTGAAAATTAAGTTTCTTTGACAGTTGATCGTATTTATATTACGTACGTACGCGTACATACTTAATACGTACGAATTAAGTACGCGTTCGTACTTAATTTATTGGTAGGTAGGTACAGCCAGCTTCAAAAGTAGATGAGCATTTTTAACAGATTTAGTACCATGTCACACCAACTATTCCTTCTATTTAGTATGGTTAGACCTATATTGCATTGAATAGTTGGTGTGACATGGTAGTAAGATGTTTATCTACTTTTGAAGCTGACTGTACATTCTTGGTACATTCTTAGCACAAGCCTTGTGTGGGGATGTGGACGCAAAATATGGAGAGACCGTCCAAGAGAATTTAATTTAATTTTTGGGTCAAGTACATCTATGCAAATTTATAATCATTAAGGCTCTTCAATTTTTTAAACATTTTTAATGCACTGTATTACATTATTTTATGTAAAATATGAAGTCATAATAATCCGTAACCATAACATCGCTTATTGCATAATCATATTTATAATCAACGTTAGCAATTATATCAATCAGCGCGTGTAACAAAAACATTCGGATAATTATACAAATGTGTTATTTCGGGAAATTGGCGTCTTTTAATTGCGACACTTATGCTCTTCCGTAGTCTATCAGTGCGCCTGTAAAACACGTGAAAGTGCAGACTTTTTGCCATTAGGCAAAATATCGTGAGCGTTACGTAACGTCTACGTAATAACTAGTCTTTGGTGATCTTGCGGTGACGGGACGCTTTCTAAGCATTTCAATATATAATGATAAAGATGGCTTGTGTGTAGGTCTTGAGAGAGAACTAGTCAGAATAGAATATTTACTGCGTCATAAGTAGTAGCGTACTCACGTTTAGTTTCAATAGACTCGTCAATAGCGATGCGTCATAATACTAATGAATTGGGAATAGATAACAATTATAGAATACCGGTAGACCTAGCACATGGACTAAGTATAGAAGAGAAAGTGACTAACAATCGTCCTGTCTCGCTTCATTGTTATATGTGTGAGCGAGAAGTAACATGTTATCTGTCTCTTGGACTTGTCCCATTTTGTCCACGGTCCGTGCTAAACATGCAGAGGGAAACACAGAGCTAGAGTTGTCCCTTGTATATTTTACCAGAGGGAGACTCACCAGATTCGTTTACCTCCTATATCTTACCTATTTCTGCCGCCAAGAAGCGGTGGTTGCATTGCCGTGTTCCGGTTTGAAGGGTGAGACAGGCAGTGAAATTACTGGGTATTGTGACTTGACATCCTATGTTACAAGTTGGTAATATACATTGAGGTCCTTGTAGCAATTGTATATTTGCAAATCTTACAGGAACTATATATACTATAGGCGGCTCTAGCCACTTACTTTCGGGGAACTCATTCTCGTAATCTCGACATTGTAATTGTGTCTCAATAGAGTTTCAATAAAACTATTTTTATCACTTTTTATACGATTTTTGTGTTCAAAATTAGTTGTTCTACAATTTCTTGATAAGTCGACAGTGACAAATGTTTTAGTAATTTGTTGGTTAACCAACAATAACTGTCTTAAAAAGCGGTACTATTGAAGCATCATTGACACGCCATAAACGCATTAACGCTAGCAGAATAAGGCCCCAGGTTGGCAGTCTCCTTATTTTGGCAAATTTGTTGATAAAAAAATAGAAAATCGTTCGGGACGGGTAATAAGGGAAGAAACATTAATACGAGTAGTTATAGATACAAAAAAAGGATCTTGGAATACTATCCATCATATTAATTTTCGCAAAAACATAAAGCTAGTAAGAAAATGGGTATTTTTTCATTTGATGCCATTCGATTCCTGTTTTTGATACCGATCAAAACTTTTATGGCACAAACTGAGCTTCGAGTACCCCGAAAACTTTACTCATACTCTTTAGGGAGTCGAACTTAATTTTATTGCTTATTTATTGATTAAAGTAAAATTCATAGCTGATTATTGAATTGCAATATATACTAAGAAAAAACACTTTACTGGGGATAAACGGCAACAACATTATAAAGTGACATTATACACTTACCCGTCTCGCTTTGTCACTTTCGCTGTAGTCCACAGGCTGGCAGGATAGGCTGTAGTCTCCCCACCATCCCGACATCAGATGCTATACAATAAAAATAATCACTTTAAATGTCTTTGTCAATAAAAATAAAGCTTTCACAGAAATTAGGTATAAAGTAATCATAAGTAGGTATTAAATTAATAAAAAAATAAAAGTGACTCACAAAAATCACTTTAGAAAGAAAAATTATACTGAAACACAAACAATCATCAGATTTTTAGATTAAAGTTGGAGCCAGATATTTTCTATAAGATCATCACTCCTTTATAAATCTAATCTTTAATTTGAACTCTTTTTTTTGAAGTCGGTTAAATGTTGATAAACAGTAGTTTGCTCATTAAGCGCTTGCTGAACTAATGACAGTTGACAAGATTTTAATGCTGTAGTAGGTAAATCTTAAAATAAACTTCGTAACAACAAAAAAAAAAAAATTAGAAATGTTAGAGGAAAAAAAAACATTGTTTCTTTTGCCATTAAAATACAAAAATTGTAAGCTTATAGATAGAGCTTATCAACTTTGTAGAAACAAATTGCAAGACATTTGAACAAGTCGAATCCTTAATCGAATATTACAAAAGGTTTCGTTTGAAGACAAATTAAGAACAAAAATTTCGTTGCTAACGAATCAATTAGATAATCAACCAACAACAGTCAACTACCTATATTTACTTATTGATTACAGGTTATTTTGATTATATGATATTTAGAGACGGAGCGCCTGACTGCCTGAAAACATAGTCTGTTCTTTCTAGTAAAGGAAAGGATAGCTATCCCCCAAGTTTAGTAACGGATTATAAAATATAGGCTATGTGGGTTGGAGGGATTCGCAGTGCAGTGACACTGGTTGTAATAATAATCTGTTTTATGAAATTACTATTTTACTATGCCTACGTGATTTATGTGCCGAGCAAATTGATAACACAAATTTCTATCATATCCTCCGTGGGCTGTAGCAGAATATCAGTGTTTTTCCCATATTATATGGGCAAAAGTTCACTGAGCCATGGTTAGATTATGTCGCTAGTTATCGGTATGTCGCTTTTTGTACAATCGTTAATTTTATAGACTGAAAAAATAAAATTAAAAATATTAGGATATTTTAGAAAATTAATATATTATTAAATATTAATTCTTAAAACATTCTACTACCGTGTTCTGAAGCGTCCCTTAAATTATTATCCGTTGTAATAAAAATGTAACCGTATAATATATGATGCTTTTTGTATGATTTAAGCAATTATAAACTGCTTACCTATCTATTTATCGATGTCACCGAGGCACTACCAATTAACACTTACATAGTTACTGTAATTATGGAGGTTCTATCAAGCGAAGATATGGCGATAAATGACTTGCTTTTTCTTGACTGAAGATGTAATGTTATTAAACAAGGTGATAACTCGATGACGTTTGGACAGTTATCAAGTATTTCATATTGTCGTAGCTTAGGATACCCTTAGTGGCATGATGTCACATTCTTTTCATCAAACACAAAAAATGGGAGCATACGTTTTAGGAGTTTCCTGAGCTTGGGTTAGATGTGAGTGTTATGGCAAACCTCTTTGTGATTAAGAAAAGATTTATGAAATCCTCTAATAACTATGCAGCTACAAAATACTGATAAGATAAAGCAGATAAGTTTTCTTCTGATAACGCTGATATTGAATGAAAGGCAGCGGGTGACTAAGGTCAACCTAATTTTCATCGCCGTTGCGGTTTCCGAAGATTATGAGAGAAATGTTTCCAATGCATTGTCAGAAGTGTGAGATGATTGAAAAAAAATCTCCCAAAACCAAAATTTTACCACAACTAGAATCCTATGCATGCTAGGAATAAAAGAATAGGATTAATAGGATTATGATAATTTTAGATATGTTTAAAAGAATCAGGATTTTTAGCAATAACACTAAGCAGGTAGTCGTATTATTCAACTCTAACGGTTTTGTTATAAAGCTTATTACTCGTTGGCGATTCCAATTTCACGGATGCTTGGTCGGGCAAATTATTTAATGGCGCGCCTTGACACCAGAAAATAATCTTGAATATTTCCAAATACTTACTGTGGTTTTACGCAATCATCGATTGTTAGACTTTTTTCGTTATTGGCTATCAAACGAAGATTATTTTCTGACATTCTATGTAGTAAATGTATGTGCGCTTGTTTCTTTAATAAAGCATGTATGTATCTGTTTTACATTGTCTAACCAGTCACAATGTATGGATCTGAATTATGAGCAACAAAGTACATGGTTGAAAGAAGAGTTTACGTGGCGGAGTTAAGAATGTTAAGATGGCTGTGGAGTGTGACTAAAATGGATAAGATCAGGTATAAATATACAAGAGGAAGTTCGAATGTAGCACCAGTGATGGAGGAAATAAGAAGTAACAATTCACATTAACAGAAGAATGTGGACGGATCTCGTGAAGAAAGAAATGCGTGTATATAAAGAATATATAAGTGCTGAGATGACATAATTATGATAGAATGTAAGGAGAAAACTCGTTGCGCTGACTAAAAAAATGGGATAAGGGAAGATGATTATAATATGCATCTATATATCAAACTTGTATGAAAAAGAATAAACGTATATACGCTAAAACGTAGATACGTAATACGCTCGGCACCAACTTCAATATAAAAATGTGATGTTGTATGTATTCTTATAATATTATTGACTAAGTCGGTTATTTAATAAAATATTCTGTTAATAAATTTAATACTAGCTCCCGAAGCAACTTTAAAGAGTACAAGCATGGGTCAAGACATGATCGTAATTGTACAAAGAACTATCCCCAAGGAACCTTCCATCATCAGCTCAGCAACATGAGATGAAGACTACCAGACGCAAATATTTGAATAGCTTTAGATCATCATCATCATCATCATCACAGCTCATATACGTCCCCACCGAGGAGCTCGAGCCTACCCTATGTTAGGGTGATTAGGCCTTAGTCAATCACGCTGGCCCAGTGCGGATTGGTCGACTTCACATACACCATTAAATTTCTTCGCTGATGTATGCAGGTTTCCTCACGATGTTTTCCTTCACCGTAGGAGCGTCAGACAAATGTACATATGAAATTCGAAAACGAAAAACTCATTGGTACATGGCGGTCTCGAACCCGGACCTCCCGATTGGAAGGCAAGTGCCGAGTCCACAGCGCCACCGACGCGCCATTAGCGTTAGCTCCGAAGCTTTAGATACAATGTGAATATAATATGGTAACGGGACCACCTCTGGAGTATACTCTTTCGATTACCAAAAGAATTTGAAATCGGTCCACAATTGGCGGAGTTATCGCTTAAAATATACAGAAAACAAACAAACGCGGCGAATTGAGAACCTCCTCGTTTTTTGAAGTCGTTTATTAAAAAATAATGTTTGTCGAAGCTCACATTATATTTTGAAAGCGTATTTTGAAATTCATTATCGTGATTTTTTTGAAACAAACACATTAACGCATTCAATTCCCTTATATGTTTCCTACGATACAGTCTGTTAATAGACAGATGTATGACCAAATTTCAGGTAAAATATTTATATCTCACCTCGTAAAACATGTAGAGTGACAGCAACACTTGGAACGCGTTGTACGCCACCAAAGTGTTTTGGATCTGGAACGGCTTCTTATTGGCCATCCAGAGGGGGCCCGCCACCATCACGAAGGCGAGGTACACCACCACCATCGCCAGCGTGGGCAGTGGCGTGTCGAACAGGAACCATCCTTGGACTCGGGGATCTGGAATCAAATAATTTGGTGTGAGTCACTACTGCAGTACTTTTTATAGATATTAAAGCAATTTTTATTGAAATATGACTTGATAAAAAGCCCTCTTGAATCGTTCAAACTTTTTTACATACTAATACAAATGGACACAAGAAACTATCAGTTTCATCAGAAGTACTGCGACATTTACAATAAGTTTTTTCGCTACCATGCACAATAACATTAATTTACATCTGTTATTATCTATACAATCCCTCATAAAAGGGCTTTTAGTTTTTTGAAGTATGAACCTTGGAACGGCAATTTTTTTTTCTTATGTTTAATTAATTAACTTGAAAATTTGTATCAAATGATTGTGTTATAGTTATTATAAACATAAATTAAATTAATAATCAATCAGTCGAATCGTCGGTGGCGCTGTGGACTTGACTTGGCCTTCTAATCGGGAGGTCCGAGGTTCGATCCTGCCATGTACCAATGTTATTTCGTTTCTCGAATTTTATGGGTACATTTGCCGATGCTCCTACGGTGAAGGAAAACATCGTGAGGCAACATGCATACATCTGCGAAAAAATTCAAAGGTGTATGTGAGGTTCAGTGTAGTAATAGAATTTTTAAATCGGTCCAGTGGCTTCGGACCCTATTCAATACAAACATACAAAAATATAAATCTTTCCTCTTTAAAATATCACTATAGATAAATATTGAGAAAAAAACAGGTTTTTATTGAAACTTTTTATTGTAGACGCAAATTGCTGCGGAGCTCATTTTCCGCATTCGCAGTAGTCATCCCACGAACGCAGAAGTAGCGGTTACGAGTTCATCACGTCAAATGGTCGCACATCATAATTACATATACGAGTACCTACCTACTTTCTAAAGAAACAGCGCCTCTAATAAAAGCGCAGTGTACCTATAATTACGAAGCGAGCATCAAGCGATTGTTTTAAATTAGGCGAAACTTATTATTTTGAGGTTTTATATGTGTACTATATCTTGATTAATAATAACATTAATATTAATCAGTATTAATAACAAATAAAAATAAATTCGGAAAATAATATTTTTGGTCTTGCTACATAATACCATCAACGCAGCGCGTTGATGTCTTTTGCTTCGGAACAGTAAAATGAATGTTTAATACTCGAATCGCATTAAAATTTTAATTTAGTGCAGTATAATAAGGCTAAATATAATATTTACAATATTATATTTAAAAAAAGTACTTTGCTTTACAAGTAATCAACTTGGTACGATTTTTTTTGCTACCTTAATTGTCGCTTGCAATGAGAAACTAAAATTTTTGATATAATTACCTTTTATGTTAGTATAGGTATATTTTGTAGGTTATTCAATATTGATAGACTGATTAGATTTATCTAATATATAAAATTCTCGTGTCACAGTGTTTGTTACCGAATTCCTCCAAAACGGCTTGACCGATCTTTATGAAATGTTTTGTGTATATTCGGTAGGTCTGAAAATAGGTCGTAAACTATTTTTTATTATGGCAAAACGTAGTTCGCCGGCACAGCTAGTTTAATATATAAAATTCTCGTGTCACAGTGTTTGTTATTGAACTCATCCGAAACGGCTTGACTTTTTATGAATATTTTGTGTATATTTGATAGGTCTGAGAATAGATTGTAGACAATTGTTATACCCCTAGGTGATATTTTTTGGACAAATTTTAGTGTAGTTTGTTAAGTATTAGTAGTTCGCGGGCACAGCTAGTGCTTGTAATAAAAAACAATAATGTAAATGTTGCACTTCAACGCTCGTATTAAAATGATTAGATTCCGATCCGCGAATGTTTTTTTTTATGTATGACCCGGCAAATGACCTCCTCCCGCCTGATGTTAAGCGGTGAAAGAGGCCCAAATGAGTTGACAGGTAGAGTAGGGACGACATCCACTATCCTACCTGCCTGCCCCTTGCCGGCCCAAAAGATGCTTTTTCACGCCTCTTTTGAAGGAACCCATGTTGTAGGATGGAGGAAACACGTGCGCAGGTAGAGAATTCCAAGTGTGGGATGAACGACAGAAGAAGGAATATTGGAATTTCTTGGTACGGTGTGAAAAGGAGGACACAGTGTACGGATGACTCCGAAGGCCCTTACGCGTGTTTCTGTTAAGGAATGGAGAGGGAGGGATAAGGTTAAAGAGCTCCTCAGAGCATTCCCCATGGAACATTTGGTAAAAGGCACTAAGAGAGGCGATGTCACGACGAAGTTGTAGAGGCTCGAGGGTGTTAGTTACCTCTACATCGCCAATAATGCGAATAGCGCGACGCTGCAATCTGTCCAGAGCATCGAGCAGGTACTGAGCGGAGCTGTCCCAAAGGTGCGAGCAATATTCCACGCAACACCTAACCTGAGTTTTATACAACAAGCATAGTTGGTCCGGCGCAAAATACCTACGCACCTTGTTCAAGACACCGAGTTTCCGTGAGGCAGTAGTAGTCCGTGAGGAGGTAGTAGTAGTAGTGTTAAATGGGTTAGAGTTTTAGGAACCTTGAACATGAACAGCGAATGTTGTAGTACGGATTTTAGCCTATGAGATCTATAGACAGAGTGAGCAGGAGGAGTAAAAGATAACCATAAACGCAAATAAGTTGGAAAGTGGGAGGGGGGGGCATATAAAATATTGAAAAAGTGACATAGAAAGAGTTCGCAAGTCAGTTGCGGAATGCGTTAAATTAGCTAGATATTATTTTTATTTATATAAACTTTAATGCAAATTTTGAAAAAGTATGTACTTAATGCCATAGTGCATTTTCTACCAGTCAACCATTGGGCTAACGGAGAAATAGTGGAGGTGCCTTTCCGTAAAAAACGTAACTGAAAAACTTTCATTAACTAAGTATATAAATATATATTTCTATAACATATAAATAAACATATATACAAATTATATGAAATTATTAAAATAAATATATCAACATAAATACCTATTATATACCTATATACATACAGGCCAATGGATGATAATTAATTTAATTCAAACGACAAAAATAATAAGCAGAAAACTTGATCCGATCTGTATGAAGTCGGTGCCAAGCCATAAACTCCTAGGTATTATTTCGGGTAAGATACCTACGTACTTACTAATCTACTACATCTGGTAGGTCCGCCCCCGCCAAATCTATATCACTGCACCGCACTGGGCGCGTTTGATGGAGGACACGCGTGAGTGCACAGGCACCGAATTCAAATAGGTAATAATAACAAGTTTGCTGCTTAATATTTTTGCAAAGAACTTCCTTATGGGACGTTGTAGAGATAAGGGCTAGTCGGCAAAAACTGTGCATTACAAGAAACGGTTGCAAAAACGTTAACGTTAAAAAGCGTTATAAGTAACTCGAAAACAACACATTGGACATCGAGACACGATGCGTATCATTTTCAGAGAATTTTCTAGAGAATCGATTTAGATTTTTAAATGAGAGCCATATATATGCTTTAAATAGTAAAAAATGTTTATTCTTTAAATATAATAAATTCAATAAAGTATTTGTCTAATACCATAAAGAACTTCGTTCTTATCAGATGTCCCACGACACCACATGGCTTTTTTGTCCTTCAAATTAAATGTCTAAGTGATCAAGATTACTTTGTTTACGTTTTTCTCCTTAATTTTTTAAATTCGGTTCAAGAATTCCGTTTATTTTTTATTTCTTGTATTAGTTATTTGTAAATATAACAACTTTATACAATAACAGTTATCTATACTAATATTATAAAGAGGAAAGATTTGATTGTTTGTTTGATTGTATTGAATAGGCTTCGAAACTACTGAACCGATTTTGATGAAAGTTGGTATAGGGATAAGTATAGGATAATTTTCCTACGAAAAAAAAATTCCCACCGGAAAACAAAAATAACGCGGGCGAAGCCGCAAGCGGAAAGCTAGTATTATTTAAAATTCGAGTACATAACATATTATCAAGTACCTCTACGATAAAAAAAATTGCTCAAGAACCGAACGAAGAAAGAGCATGGCGCGAAATGCAACGAATAAAGATTATTGTAAATACCGAATTGTAAGCATTTACAATGAACTAAATCAAATAGTAAATAGCAAAGAGGTTGAAGTTCTATGTTCCACAAATAGCTTTCCAGTGCCCCTACCTCTGTATAAGTAACACTATCTTAATAATTATTTAATTAGGTAATAAGTTAATTTTATTTTAAATTGGTTCGGGATGGGCGCTAATAGTTGTGACACAGTCCTAGACTAATGCAACTATTAACGTATTAATAATTATGTATGTTTGTATGTATGTTGATGTCTTAAATAAAATTATTATTATTATATTATATCTGAAACCCTATAGATTTAGTCCCTAACTCCTAAAAGACAAGGATCCTTCCAACATCAGCTCAGCATGATGGAAGAAAAAAAACCGGCCAAGTGCGAGTCGGACTCGCCCATGAAGGGTTCCGTACGATTTATGACGTATTAAAAAAACTACTTACTAGATCTCGTTCAAACCAATTTTCGGTGGAAGTTTACATAGTAATGTACATCATATATTTTTTTTTGTTTTATCATTTGCTTATTTTAGAAGTTACAGGGGGGGGGGGGGGGACACACATTTTACCACTTTGGAAGTGTCTCTCGCGCAAACTATTCGGTTTAGAAAAAAATGATATTAGAAACCTCAATATAATTTTTAAAGACCTATCCATAGATACTGCACACGTATGGGTTTGATGAAAAAAAAATTTTTGGGTTTCAGTTTTATGTATGGAGAACCCTTAAAATTTATTGCTTTTTTTCTATTTTTGTATGAAAATCTTAAAGCGGTTTACAGAATACATCTACTTACCAAGTTTCAACAGTGTAGTTCTTATAGTTTCGGAGAAAAATGGCTGTGACATACGGACGGACAGACAGACAGACAGACATCTATAAGGGTTCCGTTTTTTACCATTTGGCTACGGAACCCTAAAAAGATACAGTGGAATATAGAACCTCCTCCTTTTTTGAAGTCATTCAACGATGATTTTCGGAGCGGTATTATGATGATTATGATTATAAAGTGATTATGTAATTATGCAATTTAAATAAATTATATTGAATTGAATTGATGGTTGTATTCCCATAATTTTTTGGTGTTTTGAGTGATTTTTTAAGATTTTAATTTTTGTAAAACATATTCGTTGTAAAATATATATTTAAGTTCATTAATCAGGCTAAGTATGCACTCCGGCTATTTAATAGCTCCATATTTTAAGTAAAATATCAAACATTTGTAAAATCTGCTACTGGCTGTAGAATACTTTAAACAAGAATTATCCTGGTTTTAAATAATTACCCAATCAAACTGAACTTAGTACCCAATCAAAACAATTTAATCAAATTTTGACATCAAAATCAACATCAGTTAAAGATTTAGACAAAACACCTGTCACGTCAGCTAGTAAAAATATGGAGCTGTTTCGTTTCCAAATAAAATGAAAAAAAAAATGCAAAACAAACAAACATAAACCCATTGCCAACAATGCAATAGCTGTCGACAGTATTGTTAAACTTGAACTTAACAAAAAATAATTTCACCGCATCCGTCCGTTCATCGTGCCGTGCGACCGCGGCCGAGCTTCGGCATCCATTGTTTGATATTCAATTGTGTGTCAGCAGACTTGATTGCCTTTGATAATTTTTTGAACAGATTTGCGAATCTATATTTCTCCAATATTACACTAGCCATGCCCGTCAACTACGTTTTGCCAGTAAACATAATAATATTGCCATTATAAAATAGGGGGTTGATGGTAGAAGGATGAACATTTAGGGTTTTATATATTTTTGATGCCAAATCATAAAAAAAATAATAGTGTCAAAAAAAATTCTGAAGAGGGCCAGAGCCACCCTTATCAACTAGGGGTATAAAAATAGCCTACGACCTATTCTCAGACCTACCAAATATACACAAAAAATGTCATAATATAAATCGGTCAAGCCGTTTCGGAAGAGTTGGAAAACAAACACTGTGACACAAGATTTTTGTATATAGGGTCATTTTTAAAACATCAACAACCTCCCAGGGGCTGATTCTAGTGCTCAGATGCAGCAACTTTTTGTATGGGATCAAAATCGATATCTCAAAAAAAAACACTTCTCCATACAAACTATGTTAACTGATCGATACTTTAGTATGGGAACGTGGATTTTTTTTTGCGATTTGGATGTTGGTCCCATACAAAAAGTTGTTGCATCTGTGCACTAGAATCAGCCCCTGGGAGGTTGTTGATGTTTTAAAAATTACCCTGTATAGAACGAAGATAAAGCTGCAAATAGAAAGCGATCGATATAAAAATGAATCCCTGTTTCACGCAATAGCTTGAGAACGATCTGACCGATTAAATACATCTTTTTTATATTTAATACTTTGTAGAAGGTTCTTAAGGGAAGAAAGTCATGCAGAAAATTTCAGAAAACTTAACGACTATTTAAACTTTGCGGGTTTGACAGTTCGCGCGACAAATCAGGACAACGTCTGTCAGGCGAGCTAGTTCTCATATTTTTAAGGGACGAGGTAGACCCCCCTGCGACGGTGGGGGCAGTTAGGGAACACTAACTGCTCCCATGCCTCTGGCGGAGAGGGTAGCCCGTACCGTTCCACGTTGGGGCGGTACGGGCCAGGCCGGGTGACTTACGTGTGCTCAGCGCTCTGCGCATGCACGCAGTCGCCCAATTATGGCCGGAGAGGTGTTCCCGTGGGGTTTAGTGGGTAGCCGAGGCACTCTGTCGTGGACTCCCACACACCCTTGCCCCTACCCGGGGGTTTGGACGGTGCGTCAAAGCATTCCCCACGTTAAAAAAAAAAAAAAGGGACGAGGTAGACTGACAATTTTGTCAAGGTCGCTGGAAGCCGTTGGTTGCGGGTAGCACAGGTAAATATAAACGAGCTATGAAAATCAAACACCACTTAGTGTTAAACTACTCTCGTATATACACTTTTTTTTAACTGATACTTTGTTTTTTACGGCTTTACTTTAAAACTGTAAAATAGTTGCGTGAACGTTAACAGATGTGGCTGCTTGGTTAAAACATTGGAAGAAATGTTGGGATAAATCTAAAATTTCCAAGGGAAAATATTACAGTGATATTCAACCTGACATGCCTTCGAAGCCCTGGTTTTCCCATTATCCTTCCACTGATAAACGTGCTACCTCAATCATAAGCAGATTAAGACTTGGACACTCATGCACTCTTCTCCATTTTTATAAAATTGATATACGGGACTCTCTCTTATGTGCCAATGTGTACCAATGTGTTTTTCGTTTTCGAATTTCATATGTACATTTGTCTGACGCTCCTACGGTGAAGGAAAACATCGTGAGGAAACCTGCATACATCTGCGAAGAAATTCAATGGTGTATGTGAAGTCGACCAATCCGCACTGGGCCAGCGTGGTTGACTAAGGCCTAATCTCCCTAACATGGGTATGCTCGAGCCCCTCGGTGGGGACGTATATGAGCTGTGATGATGATGATGATGATGACTCTCCCTTATGTGACTGTCGCACTGAGGAAGAATCTACCGACCATGTATTGTTCAACTGTCCACGAAACCCTTATTTATTACATGATATATTGCCTCCCTTTATTCCTCGCCCTAAAATGTCAAGTCTCTTTTAGCTATGTTAAATTACCCTATTATTAAAATCCTTTGTAAATATATCTCCACTTGCAACATCAAACTATAACCGTACTATGCTTTCTGTATGTGCTACCCATTGATTTGTGCTACCTCTATGTTCTATGTTGTGACGTTTTGTTTTGTCCCTTTTCCAGGTAACCCAAAACAAATTTATTGACACACTAGCTGTGCCCGTGACTTTGTCCTCGTGGAATAGTATCTTTTGTTGAAGTTTATAAAAAATAGCCTATGTTATACCTTATATAATTAGCTGTCTATTAGTGAAAGTCCCGTCAAAAATCGGTCCAGCCGTTCCGGAGATTAGCGGGAACAAACAGACAGACAGACAGACAATTTTTTTTAAATTGTCTGTCAATTTTATTTATTCGTATAGATTTGACCACATTGAAACTAATAAACTCTAAAAACAGCATTTTATCCAAAACTGGAGATTGATTGCCATAACTTTTAAAGAAGAAGAAGAAGTTGGTTAAAGCTTCAGATCGGAATTAAATGATGGTGTTAAAATAACCTGACCAAATTCTAAACACAATCGAAAAGTACACCTGAATTACAAATATAAGTATGAATAATAGTGTGTAAAATGTAGAAATGGTACGCAGAAACGCAAGGAAAAATTTGAAATAAATATCTGAAATGTTCAACCTGCATGATGAGAATGTTATGTTCATTTAATAGCTTGTAACTTCATTTTAAGCACACTAAAGCATTTAGGATGATATTCAGATGACCTCAACAGATGGCTAGAGGGTAAACTGGCAGCATTAACCGGGAACCTAAAGTAAAGAGACGGGACATAGCTATGACGACGCAGTGTTTATATTCTGTCACATCTGTATTCACAAAATAAGAAATAATTTAAAACTTCATCGCAGGTTTTCAGAGAAGTAACTGCTGATTTGTTCGACGATTTCTTCTAAACAACCGAACTGACATAATAAATTACATTTGACTTCAAACTACGAGTATAATAAGAAACGGAATATTGACCGTCAAAAATATACATTTAAATAGAAAGTTCCACATTTTGGCACGAGCTTTCTATTTGTAAAATATAAATTAACATTTTGAGGAAAACCGTACACTTTCGTGATACAAAATTGCAGAATGCAGAATTATAACTATGTATTTTATTTGCGCCAGGAAGGCTCCTTGAGTCGTCTCACATATCTGTCATCGCTTTAACTCATATATTATGTCCAGCTGCTGAGCACAGCTCTGCCCTCAAGCGAAAATGAGCTTTAATACCACTCTAGCGTTTGATTCTCATGAATTCGAGAAAGAATCGAATTTAATTTTTTTCAGACTCAGTTTTTAAATACAATAGAATCCGGGTCTATGTCGCGGTAAAAAAGAACTAAAATGACTTACTGTTTCCTGACGTTTCGGCCGAATCGCATCAGGCCGTGGTCACGGGGTCACTTTGATGATAATCACAGCTTAGCCAATCAGAACACTTGACATGTCGAGCCCCGTCAATTTTTGAAGAAGCGTCACTTGAGTTGTCTCGAGTAGTAGGATCTCAGAAGAATAAGTTATTCTTC
The DNA here is from genome assembly GCA_963935595.1 of Schoenobius gigantellus. Taxonomy (NCBI): domain Eukaryota; kingdom Metazoa; phylum Arthropoda; class Insecta; order Lepidoptera; family Crambidae; genus Schoenobius; species Schoenobius gigantellus. The sequence continues at coordinate 37,718,068 of OZ012549.1, forward strand.
TGATAGTAGCATTGATTTTTTCTATTGAATAATTATTTATTTTAGGGCCGATTTTTCAATCGTCAGATAACCTTTAACTGTAGAATAAATATGGCGGTTTGACAGATTTTCTATATAAAAGCTGTCAAACTGTCATATTTATTCCGCAGATAAAAATTATCTGACTATTGAAAAATCGGCCCTTAGACAAATAAACCTCCAATAAAATATTTTTTTATTTTTTGCATTTTTTTAGATAAAAAAAGGCTTATTAAAATCTACAGTAAGTGTCAAATATAATTAAAAACAAAATAAAAAATATTGAATAGGATAGCAAAAAAAACAATAAAAATCATACTTCAAACTCCCGAACACTCGAAACAACACAAACGATTTTCCATAAAAAATGGCGTAGTTTAATTCTTTCCGTAATAAAATAGACTCGTGTGATTCGACTCTACTGGACTAATGAAAACTGATTTCATTTTTTTAGCTAAAAGCGTACTTACTTTGATTGCTTATCTAGATTGGCACTGATTTCAATAAAAAGCTGATGATTGTTTGTGTTTTGGCTTTATGTTCAATGATATTTTTTGTTTGGAGAATCAATAACCGCTGAACCGATTTAGATGAAATTTGATATGGAGATAGTTTGAATTGTGGGGGAGGATATAAGCACATTTTGTAAAAATAGACTACCCAATTTACTAATTCCACGCTGACGAAGTTGCGGGCGAAAGCTATTTTATCATAATACGTATTAAAAATTGACTCAGGTTCTAGATTTAATGCATGCGTCGAACAAAATGAAATAACCAAATCGGCGAACATATACAAAAAAGATGCAGTCTAACATATAGCTTCCTCCTATTTAATGTTGGTTCAACAGAAGTTTTAATTAATTTTTCACCTCACCCGCTCGGAAAGGCCTTCTTTCTTCTTCGAAATCCGCGTAGAAAAGTCTATTTTAAACGCTAGCATAGCAATGTGAAACTTGAAATACGAACGTTTGGATACGGACTGGGAATATGAATTCAAAGTTAGTGGTCAAATACTTTTTTGTTTAAAAAAGATGAAGCTACATGCTAAAATTGAGTACACGATAAATTCTTCATGGCGCAATGTTCGAATTCCAAATTTTTGTAATGTTGAATTGTTTTATAACACTAGAAGTTATTTTTCTCGCTGAGTTTAGGTGAAAAGTTGTGTGTTGCGCTCGGCTGTAAAGCTATTTGCCTCTCGTGCCTTTAAATCCCTTGTTACTCTCAGAATTCTCCTTTTGAACCACTCGCTTCACTAGTGACCCAAACTTAGGATACTGCACTTTCTCGGGATTCAGATTCCGCACTCGCTACAAAAACCAACTTTGCAGCAAACATAACAAATAATTACTTATTTCTATACTCACGCTATATCTGAAGAAAGTAGCACTATTAGGGTTAAGCAGCAAATAATTGATTAACCTCTAAAACGGTAGATTTAAGTTTCCTCCCACATTACATACCCATCCACATTACAAACTCATATAATTTATTATCATCGACGTAGGTAACAAATATGAATTTATTAACAAAAAGCATTTTTTAATGTTTGATCAAATTTATTGGTATGGGACTGTATTAAATTAGTGCGGCTTATAAAGCCAAATTTGTGAAGACATCATTTTAAACAGATTCGTAAAGGAAGTAGTTAAGAAATTTTATGTTTTCACAGTTTACTGTTTGACACGGTAATAAAATCTACGCTTCAGAACAAAAGGCTGTAACTTAGAAAGTTAAAGTGTTTTTAACATAAAAGTAAAGTTTACTCAAACTTACTTTTAATATAGAAATGCGCATACACAGGAAGGAATTTGAAAGAGAAAGATACGTTTAATTATTTTATTGAGAAATGTCGGTACTTATACTGATGTATTATACGGTATAGGTATACATGTAAAGCTGTGGTATTGGTAACAAATTATGGTCCAAAACATTTACTTTTGCCCCTTGGCGACTGACAGTGAAAGTTGACGCAGGACATGTAAGCAGAGAACAAGCCATACTCAAGTATCGGTGAATTTGCCCCGATTTTCTTGTAGAAGAATATTGAGTTTCGTGAATAAAGGTAAGTAATAATAATAATAATAATAGTGACGGTTTATTCAAAGTTTCTGACCGATTTTCTATCATTACGAATTTGGATCAATACCTTTGTCTTATTTATTGGGTGTGTGGGACTCGATTGCAGATGGTATGATTGTGTAATAAAGTATCATCTATAGATTTCATCTTTGTGATCTTATCTCTAAAATGTTCTTTAATCGCAAATTATTAACACACTTAAAACCATTTCAATGAAGTTTAAAAGATTAATTATTACAGATAATGTTTGATAACAATTATTGGTAAAATTAAATACTGACAATACCTTATCGTTGATTGGACGATACCACCAAAATCTAATTTCAGATGTTTTAGAGGAACATAAGTTCTATTTTATAAAGTACTTACTAGTTTTCCGCTCGCGGCTTCACCAGCGTTATTAATGTTTTCCCGTGGGAATTTTATTTTTTCCCGTAAAATAATTTTGTATTCTATTATATAGAAGACTGTTATTTATATTTATGAGCTAAAATAATAAATTTCATAGAAATTGGAGTAGATTTTAAATATTCTCCATAGAAACTTTCAACCCCTATTTTGCATCCTAAGGGGGTGAATTCCAAAAAACCATGAAACACGTGTTCAAAGAAATGTTTTTAAGAGCATGAATCTCAAGTTTTATCAAAATTGTTGCAAATAAAAAAAAATCCATACAAACTTGTAACCTTTTTTAAAATCCCTTCGTAATGTGCGTCCGCATTTTGAATTAAAACAACTGGTCAAATTTCATGTTTCTACCATTAGCGGTTACGGCTGTGAGTGCATCTATAGATGGGAACTTCTCTTTTTATATATGAAAAGATAGATAGTAAGGTTTTATTACTTTATGTCCTATATTGTTGATGTGATTTACAGTTTAATTTTGTATTGATCTGTATTTTGAGGAATTATTTACCTGGGTCAATCCAACGGTAAATTTATAATTTACCGCTGGAATTTTGTAGGCGTATGCATACAAAATTATAAATTTACCCCCCTGCATATCCAATTTCAGTATTGGTAAATACCTTTAGTTATACCTTTTATATACTCGTATTTACCTTTTTTCAAAATCTAAACATCATCCCCTATGGTCTAATACATTGCCTACATTTAGAATATAGAACCTACAGCTTAAAATCCTAAATGCAATTCCTTTTAACTGATTCCCACGACACCAGCTAAGTAAGTAAGTTTACTTGTGTAATAATGTGTAAATTACTTGTGTAATATAATTAAACTGCAATATTAAAAAATTGACGTATAGTAACAACGTTTTTACTGTCCGACAATAATACCCCAGCTTTTGATTCCTAAATTCCTAGTGAGGAGTACTTGCCCTAGACCTGGGATTCTCGTTTTTACTTCCGGTACTATACCGAAAAAAAAATTTATAACAATATCCTCCCCTCCCTCGATTTGTTGGGGGACCGGAAAGTACATACATATGCATAATATTATTAATACTATGAGAATTTATTTAATAATTACCTGAAACTCTCTCGGCAAGCATCCAATATTTGTTGATGATCGTGGTCCAGTTGCTGTCGGAGTAGTAATCATCGATGGCGATTTTCACGAAGCCCGACATCTTGAGTTCGGTCACTACCCTACCTAACCGAGTAGTTCGTAAAATCACTGCACTCTCACTTCACTGGTCTGTAACCTGATTGTCAGAGCTGTGGCGCCTCTTAACCGGACGAGGGCGGACTGTCACCTGTGAACAAAAGAAACTTAAGTTAATAAGGTTAACACATTTTATGTCCTTGTAGTCTGTGCGGAAAAAGCCGTTGTCAAGGGGGTAAAGGGGCGCCACTATTCCCTATTATTATTTTTTAAGTTAGCACGCTGCAGAATAATGCAAAATTATATCGTCTTAGTAAATTTCATTTTTTGTTACTATTCGTTTGAATTTCCAACTTAATACATTTAGGAATACAAGATTAGAGAAAAGAGGTTTCTTACGATATGCAAAATTTTATTTAGTAGTAAGGTTTTAACACATTTTAACTGACTTTAATAAGAAGGCCATCTTATTATTATTTTTATTGTGGCAGGTCTTATCTTACTCTATCATACTCGTAGTGGATGGATTGTATTTTCCAATTTTGATTTTGCAGGATTATGTTGCTAGTTGATATTATTTGCAGATGGTACATTAAGAAGTAAATAAAGCTAAAATGTACATTATTATTCTAGTTTTAAAAGTAGTATTTTACACATTCACAACCTATTAATTTTCATTTTTCACACCTCACTGACTCTTAGATTTTTCTGTTATAATAATCACGAAGAATTACCGAAATCTCGCGTTGTGGTGCGCGCACATCCTTCCGCGTCGGATGCAAAGCGTACGCAACGTCAAGAGCGCGCGCATCTCATTCCACTGACGAAAGCGAAAACCGGCGAGCTTATGCGAAAGTGCGCGCGCGGCGGTCGTCCGACCGCAATTGAAAATCGCGCGTGCGGCCGCCAATCCGGAGCCTTCGTTCCCGCGCGCCGCGAGGACGTAACTGAGACTGTTGCGACATTGGAAACTAGATCTTAAGTAATGCTGGCACGCGGTTTTTTCGCTTGCGCTTATCTCACGCGATCGCTTGACCAGTGCGGAGTCTGTCCACACACATGCATGTGAAAGAATGACGTTTCTTTACATTTTGCTGATTAGTGACTGATTGATATATAATTTTTAAGCTTTTTCCCGTTGAACTTGGTGTTTTAAACTTTGAAAAGTCACTCAAAGCTCATTTCGTACATTTTGTTTATATAAAATTTAATTTTAGGAAATGTTTCTCAATATTACTTAAATAAAGCTTTTATCTTCATTCAAAAAACGTTCATAACGTGATCGTAAACAACCTGTTAAGTAAATAAAAGTGTTTTTGTATGTTTTTCAGAGTTTTTCAAAACATAGGAGTTAAAACAAACAAAACCCTTCGATCTTGTTACTTTTTATATTTGGGTACTCTCTTCATACCAATACAACTACATTAATCATTGATTATACATATAAATTATTAGCGCAGTTTTGATGTGTACAAACCATATTAGGAATTAATAAAATAAGACTAAGCTCTCTGAGGTTGTGAAACACGCGTGTCTCAACGCTGAGCGTGAAAAACGCCGGCCCACACGAGATTCTTATTTTGCAACGTATCTTCGGACCTTCGGACATGCCCCGCGATTCTAATATTTCGATAAAAATGCGCCTTGGCCGTATTAAGCGGTATTTATTAATGAATCATGAATACTAATTGCGTTAATTCGGTGTAATTAATTGATTAGATGTGGCAGTTATTAAACCAATATTCAAATTTGTAAGGTTCGACGTGTGTTGGTGCGTGCATTCAAATATTGATTGTATTTACTTACTATCCGATTACGATTGAGATCAAATGGACAGCTAGAAACACTATCGTAAGGTCGTAACGTAACGATAGTTCTCTCACTGTAAAATACTCGATGAGAGATATTACGATAGCTAGCTGTCAAATAATAACTATACCACATGTAAAAAGTGAGTTCGAGCCTCAGAAGAATATTTAGTTATTGTTCCGAGGTTCGTGCTAACGATTCTCATGCTTTAGCTCTCATTAACTATACCATTATCATAACGATACCATTTATAGTTCCTTAAGCGACCGTAGCGGCGCTGCTATAGTTTTCATACAAACAATACGATTACTATAAACATAACTATAGTGGTTCGTGTTTGGGGCACGGTCTACCTTTTTTTAGAAACTAGGAAATGAAATAAACACCGTATTTCCAAGTTTGTTGATTAATATTTGTGTTCCGACAATCAAAGGTACGAAGCCAGATCTGTCCAGGTGAAACTCACTTGCATCTATGGCCTTATCGTCACTTACCAACAGGTGAGATGAAGACTAAGATATTCCCCGTTGTGTGTATAAAAAGATATTCTCTAATGAGACATTGACTAAACCTTCCTGAAACCAATTATTTTATGGCTTTTAGTTTTTTATTGCACTTTGAAGTTTTTCTTAATCTTACTTATTGTATAAACCAAATATATTGCTATTGTAATATATACCAAAGTTTTCGTATTTTTTTGTTCACACCTATAAGTTTTTGTCCCTTGAAATTCAAATTGTATAATGTTTGACATTCACTTAATTTTGGACTTTTTTCCAAATTCAGCTTTTGCATAGCGTAAATCTCTAGTATATATTTTGTTGATATAAAACAAGCATAGATTAAGCTGCTAAATACAAATACTAACTATAATCAACCATAGACATCTTACATGCACCTATTTCAAAACGTTTATAATTGCAGTTAACAAAGTTTAGCGGTCCTATTATAAAATGCTTCGAGACACATCCGTAGATCGAAGCCCGTGTGTGGCAACGCGATGGTGCTGCGAAGGCTCCATAGATGGCGCTGCCGCAGATTATAATTTACTTTCACCGCGCTCTGAACTTGTGCCAGATTTAAATTCAGAGTCAATGCCAGGAAACGGAAGGTTTCCTGTTTTTTAGTTAATCGATATTTTCGACTCGCACGCGAGAGTCACTGAAAATATTTAATTGTTTAATTAAGCTATCGTGGGAAACACTTTCATTAACGATTTTTATGTATTTTTATAGCTTGTACGATTTTGACTTGATTGACTTTTGAGTCACCAGTTTCTTGCTAATAATAATTACAGGTACAACGACTACTTATACTCTTAGAATTCTAAAATATTTTAGTAGATCAAAATTTCAAGCTTGCTTACCTATGCTGAATGGAGTGTGTATTGCTGTTAACGTATATATTTTAATTTGGGGGATTACAAAGACAAATGAACGATTTAAGATATGTTTGGATCCTATGCGACCTTAGGTTGACACATTCTACTCAGATCTGAGCTCGCTAGTGAGTGTTACGAGAAAACGCAAAATATTAAGTTAAGGGTGGGCGGGGTAGTTAATTGCGGAGATCCTATAACACCTCAATTAACTCAAACTCACTCGAGTAGCCATGAAGATGCCCAAAATGAAAATGGATGAAAACGCAGTGTGTAGGTGGGTGTGTGTTAGTAATAAAAATAAATGCGTATTTAATTAATTTCATTGGCACGTAAATTTTCACGCCGTAGCAATTATGTGCTATTGCTATGCTATTTGATAAAATCGCCTTTAACATCGTAAATTGTTGGATAGGGCCATATCAAATTCATTCGCATTCGAATCGATCGAAAAGTAGCATTTAGCAGGAGCAGGAAGCAGTCGCCGGGAGTCGCGACGCGATCGTGTGCGGTCATGAATTTCGTATAGCAGCAGCACGCGAACGATTTCGCTTGATCGATGCTAATAAGCAATCGTTTATTTTAGCATATACGATTAATTTAATTATTGCTAATGGACCTTTAGCAATTCATAATTATTACTAACTAGCTGTGCCCGCGAACTACGTTTCGCCTTAATTGTATTTTTTCCCCGACATCTTCAACAAATGTCGTTAATGTACACAGAAATAAATAGAAAAACTTAACAAATTATATACTAAAACCTTCCTTGAGAATTACGCTATCGAGTGGTGAAAACCGCTTGAAAATTGATGCAGTAGTTTTTGAGTTTATCGCGAACAGACAGACAGACAAACGCGGCGGGGGACTTTGTTTTATAATACTCGTATGTAAGGATGCTATTTATTCCATTACTAGTGTGTAGTGTTATGGCTGACAAGATAAAATATGATACAAGTTTATATTTCCGTGATATTATGCCTACACACAAGCCCGTATACAAACACATCATATAGGCCCCATTGCTGGGCATGGGTCTCCTGTAACGAGAAATTTGGTCTACTAAACGCTATACAGAAGTAGTAGCGGTTAACTCCCTTAGTCGGCCTTTAAATCCCAGAGAGGGAAAGGACTGGCGACACATGCATTCTTAATCAATCACCGTGCGGATGCTACAACACACTATCATCATAATACATCATCATCATTTCAGCCAAGGAACCCCACTGTTCGATAAAGGCTTTCTCCAGGCGTGTCCAAACCGATCGATCCTGTGCCTCCCGCATCCAGTGGCTTCCCACGACCTTTTCCAGAACGTCCGACCCCCTTGTGGGGGGCCTACTAACGCTGCGTCTCCCGGTACGTGGCCGCCAGTCCTACGAACGATGTGTCCTGCCCACTGCCACTTTAGACTTGCAATTCTTTGGGCTATGTCGGTAACTCTAGTTCTTCTACGGATCTCATCATTTCTTACGTGATCGCGTAGAGAAACCCCGAGCATAGCCCTCTCCTTTCCCCTTTGAGTGACCTTGAGCCTTCTTATGCGAACTTGTAAGGATTACAGTAACCATTATTTCGTTATATGTAACGTAATATCGTTCGTTACATATAACGAAAGAGTGCTTAACAAACGCTTGAAATTATCAAACACGTTAATGTCAAGGCTATCTAGAGTTTTGTTTGGTGCCCGAATGACATTGGTACGGCCTAATATTGACATTTCCTAACGCGTTAGGAAAGTCGACCTTGCGAACCGCGAAATGTTGATTCTATATTATTTTTAAATATAATTAGTGGGCATTGTGAAGGTTAATTCGACGCTTTCGTCGAGATATTGTTTGCATTGTTTTATGAGGTTTTGTATGTATGAGGTTGCGTTTATCACTGGACAGTTTAGATATTTAATTGATGTGAAAAGATTGTAAAGCAATCAATATTCTTAAGAATTAGCTGAAATAGTAGATTTTACAACAAGTGCACAAAACGAACCATTTTTATCCGAGACCTAATGTCGAGGATAAAATGGTATGTGGTCGAGTTATAAACTCTGCTTTTCACTTCGATTGCGAAGAAATAAAACACTAGTATAACATAACATTTCTTAATGTCTTAAAAAACACATAAGGCAAATAAATTAAAGTAAATATAATAAAATAACAAATTCTATCTATGAACTTTTTATTGTGTTTGGCTGTATGGCTCATTTTCTTTGCCTTAATATAGATAGATACATTTATGTATGAGTAGATACGTTAATGCACTTGTGCACAAAATTCGATTTTGTGCAGCCTATATCCTGCACAAATAAGCACTTTCAGAGCATGAGAAGTGAAAATATACATAAGACTTTTATTTGGACTTGACATCGTAAACAGGGTTTAGAGAGACGGTTTTCAAAAACTTCAATATAATTGTTTCGCGTTTAAAATTAAGTAAACAAACTTGATAGTAGTTAACTTTTGATTTCATAACAGTTTCATTTTATTGCATTTGGAATTCGAGCCCATTATATGCCTATAATAGATATTTGCTCAAATAACTTTGAAATTACATTAGTTTTAAATCTTTTAGAAAGATTTGAAATTTATATTGAAAAATTCCAATATGAAACATTTTGATAATAAGTATACAATAAAAAATACATTGTAAACATAGAAACATTCATAACATAAAAAATATCTTTCTCAATGCCTTTTTGCTATAATTTTTCATTTCTCTACGAAATCGAAAGACAATAAGCACGATCACTTATGATTTATATTCGAAAAAAAACAAAAAATATGTATGTGGTTAATTTGTCGACATAAACATATAAATTATGGAAACTAAAATCAAGTACTACACGACATTGAGCTTTATTTCAAATAATTGGTTAGCAATCATTACACCAAAGAGAATGTTATATTCCAATGCGAATTATTTGCTCATTCCTTCTTTGTAGGTACTATGAAACATAAATCGATTCTATTCATATGGTTTAAGCATTACTCAAGTGTCAGACAAGCTTTTCATTAATTTCGATAGATCATAGTCGTTTGTACAATATGATAATACTATTAAATTGCATTTCATTACACAATTTGATTAATAAACAGATATCCTAACTTGATTGCACACAGGTTCATTATTTGATTTTCTTGGATGTCAAGTTTTTGAAGTATTTATTAGATGATGTTTATAGAATCGCATCAGAACTATTATAATGATAATTAACATATTGCACGAAGAACAACTTAAATAACAACAAGTAACATATACATAGACACAAAAGGCCTAATTGCTCTTGGTGATTCTTGAATTAGTTACCTACAAATTTTTTACCAAATAATATAATATGTAAGTTTTAAAAAAAGGTACAGAAAGTGGTCATTTTCGGGGAAGGAGGGGGGAACTTGATGTTTTCTGTCGTCCACACCGACACACAGATGATCACTAAGCTATTGAGGTCATGTGATTTAAATGTATTACTCGTAATTTTATGTCATCTTTGTAAAAGATGGACAGATTTATATTTACAAATAAGAGTGAAATTTCTAAACGATAGATCAGATCTCGAACATTCTATGAGATACGATTAGCAAAGCGACGCGACGTTACAAAATATGAAAACTAATAATAAATATTTATTAACTATTAATTTAATGAAATCAGAATTATTATTAATAATCACTTTCCTGATGGCATTTTATTTGCCTTAACTATCTATCTATTGAGCTAAATATGTGTTATTTATTTTTTTATTGGACTCTTCGTCGGCGAACTATTTGTGTATTTTACTTATTATTTCAACCTTAGTGTAATAGAGACAAACATTAAACCTAGTAATCTTAAGATCAATCTCAAAGATTCAGGTAGAAGACCTGGTGTCCTTTAGAAACAATGAGATTTCAACAAGCCCATAATGCAAACGCTGTAAGTATAAATTTACACTTATCTAGGGATTGTTGACGGGTCGAGTATTGCGGAATACTCGTACGAACACGTTTTATATATATATGATTTAGTATACAGCACGGGACATGAATATAAACAGCAGCTAATTAAACGATTTAAATTTATTTTAACTGCAGCAATGTAATAAGGGTTTTAAAGTTTATCGACCTCGTTTTATATTTAGTTAAATTAAGTCACATATTTTGTTTCACACAATTTGAATAAAAAAGGAACAGAATAACTAAAACTATATATGTATTGTATATTGTGCATTATAATAGTATGTATTTTTGACCTTAATCATACACCAACAAATAGCCCATAGGTATTAATACCAATCCTATGGATAAAGCTAAACTTTGTTAATATATTAAGAAATATTGGAAAAATGCAATATTATACAAATATTATTTTAAATATTTGTATAATATTGCATTATTACTGAACAGTTTTTTCAGAAAAGGTGGCTGTAGGACAAAACAAAATCAATGACATATTTTATAACTACTTAAGAAGAGAAACAACTTATTATGGGTGAAAGCCTCCTGTCTGATGATAATTACCTTAATGATCATGTAATGAAGCAAAAACGCTGCGTTTACGTTTTGAAGTGATACAGTACTCTTTCTTTAAAAATAATGATGCTTTATACGAGAAATGTGAGAAAATAATAATATGTCTATTTCATTGTAAAGACGTGTCATAATGAACTTGACTTAAGATTACATACTTGGGTAACAAGGAATGTAGCTATTAAACAATCGATTCTTGTTTGAGGTAATCAATGAAAAACAGCCGTAAGAAAAAAATGCACGCATGAGTAATCTCTTGAATAGGTGGCAGCTGCTCATAAAAGTATGACGCATGGCATAAACATAGGCACGGCAATACCAGTTATTTTATCGATAACATTATCTAAAACTTTATTAAAGAAAAATCAGATAAGAATAGCAAAATAGTATTTGATAATACGACTCTATTATAAATCAATATTGATGATCACTGTTTATTTATTTTGGGTTTTTTAAATAATATTTTAAACAATAATAAGTATACAAAGGTAATTTTATTGGAACGAACTCCCTTATGGGACCTTGTGGAGGCAAGGGCTAACCGGTAAAAACTGTACGTTACAGAAAGGCGTTTCAGCGCATTTATTATTAAATAACTCGATGCGTATTATTTTTAGAGAATTTTCTAGAGAATCGATTGAGTTTTTTAAATGAAAGCTATATGGATCCTAAAAAAGAAAAAAATGTCTTCTTTAAATATAATAATAAATTTATTATATTTAAAGAATAAATTTTTTCATAAAATATTTGTCGACTAGCATAAAGAACTTCGTTCTTATCAGGTGTCCTACGACACCATATGGCTTATTTGAATCTAATTTTATAATAACGATATTATCTTAGAACAAAATCTACTGAAGCATAATTTGGCTAGAAAATATGAAAAAAAAATTTAAAATTAAACATTTTATCCTATAGACTTTGAAATCAGAGAAGAATGTTCTCTTTAGAAAAAATAGTCTATACAAATATTGTAATTTTAAGTATTTGCTTTGAAACAAATAAATTTCACGTTATAGAGTTTTATAAACTGCACCCTTTCCTTTATAAAAAAAACTTGCCTTTACTACTCCAGGACTTCTATAATGTTGTGGAATATATTTTTTTATTATAAGGAAACATGAAAGTTGACAAAGAACAACTTAATTTTTAGGGTTTCGTACCTCGAAAGGAAAAAACGGAATCCTTATAGGATCACTTTGTTGTCCGTCCGTCTGTCTGTCTGTCTGTCAAGACCTTTTTTCTCAGGAACGTGTGGAGGTATCAAGGTGAAATTTATATCAAATACCTACTCAGGTCTACTGTCCTTTAAAGCTGTGAAAAAATCAAGCTTCTAAGCCAACGCAATTAAAAGATACAGCCGTTTATGCCGCAAATTTCCGCAAATTTTCGACACTCGCAAGGGAATCAAAACCTTTTTTTTTAATGTACAAATTTTTCAATAGTTTATTAAACATTGGTTAGAATCAAAAGCATAGAGATACACTTCCGTAAAACATTGACATACTTTATGAAATTTCATGATTACTCTTACGTTATTGGATAATTTTCATTGGTCGTTAGGGCTCGCATGTTAGGTGTGCAAGACTTTTGTTATAACTACCCTACTTGTCCTTACATACACTGTAAGAATTTTGACACTGTAGGTACAGCAGACATAATATTTTCCACAAGTCCAACTAGGACTTGTGGAAAATATTATGTCTGCTGTACCTACACCGATTGTCGTTATTCCAAATTACAGTAATTGCCATTTCTGTGCACCTACAAGTGCACATAAGTGCAAATAAGAATTTGTGTTGAAAAGCTTAAAATCAAAGAATTAGATCCATCTACATTTCGATAAAAAAACGCACGAAACCATCGACCCTGTCCCATCACTATTGTTGTTTTTATTTTAAGCGACGCTTATGCATTTGATAATCGGTCAAGTGACCTAGCTCAACAGGTGGAGCGGCCAATTCGGCGGCGTGGCAGTGACCGCGCGGACCGGTCCGGCGGAAGGCCGCGTTGCGACACTAGTGTTGTAAGCGCTATATGATTTTAGCGTGCGCTCGTAAAATATGTTCGTATAGGCACTGGTAAGGTCGCCCTTGAGCGTGTGTCTTGGCTCGCAGGATGAACAAAATGAAGTTTGTCAAATTCTTACGAAAAGAAGTTCTCTTCCACTGTCGCCTATCTCAATCTCAGCTAATGTGCTTCATAATACATCCACAAAAAGCATTCTTTATACCATTGTTTTTACCTGTTTCTGCCGCAAAGCAGCAGTGCTTGCATTGCTGTGTTCCGGTTCTTAGGGTAAGATATGGCAGTAAAATTACTGGATATTGTGACTTTACATCTTATGTCATTTAATCCTGTGTGATTTGAGTGAAATATCTAATAACAGTGAGACTAGTATGAATAAAATGCTTCAAAGATTTTGCTTTCGGTAAGGAACCGAAGGGAGACTCTGTACCAGGGTCGCCTGTTCGGGTACCTCTGTCTTGAAATTATTGGGTGCTATGACTTTACATCTTATGTCACAAGTCGGCAACGTACACTGTGGTTCTTGTGGAGGTTGCAGATTTGCTGCGAATGTCACAAAAACCACATGTGATTGTGATTGTTACCATCTACCATCAGATGGACAGTGTGCTTGATTTCCAACATATTGTAGAAAAAAATAAAGATTAGTACTGACGCCACAAGAAGGACCAAGCTATCTTCATTGATCCAAGATCTAAGGATCGCTTAAAGACACACACAGTCTCTTTCTCTCTGCGGCTTAAGAACTATTTAAACAGACACAGTAAGAGGGCTCTTCTCTCAACAATTCTCCAGCATGATCCGATGGGAAGGTTGTACAACCGCAGCGCCGGCACGCAAGCAGCAGGATATTGCGAGCTCAAGGCGAAATGAAAACTCAGTTCCGATCAACGTTAGGATGTGCCGGGTTGCCTCATAGGCCCGGTCAGTAAACACGCACTCGGCATGTTGTCCAAATGTTATATAAAAAAATACATCGAACCGCCTTCGTGGTCTAGTGACACCACCCGCTATTCATCGATTCTCCATGGGGGCAGAAGTCTCTGCTTGGTTTGGTTGGCGCTAAGGCTTCTGAGCCCTCCTGGCTAACTACCCGCGACTTACCCATGTGTGCCGTCTTAACAACAATGTTAATAAGAGTGTGAAAGTGAATTGTGTTCTGGCAATTAGACGTAAAATAGACAGTTCCTTAGTTCCTTTTGGTTCACCATAGCTCACGTATGTCCTCAAAGAAACGATCGAGCCATCCCTTAGTTAGGGTGTTTAGGCCGTAGTCAACCACGCTGACCCAGTGCAGATTGGTCGACTGCAGATACATCTTTGAATTTTGTTGCAGATGTATGCAGGTTGCCTGGCGATGTTTTTCTTCACCGTAGGAGCGTCGGACAAATGTACACATGAAATTTGAAAAACGAAAAACACATTGATACGTGGCAGGATCGAGCCTTGGACCTCCCGACTAGAAGCGCTCAGTTCACAGCACCACCGATGCTTGCTCCGATTTTTTTTCTTTTAAATCAAAATCAAAATCAAAAGTACTTTATTTCATAGGCCCCTGCGGGCTCTTAAAATCGTCAATTTTACACATTTTACAAAATTATTAAAACATAAAAAATATTCGACTAAAATCAAGCTAACCCGTGCGCTAGTGGCAAGTACATCCGCGGAGTTGTTGCCGCGCATGTAATCGCCAAGAGCGACCCGATTCCGAATGTAGGGGCTAACATGAGAAGAATCGGGCAAGAAACTCATGTGCCAAAACTCTTTTAAAATCGCCAAATGTCTTACAAATTGTGAATATTACAAAACTATTCAGAGAACGAGCAATTCATTTCTTTTACCGCCACGCTGCCTTATCATTCAAAAAATCTTTAACACTGTAATAAGCCTTTTTGCTTAACTGAGCTTTAATTAAAATTTTAAATTTATTTACTGACAAGTCATGCATGTTACATGGCAGCGTGTTGTACATTCGTATACAGTGACCTGCAAAAGAGTTGCTTATTTTATGGAGCCTATATGTGGGCATTGCTAGCTTGTCTTTATTTCTTAAATTTAAATTATGATAGTCACTATTTTTACTGAATTTGATATCTTTATTCTTGTGTGCATACAGTAAGTTTTCATAAATATATTGTGAATGTACAGTCATAATATCAATTTCTTTGAATTTTTCTCTTAAAGACTCTCGGGAGCCCATCCCATAGATCGCCCGAACAGCCCTCTTCTGCAGTACAAAAATGCAGCCAATATCGGCGGCATTTCCCCACAGTAGTATCCCGTATGACATAATACTGTGGAAGTAGCTAAAATAGACTAACCGCGCAGTTTTCACATCTGTTATTTGACGAATCATTTTTACGGCGTATGCTGCAGAACTTAGTCTGTTCGATAGGCATTCAATATGAGGACCCCATTGTAACTTAGAATCTAAAGTTATACCCAGAAATACAGTTTGATTGGCCAGCTCTATTTCCTCATCCCTAACCTTGACTTTGGCTTTAACTAATCGAACATTTGGCATAGTGAATCTAATGCATTTTGTTTTACTTTCATTTAACAACAAATTATTGGCGCCGAACCAGTGAACGACCTTGGAGAGTGCAATGTTTACTTCGTCAATATTAATTTGTCCACGTTTAACTTTAAATACTAAAGACGTGTCATCTGCAAACAAGACTATCTCATGGTCGTGTCTTACAAGGTGAGGAAGGTCATTAATATATACCAGAAATAGAAATGGACCTAATATTGAGCCCTGCGGCACCCCCATTTTTACAAATGATCCAGGTGACTGCTCTCCATTGATGACCACCTTTTGAATCCTGTCACTTAGGTAAGAAGTGAGAAAATCCAAAGCGGTACCACGGATACCGTAATAGTGTAATTTCCTGATTAACGTCTGATGTTGGACACAGTCAAAAGCCTTCGATAAGTCACAAAAAACACCATAGGCATCCTGCGACTCCTCCCAGGCCTCATAAATGCACTCTAACAATTTTATTCCAGCATCAGTCGTGGACCGTCCGCGGGTAAAACCAAATTGTTTGATATGCAGTAAGTTATTATTACTAAAATGTTTCTGTAATTGCTTAAGCGCGGTTTTTTCAAAAATTTTACTGAATGTTGATAGTACGGATATAGGACGAAAGTTAGAAGGATCTGAAGTACTACCAGATTTAAACAATGGAGTTATTTTGCTAAGTTTCATCAAATCAGGAAACACACCACTATCAATACAGTTGTTGAAAATTAAAGCTAAATGTGTAGCAACTATTTCAATAACATTCTTTACCATATATACAGATATTCCCCAGAGATCGGCAGTTTTTTTAATGTTCAACGATTTGAAAGTGTCTATGATGTCACGTTTACTAATATGGTTAAATTTAAATACAGTATTACAATAAGGAACATTTTCTTTCAACAAGGATTCTGCAATGGGGGTGGAAGAGCCTAAAGTGCTTGTCAAATCTACAGGAATTCGAGTAAAAAATTTCTCAAATTCATTAGCAACATCCGAGTCTGAGCTAATAAATTTACCATCAATTTTAAGTTTATAATTATTTGCTGAAGCTTTTGTTTGGCCAGTCTCTGCATTGATAATTTTCCAAGTAGATTTGACTTTGTTTGTACTGTTATAAATTTGAGCACTAATATATTTAATTTTCGCAGTTTGACAAGCCTGCTTAAAAATTTTTGAGTACGACTTAACATAATTTTGAAAAGATTCAGTTCTATTAAACTGTCTTTCTGAGTACAGCTCATACAATTTTTGCCTACTTTTGTGTATTCCTGCAGTGGCCCATTCGCTAAACACTGGATTAACAGTAACAGTGATCTCTTTGGTTTTGAAAATTTTGTTAAATTGGTTGCAAAATGTCTCAAAAAATAAATTATACATATCATTTGGTGACATATCCGGTGATAAAAAAGGAAGTTTACAACATAATTCAATTCCAATACGTTTCAATCTGTCAGCAGTTACTGGTCGACATATAATTTTACGTTTATTGACTTGTTCTGTGTCAATTTTGAAGCAAGCTAATTGCCCGCAATGGTCTGAATCTAAGTTTGTAATAATTTTCTTACTTACAGGTACTAGATTACTATATATATTGTCTAAACAGGTTGATGTTGTGTTACAGAATCTAGTAGGCTCCATAAATAAGTTGGAAAGATTGTGTGATTTAAATAAATTTAAGATTTTATAGGTTTCAGTGTTCTTTTTAAGAAGATCAATATTAAAATCTCCACACACAATCAAGTATTTTTTAGATCTACCCAATTTGTTCAAGGCTTCATCCATGACTTCCTCAAACCTATCATAGGCTGAGGAACCAGGTTTGTATACACATACCACAATGAATTGCTCAAGTTCTATACATGATAGTTCTATTATGCATTCTACAGAGAGAGACACAATATCTTTCCGTTCTTTAAATTTTAAGCTTTTGTTTAACAGAATCAGTGACCCCCCATGTACTGTGTTGACTCTGCAGAATGAACTACCAACCTGGTGATTATTGAAACTAAACATGAGTTCACATCCCTTAAGCCAATGTTCTGTAATACACAAAATGTCAATTTGTTTTGAATTCATGAATAATTCCATCTCTAATTGTTTGCCCTTTGATAGTCCATTACTATTTTGATGCACCAGGTTAATATTTTTTATTTTATTTAAATTAATACATTTATTTTGAGGGCATTTTTGAACACATTTTTTTTTATTTGACTCTAATGATAATGTCATATTAAAATCATTATTTATGTATTTATATTTGCAAGAGGATACCTCTTTTGTCTCTATATCTAATTTAAATAGCTTGGAACAGATTCCACTGTCATACTATTATTTAAATTATACTGCTCAATAGAGTCAGTTTGTTTAGCCAAGTTCTTGGCTGAAGTTAATAAAAAATATGATAGTGAATTTGCTATCTGTCCTTTATAATATTGAGGCAGGTAATATCTACCTTTAGTCAAAGTATATACATTTTTACTAACAATACTGTTAGAGTCAATTACAAGGAATTTATTATTATACTGACTGAATAAATTCAGAGTCATATTTAAATTAAATCTATAATTATTTTCCGCATCTGGCAAATTTTTTATGTAGGGGAATGTAAACATTACAATTTTTTTAATCTCTAATTGTTTTAATTTTTCAAAGTAATAGGTTAACTTTTTTTTGTTGACATTACCCCTATTTCCAATAAATATAATTAATTCATCATCCTTACTAAATGTGTAGTTAAATATTTTGTGCATAATTTCATGTAAATTAGCACAAGGAAAACAATTATTTATAATCGACTGCTCCGGTGAATTTATCTTTAAGCGCAAATTTGAGCCCATGTCCTTACCAATATTATCGCTGAACATAATTATATTTTGAGAGGAACTGACGTCATGTATACTGCCACACAATGATGATGGAAGTAAAGGAGAGACCTGGGACTCTGAGGTTACCGGAGTGCCTTGTCTATCTGGTGACTGTGGAAGATTGCCGTTGTTACAAATACAACACTGATTTTTAACCAGTGAGTCAAAGCGCTCAGAATTATCTTTGGATAACTTTAAAATTTCATCCACAGCCATAGAATACTCCTTAATTGCCCTTTGAGACAATTCATATTTCTTTGTAAGATTTTTTAAGTCATTTTGTAAACTTTGTATTTTTGACTCTAAGTATTGTGTGTCAGTTTCATATTTTTTCAAGTTATTTTCTAATTTAAAAGTACATGATTGAAGTTGCTCTCTTAATTCAAAATTTTCCTTTTTTGTTTTAATATTTTTAGTTTTAATATTTTTAGTTAAGGATTTAAAATATTTCATAGCTCTTTTTGATTTTTTTATGAACTTCTTTATTTTTATATATTTTTTTAGTTTATTCCTACTGCAAAATGCTATTCTTGACTTTTCATGTATTGAGTCCTCTTTGGTGAGGTCTACAATGGTCAAGTTAGAAATTGCAGGAGCAACCAACTGCGGGGCACAACTAACCAATTCTTGGTATAGGCTGTCATTCTGCTGAGCAATGACTTTCAGAGCAGTCTCCTCCAGATCTGAGATGTGATGATGGGCCTCACGTAGTTCCTGTTCCAATTTGGAAGTTCTTCTAAGGGTCTGCTCGTACTCATCACTGCATTCATCAAACCTATCAACTATTGACTGGAGTCTGTCCCGCTCATCAACAATATCATTAAATAATATCGTTACATATTAGTGTAACGATGCCAATTCACTTTTAAGCTTACTGTTATTATTCAAAACCCCTACTAGTTCCTTCTCATTATCCTCCCTTTCATTTTCCAGTTGGACACATTGCTCCTTTGCAGTCTTAAGTTCCTGCAAGGTCAGTTGAAGTTTAGACTCCTCTTGGCGTGACAAGGCCCTTCGAGTCATCATTTTAAGATTGTAAATTACAAGTAACAAAATTTATTAACGAAGGAACAATTTGTCAACTAAAAATGGGAAGGTAGGTATTTCTAAAATTACCGGTTAATCACAATATAATATTTAAATGATTATATCAATGTAGAAACCGACTATATCTTCATTGAATATCCGCTTATATACGAGATATAATAATAATATTCAAGAGAAACAGTCAGTCAATACTTACTTTGATAAAATCAGCTGTTTCGAGGTTAGCGGTAACGACACTTTTATTTCATTTAAAGTCACAAACAATCACAACCATTAATTACCTATAATTAATCACTTAAATGTACACCTATTAAAAGCTTAATATTGGTAAATGGGCTTTAAGAAATTAATTTAAATAATTAACAAATACGGAGCATAAATATTTTGATGTTTGACTTAGTGTTGCCAGACGAGAAAAAAAAAAAAAAAAACGACGAGTCTTTTTGGTTGCCTGGAAGAAATGGCTCCTCCCATGGAACAATAATTACGAAGTATTTCGTTAAAATACTTCCTCTAAAGTTTGTGACCTCGAAAGTGTTCCCAAAATGCTGGCAGCATTTTCTCTTTGTGTTGCAATGCTTATCCATTGCATGAGGAAGCTGCCATGGACTATAGTTTTTTATTTTTCATATCCTGCAATCATCCTAATTGTTTAATCGCGCGCCGTGTCGCTAGTTGCGTCGTCACTCACCAGTACTGTATCTCGACCCTAACAGTGTCTACTCGTGAACTCATCCAGACGTTAAACAACATAATGTTGCTTGGCTGCAGTCCTTCGGGATGTAGATACCTCTACATACCAAAGGACTGCAGCCCGCTAGCTCTATTAGTTGAACTTATATTTTCAGAGTTTTTATACTTGTCAGCTGTGGACCAACTACACAAGGCAAGCTCTTTTAACATCCTTAGAGTGCAGTCGGCCTACCAAGATGGTGCAGCGCGTCGCAAATGTTTGCCGATGCACGCAGCGGGTTATGGTGGATTTTTGTGCCATTTTTGGAGCAGACTACAAAGTGTTAACAACTCACTTACAAGGACAGTAAGTATGTGAAGAAATACAATGAAAATAAGATTTTTGAACACTGGTTGAAATTGCACCGTAAATAAACAGGAATTAAACGTAATAATGCATAAGTATTTAAAATTTGTTTGAATTGAATTTTGACAATGATTTGGGGTTTTTTATTTAAGCCGAGGACGGTAACCATCAATACACACGTGTATCATACAACGTTTTTCAACACACTTCTGAATAAAACAATACTTAAATAAAAAACCATTTTACATAGTAGATAAAAAGTTTACTTAGAGAAACAATTAGTAAATGTGCAGTTAGTAAAATTATAATTAACTATTTTTGATGACATAGCGGTCTCATCAGATAGATTATTTATTGAAATACTTTCATGTTCTATTGTTATTTGTGATGGTTCATTATTCGTGTAGGTAGGTGAAATCCAATCATTGGACGTACTTGGTATTTCGCCAGTAGGATGCGTCTCAGAATCAAGTTTAATTCTTTTTGTGATTTTTGCACAAATTTCCTTCTTGTTTTGTATGGAATCTTCTACGTATGATTCTGCTACATTGCTAGATCGCCACCCGCCATGTCGCTTCAAAGTCATTATATCAGCTCCTGAATTTGCCAGCAATGTAGCTGAAGTTCTTCTGAAACTATGTCCAGTGTAGCTCTCAGCATCTACTAAACCCAAAAACTTAGCGATTTCTTTAGGCATAGAACCAAATTTGTTTATACCTATAGGCTGACAGGTACATTTACCATTCTGGTAATTTAGAAAGAAACGGTCATTTTTTGTTTTTGGCGAACGCAAACTTTCATACTTCTTAACAATATCATAGAATGGACCGTGTATGGTGAATGACCTAGGTATTTTATTTTTCGTGATAGGTATCTTCACTAAAAGCATCTGGCCATGGTTCTCTATATCTTTTACAGTTATATTTGTTAATTCTTGTATCCTACAGGCACCAGTTACACCAAATATTAAAGCAACCTGAAACAAAAGAAACAATAATTAAGGTCAACACACAACACAAGCTGCTATTAAATATTTAATTAAAATTAATTTAACTAACCTTTGTAGCCAAATATTGGTTATCTGGAGCATCTTTAATAAATTTTTCAATATCATCAGATGATAAAACCTTTGATTTTTTGCTTCTAAATCCATCAGATAGTCTCTTTAGATAAACTGACAAATTCGAGTATGTTTTTAAGTCCACTCCATTCTTTGTTCGGACTGTACTTTTTAACATTGAGTAAATACACCACAAAGAGCTAGGTTTCTACTTAGAAGATAATTCTTTAAAGTACGCCATGAACACATTTTCTGAAAAAGACTGCGTATTCTTGTTGTTCTGCCATTGTATAAAATTTTGGTACGCTAATAGATATTTTTCCTTTGAGTTTTCTGGTAGTAAACTTTCCATAACGTTCTGGGCTTCACATCTTATATCGGGCGGTGTACAACATAAATCATTTTCTTCATAAATTGTATTTGCAGACATCTTAATTAATAACTAACTAAATAACTTCAAAAGAGAAAACGAGACGAGTTGTGAAAAATGTTTCGTAATGGCGGGAAAAATTAATCAGTTTTCCTATGCGCGCGCATCGGCCATAGACTAAAAAAATGAGGTTTCTTTTTTTTGGGCTTTTCGCGGATAGCATTTTAGCGCAAGTGTAAGCGTAACTCAACCAATAATATAAAAAAAAAACTATTACTCACTCGTGAATAATAGTAATGAAAAAGTCACAGTTTGATTATAGGTGTCATTATGTGCCTAATTGCCATGGGATTAGAGCCACTTTATGAGGAAGTGTGTTGAAAAACAATTTTTTTTTGGTTTATATTCTGCAGAAATGCTAAGCTCTACCTTTAAAACAATTAGATGCCTTTGCATATAACGTGAGTAATTGTAATACACTTTCCACGCTAGATGAACCATATATCATTACAAAGCAGCATAAATTGATTAAGGCCGTTCGATATAACGATACTTAGTCATCAGAAATTTTTATACACGCTGTGTAGTCACTCACTAACTAGGAAGTGATAAAGGTAACGTTGCTCGCTGACCGTCACCTTTTATAAAATGAATTAAAATAACAAGAGTTAATGTAGCAAAATATGAAAACATATGTTGCATGTATCATTAAATGTGTGCATACATTTTTTTATTTATGTTTTGGCAACAAAGGAGGCGGATGAACGAAGAGTTCACGTTCACATAATAAATATATACAGAAGCAACGATACACCGAAATATTATTATAGGGTATGCAATGTAGCCATCAGAAGTGGAGATTTAGTAGGAAGATTTTGGGACTAATCAAGCTACTTTTTTCCATACAAACTAAATAAATTAATTTTTGATCCTAATTTGTCGACAGTAAATTAAAATTTTGAACTACGTCGCTTTTCACATATACTTAACTCTGTCGTCTATACCTCTTATTGGCGACGCGACGGCCAATCAGCAGGATTGTATTCGCAGGTGCGGGACCATAGAGTTTCAAATTTGCGAGATATGTAACAAAACAGAAAGATGGAATATCGCCGTTAATAGTACGCGAGAATTTAATTTACTAATTTATATAATTATTGATTTCTAAATTTAAGTTTCTAAGGTTTAACTGTCTAAGGTTTTGCGTTATTAAATTGACACGTTGTATTGTTGCGAAAGGATAATAATTTACAGAAACAAAACTAACAGCCGGTTGCACCAAATCTACGTTTTACGATTTCGTAAAAAAGTAACAACTTAATACCTAATAATGAGTCGTTTCACTATTAAATATATGATTCGCGCTGTACATTTAATCTTTTTAAACGTAGATAAAATAAAACTACAATTGAAACTAGATTATGGCGCAATCCTTACATATTTATATTGTTACTTTTACGAAAAATCGTAAAACGTAAATTTGGTGCAACCGGCCGTAAGCCTGTAATTCATCGGCTGCCGCCCCGTTATTATTCAAAACAAAAGGCAATCGTTTTCGATTTTGGCAACCAATGTGCATCCATCGCTGCATTGTAGATACAGTCGGCACAAAGAGTTGTATCGACGCCGCAATGAATTAATTATAAGCGATGCTATCGTGATAGAATTTCACTTAGACATTAATCCTCTGAATCACTGAAGGGTACGCTCCCATAGCATGAGTGTAGTCAATTGAACTACGAATCCGTAGTTTCGACTACGGACTCTGTAGTCTTAAAGACTACGTACATTGGACTACTTCCAATCTAAGATACGAATATACATAGTACACAAATATTAATGAACTATTTAACAATCCTTAACAAATGCCTCCAAATGCATCTTGCCACACATACATATCAATTCATTGTTTGTATTAAAAATGAAAATAAATTTACATTTTCTTTAAATTCGTAAACTCTACAACCAAGTTGTCAATTAAATAAAAATGGTTCCATTACCAGTATCAATTCATATTTAATTTTGTTCAAACAATCAACACGCGTGTTAATTCGTAAAATGCCAATCAATAAAGATGTTGCCGGTTTTTCTGAGTGTATTATTCACATTATTACGTAGTGGTGTTGATCGTGAAAAACAAATAAACGGTATCACGCGTGCACAGGTAATTCGCTATTGCTTACTGGATTTTTTAAATGTTGCGATTTAAGTTTATTATTTTTTTGTATGTGATTTAGTTATTATATTATAGATGCGTGTTCTGGCATATAGTTTACTAGTTTTCCACTCGCGACTTCGCCCGCGTTATTTTTGTATTCCCGTGGGGTTTTTTTTATATTTTACCTTTTTTAATTAAATACTATAGAAATATTTTACAATAAACATCTCATACCCATTGATACGCGCTACACGTGTTATTTATGAAAACAATAAGTAGATATAACGTAAACTGATATTTTAACATAATGTTAAATTAAAATTTGTCATATTATGTTAATTACAACGTATATTTACATATTACAACTTGACTGACAGCTTATTAGCTCAAGCAATAAACAATTTTAAACAAACTTTCTGGTACGGAATCCAAATAAGAAATCACAAGACAGATTACAGTAAAAAAAAATAATCCCAAACTGTGTAAGTATTCGTTCTCAATAACCTTTGACCCCATTTTTTGCACTTGTCACAAATGATTGTCAAATTTGAGACGAAACAAAAGGATACTATAAAAACTGCTCACTTTGACGCGAATGGAATTCACTATTTTAATTTTCTTTGTTGCGAGTCTCGACGTTTTTTCTAGAGTTGATAATTAACTGCGACGTATTTCCTGAATATTCGAAAACAATGCTGTTTTGACATAAAATAAGCTTTGTACGCAGGCCAGTGCCCCGAGCATTTTATTAGTAATAGATACTACGGAATTTACCTTCTTAGAGCATCAATCTATGCGCTCATGTAGTTCGTTATCACAACTTCGGCTGTGTAAACTTAAGCGTTGATTTACAAATTAAAACTTAAACGTATCGGTCCCTATAAACTAAAATTTATAAAAATAAAAATTTAAAACGCCTGGTTAAGTTCATGTTTTGTACTATTCTGACGTATATGAAATAAACCAGACATAAAAAAGTTTGAATGAATGAACACTTAATTGCACAAAATGCGGCCTTATTGCTAAAATAACAATTTCTGCCAGGCAACCTAAGGATAATGGAAAATCTCTAAAAGTATACTGTGGAGCTCGTGAGGTGAATGTTTTTTGGTGTATATTTTTAAATACCTACACATAACACATACAAAAACAAAAACATTTGCCTGATACCTACATCCTTACTAATATTATAAAACGCAAATGTTTGTGAGTATGGATATTTGTTACACTTTAACGCAAAAACTACTAAATGGATTTGGATAAAATTTTTTAGGTAGAAGGATTACGATAGGGATTAATAAATAGGCTACTTATTATCACGCAAAAGTAGGTAGTTCCCGCGGGAAAGCAGCTTTACAGTTTTTACTTTGAACTTATAAGGCGAAACGTAGTTCGCGGGAACAGCCAGTATTCTATATTTTATAGTAAATATTAACATATTTGTTGTTAATATTTACTATAATTTATAGAATACTAGCTGTAACACAAAATGTAACTTTAAACAGATTAAGTTCTATATTCTAGCTAAAGGAAATAATTTTTCCTCTTTAGTCGTAAATAAATCCTGTGTATGTGCGCATGTGCATCTTAAAGCCTCAGCCAAAGAGTTTCACAGCGTAATCGCTTTCTTAGTTAAAGATTTTTATTACGATTAAAGGTCTAGTATTTCACTAAATCTGCTTAGATATTATTGCATAATTCACTAGTAAAAATAAATTATATATTGTCGTTACTATTAGACAAGGAAATTAAGAACCTATGGTATCAGTTTTCAACTGAATTGATTAATTAAAATGTGTCTTCAATTAACTAATAAGTTAAGGAGATAGTAAATTATAAGGATTAAACTTTGCCTAACGTGATTGACACTAAATACCTATAACTTGGAATCGGCCGTAGATCTTTGTTGGGAACGGAAGCGTTCATTTGTTGCTTCTCAATTTTTTGAAATAAGTATTTTGTTCGTGTGGAGCCCTAGGCCTACTAGGTGGAGTACCCAGTGTCTGCGGAAATTTGGTATGGAGAGTTTGAGTTGAGTTGAATGATAAAAGGTGTAAAAAGGGTGGGGTTGGGGGGAGGGGGGGAATTTGTAAATGAAATCAATAAAAAGGATATCCACGCGGACGAATTCGCGGGTAAAAAGCTATTATCAATATACAAGAACATGTTTGATGCCCAGCGAAGTGTGCGAAGCTAGTTAAGTGTAATAGTGTACAAATTATTTTAACTATATGGAATTTTCCCTAGTTCTAATTATACGGATGTAGAGACAACAAAGATGATCACAGCCACAATTATAGTATTTAATAAATAATTTCTGCTCGTAATATAAATTACTTTTGCTTTGTCATATTCATTGCCACATCAACCACAAACTCCTCAAGGAGAAGACTGTTGGCGCCGACTACCACCGGGCCCAATGTGGACTAGTGGGAAACCCCAGATGCTCCTGTTTGGATTCACAGGGCTTACCATATGCAGCTGGTAAGGTTGGCATGGGTGCCGCAAAATTTTTAAGTGTACCCGCATGTATACGATAGGTACACTGATTGACATGACAAACTCTTTATGACTAACACCAATTTCTATGTCATATTTTATGTCTGTGAACTTTTATATTTGCAAGTTTTCATTCTATTTCAAAATGCAAAAAATATTGAAACTATTTAATCAATAACTACATGGAAAGTTTTGCTTAAAAAACTAGTTTTACTCTTAAATTGCCACAGGAATTTCTAAGCGAAATCTGCGGGACATCTAGTACCTACTATTAGCTAAAATTCACCCACTTCAATTGCCTATTCAGTCCTTCAACACTATCTAATTCTTATTTATATTTTTACGAGACATTAAAGGCGCCATCTTTCCTCTTTAATCAGTAACGCGGTGCTCTCTTAAGTGCATCTAGTTGACTTCCACTATAATGATCAATTTCTATCTGGCTGAAGAATACGGGATAAATTAGCTTCCACGTTGATAGTCAAGTCAGGTCTTTTATCAACTGTAGACAAAAATTACTCTAGATCTTTCATCAACTTACCAAGCATAGCGTACACATTTAGTATCAAATTTTGTGACCTCGGTAATTAACATAATATAAATAGCATCTTATCTAGAACTATCGTATGGTTTCGAAAGTAAATTATTCAAAACACAATATGCACAGAAATCAAGTGTTTATTTGGAGATCAAATATATTAATTTCCATACAGCATTCGATGCAAGGTAAATGGGCTGCGCGTCAACACATTTCTCAAGACGAAATCAAAAATTTCCGATCACCAAGGCGACGAAAATAATATGGACCGATTTTATTGACCAATGTATAGTCAGGGTTGAATGTTATTTTGATACTAGCTGCGTCATAATGAAAGTGCTCAAGCGGTTTTACATGGCTTTATCCGATATTTTTTTAGGAAATGTTATGCATCTATAAGAGACTTTGACACGAAACCTCCACCATCTACTGTTGGGGTCACATTAAATCAACCCTGTTGTCCTGATATTATTATTGGGGTCTTCCATCACGAAGACCCAACTCACTAGATCATCCCTTGACAGACCGGAGGCGGTAGGACGTAGGCGTAAAAAATTGTCCGGTTTAAGTCACAGTGAGATTATTTGAAGTAAACCTTCTTTAAGGTTTGAATGATTTAATCAATATCTAGGATCTCATTTTCTGTTGAACGGTGGTTGACTGATAGATGAAGCCATATGGCATTAAGTCAGCCGTTTCTTAATATTTATTTACATTATAAAAGAATTCTCTGTAAGTCAGTTGTACCATTGACTACCTTTGATGGTACATAAATAAAATAATAATTATTATTTATGACTAAAGTAATAAATATTACATTGTCCTCAATGAGTAATTTTTAGTTAACTTATTATTATTATATGTATATTAACAAAGTACAGTATTGAGGTAATATGTTGGCTTATGTTGACTTATTCCGCTTAAAGTCGTCTTAAAATATAAATGTTCCCTTTGGGAGATACAAGTAATTAAATACTGTATATTTTTCATCGCATTCTTAAAGGACTATCCATTAACGCCAAGAGTAAAGCAGCAACAATCAGAGCGTAATTCATAATTTTCTGAGAATTCATTATTTGGGTAGTGGTGTAAATTATTAAAATATGAATGAATGAAGTAAATAGGTAGATAAATAATAATTAAAATATAAGAAAAATATTAAGTTAAGTACGATAAATTTGTCTCGGAAATAAAATATGATATTGTCTTGAAGAAAGTCGATGGATTAAAAAACAGAGAACATTTAATGCTATCAGAATAGCCACTAGTCACTTTGTTACGTTATCGTCAAAATTGAAATACTGTTTTCAGAGTTGCTCAACAATTTCTGTTAGATTTTCACTATCGTCCTGCTGATGTTTTCTAGGTTTTCCGACAAAGAGGCCAAGGGAAGTGAATCAAATAGCCAGTATATCACGATGCTATTAAAGAAGCAGCTGCATCCATTAATGAGCTAAGCCAAGGACTGGCATGGAAATGAGGAAATTGCATCATTTACTAATGATTAACGAGGAAGGCAGAGTACAATGTTTTCGATCACTCGGATGCGTATCGTTACATTTGGGTATTGGAATTTTGTAGCAATATGTACAGTAAGCTATACTGTTTGACCTTTGGACCGTTCTTATGCCGCTCGTAATAGTGGCGGTTTTCGCAGTGTAAATGTATAGTTTGAATGGGAGCTTACTGTACCAAATTTCCTCTCTAGTTACTCACAGCGGTGTGAAGTTGTCGTATGTATATCTAAAGGTATCTACGTAATCCGTTGCTTTAAGATGCAGATGTTTCCAGATGCGTTGTTTCAATCTTCTTATTTAAGAATCGACAATTTTATTAGACGCCATTTTTATTTCTGTTTAAAAATGTATTATTTTATAACGCACGAACAAAAAATATTATTCAATAATTAATATTATATGAGCCTTTAACACTTTTTGCAAAGAGACATTTTTTAATTTGCATTTGATTTAAATCTAATTTACAATTATAATTCAGTAAATAAGCACGTAAAGTATGTGAATGTTATTAAAAAAAACTATTCCAGCTTGACATTAAATTAATTTTAAATATTTTTATCTGTTACAGATTTTGAAATATTATCATTTTTTGGTATACATAATTCTAAATGTTGTTGGTGTTGTTTATTAAAAAAATACGTACCTTTATGCTGTTTTCCAATCGCAGCACCGCAAAATCTCTAACTAATTTATATCCAACAAACTAGCTGAGAACACATTGACATCACTCAGATTTATTATCGCAACTCCATCACATTCGAAACATTAAAAAGTTAATAATCTTTATCCAATAAATTCCGTCTGGTCTAAAAGCCTTCTACAGAAAGGCCAACTACCGACTGAAGATACGCGAGGAAAATAATTTTCATATATATAAACGATACTAAATCACCGTAGGATCGTCTATTTGATTATTAACTCTATGCCTTAGTAGACAAGATTAGTGTCTGTCGAGCTGCGCCCGCGCAAGTCGACATAGAGTAACGCACTGACACAGAGGTGGCGTGCTAAAGTTAACGCTAAAATAAACTAGAGGGGATTAATTACAGCCTTGGTCCATCCGGTCGTCTCAATAAGTAAATAATAAATACGTGAATACCATTAAATTTCGTAGTTCAAATGAGATGTTATGCAAAGTAAAATAAAATAGGTTTTGTAATAATTAATTCCATAAATATTTACAATTCATTTTGCCACCGTTTCCCTTGGCACATAATGGGTGAATGCATGGTGAAATATATGGCTTAAGCTTCATTAATTGCATCATTTTATCCTGTGTGATTTGTGTGAAGTAATAACAGTGAAACTGCTGTGAAATAAAAACGCTCCAAGAATACAAGCGGAGCGGAAGATAGGAGTCATAAATCCGATATAAGCTATCGGATCCCCGTCACCTCAAAAATCTATTGAAATCACCGCAGTCACTTTTTTAGGAGTGTGTAATAAAACATCAGAGTACTCCTTAAGATACAGGTGTGTATGTGGTAGAGAAATTGATTATGACGAGCGCCTTACGCTTTTATTGTTAGTCCTATAGGTTTTGGATCACATGTAGCAGCAAAGAAAAAAAATATTTTCTCATTTTTAGTGCACTTTCTACGCGTAAATAAAAGCGTGCTTTTTAAAATGTTTTTATATAGTATTATTTTTACATATACATATTATTATTAGATATCTCAAACCTTGCCTTGTCACGATCGACTTGGCTGAGATCGCGGCTGTTAGTCCAGCCACCCCTGCCCTAGGGCAACAGACACAAATAAGCACCAAGTGTTTTAAGGATTATAATGAATTATTACTAAAATTAGCACATTATTTTTCTCAGGTACATTTAGCTCGATTTCGGCGCGAGAATTTCTACAATTGTGTAATATTATCATGCGGACGTGTTTCCTATGTTCAATAACAGCATTCTAGCGCGGAGTATCCGTTCGTGAAGGGTACAAGGCTCACGAGAAATGTAAGTGGGGCGCGCTCTTTGCGTTTCGTCTATAGGTTCATACTATGGTATTGGATAAGTGATTCTGTCATTGGCACATCGGAAATGTTTATAATGGGGTAATGTTTCCGCATTTTGAAAAGTTTCTAACAATTTAGCAGAATATTTACATTCGAACCAAATAAAAGGATTAGTTTTACAGGATTTTTTGCAGTCAGTGCGCAAAAGTCATTGACAATTGAAAAGACGTGTAGTGTTGTTTTACATGTTTTTTTACAAAAAAATATCAAAAAAGCTTCACTCGGAAACATTCACAGTATAATTATAGTGGTCATAGTTATCCTATTTTGACATGCGTTGCGCCCTACGCCAGCCGGCTCCTTCCTCACACTTCTCTGACCTACATCCTAAGCGTAAAGTGAAGTTAATAAAATTTTGTACAGATAAAATAAAGCTACGAAAAATATGCTTCTTTCGTCAACAAATATGTTCTAATGATGATACTGACTGCACAGAAGAAATATGTGTAGTGCCTTCAAAATTGCCCTACGAGTATATTGCCTTAAATTTTACTCATCGCAAGCTTTAATGTAGAATTTATTTTTTATTGTACTCTGAGGGAAATGATTTTCCTCTTTGAAACAAATAAATGGTGTGTTTAAGTTTAAGTATGTAGCGGAAATTAATAATTGTAAATATTGCATGTCCCTTGCCACGGCGCACGCAATACGCACATCTGTGTTACAAAACACTGATGTATATTTTTATTGTGAAATATTACGTAATAAAATATTTACACACCCACTTATTTATGTATATACCTTTTGAACGTTGATTATAATAGTAATAAGTAAAGGAAGTTTATTTCTTATTCTAACTTTAGATCTCATTGACAAAGGACCTAGGGCCAAATTCAACAAAAAGAAGAGTAACTCTACAAAAAAAAATCAAAAATTCAAAATTGTTTATTTCATAAGCCTTAAATCTAATACAGTATTTTTCTGAGACCCTCCTAGTAGGTTTCCGTAAAATCCTGTGGTAGGGGATCCCGCTCTTCAAAATATTTTATTTTTAAGTAAAGGCCTAAACATGCGATGATCAATTCCAAATGAAAGTAATTTATTCTTGTGTGTGTGTGTGTGTGTGTGTGTGTGCGCACGTGTTGTGTGTATGTGTGTGTGTATATGAATGAGTGAGCTTAACTGTCCATATATTGTATATACATTTACATTATTATGAACTTATAGAATTCTTATAAATTTCTCAATACCGTCATAATCCAGGGTCAGTAGCCATTCAGCTATTGCTGTCTTACATTTCGATATTTTAAGTTTGTGTATATCTAGTAGATCATTTAATTTATTATAAATATAAGTAGTATATATAGTATCAAAACGATAGCTTCATAAACAAATTTATATCTATTGATGAAAGCGAATGTTTAGTCACTATCTACATTATTTCGATACTGTTAAAATTACTACTTACTTTGGGAAATTTACAGATGCACAAAATATACAAATAAACAGCACTAATAATAGTCCGAATATGTACATTTGTCCGACGCTCCTACGGCGAAGGAAAATATCGTGAGGCAACCTGGATACATCTGCGAAGAAATTCAAAGGTGTATGTAAAGTTGACCAATTCGCACTGAGGCCAGCGTGGTTGACTAAGACCATACTAAGACCTATACACCCTAACTTAGGGTAGGCTCGAGCTTCCGGGCGCGTCGGTAGTGGTAGTCGCAGTGTGAACCCTATCACGCGCGCCCATAAGGGCAGGGAGAACACCGGGGGGTTTAGTGGGTAGGCCCGGCTCTCTGCCGGGACACACGCTCGTCGTCTAGCCAACGGCAAGTACGGTGCGGTCACGCATTCCCCTCGAAAAAAAAAAGGGTAGGCTTGAGCTCCTCGGTGGGTACATACATGAGCTGCGATAATGATGTGTCGCCGAACAAACAAGCTAAGCGCGATAGGACAAATGCAGTTCGGTCTGAAGATATCTAGCAAAAGTACACAAAATAGACGTTTTCTTAGACCAAGTTTATAGGTTCTTGAAGATTTAAATGAATCTCTTTAATAATAAACTTAAATAAAGTAAAACAAAGGAATATGCTATCAGTAGTCATAGACTTTTTTGAAAAAATAGAGCAACTACGGATATTGACAGGAAACGGGGGACTACGTTTGTATAGAAAAATGGCTTTCACTAGCCTCACCCGGGAATTGAACCCGCTTAGAATTCAAAACTATGTTTATTATTTGTATATTCGCCGATTACTCGAAGACGCCTGGACCTAGAGTATACTTTTTAAATAGTCCCATGAAAAAAACCAAGCCTGCTTGGCCAAGCACTATAAGATTTGGTAAAGTTTGGATTCATGGACCAGTAATTATTATTCACGACGACGACATGGTTAGCGCAGAGGTCGAGTGATCGCCTACTGCGCAACGGGTCGCGGGTTCGATTCCCGTACGAGGCAAATCTTTTGTATGGCCTACATAAATTTGTTCCGGTCTAGATGTATGTGCATGTGATATTCTATGTTTGTAACTGCACCCACGACACAGGGGAAAATCCTAGAGTGGGGCGAAGTTTATAAAAAAAATTTAGTATATGTCCTTAGTATAGTGAACTGGAAGTGAAACATACTCTCTGACAGCACGTCATAGATGACACGTCATTCAAAGAGTACACAATTTCCATTATAATTTTGTACACAGTTAACTCATTAATCATTTTAATGTTTCACTGTTAAGTGCTTTTCAGAATTTTTTTCTTTATTAAATACACTAACTAGTATTTGAAGAAAACCACCGAAGTCACTCATAACGTTAACGCATTAAGTATTTTTGATTACGGGATTCTTTCGCTAATACTAATTATTGTTCCGAGTGAAGC
The DNA here is from genome assembly GCA_963935595.1 of Schoenobius gigantellus. Taxonomy (NCBI): domain Eukaryota; kingdom Metazoa; phylum Arthropoda; class Insecta; order Lepidoptera; family Crambidae; genus Schoenobius; species Schoenobius gigantellus. The sequence continues at coordinate 37,751,918 of OZ012549.1, forward strand.
ACCCTGCTGGCGTCCTTATCATGACTTCAACAGGCAAAAAAGACCATAAGCTTCTCTATTATTAATAAAACAATATTGGTTGGTGGTAGGGCTTCTGATTCCGCCTGGCTAAGGCTATCTACTACTATCTAATCTAAGTTTGTCGCCATAACAGAAATCTGAATATTCTAAGTTTGAGATTGGCTCGTAGTAAGGCATCATTTAAACGTCTAGTACGATCACATTTTCTGGACTCTGTCCAAATAGGTATGACAACATGATAAAATGTTTATTATTATGTTATATATTTATATATCTATATTTATATACTTATTTATATATTTGTGTACATAGTATTTATCTTTATTGTTATTTCTTTTTCAATTCGTACACCTTCAACAGACTTTCTCATATTTTACGGGTTGACTGTTAGAGAATGTCTCAGACATTAAGCCCACCCCTGTGCACTTGATTTATGATGTAAGAAAGATTAAATAAAATAAAATAAAGTAATATTGTGTTAAAATTTAACTCCGTCACGCTCCGTACTAGCATCTTCGTCGTATCACCACTTGGCTGCCGCAATCTGAATGTGAGAGTGTCCCCTCTAGCTCCTGTCAGTTGCGTTGATTATGAACTACCCACTTCTAACAATATTTTGCTAGGTAATAGCAAAATATTGTTAGAAGTGGGTAGTTGTCCTCCTCAATGCCTTAAAGTCTTGCTGCCATTTCAATTATTTCCTACTTATGTAACACTAGCAGAGCTGTGCCCGCGATCTAAGTTTCGCCTTAGAAAAGACTTCAACGCGTTCTTAATTATATCTTCTATATTTTTCCCGTTTTAGCAACATGTTTCATTGATTCTCCTCTCCTATTGGTCGTCGCGCGGAGTTACATAGCTTGGAGCCTTCCTCGATAAATGGACTATCAAACACAAAAGTAATTTTTCAGTTAAACAAAATATCAAAGAAACTCTACAGCTTTATTAAAAATATTATTAAGTAAATATAGCTTAAGAGAATAAAATCTCAGAATAAGAATTATGTAATGAAATTGATATTTAATTAAGTTGTAGTGACAAGTATTCCTGATGAATTCTAAATTTCTTAAAATTTTTAAAAATCACGATGATTGTTGTATTTCAGCAATCAGACTTAAGATACAGTTTCTCAGGCGCTGTGGAGTCCAGGTTAAGTTGGGAAATCTTTCTTTCGCACTCAGTGAATCTTTGGCCTTATCACCTTATCACCACCGTCACTTACCATCAGATGATATGAAGGACACAAGCTTCCTGGTGTGTATGAAAAAATAAAATTAATAGTTTCATAGCCTGTGGCCCCACAATCTCTGCATTAGTTACAAAGAGTTTATTAGGACCTAAAAAGGACCGGATCGACTCGAAGATCTTTGACAGAGCTTAATAACAGTAACAGGTGTCATCAATTCATCATGCCGAAATTATGATTTTAATATACACGCTTCAAGAGAGGTTTTAAGGGAGCATTATACTCAAAGTACGCAGCGACCTAGCAGTGTCTTAACATTTAGGAAGAGTCCAATAGTGGTGATTACCGCTTACAGATTGCGATAAACTTCAAGTCCGCTCTGAACTCAGCACGATTGGCATAGCATTGTCGAAATATATGTATAATTTAATTATATCATCTGTCCATTTACGTTATAACTTTATAAGTGATGGATGAATGTTACACCACTAAATAAAATTTAGGACGGTAATATTTTATGTGCGTGAGGAAGATGTACATTACCTCTGCGCCAGACAACTTCAGAGTGAACTAGAAGTATTACGCAGACTGTACCATCAGGTGTGCCTTATGCTCGTCTGCCGCAATAAAAAAACACTTACACGTTCAGTAGGGCATCGAGCGGTAGTAGTAAGTGAAGTCGTACTCTTCTTCCTCCGTGAGCGCGCACTCGTCGAAGCACCAGAGTCCGGCCGCCGCCAGCAGGACTGTGTACACCACGTAGTACAGCAGGTAGACGACCACGCTGTGCATCGCGTCGTGCTCTATGACGCAGAGCAGGTACTGGAACAGACGTTTTAATTTTTACTTTTTCTACTTACTCTAACTTTTCATGACCCTCTATGAGCGAAGAGGTGAAACCTATTACTACAAATACATGTTTAATTATTTGCTTACATTCATTTTGTAATAATCAGAGAAAAAGAAAAAAAATTGATAAACTTTCGTCAACGAACGAAAATCAACGAAATTTCGCAAGTGACTCGACCCTATATTATTGTGCGTGTTCACGACCAACATACAGCCTTTTTTATACCTGTTTTACATTCAGTATTGTCACCTTTTCAGAATTGAATATATGTTATTAGATTAAGAAGTAAAAGAATAAAAACAGTGTGTGTGTCAAAAGGCCAAAACTGGTGTTATCATTAACAGTGCGTATTCGAAAATGATCATATCATGTTCATTTTTGAATACGCACAATGACGCACAATAATTTCGTTTCCATATATAACCTTCGTGAACGAATGAGGAATTGAGGACCGAATGATATGAGGCCATTGCCGTTTAAATGGGGCGACTGGGGTTCCAGGGGTCAAAAGAGTGGAATTAATGGAATGGGGCATTGCCGTAAAATGCGGTAAATGGAGTTCTAAGGGTCAATAGAGTGAAACCAAAAAATTTTCTTTTCTTCGATATACTTACTTATGCGATTTTTTCGTAAAGTTAGAAAAAGAGTTTTTTTTATTGCAATTAAGTTGTCAAACAAGCAAACTGCCCACCTGATGGTAAGTGGTAACAGTCACCTATAATAAATGTGGTTTCTGTGAGATTCGCAGCAAAACTGCAACGCCCACAAGAACCACAGTATATGTTGCCAACTTGTGACTTAAGATGTAAAGTCACGGTACCCAGTAATTTCAGTGCCATATCTTACCCTTCAAACCGCAACGGCGACGGGGGGCGCCATTCATTATTTGATTCATTGTAGATGTATCGCCTTAAGACTTTAACCGACAATATCTTCATTATAAATTCAAATTATTTTTCATCCCCGAGGGATAAAAAAACTATTTTGGTCGCTGTTTATGTGACCATGTAGCTCTTTTCGAATAGATGTGATAAAAAATATGTTTCTACAAACAATTGATTTCTTTTAAGTTAACCTTTACAATTCACACTCAATACAAATGATGTAAATTTAAAAAAAAAATTGGCACCATGCTATTCGGCAAGATGAGGGTGACTAGTATTCAGTGTAGTTCAATGTAGGAAATACACTCTGCATTATTTACACTGAACTAGTTATCGTCGCATTTGGACTCTAGGTACATCAATGTACCTTCAGGAGTCGGTTGCTAAGCCCACTGTTAACACCCATGCTAAACAGCTTTCTTATACTAAAAGTCACTGGGCTAACACAGAGACAGAGAGCCAGACAGACGGACATAGCAAAACTATAATGGTTGATTGTTGACTACATAGCACTTAACGGGCAACCCTTAAAATGCACTTATTGGCATCAACATTATAGATAGGGATAAAACTATTTGGCGAGATGACCCGCACAGCTATGTAGCTTTGCGTCAGTGAAACGAGTCACATAGTTGGCGTCATGGGTTGGTTGCCTCGCTTATAGGGTTTCCAGATGAAAAATTTAAAAGTCCAGAGAAAAAGCCTGATTTTCTTCGGAAAATAGGCAGAGTTTGTAATAAATATGTTATTTTTTCTTAACGCAATTTACAATTTCACAAAGTCATATTTTAGGATCTTGCGGGTTGCGCTCACGAGTTGCATGACGCGGTTTTATTTGTGCAATTTACATGACTAAGGTTGATGTTGTAGTAATTTCTATTCTTATAAAGAAGTTTTTTTTGTATTTTTAATAAAAGATCTGAGAAATATTCCTAATTTTATTAAAAATTCCAAAAATCCTTAAGGACGTACTGAGTCAATCTAAAAAACCTGAGATCTCAGGATAAATCCTAAGCATATGGCTTCGCATTATCTTATAACATATTATCGTGTAATTCGTTAAAAAGAAGGATTAACATATTCTCCTAATGATAGTTAGTCTGTAACTAGTCCTTAATTAAAATAAAAAAGTGATACAACCTTTGACCGACAAACAACAAAAATTTCCCGACCTATGGTCGTCACTCGTCAGGTAATTGTATGACGTCAATTTTACGAAAATAATTGTGAGTAAGATAATTGCAGTAGGGAAGTATAGTATCCCTTGGCGATAGCCCGACCAGTTGGTCGGGCTTGCCCGGGCGCGTGGGTAGTGGAGTCGCAGTGTGGACCTTACCTAGCGCGCCCATAAGGGCAGGGAGAACACCGGGGGGTTTTAGTGGGTAGGCCTGGTATTCTGCCAGGAGAGCCCCACACACGCCCGCCGTCTAGCCCACGGCAGGTACGGTGCGGTTACGCATTTACCCCCGAGAAAAAAAAAAAAAAAAAAAAAAAAGGGAAGTATAGTATAAGATTAGTGTAAGTGACAAGCGTATAAAATATAATTACACACACGTCAAGGAATGTTACATATTACAACTTTGAACATTTGTAACATTTTTAGTGACTCCGAACACCAAATTCCATTGGCGATGCAAACTCTTTGTTTGATGTTTTTGTCCATTATGCAATTCGCAATAAACATTAGATAGTATTACACATTAGATTAGATATCAGATCTGACTAAAACAGATCTGATATTCACAAATCAGTTAATCTAAATAACATATGCAACTCAAACTCCGCGCCAAAATGGAAAACAGTTGTGTCAATCTTACAACAACAAATTCTCTTTTCAACAAATCTATTCTTAAATACATTCAGACAGAATGTATTTAAGTACAAAGTTACAAAAAAATAAACTGTACAGCACTTCTCAATTATATACTTACTGATGCAGATGTTTTGACAGTCAAGTAACTTTACATCCAATCTTAATTAATTTATCTGTGGTTGATCCTGATATTACTAAAAACGTTATTCAGTAATAAGATATTCAAGGTTAACAAAAGAATAAACTGTGTTTAATACATCAGAAGGAGCTGGTTCCTCCAAACACAGGTTTTAAACTTAAATGGAGGGTCCTAAACCTTTAAAAGGATGATTTTTTGATGATATATGATGATATGTAAACATGTGTGTGATTATGATGTCAACAAAATGTATGATGATGTGATGTAAATGTATTTTTTATACTACCACCATATGGGTATCAAACGAAAGGGTTTGACTTATAAAATACTGTATTTTATAAGTCAGTACCATGAAAAAAACTTTAATTTTAATACTTTTATATTATCATAAAAAATTGTGTCATGTAACAAATTTAAGTTTATTTTCCTCTTTTTAGAGCATTAAAATAAAAACTTGTTTTTATTTTTTTTACATCCAGAAGGTAAATAATAGGGAACTGACGTGCAATTTGACTGTCTCATCATTTGCTTATATAATCTGCACTGTAAATCACATTTAATTTATATTATTTTATGTAAGTATTTAATAGCTCCATAAAAGGTGTAGGCTTTAATGGTGATTAGTATCAATCAGCTGTGTGCAATTAAGGAAAAATTACAGATAATTTATATTTGTTGTCAAAAGGGGGAAATCCTGCAATAATATAACTTACTATAATTGTTATAGTCATTAGCAGTTTGTCACGTGGCGTTGTTATTAAAATTATACCTACAAAACGGGTTACATCCCGCATTATAAATAACTAACATAGGTAACTACTAAATTATGGAAAATACGAAAGAAAACCGCATCCTATTTTTGAGGAGAGAGAATCTGTTACAATGCGAAGGGGCAATGTTGACTAGGCTGCCCACTTTTTTATACAACTAAGTTGGCAAACAAGCACACCTCCCACCTGATGATAAGTGGTCACCTATAATAATACATGCTTGTGGTTCTTGTGAGATTTGCAGCAAAACTGCAATCCCTACAAGAACCACAGCGTGCGTTGCCAACTTGTGACATAAGATGTAAAGTCACAGTAGGTACCCAGTAACTTCTCTGCCATATCTTACCCTTCAAACCAGAACACAGCAGTGCTTCGCGACAGAAATAGGTAAGTCGGAGGTAACCAAGCAGACGACCCTGGTACAGAGTCTCCCTCCACTTGGGTATGCCTTAGGACTCCGGTACACCAGCGACTATACCGCCGGTATTCCCATACCGGGGTAAGCCCCCAAACCCCTCCACCCCCGATGGGGGTACGTTCCGGATCGGGTAGACTAATTCACCGAACGCACCACCTGGAGACAGGTTTAGCAGCATAAAGAAGCTCGGAATTAGTCACCAGGTTCAACTCATTTGTGACCCACAGAGGGGATCCTGGTGGCCTAACTCCCCAGACAGGTGACCAGGGCCCTTATTCTGCTAAAATAACTCAATAGTGACAAAAGTTTTAGTTACTTATCGACTAACCAACAATACCTGTCTCAAAAAGTAATGCGTTATTGGCATGCCACAAATGCATTGACGTTAGCAGAATTAGGCCCCTGGCCAGGGCTACAATGTCTCCCAGTCAGATGTCAGTCCAACTGCGCTACCCCCTCTTCAGCTGCTTAGGGTAGTTCGAGAGCGCCTACGATAGCACGTTTTCTTCCACCTAGCTACCTGCGATGGTGAACCCTCCCTAGTCGAACTCCCGGCTTGTTTCTACTGCTGGTGCTGTCTACGGGATGTTCATAGAATTGACACTTTCTGACTCCGAACGGGACCTCTATATGAACGGAGAAGTTTTAGAAGGAGGATCAGTTAGATACAGAGGCACGCTGGTCGCTGTTGGACTAAGTCCTACGGCATAATGAACTGGGTGATCTGGTCAACTTAACCTCTTGATATCTATCAGAATATTATCCCAGATTTAAAAATTGACAAAGGTATCGTCGTAATTTGCGTCGTTTTCTTGGCCAGTCTGGCCTTATTATGGGCACCACGTGGTGCGAACGTGTCTGTGCGACACCACGAAAAAGTACGAGTGTGGTGTGAGTATAGTAAGTACGAGTGTGAATAGCAATAGCTCTTTTTTTTTTTTCTCGTCTGGCAACACTAAGTCAAACATCAAAATATTTGTGCTCCGTATTTGTTAATTATTTAAATTAATTTCTTAAAGCCCAATTACCAATATTAAGCTTTTAATAGGTGTACATATAAGTGATTAATTATAGGTAATTAATGGTTGTGATTGTTTGTGACTTTAAATGAAATAAAAGTGTCGATACCGCTAACCTCGAAACAGCTGATTTTATCAAAGTAAGTATTGACTGACTGTTTCTCTTGAATATTATTATTATATCTCGTATATAAGCGGATATTCAATGAAGATATAGTCAGTTTCTACATTGATATAATCATTTAAATATCATATTGTGATTAACCGGTAATTTTAGAAATACCTACCTTCCCATTTTTAGTTGACAAATTGTTCCTTCTTTAATAAATTTTCTTACTTGTAATTTACAACTTTAAAATGATGACACGAAGGGCCCTGTCACGCCAAGAGGAGTCTAAACTTCAACTGACCTTGCAGGAACTTAAGGCTGCAAAGGAGCAATGTGTCCAACTGGAAAATGAAAGGGAGGATAATGAGAAGGAACTAGTAGGGGTTTTGAATAATAACAGTAGGCTTAAAAGTGAATTAGCATCGTTACATATTAGATTTAATGATATTGTTGATGAGCGGGACAGACTCCAGTCAATAGTTGATAGGTTCGATGAATGCAGTGATGAGTACGAGCAGACCCTTAGAAGAACTTCCAAATTGGAACAGGAACTACGTGAGGCCCATCATCACATCTCAGATCTGGAGGAGACTGCTCTGAAAGTCACTGCTCAGCAGAATGACAGCCTATACCAAGAATTGGTTAGTTGTGCCCCGCAGTTGGTTGCTCCTGCAATTTCTAACTTGACCATTGTAGACCTCACCAAAGAGGACTCAGTACATGAAAAGTCAAGAATAGCATTTTGCAGTAGGAATAAACTAAAAAAATATATTAAAATAAATAAGTTCATAAAAAAATCAAAAAGAGCTATGAAATATTTTAAATCCTTAACTAAAAATATTAAAACAAAAAAGGAAAATTTTGAATTAAGAGAGCAACTTCAATCATGTACTTTTAAATTAGAAAATAACTTGAAAAAATATGAAACTGACACACAATACTTAGAGTCAAAAATACAAAGTTTACAAAATGACTTAAAAAATCTTACAAAGAAATATGAATTGTCTCAAAAGGCAATTAATGAGTATTCTATGGCAGTGGATGAAATTTTAAAGTTATCCAAAGATAATTCTGAGCGCTTTGACTCACTGGTTAAAAATCAGTGTTGTATTTGTAACAACGGCAATCTCCCACAGTCACCAGATAGACAAGGCACTCCGGTAACCTCAGAGTCCCAGGTCTCTCCTTTACTTCCATCATCATTGTGTGGCAGTATACATGACGTCAGTTCCTCTCAAAATATAATTATGTTCAGCGATAATATTGGTAAGGACATGGGCTCAAATTTGCGCTTAAAGATAAATTCACCGGAGCAGTCGATTATAAATAATTGTTTTCCTTGTGCTAATTTACATGAAATTATGCACAAAATATTTAACTACACATTTAGTAAGGATGATGAATTAATTATATTTATTGGAAATAGGGGTAATGTCAACAAAAAAAAGTTAACCTATTACTTTGAAAAATTAAAACAATTAGAGATTAAAAAAATTGTAATGTTTACATTCACCTACATAAAAAATTTGCCAGATGCGGAAAATAATTATAGATTTAATTTAAATATGACTCTGAATTTATTCAGTCAGTATAATAATAAATTCCTTGTAATTGACTCTAACAGTATTGTTAGTAAAAATGTATATACTTTGATTAAAGGTAGATATTACCTGCCTCAATATTATAAAGGACAGATAGCAAATTCACTATCATATTTTTTATTAACTTCAGCCAAGAACTTGGCTAAACAAACTGACTCTATTGAGCAGTATAATTTAAATAATAGAATGACAGTGGAATCTGTTCCAAGCTATTTAAATTAGATATAGAGACAAAAGAGATATCCTCTTGCAAATATAAATACATAAATAATGATTTTAATATGACATTATCATTAGAGTCAAATAAAAAAAAATGTGTTCCAAAATGCCCTCAAAATAAATGTATTAATTTAAATAAAATAAAAAATATTAACCTGGTGCATCAAAATAGTAATGGACTATCAAAGGGCAAACAATTAGAGATGGAATTATTTATGAATTCAAAACAAATTGACATTTTGTGTATTACAGAACATTGGCTTAAGGGATGTGAACTCATGTTTAGTTTAAATAATCACCAGGTTGGTAGTTCATTCTGCAGAGTCAACACAGTACATGGGGGGTCACTGATTCTGTTAAACAAAAGCTTAAAATTTAAAGAACGGAAAGATATTGTGTCTCTCTCTGTAGAATGCATAATAGAACTATCATGTATAGAACTTGAGCAACTCATTGTGGTATGTGTATACAAACCTGGTTCCTCAGCTTATGATAGGTTTCAGGAAATCATGGATGAAGCCTTGAACAAATTGGGTAGATCTAAAAAATACTTGATTGTGTGTGGAGATTTCAATATTGATCTTCTTAAAAAGAACACTGAAACCTATAAAATCTTAAATTTATTTAAATCACACAATCTTTCCAACTTATTTATGGAGCCTACTAGATTCTGTAACACAACATCAACCTGTTTAGACAATATATATAGTAATTTAGTACCTGTAAGTAAGAAAGTTATTACAAACTTAGATTTAGACCATTATTGCGGGCAATTAGCTTGCTTCAAAATTGATACAGAACAAGTCAATAAACGTAAAATTATATGTCGACCAGTAACTGCTGACAGATTGAAAAGTATTGGAATTGAATTATGTTGTAAACTTCCTTTTTTATCACCGGATATGTCACCAAATGATATGTATAATTTATTTTTTGAGACATTTTGTAACCAATTTAACAAAATTTTCAAAACCAAAGAGATCACTGTTACTGTTAATCCAGTGTTTAGCGAATGGGCCACTGTAGGAATACACAAAAGTAGGCATAAATTGTATGAGCTGTACTCAGAAATACAGTTTAATAGAACTGAATCTTTTCAAAATTATGTTAAGTCATACTCAAAAATTTTTAAGCAGGTTTGTGAAACTGCGAAAATTAAATATATTAGTGCTCAAATTTATAACAGCACAAACAAAGTCAAATCTACTTGGAAAATTATCAATGCAGAGACTGGCCAAACAAAAGCTTCAGCAAATAATTATAAACTTAAAATTGATGGTAAATTAATAATTATATGGTATATTAATAATTATAAACTTAAAATTGATGGTAAATTTATTAGTTCAGACTCGGATGTTGCTAATGAATTTGAGAAATTTTTTACTCGAATTCCTGTAGATTTGACAAGCACTTTAGGCTCTTCCACCCCCATTGCAGAATCCTTGTTGAAAGAAAATGTTCCTTATTGTAATACTGTATTTAAATTTAACCATGTTAGTAAACGTGACATCATAGACACTTTTAAATCGTTGAACATTAAAAAAACTGCCGATCTCTGGGGAATATCTGTATATATGGTAAAGAATGTTGTTGAAATAGTTGCTACACATTTAGTTTTAATTTTTAACAACTGTATTGATAGTGGTGTGTTTCCTGATTTGATGAAACTTAGCAAAATAACTCCATTGTTTAAATCTGGTAGTACTTCAGATCCCTCTAACTTTCGTCCAATATCCGTACTATCAACATTCAGTAAAATTTTTGAAAAAACCGCGCTTAAGCAATTACAGAAACATTGTAGTAATAATAACTTACTGCATATTAAACAATTTGGTTTTACCCAAAGACGGTCCACGACTGATGCTGGAATAAAATTGTTAGAGTGCATTTATGAGGCCTGGGAGGAGTCGCAGGATGCCTACGGTGTTTTTTTGTAACTTATCGAAGGCTTTTGACTGTGTCCAACATCAGACGTTAATCAGGAAATTACACTATTATGGTATCCGTGGTACCGCTTTGGATTTTCTCACTTCTTACCTAAGTGACAGGATTCAAAAGGTGGTCATCAATGGAGAGCAGTCACCTGGATCATTTGTAAAAATGGGGGTGCCGCAGGGCTCAATATTAGGTCCATTTCTATTTCTGGTATATATTAATGACCTCCCTCACCTTGTAAGACGCGACCATGAGATAGTCTTGTTTGCAGATGACACGTCTTTAGTATTTAAAGTTAAACGTGGACAAATTAATATTGACGAAGTAAACATTGCACTCTCCAAGGTCGTTCACTGGTTCGGCGCCAATAATTTGTTGTTAAATGAAAGTAAAACAAAATGCATTAGATTCACTATGCCAAATGTTCGATTAATTAAAGCCAAAGTCAAGGTTAGGGATGAGGAAATAGAGCTGGCCAATCAAACTGTATTTCTGGGTATAACTTTAGATTCTAAGTTACAATGGGGTCCTCATATTGAATGCCTATCGAACAGACTAAGTTCTGCAGCATACGCCGTAAAAATGATTCGTCAAATAACAGATGTGAAAACTGCGCGGTTAGTCTATTTTAGCTACTTCCACAGTATTATGTCATACGGGATACTACTGTGGGGAAATGCCGCCGATATTGGCTGCATTTTTGTACTGCAGAAGAGGGCTGTTCGGGCGATCTATGGGATGGCCTCCCGAGAGTCTTTAAGAGAAAAATTCAAAGAAATTGATATTATGACTGTACATTCACAATATATTTATGAAAACTTACTGTATGCACACAAGAATAAAGATATCAAATTCAGTAAAAATAGTGATTATCATAATTTAAATTTAAGAAATAAAGACAAGCTAGCAATGCCCACATATAGGCTCCATAAAATAAGCAACTCTTTTGCAGGTCACTGTATACGAATGTACAACACGCTGCCATGTAACATGCATGACTTGTCAGTAAATAAATTTAAAATTTTAATTAAAGCTCAGTTAAGCAAAAAGGCTTATTATAGTGTTAAAGATTTTTTAATGATAAGGCAGCGTGGCGGTAAAAGAAATGAATTGCTCGTTCTCTGAATAGTTTTGTAATATTCAAAATTTGTAAGACATTTGGCGATTTTAAAAGAGTTTTGGCACATGAGTTTCTTGCCCGATTCTTCTCATGTTAGCCCCTACATTCGGAATCGGGTCGCTCTTGGCGATTACATGCGCGGCATCAACTCCGCGGATGTACTTGCCACTAGCGCACGGGTTAGCTTGATTTTAGTCTAATATTTTTTATGTTTTAATAATTTTGTAAAATGTGTAAAATTGACGATTTTAAGTGCCCGCAAGGGCCTATGAAATAAAGTACTTTTGATTTTGATTTTGATTTTTTGACAATAAAAATTTATTAAACTTAGGACTAAAAAAAATTAACAAAAAAGAATAACCGACTTCAAAAACACTGAAATGTGAAAAATAATATAAGAATAGGCACAGACAACATCACACTTCTATATTGAGGTCGCTGCCAAACGATGATCTCCTAGAAAGTCTTAAAAATTTGTCACCGACTTCAATACAGAAGTATGATGTTGTCTGTACCTTTTCTTATATTATTTTTAACTTTTCAGTGTTTTTGAAGACGGTTTTTTATTTTTTGCAAAAAAAAAAATATTTTTACCTTTTTAGTGAAAGAAACCCTAATATTATAGAAGCTCACCGAAGGTGAGCTGGTATTAAATTAGGGTTTCCCTCGATTTTCATGTGATCCCATCATCAGATCCTGACTTTGGGACTACCCCAGGAGTATACTCTATCGAATACAAAAAGAATTTTGAAAATCGGTCTACAATTGGCGGAGTAGTCGCGTAATTACACACAAAACACGTTGGACACACCTAAAAATTTTAAGGGGTTTTGCTCGATTTTACTGGGATCCCATCATCAGATCCTAACTTTGATGACCATAAAACCACCCTTGGAGTATAGAATATTCGAATACAAAATCATTTTTGAAAATCGGTTCGGAATTGGCGGCGTAATCGCGTAACATACTCAAAAAAAAAAAGAAAAAAACATACGCATCGAATTGAGATCCTCCTTTTTTGATGTCGGTTAAAAAGGACCTAGTTTCAAACCACTTGCAATCGATTTGATTACGGATTTTGAATAAACTGCTTTTGGGTTTAGTGTATTACAAAAAAAAAAAAACAACGCGTACAATGTTCGATGTGCGCGTCTCAATGAACAGTACATTAGGCCGCGTAGTTTTTGTGGCAAACCCTTTGTATGGCGTCGCGAATGGTACATGATACATTACAGTTTCAGGTTTTTAATGCTGTCTTATGTAAATTTGAAAATATTTTTTCAACAGAAGAACATTTAATTGTCATCTAAACGAGTAAGGTTCGTTATAGTCAGTCACCGCCATATTTTATAAAAATCTTATATGAAATCTTAAGTAAATTCGTTTTCTAACCGACTTCAAAAAGGAAGAGGTTCTCAATTCGGTCGGTATGTTTTTTTTATGTATGTACGCAGATTACGCCGAGATTTCTGAACCGATTTACGTGATTCTTTTTTTGTCCGATGCTAGGAATAGTTGCCATTTGATCCCATAAAAATTTAATTTAGTTTGGCCGAGTTGTTTTTATTCTATGAGCATTTTTGTTAACATGGACGATGTAATTTTCACGACACTTTGTTTGTCAAAATTCTTTTTGTATTCGATAGAGCATACTCCTGGGGTGGTCCCAAAGTTAGGATCTGATCATGGGATCTCATAAAAATCGAGGCAAACGCTAATTTAATACCAGCTTAAAAATAAAAAATATTTTACAAAAAATAAAAACCGACTTCAAAAACACTGCAAAGTTAAAAATAATAAAAGAATAGGTACAGACATCATCACACTTCTATCTTGAAGTCAGTGACAAATTTCAACACTTTCTAGGAGATCATCGTTTGGCACCGACTTCAATATAGAAGTGTGATGTAGTCAGTACCTATTCTTTTATTATTTTTAACCTTTTAGTGTTTTTGAAGTCGGTTTTTATTTTTTGTAAAATATTTTTTATTTTACCTTTGTTTATTAATTCTAGTCGATGCCGTCGGTTTGGTTCATTAATTTTGTATATCAATCCATTTAAATATTATGGCTCTGAAGAAATTATTTGTTTGGTTGAATGCGCTAATTTCAAGAACTACTCGAATTGACAAATTTATCGAGGAGTGTATAGGTTAATATAACATCACGCTATGACTAGCTGCATTTTAAGTAAAGCAAAGCTGCGAACACAGCTAGTTCGTTCTATTCGCCTTTACTTGGTTTTTAACAAAAGAAAACTTCATCCCTAATTCAGGCTAGGCACGCCGTCAGTTACTCAATCGGCAGCTTGTGTTCAACCGGTTATTAGGTTCAAAAGATCACCACTTCTATCGCCACGAGCTTATCAAGGACCAATTGCGAAAGCTCGCGAATCTTCAATTATATTACAACTAGCTGTGCTACTTTATAAACGTTGATACTTGCTTCAGAAAACTTCTAAGCGCAGCCTTAAGTATGTGGTGTCATAAAAACAAAGGCGTTGTGGAGTTCCTTTGTTTTAATAAGCAATCAGGTAAATTTTGATAATTGGTAACCGAACCCTGTGTGGCAGAAAAAAAACTTATTTTGTAAGGAATTTATTGATTTAATATTGCTTTGTAACCGCTAATACTGATAAACAACGTCTTGTATGTAAAATTATTCACAATTTTTTGTATTGTTTAGTTCCATGTATTAGACTGCTAAGTGATAATGACAATTTTTAATGTTTTTATTTGGTTAGACTAGAATTTTCACCCACTTAATTTTGTGATTTAAAAGCGTTTGTGGCGTTGTGGACTAGGCACTGCGCTTTTAATCGGAAGGTCCGGGGTTCGATCCTGCCACGTACCAATGTGTATTTCGTTTCTTGAATTTCAATGACCATTTTTCTGACACTCCTACGGTGAAGGAAAACATTGTGCGTGAGGCAACCTGCATAAATCTACGAAGCGATATTATATATGAACTTTAGTAAAAGTATTTTCGATTTTGTATTTGATGCAATTTTTTTTACTAGTGGCTACAGAAATAATTATTCCTGAAGATAGCATGTTATCGGTCGTAATAAATTACTCAGATCTGCACATGTCAGTTGATCAATCAGCGTTTTACGTAGACACGTATATAATTACTACTATTATATATTTAAACGTAGGTTTTAAACTAAGATCTGCCTTAGGTTCGCAAGGACGAAGATTTCACTGAGACGATAACAAAAGCCACAACATGTGATTTGCACGTGCGATAATGCTCGTCGTTATAATAAAAACAATATAAACTTCTAATATATAAAAAATCTCGTGTCACGGTGTTTGTTATCGAGCTCCTCCGAAACGGCTTGACTGATTTTTATGACATTTTTTGTGTATATTTGGTAGTTCTGAGAATAGCTATTTTTTATACCCCCATTCGATAAGGGGTCCTCTCCAGAATTTTATTTTTTGGACAATTATATTATTTTTTATGATTTGGTACCAAAATACTTATGACCCTAAATTTTCTCCCTTCTACCACCAACACCCATTTCTTTAATAGCGTTATTAGTATTTTTATTGGCGAAACGTAGTTCGCGGGCGCAGCTAGTAATGTTTAATAATGATAAGTTATTTCCGTGCAGTGAGGGACTTATGGCTGGTTTTATTATTCTATCTGTGGATTTGGTTACCAGCGATATGTAGGTATTTGACATTAGCTCAATGCAAAATACCTACGTCAAAATTCTATCGCCAGTAAACAAATCCAGAGGTGGATAGGACATTGACACCAGTCATTAATAATTATAAATGTGTCTTTGCTCCCTTTTCTCCCGTGGAAGTCCGACTAAGGGACTTTACCATAACTTGGAACAAAACCCTTCACCAAACCGTCTGGCAGGGGTTCCCAACCTTTTACCCTTTTTTTTACCCTAACCTTTTACCCTATGCGCCTCACCCAACATTATGCTAAAATACAACGCCCCCGTAGGGGCCCAAAATGGGGAGTCAAAATAAGAAAATTAAACAAACGATGCTAATATTGAAGTGTTTAGTTTTATTCAAAAGTAGTAACTAAGAAAAGTAAAACACAATTAATGAGAGCACTATGGCTGCACTTTATTAACCAATTGGTGAATCCTTGGCTTTATGGTAGTCAGTGCACAGCGAAGATCATTTTCCTCAATATACTCTATACAGTTTAATTCTGGGGCCGCTCGCTGCGCACCCCCTTGGTTCACTCTACGCCCCCCAAGTGGGGCGCGCCTCATTGGTTGGGAAACCCTGGTCTGGACAGAGTGGTATACTAACCCAATTCTTCCTTGATTAAGAAGACCCATATGTTAGACGTATATTGGTTGACATGATGATGACGATGAATACACTTACTTGACTAAGATAACAATATAAGGCAATACTGCGTTTATTAGTGAAACAAGTCAATGCATCTAATATAACAGTTATCACCGCAAAGAATCTCTGTGTGCAGTGTTCAGTGCAGCATATTTTTCCCCTTTGTATGTTAAGTAAATGACTTTTTACATCAGGATTAGTTAGATAACGTTCGTTTGTTTACCGCGGTACCATTATGGGTTTGGAGTACGGTCTTCCAGATTTTACGAACGCTCTCGCCATAATGGACAGAGAGTTTCCATAGGGAGGTTCAGCGGGAACCACATTCCGCCGAGATTTTAATTTTTTTTCATAGCTGAAAAAAACTGCGAAATCATACCAAGTGATCACCACACCACCTATCAGTTTTCATCACCACCTACCTCAATGTGATTTATCATGAATCACATTTCCTTTCAACAATCATCATAAATATTTAATAGGCAATAATTTCGATTCACGTTATATATGACCTAATTGTGGATATTTTAGAACGTGAATCTGAGTGAAGTACGTCATATAACTCGGGCGTGAGGCAACTTGATCCGGTGCATTTCGAAATCATGTCCTTTCTAGAAATAAACCAACAGGCTCGTATGCGGCGGACAAAAGTTGTTCTAAGTTTGTTTATAGAATGTCCGAATTAAACTTATTTCATTACCTTTTAAAATATCTAATAGGTACCTATTATATAGCGCCACAACAAACACACCAGCTCATCTATACATCTATACAAATAAATAAAATTTAAGTGTCTGTTTGCAATGTCAAAATAGCAAGTTTTTACTAAATGGGTATGAATGTATATCGGGTATACCAATAACAAAAACACAATTCAAAATTTTTTATCTGTCTGTCTGTTTGTTCCTGCTAATCTCCGGAACGCCTGACCGATTTTGATGGGACTTTCACTAATAGATAGCTAATTATATACGGTATAACAATTAGGCTACTTTCTGCCAAAAGTTACTATTCCACGCGGACGAAGTCATGGGCACAGCTAGTAATAAATATGTCAACATATTTGGGGAATCAAACAAAGTTAAAAGCCACCAAGTTTGAAATTAATGCCATCATAGATATTTTATTGTTAAAAGTAAACGCTATCTGGCGGTACGGCCTTCCTCGTTATAAAAAAATGTTCGCAGCCTCATTCGTACTTCCATTTATCACTTGCACTTCGTTCACGATCGTCAACTACTCAGAGAAGCCTTACTTAGTAATAAGCTTAGATTCCACTACACAAAAACCTATGCCTCGTGGAACATACCGAGTCATTGCATTGATTAATATCGATATACAGAATGCCACAGAACACAGAAATAAGGGTGTGTATCAATCAGATGTGGAAATTCTGTAAGAAAAAATTAGGGCATTTATTCAAGGTAGGCATTTTTTCCATACTAACTAAATCAATATTTTTTTAAGTATCGTATCGTAAGTATGTGTGTATGTTACTCGATTACTCCGCCAATTCTGGACCCATTTTCAAAATTCTTTTTGTATACGATAGAGTAAGTCCTGGGGTGGTCCCAAGTCACCAAAGTCAGGATCTGATGATGGGATGTAATGAAAATCAGCGAAACATTAAATTCGGGTTTCTCAATTCACTAAAAGATTTCATTCACTAAACAGATAAAAATAAAAATTATATTACAAAAAATTAAAACCGACTTCAAAAACACTGAAAAGTTAAAAATAACAATAATACGTACAGATAACATCACATCTATATCGAAGTCGGTGCCAAACTATGACTTTAATATAGAAGTGTGATGTTGTCTGTACCTATTCTTATGTTATTTTTAACTTTTCTGTGTTTTTGAAGTCGGTTTTTATTTTTTGTAGAATATTTTTTTTCATTTACAATCTTTTCAAATTCAATTGCTCTATAATAAATTGACAGCTTCTAGTTGCTTTCGTGTTTGGATGGATGGACACTGAATAGTTGTTTAAAGACTAGCTGCTTCCACCGGCAGGCGCGGCGTCCTCTAACACAACAACGACAGAACGACCAGAGACCATGTGAATAAATGCAACAACAGTCCAATGTACAGGCTTGAAAAAAAAACCAGAGGCTCGCTTGTTTATGGAGAAATGTATCACTTCTTACAACAAAGTTCCACAAAAGGTTACTTACTGACTTGCCTCCTCATAAAATAAGTATCGACAACCCTAGTCTACATCGGCGTAGCTATTTAGTTTCTTAATTCAGTGTTTTAATTTCATTTGAGTTAATCCCAGAGTCAGCTGGACTATGGTTTTGTCACCTGAAAGTTTTAGCATTCAGTTTAAAGTGGATTAAATCGTAAAGTTTCCAAATCTAACTCAAGCACCTATAGGGCCCGTCTAATATCTTACCAATCTAACCAATATGCCCCATAAACAGTATTTCTACTTTCAGTTCCATCAGGTAGACTAATATGGCGGTGTACAATAGCCTAATCTAAATTGATCTCATCATAGATTTGAAACCACCACCGGTCTACCGGTCTACGTAAAGCGCGAAAATAGTTTTGACGTAAAAATTCAAAACATCAGGCCAGGCAGTACCAAGTGCCATTTGGCTACAACTCCTAGCACCCTCGATACATCGATCGCGAAATGGATAATTTAATTAAGAATGCCTGGCAAATGGGCCAACAATAACTGATAAAAGTGCTAGGAATAATTTTATAATAAGTTTTGTAAAATTTTTAAACATTGTCTATTGTCCTATTTTGTCCCCTCTCGCCCATTGCGATCGATGTATAGGTTTTCATGCAACGCGCTCTCGGACGACTTCTATAATGGTCGTTCACAGCGTCGGTGACACTGTGGACTCAGCACTGAAGCCACACGCTAACTTATCCGCAATCGTTCCGCAGAAAAAATGTATGGAAATGACATTAGCTTACGACAACCTCACGCTCAATTTTCCGCAGCTAATGTCACCTCCATACATTTCTTTTCTTTTGAGGAACGACTGTGGAAAGTTAGTTTGTGGCATTTGTCTAGGGGGGCTGTCCTTCTAATCGGGAAGTCCCGGGTT
Source organism: Schoenobius gigantellus (assembly GCA_963935595.1). NCBI lineage: Eukaryota > Metazoa > Arthropoda > Insecta > Lepidoptera > Crambidae > Schoenobius > Schoenobius gigantellus. The sequence goes on from OZ012549.1 coordinate 37,771,400, forward strand.
TGGTCCTGCCATGTACTAATGTGTTCTTGGTTTTGCAATTTTCATTCTTTTTTTTAAATTAGGTACCTACTGGATATATCAGCCTCTCAATCTCAGTAAACCGTGAAATTGTGACGTCACAAGTCTATTAGGATTGTGGGCGTGCTCATCGTGTCCACAACGGTGGATCCGCGCTTGACTTTAGCATTATTAATATTAAATTAATAATAACAAATTATAAGGATCCAAGCAACCTCAGGTACTCGATGCATCCTGCTCATCAACAGACGAGGCTCTGGCGCTTATTATCAACCTGCACTAGGCCAGTGTGAAAATGATCTAAATTCCCCCTCCTTGAGGGGGACATTAATGTTGGACACGATGATAGCTGACATGATTCCTAACGTGTAGGTCAGCTGTAGTAATTATGCCAAGAAATAAGTCATCCGAACTCGAAGGTCTTTGGATAGATTTAATCTGTATATTAATACCCATGTTCCGAGAGCCATCTACGAAGCCACTGGGTCAAGGTTGTCGTGGTATGATTTTTGCGTGCCCATAACGTTACGACACACTCGTCGAGATGTACGCTTGCGGTCTCAAGTATTAACTGATTTTCGCATGTCAGCTTTTACTTACATAAAAATCAGCTTTTTTAAATTTACCACAGGTTGAGCTTGGTTTTCATCGTAAATGATGGTAAGTGAAGATAAAGCCGAGGATAAAAACGATATTTTTAATTTTCAGAAATGCATTGCTGCTATGGCAAAAACTTAGGTAGGTAAGGCGGTGAAAAGTAGCTCTACCTTAATCAAACCAAGGAGGGATATATTATTACTCCAGTGAAAATTTAATTTTCGACTTGTTATCCAGGTCCTCCAGGTTAGCTTAGCTGACATATGCAGGGAGAATTTTTTATACAACAAAATTGGTAAACAGGCAGGCTGTTAACCTAACTTGACATGTTATGGCCTTAGTACTATAAGGCTTATCTTATAATATTTGCATATTAAATATAGCCACTACAGTAATACTGCACTGTTGTGTAATGTGACCACTTTTTATCTGCCCACATCAGTCTATTTGTTTGCTAACTTTGTTGTATAATAACAAATTAATAACTTAAAACATTTTGAGCGCGACTGTATCGGCTCGGCACACTTGACATACAATCTGACAGTTGTAACTATCTTTGCATAGAGTAGGTACGCACCGTTACTTTTTCCGAACGTTTGTATAGTGATATTTATCTTGGCGTTAACTAGATATAATGTAGGTAATCAGTGATTATGCGGCAATGTTAGACGAAGTTGAAGCGAATAACTTTGTTGTTCTAGAATTAAATCATTATTAGGGAATGTAGTCTCTAAACGTACAATGGTTTTACACATATTTCGATTTTCAATTATTTCATAATTTTTGCAAAAATGTTACACGCAGTTAAATGATATACCTATTTTTCAACGAATTTTCTAGCAATATCAGTAAAGTTTGCATTTGTATAGGCTGAGAGTCTGGTAGAGACTGCCACAATATGGCAAAAATTATTAAATTAGTCGGGTTATAAATAAGTAGCTATTTCTTGCGTCTATCTTTAATCTGATTTTAATAGGGCGTATAATAAAGTTAGTAAGAAGATAAGAATCTGACTACTGCTTATTATAAATCCAAGTGAGAATTTGTCAATCTGTTAATTGTCCAAATGAGAATTCGTCCAACTACAATCCATGCGAATGAGAATCTGTCTATTCTGTCCTGAATTGAAATAAATGTAGTCCTTATTCATGAGCTTACCAGTTTTTTCTCAATGGACAATACCTCACGCCCTCCGATAGATCCAAGGTGTAGCTAAGTTCATACGCACTGTTCCGAGTGCGTTTCGAAATTGTGAGTAATTTATCCGGTTTCGTAGAATTGGAGACAGCGGCCTTGCTGGTGGGGATTTAATGACATATCAGGTGACTGACGGAGCCGTGAAGTTTAGTTTAGAAGGAAAAGACGCGACATTAAACTAAATTACTAAGCCTGCAGGTCTAATATGGATCTTGCATCGTATGCCATGATCATTTTGAGATACGGAAGTCATGAAATGCTTCATTTGGTATTACCAATCTCTAATGATATTATCATTATGGCATAATTTCAAGATGCCATGATATAATGAACCAATGATCAAAAATTTGGCCAAACATCTTTTGACATGTTTTGCACTATGATTTCATCTATACTAATATTATAAAGAGGAAAGATTTGTATTTTTATATTTTGGTATTTTTGTAAGTTTGTATTGAATAGGCTCCGAAACTACTGGACCGATTTGAAAAATTCTTTCATTAATAGAATGCTACAATATCACTGAGTAACATTGGCTATAGAATAGTGGCGGAACCACCACCGCTAGCCCACAGGTGGGACGAAAGTTAATCTTTTCCCCGTAGCTCCACCACGCTCGAAAAAATAAGTTAGGGCTGAAAACTATAGCGTCAATGAAACCGAACGGCAATTGTTGTGGAGTGGACAAGACTTGTCGTGATGTTTTCGCAGACCGCGGAGTGTCCATTCAGCTGTCAAATCTTACAACAAACACAAGTTAGGCTTCGTCGTGTTGTATTGTTGGAATGTTACGAGATTCTGATTGCTGTGACATCACGCTTCTCACTGATGTAGGTCAACGAAAACATTTATCTTACTTGTAAAAAAACAACAACAACAACTGAGTAGAAGAAAATTCACAATCATTTTTTTCTGCAAATTACAGTTGTTTTACCGAGGGCTCGGATCTCATCACATTATTTGGGATAAAATAGATAGTATAGAGCGTCGGTGGCGATGTGGACTCGGCACTTGCCTTCCAATCAGGAGGTCGGGGATCGAGACCCGCCATGTACCAATGTGTTTTTCGTTTGGAATTTCATATGTACATTTGCCTGATGCTCCTACGGTGAAGGAAAACATCGTGAGGCAACCTGCATACATCTGCGAAGAGATTCAATGGTGTATGTGAAGTCGACCAATCCGCACTGGGCCAGCGTGGTTGACTAAGGCCTAATCACCCTAACATAGGGTAGGCTCGAGCCCCTCGGTGGGGACGTATATGAGCTGTGATGATGAGATAGTATATGTAGTTATTTGGCTGCTCCAGCTAAATAGCGATTTTTGTCAAAACCGGTCCATTTTGTATGACACCCATCCATCAAACATCAATCACAAGCTTTGGACAGAAGGAAAAGAGTTGTATTAACATTACCACAAACAAGTTAATAATACAAACATTACTATATACTTATGGAAAGAACCTACTTGGGAAAATGATTCATCACATCCTAATTACGTCCCGTACACAATATTAGGTAACATTTTTTTAAGAAATTGAATTGTCGGATAGGTTTTATCACAGTAATAGTATATACCGTGGTTTTGTGATCTATTCGGTTATGGATTTAAAAAAATATTAATTTTCATAGTTACGTGTTCCCTGTACAGAGTATTTCCACCCTCGAAATGGGTTTAAAGTCTTTAATCTGCGATAATATAGAATGCTTGATTTTTGCATTTTATTAGACAGTCCATCAGCATTTTTGAAGTGAGAACTTCTTTAGCGGCGTTGTTGTGTAACGGTGTTGTTTTTTGTAATGGGTAAAAAATGTTAAACTCGCGTCAGGACACGTGACCGTCAGGACACGTGACCGTCTGGACACGTGACCCTGATCGAAAATTCGTAAGACGGATGGAGAGTAGCCAATTAAAATTGAAATGGCCGCAGGAACTGTCGAGGTGCGGTGAGGGGTCCACGTAAGCCGGCCGAGAACAATAGCGGCTGGCAAAAGTACTGGAAGTCACACGTCACTTGAGACAGTTTTAATCAATTTATTTACTTTGTTAGGAAAAATCTAAATTGTGCTTTTATTTGATTTTGTTGTAAATATTAATTAGGTAAGTTAGTATAAATTAAATATTATTTATTTGTTATAAAATTACGTTTTTAAGTAGTATATTAATGTCTGTTTTGATCATATTTTTAATTTAATTGTAAATATTTTGATTCATTATTACTAGTTATATAATTATGTACGCACAACGTTACAACAGGAAGTTGATTTTTCTGAGGGATAAACTTTTTAATGTAATATAAATTGTCATGTTTGTGTACGATAGCGCAATAAATAAATATTGTATTCTACCACATAAAAGATAGTACTTTTATTCTGATAATTAAAACAATTCGTGCAAAATTATTCCATAACCATTCCAAAATATCCAAAATGCACAACGTTAATACTTGATTTTCACTTCTGCCGGCACTCCCGGAGTGCAATCCGTCATTTTTCTCTCTCTTTATATGATTGGACTTCGGAAACAAGTAGAAACATTCAAATGCAACTCGCTATACTGATCGTCAACTTGCGAAACGCAATCTGCCACCGGCCATCATCTATTTCCCGTAATAGGGCGCGCATTTCAAACCGACATAACGAAATCTGCGCCGATTTAATGTAGATTTAGCGTTAGTGACACTACGAAAAATAAGCAAGGAAGTCATTTTCAAACAAAGTTTTCACAATAATGTCATCAAACTAATACTGATGATGAATCTGAAGATTGGCGGTTATGCGACGTTAGTTACAATCGAATTTTGCCCCTTCATTTCATCACGATCTATCATGCTATCGGTTGAGGAAGGGGCATTATTTTATTATATATTATTTTACAATTTATGTACACACAAAAAAAAACAAAAACATATACACTTGGAAACACTGTACAAACAAAGGCACTGCTTATTTCATCAAAAAATTGCAACCTTTCAGAGGCTAGCCTGCTCAGCAGTTACTGGCTGTATGCAGACTACTCCAACCGCCGCTACAGAAGTGATACTGGGATTGCTCCCTCTTGATTTGCACATCCAATAAGAGGCATTAATGGCAGCTGTCATATTAAAACACTTAGGAATGTGGCATCATCAAATGGGGATTCACGCCATGTTATGAAACAGGATGATCGACTATCAGCCCCTAATAGCGACACCATGTGATAGCATCCCCAAAAGACATGTATTCGACAGGAAATACAACATACAGCTCTCAGAGCACAAACAAGATCAATCCGGAATCGACGAAGTCCATATATACACGGATGGCTCAAAAACTGAAAAAGGAACAGGCGTAGGTATTCTCGATGGATCTTAACATCAACATATCAATAGCTCTGGGCGATGGAAACTCAATATTCATATAATTATAGAAAAAACTAATGTGAGACTGTCGCTATCATGCAAGCTGCCAACGCAATCATGAGAAGAAGTATAAAGAATTATAGCATTCGAATTATTACGGATAGCATGGCTGTACTAAAAGCGCTGAAGAATTACGCTTCAGTGGATTAAACCCTAAAGGACACAGTGGGTCGTTGGGTAATGATGCTGCGGACCTGCTGGCTAAAAGAGGTTCAGAAAGCATAGTGGCTGGTCTTGTGCCACAGCTGCCGATCCCTTTTAGTCAGCTGAAAACATGGACACGGCAATACACCCAAAACAAACATAATACCCGTTGGGAAAATACCTCAACATGTAGACAGTCCAAAGAAGCGATACCTGCACTTACACCGAGGAGACTGACAAATAGACTGCTCTACTTAAACCGACTAGAACTAAGAATAGTGGTATGCTCTTTAATAGGACACAACACACTCAACAAACATTTATATCTACTAGGCGTAACTGACAGACCCTTGTGCAGAGGATGTCTAGACGCTGAAGAATCAGCTGCCCATGTAATCTTGGAATGCGTGGGAATAGCCACACAACGGGCAGAAATCCTTGGCAATCCGAGGTCACTCTTAGAAGCCTGTGAACGTCCCAGGAGACTTCTGTGTTTGTGAAAGGAGTTGGGCTGGTTAGAATAACCGGCCATCCCACACGCATAATGAACCGAATAAGAGTCTAAATGCAGAAAAGGGAGCCCACTACAATACAATACGTGGATATAAAACAATACAAGTAAGACGAACTTTTATATTTACATAAGAAATGTATTATGTTATTAATTAAAGTATATTTTCCTCTTTTTTGGTTATTAAAATATAAGATTGTTATTAAAAATATTTTTTGCTATTAATTTTTTTTTGTGATGGCGGTCTTTTATTTTTTTTCTTGGTGTACTGTATTTTACAAGTCACGCCCTTTCATTCATGTCACGTCATTACTTGACTTTGTAAGGATGTCCTAGGTGCTCCGTCTTAAAAACGTCATGAAAAGTCGTCTTCGAAACGTCTAAATTTGACGTCGTGAGGCTGTGACATACGACTGTCATTATAGAGTACTCTAGGACGACTTCACCGACGTATTTTACGTGTGTGGCGACCTTAAAATATCGTCCGACAGACGTCAAAATGCTACTTGGGTGTGACTTGGGTTTCCGCCTCAGCGGCTTCTGCCACTAAAGATTTGCAATTTTTTGCGCTATTTCGGTGGAAATAGTTATTCTATGAGTATCATAATTTCTGATGTGATCGCGTAGGGAAACCCCGAGCATGACCCTCTCCATTAACCTTTGAGTGACCTTGAGACATCTTATGAGAACCGCTGTAAGCGGCCATTCCGTATGTCATTCGTACACACACGAACTTAAGACTTTCGTTACAGACAACCAATTACATATTAAATATCTTGTATGGAAAAATATCCAAATTTTCTAGTATAAGCTTACCACCTCATGTAGTAAACCAGACTAGTTCTAGATCAACTGCCCAAGGAATGTTAATATTCACAGAATCCGCTTCACCGGTTCCGGCGATCCGGTGTTGCAATGGGCCCGCCTTGCTCGCAAGAAGGCCGCACTACGCTATACTTGGTTCTGTGGCGCAATCGTTAAGGAATTAATATCACTGCCCGATGAATTAGTTTTCTTTTACCAAAAATTAGCTTGAGATAGTTTCTTCGTAAAAGATAAGATAAGATAAGATCATAATTTATTGTAGAACTGTGTACAAGAAGGTCTTAAAATTAGATAGTGTCAACAGTTTGCCCATTTCGGACGTACAATATAACATTTAAATAGCATATATTAAAATTAAATTCATAATAAAAGTTCGGACGTAGGTACAATATGACATTAAAATGAAAATTATTAAAATTAAATTCTTAATAAAATTTCGGACGTACGATGCAACATTAAAACAACAACTACTAAAATTAGATCTTAATAAATTAACAATGAAGTACATTTAATTAATAACAATTCAAATATCAAGAACATAAGATTAAAATAAAATAATTCTCTATCCACATCATAATAAAATTCAAATTTCAATCATTAGGTATTTATATCAAAATTAGAGTTACAATAATAAAATTAAGCAAATGTCAATGATTATTAAAATATTCATCCAAAGTATAAAAGCATTTTGTTAACAGCCACTGCCTAAGCTGTATTTTAAACTGATTCTTTTCCAAAGCCTTTATAGAATTGGGTAAATGATTAAAAATGTCAACTCCAGTTCTTAAGGTGCTTTTGTTACTATAACTTGTTGTTACATATATAACTAGATGACTTAAATACACACATATCATATGCATATTGTAATCGTAAGTTCTTTTTTAGTTTGCTTTTTGAGCTAAAATGGTCGTTATTTTCTTTAACAAAAACTGAAATATTCAAAATATAGATGCAAATACACACATATCATATGCATATTGTAATCGTAAGTTCTTTTTTAGTTTGCTTTTTGAGCTAAAATGGTCGTTATTTTCTTTAACAAAAACTGAAATATTCAAAATATAGATGCAAACCAGAGTTAGAAACTTGAAATCCTTAAATACATTTCTCAGCGAATTATATTTATCAAGTTTTAGCATAGTACGCAAGCATTTCTTTTGTAAAATAAATGTCGATTCTGCATTTACTGAGTTACCCCAAAAAATTATGCCATACGTTAAAAGCGGGAAGACATACCCATAATATGCATTTCTTGCTGCTTCCACCGAAGCTACATTTGTTAGGATTGATATGGCATAGCAACTGCTAGAATTTTTTTTATTTATTTCCTCAATATGTGATTTCCAGTTCAAATGAGTATCAATAGAAACACCCAAAAATTTACTGTTTTGCACATTCTGCATTTGCTTGCCATCAATGACTATATTTAATTCTAAGGGATTTTTTTTATAATTTCTAAACTCCATCAGCTTTGTTTTTTCAAAATTTACTTTTAAATTTAATGAAGCTAGCCATTTTACTACGACGTCCAGTGTGTTATTAACTTCATCTACGAAATCAACATCATTTAATAAGTCATTTTTCAAAAATATTGTTGCATCATCAGCAAACAAGACACATAAGTGTTGAATGATCAAGGGAAGTTCGTTTATGTAAACTAAAAAAAGGAGCGGTCCAAGAATGCTCCCTTGGGGAACACCCGAACAAACATTTTCAAAATCAGATAGGATGCGTACAGTAGTTTTTGATTTTTTGTCAAATGTATCTAATAATATTGCCTGTGTTCTACTTGACAGGTATGACTCCATTAATTTCAGTGAATTTCCCCGTATTCCAATATGCTCGAGCTGTTTTAATAATATGTCGTGACTGACGCAGTCAAATGCTTTTGACATATCAAGGAACATTCCAATACAAGTTTTTTTCTCATCTATTCCCTTCCATATTTGTTTCAAAATATTAAATATAGCTAATGTTGTATTTTTTCCTTTTTGAAAGCCAAATTGATTTACATTTAAGATTTTATTTTTATTTAAAAACGATATCATTCTTTCGTAGATGATTTTTTCAAATATTTTTGAAAAATTGGATAATAAAGCAATAGGGCGATAATTATTAGGATTATCCTTAGCACCTTTTTTGTATAGAGGTTTCACTAGAGCTTTTTTTAAATCTTCTGGGAAAATTCCCGTTTCTAAAGTCAAATTTATAATAAAGGTTAATGGTTCAGCTATGAGATGTACACTTGATTTTATTAAATTCATGGGTATATTATCATGTCCCGTGCTTTTTTTATTTTTTAATGATTTAATAGTTTTCTTAATTTCTTGGACATCAACTGTAGTCATAAAGATACTGTTTAGGTTAGCATGTGACTCCAGTTTGTGTTTAGCTGGATTCTTATGTGATATGGAATTTTGTAAATTCAAAAAGTGAGAATTTATTTGTTTCGCTATGTCATGCGGTTCATTAATTACTGTATCGTCTTTTATTAAACTTTCTATTGATTCTTTTATAACATTAACTTTTGCTGTATTTCTTTTTATAATTTGCCACATAGTTTTATTTTTATTATCACTATTTTTTAAATAATTAAGATTCGTATTTTTTTTTTGATTGCCTTGTTACAGATTTTAGAACTTTGCAGTATCCTTTGTACCTTTTTTTAATTACAGGACAGTTTGTACTTCTTTGTTTTAAATACAACTTTCTTTTATTTTTACTTGCAATTAATATACCTTTAGTTTTCCAGTTAGGAATATTATTGTATTTTATTTTAATTCTCTTCTTGGGTACACAAAGTTCAAAAACCAGATTGAAAATATCAAAGAATATTTTATATGCATTATTAGAATTATTTTGAACATACACCTCTGCGAAATTCATTTGTGCCAAGTATTTTAAGAAAACTTCTTCATACGAACTTATGTCTCTTATAATAGTATACCAGAACTTTTCGTTGAAACTTTGACTTGAGGGAACCGAAATTAATTGACATGTATGATCCGATAAACCAACATCTAATACTTCAACGGAATATTTCTTTATATTAGTCATTATATTGTCAATGCAAGTTTGAGAGTGTGCGGTAATTCTAGTGGGGATTAATATTGCAGCATGCAATTTATATGACTTAAACATATTCAAAAACGATTCACTTTTGTAGTTCTTATCAAGTATATTTTCATTGAAATCACCCATGACAAAAACACTCTTATAACTATTTCTGGCCCTTATCCTGATCTTGTGTAGTACATATTCCATATTACTGAGAAAAATCCCTATATCACTGTTTGGTGTTCTATACACGCATACCACTAGATAATCTAATCCACAAATGACTACACCACAACATTCGAAGTGATTTTCCACTGACATTTCTGAAATCCATTGAATTTCGCGAAAGTCAATAATATTTTTGACATAAATTGCTACACCTCCCCTGTTTCTACGTTTACGGCAGAAATGAGCTGCTATTTTATATCCACTAATTTGAAATATCTCTACTTCACATTTAATCAAGAAAGTCTCACTAAAACTACATACGTCTATATTTCTTTCATGCAATAATATTTCAAGTTCATCTATTTTAGATTTAATGCTTTGTGTATTTAAGTGAATCAACTTCAGCGTATTACTCTTATCTCTAGATGCGAAAAAAATGTTTATTTAAATTTAAACAGGATTATTATCGTTGAGTGTATTTTCAAAGTATTTTTTTGAATGTTGATTGTTACTAATTTGCTGTTTAAAAAAATATGGAATTGTATATTGTTTTGTATGTCCCTTAGATATACCTTTTTTTTCATTTCAAAAGAGTAACACAATGTATTTTTATTTCATAATTATAGGAAATACTAACTATCTATAACTTAACTTTACTCTATTTTCCGGGGAGAACCGCATACCGGGGATATCCACATAATAATATGTAGCAGAACAAAAACAAAATCTGATAAGAATCAATATAGATTTTTTCTTGTTTCAATCATTGTTTCGATATACAAAAGCGCAGTGGATATGCTAGGTCTAGGTCCATAAACTAATGGAATCAAACGGACGTATTCACTATTAAAGTTATATTTTAATTTAACAAAATTACAATTATTACAAGTAGGTACCAATGTAGACGATATTTTTTCATATCTTTTTCTATCGGATAATTTCATAGTGTTTCTACAAAATCCTTAGTTTAACTGATAAATCGGCGATAATTATCGAAACGTCTTCTTTTAATGGGACCAGGGGGGCTACCGCCTAACTCATAGCGATCACTCGCTATCGCTTTCGTGACATTAGAACAATAGCTCAAATGTCACCTGTGACATGAAAACTATTGTTCTAATGTCACAACAGCGATAGCGAGTGATCGCTATGAGTTAGGCGGTACGGCCGCAGTATCTTACTTAAAAAAAGACTGGGTACTTGAGTTTGAGATTCTTTCTTTAACGTGGTCCGTGAAAAGGTGTGAAAAGACCGAACGCGAAGCCGAAACCCACGTATTGAACCCATCGTCAATATCTGGGGGCACGGCAGTGCCCCCGCCAAGTCGAGCGCGAAGCAAACACGACTGCCGTACCATCCTTTACTGGAACCATTTCGCCGCATTTTCAGGCCCCTATTTGAGAACCTCTGGATAAGACCAGAACGCAGAAATTTTCGTCATCCAGTAAGCTATAAGCACATACTTAAAATCCAAAATTTCAAGTCTGTAGGTCATTTAGTTCCGAAGTTAAGCGAAAGCAACGTTTCGCATTTATGACACTCACTCACTCACTCATGATCATCAAAATAGAACTAGTACTTCCCATAAACTCAGAGAGCTGAAATTAGGTACAGAGTTAGGGTTTAATTGCCACATAAAGGGAAAACTATAAAAAATAAAAAATATTTCACAAAAAATAAAAACCGACTTCAAAAACACTGAAAAGTAAAAAATAATATAAGAATAGGTACAGACAACATCACACTTCTATATTGAAGTCGGTGCCAAACGATGATCTCCTAGAAAGTCTTAAAATTTGGCACCGACTTCAATCTAGAAATGTAATGTTGTCTGTACCTATTCTTATATTATTTTTAACTTTTCAGTGTTTTTGAAGTCGGTTTTTATCTATGATCTAAGGTAGCGCGAGCGCACGTTACATTGTATGTAGTAGTTACTTGTAAATAAAAAACAACTACACTACATACAATCCTTGTATGTAGTAGTTTTTTTTTAACCTAAAACTGTGTCCTCCTTCTCACACCGTACCAAGAAATTCCAAGATTCCTTCTTCTGTCGTTCATCCCACACTTGGAATTCTCTACCTGCGCACGTGTTTCCTCCATCCTACAACATGGGTTCCTTCAAAAGAGGCGTGAAAAAGCATCTTTTGGGCCGGCAAGGGGCGGGCAGGTAGGATAGTCGATGTCGTCCCTACTCTATCTGTCAACTCATTTGGGCCTTTTTCACCGCTTATCATCAGGCGGGAGGAGGTCATTTGCCGGGTCCTACATAATTAGCGTAACGTTAACGTATTAAATTAGCGTTTCCCTCGATTTTCATGGGATCCCATCATCAAATCCTGACTTTGGTGACCTTGGGACCACCCTAGGAGTATACTCTATCGAATACAAAAAAAAATTGAAAATCGGTCGTCAATTGGCGGAGTAATCACGTAACATACACACAAAACACGTTGGAAACACCTTAAAATTTAAGGGTTTTCCTCGATTTTCATGGGATTCCATCATCAGATCCTGACTTTGGTGATCATGGAACCACCCTTGGAGTATACTCTATCGAACACATAAAGAATTTTGAAAATCGGTCCACAACTGGCGGCGTAATCGCGTAACATACACAAAAAAAAAACATACGCATCGAATTGAGAACCTCCTCCTTTTTTGAAGTCGGTTAAAAAGTGAAAAAACAGAACCCCTATCACTTCGCTGCCAGATTTTTTAACCGATGTCAAAAAAGGAGGAGGTTCTCAATTGGATGCGTATGTTTTTTTTGTGTGTATATTACTCGATTTCGCGGCCAATTGTGTACCAATTTTCAAAATCCTTTTTTTATTCAATAGAGTATACTTCAAGGGTGGTCTCATGGTCACCAAAGTTAGGATCTGATGATGGGATCTCATGAAAATCGAGGAAAACCATTAAATTTTTCGGTGTGTCCAACGTGTTTTGTGTGTATGTTACCCGACTTCTCCGTCAATTGTGAACCGATTTTCATAATTATTTTTGTATTTGATAGATATACTCCTGGGGGGTCTCAAGGTCACCAAAGTCAGGATCTGATAATGGGATCTCATTAAAATCGAGTTTGAAATAAGTCGGTGACAATTTTTAAGACTTTCTAGGACATCATCGTTTGGCACCGACTTCAATATCTGTTCCTATTTTATATTATTTTTAACTTTTCAATGTTTTTGAAATCGGATTTTATTTTTTCTGTCTATCTGTCTCTCAAGACCCATTATAATGAGAGCACGTTGAGATATTAAATTGAAATTTATATAAGAATAATTTATTTAGCCAACAAATACAAAAACGATAACGAACAAGAACGAAAATCAACCTAAATTCAACATAGCTCAAAAAAAAGGATAAATGTTCGTATTCAAACCCAGCAATGTGGGTACCAAATGAAAGGCCTTGATGAGTAGAGCACTATGAACCTAGCAACACGACATAAATTCAACATGACCGCAGCTCAATAAAGGTGGATAAAAGTTCGTTTTCAAATCTAGCAATATAGGTATCAAATGAAAGGTCTTCAAGAGTAGAGCACTATAGACCTAGCAATATTGACGTAAATTCGACATGGCCACCGCTGAAAAAAGGTGGAATAAAGTTCGTTTCTAAATTTAGCAATATAGGTATCAAATGAAAGCCTTGAAGAGTAGAGCACTATGAACCTAGGAAAATAGCACGAAATTCAATATGGCCGCTGCTCAAAAAAAAACAGATAAAAGTTCGTTTCCAAACCCAGCAATATGGGTACCTATCAAATGAAAGGCCTTGATCAGTAGAGCACTATGAACGTTGCAACATTGACGTAAATTCAACATGGCCACCGCCCAAAAAAGACGGATAAAAGTTGCTTTTCAAACCCAGCAATAGGGGTATTAAATGAAAGTAGGCCCTGAAGAGTACCTAGCTAGAGCATTACGAACCTACGAAAATTGTCCTAATTTCGAAATGGCCGATGCTCAAAAAAGGCAGAATAAAGTTGATTCGTTATGGAATAAAATGGAGGAAAAACTAAACACTGTGTTTGATGGCGAAACGTAGTTCGCGGGCACAGCTAGTATTAAATATAAATAATCGGGTCTACGCTCTCTTTTAGCTGTGAAGAGTCATACTATATGTAAATTAATGCGATTAACTGTTCGACCGTTTGCGGCATATTTTGCGATTTCACATGAGTATCAAAATGTATAGGGTACTTCCTGTTCACCTAGAATCGTGCAATTTCACAAGAGATCTTATAGCACATATTTAAAAAAAAATGAAAACTGAATATACGTACATAGTTGGGTATATACGTACATAATTAGGTAAATTTGTATAGAACCCTCGGTGCGCGATTACTACTCGCACTTGACCGGTTTTTTATTATTTCTATCAATAGTGGAGGCTCGGTTGTCTATTAACATTACCTGTTTGATTAAAGACTTAGTGAACGCTTGTTTGCCTATTGAGAAAAGCCACGCTTTGACATACGACCATCCCATACATGTCATGATGTGAGGCAACTGCACTGTCAAACTAATTTGCAATAGATGTTTTTGTCCCCGTAACTTTATCAGGTTCGTGTTAAAAACGCTAACAGTGACAATTGGTTGAGTAACTGACACACGGACGATCGTGGTGGTAAAGAAATGAGACGGGTTGTGGTTGTCAGGGGCCGTGGTTGCGAAGGGCTAAGAGTAATAGTGAGACGTGCTTAAAGCTTACAAAAAGCATGTGAGAGGTCAGCCGAATAAGAAAGAGGTTGCTAGAAATTGAAATGTACCGCTCATTTACACATAGTATAGAGTTGTAAACGTAAAATATTTGTTCTGTTATTATATTACGAAACAGTGACTTAAAGCTACAATATACGAGTAAAAATTCTTCATTTCAATAATGTATGAAATAATATTATAATTATCATCGAATTCTAATAAAATTGATAATAGTCCGAACTAGGATCAATCTGTGCTTTAAAATGCAGATATAAAATATGGGGAATCAAATGTAAAACTATGCAAAGAATGAAAATAATCTACTCAGCAGTACACAAAAATACACAGAGATGATTTATCAAGTAATATAAAATATTTAGAAACTTTTAAAATAGCAGTAGCTGATAGCAATAGCTGAGGGAAGGTCCTATTTGACGAGTCATTATTAATAGTTAAGTCCGTTTTGTTTTCTTTTGTCATACGTATTGCTTGTATTTCTTTTTTTGTTTCCTTTTTTGGTGGCTTTATAGTAAAATAAAGCATTATTTTTATCTTGAAATGTTTTGGAGTTGTCAGAGGACCAGACCACCAGACCAGAGTAACTTTACCTTTCAGCATAATCTCTGGTCTTAGCACCCATACTTATATCTCCCCGAACAAAACCAATGCTTACCCCTGGTACTATCGTTGATTCTACTGGTACTACGGGTATTTTTTTTGCCCGTGGTACTAATCACGTGTCCGGTAGTAATACGGGCGATTAATTTTGCCCCTAGTACTACCTATTATTTTTGACAATAAAAGAACAATATGTGGGTATCTATCACTATTATAATTTTAAAGAAATTAAGGAACGCTCCAAGTAATAAAACTATTTTAAAAGCCACTTTAACCCAAATTTTTATTAGCGAGTTCCAGTGTACCAGTTATTTTTAACCGAATTCACAAAAAGGAGGAGTTCATCATTTCGATTCTTTTTCTATGTTATTAATAGTATCAGGCGTTATTTTTAGGAAGTCCATTACTAATTGTTAATGAGTAGGTATATAACAGATCTTTGTTGTAAGTTATGCTACTTATTAACAATATATTTTTCTATGTTATTCAAATTACTGCAGTTTCACATTCGATGTTCGAGTCTTTATAATTAGTAGATATTAAACAAATCCTTAACAGAAGCTTCAGAGCATATGCTATCTAGCAATCCTAGCTTCTAAGAGCGCGTCTTTTACGTTATAGTGATGCAACACTAAAACTTGTAGTTACATTTTTAATGGATGATGGAATAAGGTTGCTTAATATGTTTTTCTGCCTGTTTTGGCAGCAATGAAATTCAATTCTCTTGGTCTACCATTTTAAGTCGCGTGTGATATTTAGCGAATCTTTTGCAATATTATCATCATCGTCATCACTTCTTCGATTCATTTTTTTTTTATCAAATAAATTGACAAACAAGCAGGCTGCCCACCTGATGGCAAGTGGCTACATTCGCCTATAGTATATGTGGTTCCTGTAACACTTGCAAATCTACAGCCCCTACAAGGACCCAATGTACTTTGCCAACTTGTGACATAAGATGTCATGTCACAGTACCCGGTAATTTCACTGCCTGTTTTACCCTTCAAACCGGAACACAGCAAGGCAAGCACCGCAGCTTCGCGGCTGAAATAGATAAGATAAAGGTACCCGCAGGCGACATGGTATGAGGTATCCCTCTGGTAAAATCATCCCTTTTGTACATCATCTCAGCATTGATATACTTTGCATGCATATATGTTATTGCACTTCCATCGATTCTGAGAACTTTTAAGGTCTTCTCTGTCCTTATGTCCGTCCAACCCTTTCCCGCTATGCAGGCACCTGCAGGGGCGGATCTAACTCAAGGCCTTTTTGTCTATAGCCCAAGGCCCGGTGGATACAAAGGGCCCCCAGTTCCCATTTAAAAATAATAGACAATACTTGTTTTTGAGTAAAGAAAATAACTCAAATTAGAAAAAAAAAACAAGTTCGTCAGCCCAGATCGATCATCCCATGTGCGCGACTATCAAACGAAACAGGGAATTTCTCTGCCGCTTGTCTATTTGAAATGTTGATTAATGTACATAAAAGCGAACTTTTTAATTCTCAATTTTTTCCTATGCTGTACAGTCAGCGTCAAAAGTAGATGACGAAATCTAAGGATTCAATATACATGATACGTTTACTGTCCACAATATCCTGCCGTAAATGACTTTTATAATTACATGATCACGATTGGTTTTAAAAATAAGATGACTTCAACTAGCGCAAATCAAACTGATTTCCTAATTTTCAGAACTGATGATTAGTAGGAGTTTCATATTTACCTAACAGTATACATTTTCTCTATTATATGATTATTATTAGGTTTTATGTGCTGTCTAGATACGCGGCAACGTGTCCAGCCATGTTCAAAGAAAAAGGAATCGGCGACGTAGCAGCCGTGTGTAATATAATATTACATGAATCATTTCGAGCCACTTTTGAACCCTTCACAGGTTTAAATTTATTTAACATATATACATGAAATTTAGCACAGCTATTGATATACAGGGTGACAGGAAAAGTCGACGTATTCCTTGAAAGGGGTTATAGTACAGGTCAAACAACAAAAAAAGCCCAATTAACAAATATTTTAACAAATAACCTTAATAGTTCACTACAAACAAATATTTTTTACGAAAAATATGTATATAGTCATTGTAATGGCTACCGATTCTATATAATTTAAGCACGTAAGGAACTTTTTTGCAGCTCTTCTACTTTATTTTGATGAATTTTTTGAAGGTCCTTTTTAAGCTGTACTTGTAAAATTCAATCTACTTCACACCTAACTGATTACGCTGATGATTTACACTGATTACACAAATAAAAAAAAAATATAAGAGAATTTAATTGCATTTTTTTTCTAGTAAAAGAGATAAGTCATTTTCCGGGAGAGAGAAGAGAGATGATAACAGCATTCCATGGAATCACCATGCGGGTGCCGGGTCCATCGCGTTGCAGAGAAAAGACCCAAGAGCAGTGCCTGGGGCTTACGACCCAGGTGCAGGTTTATGTAGCTACTTTACAATGCATCAACATTCACCTTCACCACTCCGGCTCCTCTCTCTGCCTAACCATATTTGATACGATTCCGTCAGTGCCGCCTTTGTTTCACGGTTTAATATTGAGCTCACGGACGTTCTCGATAAGCCTAGATCTTTTAGCTATGTGTATAAGGATTTTGCCGGAATACCTCTCGCGCCTACTTCTACCGCATATAAGTGAACATAATAACCGTTTTTTGTGATATCGTTGGTAAGATCGTAGTACCTATTCAATTTAAATGTGTGGTTTTTGGGAATGTTATTTTCCCACGGCACGGTGAGTTCGATGAGTAGCACGTGCTTTAGTATCCGAGAGTGAAGCAAAATGTCTGGCCTGGATGCAGTAATCGCTACGTTAGACGGAAACTTGTATATGTTTGAATAAATTCACAAGGGTCTAAACCGGTGCCGAGCCTATGATCGATTAGTGTTTATTTATTAGTTTTCTTTTAGAGCCGTCTTTGGTGAATTGGATGAGGCTTGTGGTTGTTGTCATCCCTTTCTGAGCTCTTGCGACCGCTTCCCGTATGATTCCCAAAACTTTGTCATGACGTAGCGAGTAATGTAGTAAACCCTTTTCTAAAAGAACTCTGCATCCCACCAGTATGTGCCTAGCTGTTCCAGGTGCTTCGCTACACGTATAGCATGTTTTTTCTGTGGATGTTCCCCATCTTGTTAGATTACATTGATCTGGGAGAGTCATCTGGAAGGCGTTAGGATAGAATTTCAGAATTACAGGCGACCAATCATAGAGTTTTCCACCTGAGCGCTGGCGGAATGCAGAATTCACCGATAGTTATCCAGTAATTTTGCATCTCCAAGTTCATTGCATGTACCCTATATTTGTCATTTTCATCTTGGTGAAGAAAGGATTTCAGTATTACTTTGTCTTCCGGTTTTTGATCGAATCTAACCCTAATCAATTTGATTGCGCTCCTATCATGTTTTTATGGAATTGAAGCCTAGACTCTAGTTCGGAACTGTTTTGTCGTTCGGGAGAGACTTAACCGTATCGTTTTTGGATTTGCTTAAGATATGTGTTTTAGTGACTCTAAGGTGTTTCTTTTCATGTAATAAATAATGTTTATTTTGAAAATCTAATTTGTCCTACACATTTGCGAAGTGTTTTTTATTGTGACATGTTTTGCAATGCGGTACTGTTGGAAAATTGAGATACTAAGCTGCTAATGATGCTGGCTGTACGTGCACAAACATGCAATTAAAAAAGTGTTTGGACAAATACTTATTCGATATTCGAATTATTGGCACACAACGACCGCTTAATTTGCGACACTGACACTGAGCTCTCGTAACTGAAGTACTACTCTCTAAGTCTGTACTCAATGTTTTGAGTGTTAAATTGCTATTCATTTCTGCGAGCTGTCATAAAGTTCACAGAAGTGTGCGTGCCCTCGCTGCATTGTACAGCTAACTTAGAAATCTAAACTTTGACTACGGATTTTGGGAGTAACCCGTCTGTTGTGATTACATCTGCTACGGCATTGCTGAGGCGTCGCCGCAACGTGGTGCTGTAATGTTAGGCGCTCTTTTTTTTGGCGTTGTAATACCGCTTATCGAGTCTTTTGTTTTTCATCTAAAGGTAATCTTATCAAATGTAATTCTCAAACGATTTATTTGTGAGATGTCAATTTCAAATATTGACTAACGAGGTTTATAGGCGCTTATAGACGACAAACAGAATTGAAAAAAGTTCAGTCTACACCTGTGCGGAATTTGAGGAACGGATAATAAACTCGGAAGGTCCAACCTTAATCTTCCCTTTTTAATTGTCACTAGACTTTCACGTACATGATTTTGATTTTTTATGAATTAATATCGTACACGTAATGTTTAAATGTATGATATTAATTATTTAAAATCAATCCGCATTGGGCCAGCGTGGTTTGACTAAGGCCTAATCGCCCTAACTAGTTAGGGTAGGCGCCCCTCGGCGGGGACGTACATGAGCTGTGATGATGATGATGAATTCTTTAAAAAATCAAGCCTCATCATTCATCATAATGCCGGGCAAAAGCTTATTCTATTGTGTTCTTCAACTTACAGTACACAAGTTCCGATCTTAGAGCATTAACCTTGAGGCTCTGATAAATCAGATAATGTGTTTATTTGATAATTTTGTACTAAATACAAAACATTAATATATGTATTTTCATTTAATAGTAAAAAAATGTAAATATTTGACGGCAGTCAAGCAAAACAACTGAATAGATTTAGATTTTTATCACAAATATTTTGTAATCTATAATATGTGGGACGAATACAAGACATTGCATTAATAGAGAAATAAACAACTGAAGGGGAACTACCCCAACGTCGCGGAGGATCGCAATCAAACAAGATTTTCTTTCATATTGTGAACTTTATTCAGAAGGAACTGGCTCCTGAAATACAGTTAATACTAGTTTAGGAGTCAAGGCTACCATTTATTTTGTGACTTGTTCTTAGTACAATAAAGATTTATTATTATTTATTATTATTATTGTTTCGAGTCTCAAGGGGATCAATCTGAGAACGGACTAATTCTCAAAAGGACTTATTGACGTAGTGTCTTATTCTCAATAGCATTAAGTAAGTAAAATGCTATCTCAAAGCGGCACATTCACGAAATGACAAACCTTCTTCCGTACGCTACGCAAATAATTATACGTCACTTTAACTCATACCGATCCCACTGTAGAACCCGGGTGCCCCAAGAAGAGGAATTGGCAAAATTCATTTCACTGGACAGACAGGTTGGTGCAGAGATTTTTTTTCAGATTTCAGTCACTTCGCAGAGATATAATTGTAGTTAAGTCCCTTAGTTGGCTCTAACAACATCCATAGTCGAAAGAAAGTGGGGACATAATTATTCAAAATTTGCCGCTGTGAGCGTAGTTTTGATACGGTCGTCGTCAATGAGTTGACGGTAGTCGTCAATGAGTTGACGGTAGTCGTCAATGAGTTGACGGTAGTCGTCAATGAGTTGACGGTAGTCGTTAATGAGTTGACGGTAGTCGTCAGCCCGCAACGATTGCCATTAGCACTCGACGAGTTGAATACTCATTAATTTATTTTTGAGGAAACAACTACAAGCAACGGTAGCTGTAGACACACTGACGAAAAAAGTTGCCATTCTTCGACTAAACTGTGTTGGTGTAAGCTTTTCGTTAGCAATATACAAAAGATCCAAAGGATCTCTCTGGTAAATACTCATCAGGTGGCCTATAGGATTGTATGCCACGTAATTAGTTAAAGAAACTAAAGTTCACTAAATTAAAGTCACGGACAGAAGCTAGTGACAATTAAAGCTGTCAATAACAAATCATTTATCATAATCATAAAATATTTTTGACATTTCTAAGGTGCTAATAAAAGTTTGGTTTAATAAGGCGTTCTCGTTAAGAGCGGCGTTTTCGACACTGTTTCATAAGTCAAGGTCAAGTGTAAGTTGCCCAACGTCCGACGCAGCCTCGGACGCATGTGCGAGTGAATGATGAAAATTATTATATTTGTTTAAGCCTTCGTATATTATAGACGAATCTCGAATATATCTTAGCACTCAATACTTTGCACTTTTTGATGATCTATTCACCAACTTAATATGTTTGAATAAATTTTAATTCGATTGAAATATGAACAATTGAAATCGTTAAGTTATTTTAAAATAAAAGAAACATTATTTTCGTAATGAATTTTTGATGTTGCTTGAATTCGTAGTTCTTTTTAACAAGTAATAAGTTTAAACATATAAAGATATTTAATTTGAAGGTACAGTGATTACTAAAGCCGTGAATTTTGTTTTATAAATTTAGGCTTTTCAATATTATTTTTATTTTATACACACTTAAAATACACTTATTTATATTCATAGTGATTAACTTGGTGTTACTTCAAACCACTTTTTTAAGTTACCGAAACAAAATCATTAGGTACCAAATAATAGTAAAAATATGTTTGTAAATAAAGTCGACGTTTATGAAGATGAAGCCAACTTATAACTTAACGCCAGTTAAAAAATAAGTGATAAATAATTCTAACAAATACTATATAGTGCATACAAACAAAGCGCATCTCCGAGGAAGTTAGTGAGAAAGCTTTCATCCGTTGTCAGTATCAAGGTCAAGTTCAGCTGCGCAACTCACCCCAAGGTCGCCACGAATTTAGCGCGCGGGAGTGCCAGCTCACTTCAAGCCGGCAACCGTACTGAGAGTCGCACTGCGCCCGCGCCGGCGGCGATTTCACAACCCCCGTAGTAGTGGTGTCTTAACGCGAGTGATTGTAGATCGTTAGTTTTTTTTTATTAAGGACCTTTTTAGTTAGCGTTACTGTTGCAACTATGCTCTTAGACGACGACGTTAGTTCGTGTGTAGTGGCCCAATTTTAATTTTGAAATAATCATTACTTCGTCATAATCCGCGTCCAAGTAGAGATAATGAAAATTGTTGAAATTCATCCAATGTACATATTATTATGTAATTAATTGATTCCATAAAAAATGACAGATACAGGATAAATTGACAAATACGATAAATTTACAACGACATTAAAAAAATAAAAAGGAATTCTATACACTCAAATTTGTTACGAAAATTCTGATACATATATTTTTTACTTAATATAATTACCATTAACAAGTCTTGTTCATATTATACCTTCTTCTTCTTATATAAAATACTAGCTGTACCCGCGAACTTCGTTTCGCCATAATAATTTGTTACGTTTTCGCAACATTTTTCATTGATGCTCAGCTCCTATTAGTCGCAGCGTGATGTTATATAGCCTAAAGCCTTCCTCGATCACACCTCGATAAATGACCTAGCCAACACAAAAAAGGGTTTTCAAATTGAATCAGTAGTTCCTGAGATAAGCGCGTTTAACCAAACAAACAAACTCTTCAGCTTTATAATATTCGTATAGAAGATGATAAATTGTATCATATCGCAAGACGGGTACTAGAAATAATTACTACTCTACACTGATCTCCAATCCAAGTGTTTGCAATGGCCGTTTTAACACAATGCGCATTTATCTACACTTAATTTTCACAGTTTTAGCTCAGCGACTTCTGTGGTGATGCGGTTAAAACTCAACATCTTAATTTAAGACTATGTATCTTTGGGTATCCATATGTTTGTCTCGTTTTAGTATGTGATACTATAACAATGCAACGTCCAAAAAACCGCACTTGACCACCCCCGTATCAGAAGGACAAATTAGCAAAATGCCCAAGGCATTAACGACACAGCGATCATTTTTGTCAACAAGGAGGCAATATGCGTTGGTTCTGTGATGGCGAATGAGACAAACATATTTATTGCCTTCGGGCTTCGATCTTAGACACAACAATTGAAAACATAGGGTGGAAACCTTTTTTTATTGTTTCTTTACTTTATATAAGAATAGTACCTATACGCCTTTACTTAATGTTACAGTAATACAGCAAAATAGTTTTCTTTGTTATTAGCATTCACTAGCTGTGCCCACGACTTCGTCCGCGAGGAATAGTAACTTTTGTTGAAGTTGAAAAAAAAGCCTATGTAATTAGCTATCTATTAGTGAAAGTCCCGTCAAAATCGGTCCAGTGGTTCCGGAGATTAGCGGGAACAAACAGACAGACAGACAGACAAAAAAAAATTAAATTGTGTTTTTGTTATTGGTACCCGATATACATTCATTTAGGAAAAACTTGTTATTTTGACATTACAAACAGACACTTCAATTTTATTTATTTGTATAGATTTGTAATAAATAGTTCCATATTGTTTGAGTTTTATGACACAGAGTGGATGTCACAGCTCTGCGGAGTGGCTGCATAATGTAGGTATGGGTGTATAGACAAAAGGTGTGATGTCTCTGTACGAGTATTTATGGGTTTATATTCATATAAAAAATTATATTAATGTTCACAAGTTAAGAGTAGTGTGGCGTATTAACCATAACTTTTAAATATTATACTTTACATCTCTCATGTTCGGTAAGTAGGTCCTTATTACCCCCAAATGGGGCTTGTAGGTGACTAATTAGCGCTCTAGGGTAATAATAACTTACTTACTTAGGGTAATAATACTTATTACTTAGGTAATAATAACTTGCAATAAATTACTTACAGCCCTAGGGCTGTAAGTAATTTATTGCGGGTATGATGGTTAGATGTACGCGAACTTTTTCAAATAGTGAAGTGTTTTTTTAACTACTTACCGCCCTAGGGCTTTCCAAGCTACATTATTACCCTAGAGCGCTTATTGGTCACCTACAAGTCGTATTTGGGGGTAAAAAGGACCTACTTTTCTCACAATCGAGATGTAAAGCAGAGTAGTTAGCTCGGGTGTAAGCACCAATTGCACCCTCGAAATATAGGCGCCCTCGCTGCGTTCGTGCGCCTAATTATTACGGGCTGCAATTGATGCCTTACAGCCCTTAGCTACTAATCTACTATTTTTTTTTTCGATTCATGTATAATTTTTCCCAATTGAGACTCTGGTGCACGGTAAAACTTGCAAAAGTTTATGTTTGCACCTTTGTAAACAAGCTTAAACATGTTATTGTATGTAATAAATAATAAATAAAAAAATAATCACTACTTTTTATAGAACGAACTTGGCAAACAAGCTGGCAAGTCGCTGCAGTCACGATAAATACTATTACCGTGCTGCAGTCGCCTATAGTATACATAGCAACAAGCTAGGCTTTACATGTTGACCTTGAGACCGCCCTTATGTCGCTCGTAATAGCGCCGGCTTTCGTAATGCAAATGTAAAGCTTGACGTGTTGCTGACTGTACATGAAGTTCGTATAAGATTAACAAGAATACAACTACCACAAGGGCAGAATTTATGCTGCCAACTTGTGACATAACCAAGGTGTTAAGTTACAGTACTCAGTAAAGTGTTATAGTGAGGTGTCTCAGTGTTTTCAGGAGGTGGGTCAGCGCAGTGCGAGCACACGTATAGATATCAATAAAAACTTAATTTGCAATAAACAATTTTAATACCGACTTCAGAATATTTTATTTTACAATCAACAAGGCGGTTGCCTAGGTAACGACACTGACTTTAGTCTATTACACTCCCCCTCACGAGGAGCTGACTGAAGATCGAGTGACTCCTATGAGCGTTAACAGCTTTGAGAGCCTTGGTTGAGGCAGCGCCTTAGTCAGAAAATCTGCCTCCATATTTTCAGTCTCCATATACTGCACCGTTACACACTTATTTTGTATGCAGTCTCTTATGAAATGTTCTTTGATACTGATATGTTTCGAACGCTTGCCAGTTATCAAATTATTTGCTATCTTTTGTGCTGCCAAATTATCATTGAAGATAGTGACGTTGGCTTGTGGCACTTTTATGTCTTCTAGAAGCTGTTTGAGATGAAGTGCCTCTTTCGCTGCCTCTGTCATCGCCATATATTCAGCTTCTGCTGTGGAGAGAGCGACGACTCTCTGCTTCTTCGTCTGAAAACTGACAAGTCCCCTCCCATCTTAAAAATAATACCTGGAAACCTGGCGCCTCACATTATACAGTTTGCCCCAATCTTTCGAAAATTTCAGAATTGCCATTGAATCTCACGATGATTTACCAGACCCAGAACTACTGAAAGTGAAAATATTAGAAGAAGCTGAAGCAAGACAAAACATGGCTAGTACAAGTGAAGAAAATTCAGAACAAGAGGCGCTATACAGTAAGCAGAGGAATAAAAGATATGTTCTAGAATGTTTCAAATGTAAGAAGAAAGGCCACAAAGCAAATGAATGCAGGTCAAAATTTAGTCAAGTTCAGGGAAGTCCGAACAAAAGAAACCATAAGAACCTCTACTGCTCGGAAGAAACAACGTGCCTCACAATAAAAGACAAAAACACAAAAGTAAAAGCTTGGTGCCTAGACAGCGGCTGTACGTCACACATGTCACACGAGAAGGATAGATTTCGCTATTTAGACAGAAATGACTGCAAACCCCTGAAACTGGCTTCTGAAAATTGTACAGCGGAAGTTGAAGGCCGGGGTCCCGCAAAAATAGATGCCAAAGATACATCAGTGCTGCAACTTTCCGATGCTCTATACGTTCCTTCCCTAACCACTAATTTAATGTCCGTGGGGAAGATCACAGACAAAGGGGCAACAGTTCTATTCAAGAAACAACGAGCTACAGTCATGAGAGACGGCGAACTACTTTTGAAAGCCAAAAGAAACGACGATGGTCTGTACTACGTTGAAAAAATCGAGGACGAGAAGGCGAATTTCTCCGAAGCGAACAAAATGGAATTATGGCATCGCAAGCTTGGCCATTTGAATGAGAGTCAAATGCGAATTGCTCTCGAAAAGCAAAACATAGAAGGCCTAGAGTTCAGTAAGAAAGATACAGTTAAAGATTGTGAAGTATGCATCAAAGGTAAATGCACAAAACTAACTTTTAATAAAATACAAAAAAAATCCAGAACAAGTGAACCATTAGAGATAGTGCATACTGACGTATGTGGTCCGATGAGACAGCCATCAACGGCGGGTTCGAAATATTTTATAACATTCATTGACGATTTTACAAGATATGGAAGAATATATACAATGAAAAATAAAAATGAAGCTCTACAGAAATTTAAGGAATTCAAGAAGGAGGCAGAAAACTACGCTAAAAGCAAAATAATACATTTGCAAAGCGATAATGGCTCAGAATATGTAAACCATGAATTTGATAACTACTTAAAAGAACATGGTATCAAACGAAGGCTCTCAGCACCTTACACACCTGAGCAAAACGGCTTAGCAGAAAGAAAAAACAGAAGCCTACTAAACAAAGCCAGATGTATGTTAATTGACGCTAAGATGCCAGAAATATTTTGGGCTGAAGCTGTTTATACTGCCAACTACTTAGCAAACCGCTGTCCAAACAGTAGTATTGAAAATTCAACACCATTCGAGAAATGGGTGAAAAGAATTCCTTCTGTCAGACATTTCCATATTTTTGGTAGTAAAGCCTTTGTCCTGAATAAAGGAAAAAGAAATAGCAAATTTCAAGCCAGAGCGACAGTCGGAATATTCTTAGGCTACTCTGAAAATTCAAAGGCTTATCGAATTTACAACCCAAAAACAGGAAAAGTCGTTATCAGTAGAGACGTGAGAGTTTTAGATAAGATGTTTTATGAAAATGAAATGATGCATGAAAGAAAAACTGAAACAAAAAATGGAGAAATCGACATATTCTTTACCGGAAAAAAGGTCTTAGATGACAAAAATGATGAAACAATTGACCATACTGAGAATGATGAAGTATTGGTGGATAATAAAAGAATAAATGAACAAAACGTTGAATCAATTCAAAACACTGAAACTCTTGAAAATGTTGACAATGTGATCGTTACAGATGAACCAAGAGAAAACCCCTCCAATGCAATTGCATCTGGAAACGAAAATAATAATGACCAATTGATCTCAGGAAACACAGAAAAACGACAGAGAAAATCACCAACCTGGTACAAAGATTACGTTATGAATGTCAAGCATACACACCTTCGTGAATTCGATGAAAACAGTGATGAATGGAAAGATGCAATAATGAGTGAAATTGAATCCCATCTTAAAAACCATAACCTGTTATAGTGAGGTGTCTCAGTGTTTTCAGGAGGTGGGTCAGCGCAGTGCGAGCACACGTATAGATATCAATAAAAACTTAATTTGCAATAAACAATTTTAATACCGACTTCAGAATATTTTATTTTACAATCAACAAGGCGGTTGCCTAGGTAACGACACTGACTTTAGTCTATTACATAAAGTCACTGCTCATCCTGCCCTTCAAACCAGAACACGGCAAATGCAAGACCGCTGCTTGGCGGCAGAAAATAGTCCATTATGTATATCGTACGACGTTTTTCTACACACTTCTGAGGAAAAATGCTGAATAAACTGAATTTTTGGATTAAATAACACAAATCATTGTTAATTTGTAGACACCACTAAATCATGGTATAAAATAATCGTTTGAAAAATCAATATATTTCGCTTATGTTTTTTATATTACCTCTAGCTATAAAAAAAATATAGTACCTACATTACTGCCGCGGCTGGCAAGTGCAGCATTGCCGGACTGTCTCGGCTATAGCACACGCTTCTTGTTTTATGAGCTGCTTTATGTATTTAAAACCAATGTAGATCCACTTTACAACTAAGTGTGTTGAAAAGGTTAGATAGAGATACCCGTGCAGACGACTCTGGTACAGAGTCTCTCTCTGGTATCCGGGTAGTGTATAAAACTCACGATCCTTTTACCCATATACATACCATTGCAGGACGTGACTCTCTATGGTTCACTACATCACACTGGCCAATCGGTTCGGTTTTCCATGTTTGCACAGCTGCAAAGAAATATGAAAACAACTCTATGACATCCACGGGAATAAAGGCAGCAGCGAAACATATTATATACTCTATATAGGTACTCTAAAAAAATCCATCAGCACTCTTTGCTACAAGTAAGTTGATGTATTATTTATCACTTTTTATTCTCCTTTTTTTCATAGTCAATAACTAAGCAGAGCGCTGTTTTAGATATTATTATACAGTTTACTGTAAAAAAAGTCAAAATAACTTATCTAACGGTACCTCAATATTTAGAATTGAGTTTATATATTCGCAGGAAATTGCATGAATTTGAGCACTAATGTCCGCCATATCTTTGATTAAATGAAAACTAGACTATCTATGTAGATTAGTGTGTGTTAAAATTCTGTCATTTTTTTCATACAGATACCGTAAATACGCCAATAATGTGTAATGTGTTCCACGAAATACCACTAATGAGTATTTAACACCGCGTTACACAAAATCTACGCTAAAATGTCAAGTGTTTCTTAGTCCATCACCGCAATCTCATTAAATGATTACTTTTATCGATGCATTCCGCTCGTCTTTAGGGTTCCGTAATAAACAAGGAACCCTTATAGTTTTGACATGCCTGTCTGTCTGTCTGTCTATTTTTCGATTTAGGGATCCGTTTCTGAAATATTTGGTTTTAAAGTGCAAATTTTTGTTAGAGGTAAGTGTCCCCCCCCTCTATCTGCTAAACGGTTTTATATGGACACGTGAAAAAAATTACAACAGTAGTATATACCGGGTGTAACTGAACACCCCAATAACATTTAAGGGGCATATAAGTTAGATACTAAATGGACCTTCGGTGCTTGTCTGAGACCTGGAACCCCAATACTTTCAGAGTTATTTGATTTTAAACTGAAAGCAAAAACTTTCAAGTGACAACCATAATCAGCTCTTAACACAAAAGAAATTTAAACACAAAATGACACGTGACAGACGTGGGCGTAGTATTCCTCCTACGCTTACGTAGGGCTGTCGGCACTTAATACCTGAAAATAATTTATTTAGTTTGTATGGGAAAAAAAGTAGGTTTGTTAGCCCTAATATTTTTCCTACAGAATCTTTACTTCTGATGGATACATACCCTTAAATGTTATTGGGGTGTTCAGTTACACCCTGTATAATGAAGTTTAAAGGAAAACTATCAGAGTTGAGTACTTAGTACAAACTAAAAAGTTATAGGCGACCAACTTATAAAATGTACTCGGAAATGTAAAATATCATTGAAAATTAATACTGAATATAAATTTATGAACCATGCGAAGTTAAGGAAATATAATATCATTGCAGCTTTAATAATAATAATGCCTAATTTATTAGCAACGTGTTGTGAGGTGTGAGTGTGAACTCAAAGTTGGCATTTGCAACTACGGAACCCTACACTGCGCGTGGCCCGACACGCACTTGGCCGGTTTTTCACATTTCAAACGAGTCCCAACCCAATCTGTTCACAGCACAACTACAAAAATGTTAGCTAATCCTTTAAACAGGAAATCTAGCAGAGTTCATAGGCTTTTATTGCTGACGTATTTACGAAACATGTTATGAAGTCAGATAACTATAATGCAAACTCAAAAATGTACTTGAAACTTATGTTTTAATTAGTTATAATGAGTACAAGAACATTCGGGTATTGTGTATATGTACTTTGTAATTTTTTTAACTTATATATAAACTAAAATATACTTTAAGCTTGGTTTGAGCAACATCTCAATCATATAATAATATATTAAACTGTATGAAAACGGTGTAGATGCAAGTAGATGACAAATTTTGCTCTACATTTTTTCGGGAACCGGAAGAGCCCCCATGAGAAAAATCAGATGTTCACTGATCATTTCAATAGCTCTAAACTTCGCATCTACATGGAATGTTATCATTTACACACCACACTTGCAAAATTTATTTTGAACGATTTATAAATATTTATCCGAATTATTTCGTTTGCAGATTATTCTAATTTATGTCAAGGCTCATTAGAGTTTCGGCAGCCGTGTGTCGTATCAATGAAACATCATGAGCGTAGCACACAAAGGTCATTGTTATCTTTTGATATTAGTAATTTACATACATAACAAAGTAGAACCTTAACCATCTCTACTTATATAAAAAATTGGGAAGTAACTCTGTCTGTCTTGTCTCCCTTTTGTCTGTTACGCTTTCACGTCAAAGCCACTGAACCAATTTTAATGAAATTTGGTACAGAGATAGCTCAAGCTATCATTGATAGCTTGAGCTATCTCTGAATATGATATGAAGCCTATATCCTTCTTGATAGCCTATCAAGAAGAATATAGGCTTCATTATCCCGATATTTAATGAGTTCCGTAGGAAACGCGTGGTGTAAAAAAAACTCACGATATATCTGAATAGTAAAATAAATTTTTAATCCCCATACAAATAGTCGGGTCAATGAAAAAAATGTATAGGGAACCAGAAAATTTATTTTTCATTACTCATACTCTGAAAGTAGGTCTGAAGTTGCCTGAGGAGCGGGTTGAAAGTAATACTTTTCAGCCATAGGGAGAATCGCTTTCAACTGACAGCTGTCAAATTATAAAACAAACTATTCTCACATTTCTATTGAACCATGTTCCAACTTTCTATACAGGCACTCAATTACAGTGCGATATCAAATTTGAAATAACACCTACTATTCATTAAAGAATAAGTATATTTTTTTATGATTTTATTATAATTTACTTTCAACTATTTCTTTAAAATAACATGGATTTGGGCAAAATATTAACCATTTTTTCAATGACGAAAATGAAAAATAATTGCTGAATAAATGGCCGGCCACAGAAAAAAAAAACAAATAGGCGCGGAAGCGGCGATCCAATCTTCATTTGTTTTTTCGCGTTGATTTTTATTAAAGCCGGCTTTTGACTATAGGATGTAATATATATTACATGTTCAGCTATATATTACATCCCGGGTTTGCTGTTCTCACTATCAGATATATTTTTTAGAATAGTTCAGCTTCTATGATCCTTACATCATAACGTCTTTTATTGAAACGGTTGACCTCTCGTTATTAAATGGATAATATGGAAATTGTTTTGCTAGATACTTTCGATAGTTCATCAGACGAAGATGATGCAGTATTCGATTTACATGTCTCATTATTTAGAAAAAATACAATAAACGTCGATTCTGGATATCGAATCTTAATAGACTAAAGGCCTTACTAATAACCATTGTATAAACCTTGTATAGTTAAGTAGTGTTTTGTCTCTTTTGTTCGAATTTGAAATGTCATTCGAGTGAACGTGACAAAACACTGTTTAAC
This sequence comes from Schoenobius gigantellus, assembly GCA_963935595.1. Taxonomy (NCBI): domain Eukaryota; kingdom Metazoa; phylum Arthropoda; class Insecta; order Lepidoptera; family Crambidae; genus Schoenobius; species Schoenobius gigantellus. The sequence continues at coordinate 37,802,795 of OZ012549.1, forward strand.
TAAATCAGGCCTATGAAATGGTTATTAGTAAGGCCTTAAGAAAAGATTATAGTGAATTTCTTATTACGTTTCTCCATGCAGTATCCTTAATTTCATTCATTTTATACTCTTCAAGATTAGTCGTAAACAAGGATATTTCCTAACACTTTCTATAAAATGTTCCATTATAGGGATAAATACGTAAATAGGTAAATACGTGGTAAATACGTAAAGAAAAGATTGCGAACCAAAATACCCAAAAATCATAACACGCGGACAGCTATGTAAGTACGTGCGCATGACCGTCACGATTCGAAATGAAGGCGAGGCAGGGGCAGAGGTGCGGTGTGCGGGAACGTGAGGTAAAATATATACCGCATAAATCGCCTTCAAATATAGCTCGGTCGGGCGAAAAAATATTTACAGTTTGGGGTGTAATATATATTATAGCACAGTGAGAACGGTCTCGTAAAAAAGTATGGCAAGCGATAAAATATTATATCTCAAAATGTAATATATATTACATTATATCCCATAGTCAAAAGCCGGCTTTATACTTCTGTATAGCAGAGATTTGTATTAACACAATGAGTTCCTCTGATTCAGATATGTATTTAACGCCTGATTTCTTAAGAGAAGTTTTAAAGCAAAAGTTGTCGATTTGTGTAATATGAAATTCACTCATTTTTTCTTTAGCTAATTCATGTTTTTATTTTACTTTCCTCGTATTCGTAATGAAAAGCACAGTGTTTACCTCGGGTTAAAGATTTAGTCCCTCGATCTATTGGCCAAACCCCGTCTCGGGACTAAATAAGTTACTTTCACCCCTAGGGTAACAATGTACTATTACAATTTCGGATTTTCGTACAAACTTATCTAAGTAGGTACACAAAATGTATGTAGGTACAATAAGCTCCTTGTCAAGCTGTTCAACCTTTGGACCATTCTTATGTCGCGCGTAATAGTGGCGGTTTTCGTACCAAGTAGGTATCAATGTAAAGCTTGAATGGGAGCTTACTGTACCATACATTTTGTGTACTTAGATAAGTTTGTACGGAACCCTCGCCTCGGTGTGCGAGTTTCAATCGCACTTGGCCGGGTTTTTTATTGAGTTTCACTCTAACAACTGCTTATCGCATTTCAACAGGACTTTTAGAAGCGTTTTACCACAATATATCGTTCTCTATATTGTGTTTTTACTGCGGGTAATACTGTCACGGGAAAAATGAAAATAACGCGGGGGAAGTTGCGGACGGAAGGTGTCTATGACATAATTACTTAAATACTTCTTTTGAGTTGTCTGTTTTGACGTGCAAATGTAACATTCTCTTGGTTGAATAAATTAATATATTATTTTAATTCAGTGAACTTTAATTTATAAAAGTACACCAAAACAGTGTCTTTTACAGAAGGTTATGCATAATTTCACATCTCGTCAACCCCTATACATCCGATTGCTGGACACGGCATTCCTTCGACGAGGAGCAATCTGGGCGGCTACACCAGGCTGACCTATCGATGTAGGCAAACGTTTATTATCATCATATCAGCCAAGAGACGCCCAACTGTTGGACATAGGCCTCCCCCAGGGATCTCCAAACCGATCGATTAGCGCCTCCCGCATCCAACGGCTTCCCGCGACCTTCACCAGATCGTCGGTACACCTTGTGGGGGCCTACCAACACTGCGTCTCCCAGTACCGCCACTCAAGGACCTTTCCGCCCCAACGGCCCTCAGTCCTGCGAGCGATGTGTCCTACCCACTGCCTCTTAAGGTTCGCAATTCTTTGGTGAATTGCAATCGAATTATAGGTGATTATACATAATTTAATTTGATGAAATATTTCTTTACTCCGAAATGCTAAGTCCTATTGCGTCACCCCATATGCCTTGATGGTAAATGCGCATGTTCAACTGGACAATTGCGCCATTTGATTTGGTTCCGTCACGCAATATCGTCCTCTGACTCCAATGCTATAAATAAAAGTTAGTGTTAGCATCGATTTCGAAGATATCATTATGAAATAGACCATATTAATATTCTTAGAAACACTCACGCACTCACGCATACTACACACAGGCGGAAGAGAGTGAGCTAGAGAAGAAAGAGATAAAGATTCTGATATTCTTTCAGTATAAGGTGTGCCTAAAGCATCGTCATCATCATCATCGAAGCTTATTTACGACCCCCACCGAGGGGCTCACGCCTACCGTAAGTAAGGGTGTTTAGGCCTTAGTCAACCACGCTGGCCCAGTGCCGTAAGAGCGGTGGAATAATGTACATATGAAATTCGAAAACGAAAAACATATTGGTACATAGCGGTCTCCAACCCCGGACCTCCCGATTAGAAGGCAAGTGCCGAGTCCACAGCGCTACCGACTCGATTTATGTCATAGTACAGATGAAATATCTTCCTCATCAATATTCGGTTCAGCGAGTGAGATATAGTGCACATATTGTGGTCACGCAAAGGCAATGCATTCTCTGGTTCCTTCATTCACGTAGACCGATATGGGACGGGTAGCTGGCACGACCGGGACGAGATCAGGTCACCCATCATTGGCTTGACCATGACCAACGTTGCTTGACTTGAAGAATCTTTGGCCGAGTTCCTTAATCTCGTCTATACTGTTGTGTTACCGGCTACCCAAAACGATGATTAAAATCCCCAATTCCCACTGACTATGAACGGTTACTTTTTAAGCATCAGAAGCCAAATTTTGGGGGATTACTCTCTGTCACACCGTTTTGTCACACTAGTGTGATACAGAAGAATTTTTTTCCTGACAGTCACACTACCGGCGTAGCCTGGTGTGACAGACAGTAACTAATAGAATTATTATGACTAAGCGTCACACTACTTACTCGTATGATTAAACAAAAATTATAGTTCAAACAAATCATTATATATTACTCAAACAAAACGGAAAATATTATTAAATAATTATTATTAAATTTTCGCCGATTATTTATGAAGATTTTTCCATATTTTTAACAGACTTCAAAAAAGGAGGAGTTTATGAATTCGATGCGTATGTTTTATTTTATATGTATGCTACGCGATTAAGCTGCCAATTGTAGACCGAATTTTAAAATTCTTTCTGTATTCGATAGAGTATACTCCTGGGGTGGTCCCATTGTCACCAAAGTCAGGATCTGATGATGGGATCCTAGGGAAATCGAGGGAAACCCTTAAATTTTATAGGTATGTCCAACGTGTTTCATATGTCTCCCCAGGCTATTCAAGTATTTACGTCTGGTAGTCATGAACCGCGCTGATGATGGAAGGATCCTTAACTTTAAGGAGTTACAGGTTTTTTAAATACAACAGGCACGTATTGGCACTTTGTCTAATACTTCAACTATTGATACGATACGATGATCTCCGAGAAAGTTAAAATTTGGCACCGACTTCAATATAGAAATGTGATATTGTCTGTACCTATTTTGAGAGACGATAACTTAGCATTCCATGGATACACCGTGCGGGTGCCGGGTCCATTATTTTTAACTTTTCAGTGTTTTTGAAGTCACTTTTAATTTTTGTTTTGTTGCATTTCTTGCAATTTGAAACTTTAGTCGTTCGCCTGCAAGTATGATATTGCCGCTTCCCGAAAAAATCTTCATAAAAACTGTAGGTGTAGTTGTGTAAAAGACGCATTTCATTATTAATTACCTATAAAAACGTCCTTATTAATTTCTAAATGTTTTCTTAAAATAATTCTCCTATAAATGTAAAGTGCTCCCGTAATACCATAAGATATTTTGCAAGGTAAAGTTATAACCTTCTGATGATTACTCTCGTAAAAGCATTTGCTTGAAATGATCGTGTATGGAAATCCGGAGTGTCTTGGAACCATCGAAATTGAGAAAATGCCTTAGAGTAGGAGCGGCTGAGTTTCACTTTCTGTTGAGTTACTTCTTTATTTTTTTATACAACTTAGCAAATAAGCAGGATGCCCACCTAATGGTAAGTGGCTTGGCTATATCTAGTGGTTCCTGAAAGACTTGCATATCTATTACCCCTACAAGTACATGACGACTCTGGTACTGATTCTCACTCTGGTAAAAAGAAAGATTATTCAAAAAGACGACACGGTTCTTAGAAATAGTATCAGTACAGGAAAAAAATTGGTAGTAACGCCATCGTTGCGCATGTCTGCTCACTTTAGCTGTCGTGCGCAGGCTGCAGACTGGACGATCTAACTTACTCTTAATGAGATGGAACCACTCACTCTCTCGTGTGATGTCACAAAAGAGAGTGAATGGATCCATCTCATTTTTTATAGAATTTTTAACGCTCCATCTAAGTCGAGGGTCAGAGACGTGAACTTTTAAAGAAGGTGGACATTATGGTTAGTGGATGTTTAGGGAAACCAACGTGATGAACTGACTGGAACTAACGGTAATAGGATCTAACGGACCGAAAGGGGTTGAATAAGTTAACAATACTAGTCCGTGTCGTTCCAAAATTGATCCCATGTTAAGTTTGCTTGTCTGAACAAGTATACAACATTTGGTTCTTGCTTGTAAATCTACCCTGTATTCAAAATTGTTAGAGAATTAAAAAAACTAAATGTTTAACCATACTCAGCATTTCTACCAATATCTCAACCGTGGCTGTTTGCCGTTAGCAACAATGCAGCGTTGACCGATATTTATTTTTATGATCTGAATAGACCTAAACACCCATTCTAAAAGCATTCACCACCGTAACCGAAGCGCCTTTCTTGTTGCGATGCGCATGCACTGCGTCGATTCCACTTTGCCACGGGTAGAAGACTAGATGTGTATCAGCAGTTTGCGAAACAAGTTCCTTTGCTTCGGCTAGAATTTGTTTTAAAAATATACATTGCATTTATTCTCCTGCGTTTCATTAAGTTGTTGGTGTTTTATTGGACACTATCATAAAATACACCGCTGGCCTGCTACCAACGTCTTACCTAAGTTTATCGCCATAATTGCAAGGCTAATGAGGTTTTCATGCTGTGTTTCGACAATAAGGGGTCAGAAAGCCAGTTCTTCAGTTGTTGAGGAGTCCAGGTAAAGCTTGTTTTCACCGAAAGTCTTATTGTCAGTTACCATCAAGTGACATGAAAGCCAGGAGCTATGAAAAAAAAACAAACTATGACAGGAGTAAGATAATACCTCTACGTGGGGGGTCGAATGGTTAAGACCATCAGGTATTGATTTGGATGATTGGAGCTCGATTCTCCATTGGGCAGAAGCTTTATCGCTTGTTCTGAATGATGGTAAGGCTTCTGAGCCTGCCTAGCTAGCTACCATCATTTTAACGAAGTTAGTCACCATAATAAGAATGAATAAAAACATTATTCCGTTGAGGCAATCATAGGTAAGATAACCAGTTCCTGAAAAGTTTAGGTAGTCCAGGTGGAACTTGCTACCATCTTTTACGTTATCGTCACTTACCAATTGAAATTGAGGTGAAGGACCAAGATCTTCCCAGTTGTGTGAAAAAACTTAACCGAATTGCTCCAGGCGTTCTCTAATTTTGCGGTAGGTACGCAACACATTTAACAAGCTTTTTTCATATAGATGATGTAAGCTCCTGAGGAAATGTTACACTACGTCGTTTAAGAATTCTTAATCCTATCCTATATTATTATTTATTATGCTTGGTCAAACTACTTTGTGAATAAAACAGCAAAATTGCACGTTGAAGCGTGATTGCTATTCAATTTTTACATTAGCCTTAGTTCTTCGTAAAAGTTTATATTTTATTAGCATTTATTAGGTAACATTTTTTTGAAAGGGCTTAAGTTAAAATAAAATGCGTATGCTACCGCCCCCTTTCTTACCGTAGATGTCGAATTAAAGAGCTTAAGTAAAAACATAGTACATGTCGTCGCTTCCTTTCTTCCCGTATATGTCTAAAGAGGTGACAATAGTGTTTACTGCAACAGAAAAGTGGCAAATTAGATTTTTAATACTCAGACCGTACCATACCCATATTAAACATTTGAGTGCGAGCAAAGACATGGATACCTCGAAATATCAAAATGGCTGATCAGCCTGGTGTGGTAGACTAGTTCCTTATTTTCTAAGGATAGACCAGACCGTAGCAGTGAGATGTTTATTAGGTCGAAGTAGTGGTGGTGGCTAAAGTGTAAGCTTATCGTAAAGACATCAAAAAGTGACAATGACATTTATTTTTCTATAAAAAGTATCAAAAACAATATTAGAAAAGTATGCAGCCTCTTTCGTTTGCAACACAGCGCCCCCCGTGTTGCAATGGCAACACTGTATTAGTGCAAATGAAAGACACTGCAAATGCACAAAATTTAATAAAAAAATGAATTAAATGAATGATGGAGGTACCTATCTACATTGAAGGCGAATCAACCGGCAGTACTACTATCTTTCTAGTCGGTCTTTTAAAGTTCCCAGCCTTTGTGGCTACTTCTACCACGCGAATTATCCCATCTTTCCCGGGGTATAATGCGGATATTCTACCAATAGGCCATAATCCTCGGGGTAGCGAATCATCCGCAACTAAAACGACTTGCCCATCTTTCAAGGGCTTTGGCAGAGACTGATTTGGCTGGCGTCTAGGTATTAATGTAGGAAGGTACTCCTTCATCCATCTTGACCAAAAATGGTCGCTTAAACGCATAGCTTTTTTCCACTGCAACCTCCCGCACAAGTCTTTGTCGGTCAATTCTAAGGTCCGTGGCATGGGCTCCCGATAGGAACAAATTATAATTAGTTCTAAATAAAATCAATAGATGTCACGGCATGTACCATACGAGAATGTAAGAACTTATTCTTACGCATTGTGTAAATATTAAGCTGTAACTAACCACTAGATGTTTTAATTAAAAAGAAATTATTATTTTCAAATCAAATTTGTTAATTTTTTAAGTAAAATTGAAAAGTTTTAAAATGAGTCTGCTTTGTTGTGCTTTTTTGTTTTGAACTGCCATCTATTGGGAGCTATTGTTAATATTTCGTCAAGACGTCAATAACTTTGAAATTTAAAAGTATGACTACAGATGGCAGTATTTGAGATACTGATAAACGGAAGTGAGCACGAACTGAGTGTTTGCGTTTTGTTTTCCAAGTGTGTATGGCATTTTCATGTCTAAATCGCAGATTACATAATTTAACATCTAACTGTAATAAATTTTTTGTTTGTCGTTAAATAATTTAGAAAAAATATACATTAGGTAAGAACGAATGTGCTGAAATATTATTTTTTATTAAATAAATGTTTAATATTTGTTTTGATTATGTCATCTTTTGGACTAACGAAACGCACAGCGCATAGAGCACATTTGTTTGAAAACATTGCGACTTGACTTGTTTGTGAGTTTCGAGGTGAATTTGTGCTTGTTAATTTCTGGTGATTTATCGACGACCTGGCTTTGAAAACGGACATTTCGAATTAGATGCACCATATACGACTGCTGCAATTTTAAATTTGGACTCCGACGAACAATCCACGCACGACGATTATTAGGCTTTTGAATTTGGACTCCGACGAAGATTCTACGCACGACGATTTGGCTCTTCGAATTTTGACTCCGACTATTATATCCACACACGACAATTGACTTTTGACCTGATTAATTAATGAGAAGTGAACAAAATGCCCTGTAAATGTTCATATTATATGTGTAATAACACATTGGGTCAAACACCAATGTTTCGGTTTCCAACAGCCGATCAAAAACGTATGGAACTTTGGATAAACAATTGCGGTAAGTCTATTATATAATGACAATTGCAGTGAAAAACATCGAATATGTATTAAAGTTCATTATTGTACTAAGAGTAGTTGTTATAATTATGTTTAGGTAGTGTTTGCTTATAAACTGAGCCGCGACTGCGACAACATTGAGACTGCCGCTATGAGTATTCAGCCTTATGTATTGTTTTATTATGTTTTTATCTACACTTTTAAATAGTTGTGTTTTTGTCAATAAAAGCGATGCAATAATTGCAGCCCATTTAGAAAGAGGGTTTACAAATATTGTTGTGATAGCTGTATAATAAAACAGATATTCTTGAGTATCCAAGCTATTATGCGCCCCACTGATAGGCATAAGTCTCTCACGAAATGCAGGCTATGTACTTCCAGCACACTGTCCCAGTCCAGTGTAGTGTAGACTGATGGTATACACCAGAGCCTCTTCTGTATATTGATTGGGTGCACTGTAAACCTTTAAGGTTGGCTTGGATTATAGAAGGTGTAATTTTGAATCCTGTCACAGATATCATATTTTAATACTAGTAATGTTACATAATTTCCTTTACACCCCATGAAAGAGATCGTTATATATTTTTTTATTTAAGGAAACTTAACCATAACCAATTTGCCACAAGAAGCACTAAGGAATAAATTTATCTGCATAGAACATTTTGAAAAAAAATACATACACAATGAAAATGCCCAAAGAAAAAGGTTAACATCAATGGCTGTGCCGCTGCACTACAGACATGGATGCACAAATATATATGATTCACCTGTTCCGTCTACATCACAAGGTACAAATAAAGCATTTTACAGCTGCTTATTGTATTATCAAAAAAAAGTGATTTCAGAAATCAATGGGAGTTCTAATAGGTATAGTATCTATAACATTTTTATAAAACTTTTATTAGGACACTGTTATCCACATAATGTTCTTTCTATTATGTTATTCATCTTCTCACACTAAATATGTTTGTGGTTTGGGAGTAGAATGTTACAGTTAACTTTGCTTTTTAAAACCTATTAAATGGAGATAACTGCAATGCAGTGTAATTAAGAATAGGCCCTATTCAATATATTTGATAATTAATTTTTATGTAGGTAAGTATCATTTATTTTTGCAGAGTGTATTTAAATAATCTGTTATGAATCTGCAAAACTTACTTGTTAATCCTAAAGCAGATTAGATTATATTAAGCTTTGCAATGTTATAATTATTGCAATAAATCTATGAGTCAATTACAATCATATTTGAAAATTATGATAACAATTTATAGATTTATTTTTATAAACATCCTATAATGTATTGTAATCAACTGGCGATACTTTGGGGAAATGGCCAAATTGAGTATCAAGTACTTACTAGTGAAGAAATTTAACTACCTCTGAGGTCTAGTGGTAGAGACTACCCCTAGGCCCTATTTTTAATAATCGTCAGGTTCAAAAATAAAGGCCCTAATTCTGATCTGGAGCTCTGGAGGTCTGGTTTTTGATTTCCCATGGTCGGCAGAAGACTTCTGCCTGGTTTGGTTGGTAGCAAGGCTTCAGAACTCATCTGGCTAACTACCACCATTTAATTTATGTTTGTTGCTATTATGGTAAGATAATCATCTCCTCATTTGATGAGGAATCCAAGTGAAGCACATTCCCATCTTCGGCTTTATCGTCACTTATCATCAGGTGAGATGTAGGCCAAGAACTTTCCTGTCATTGTTTTAATTAAAGTCATATTATCAGCACTTCTTTAAGTACCTACTAATTTAATAGACATCAAACAAAAAAAAAATATACAATAATAACTAATCATAAATAAAATAGTATGTACATGTAACACCACTCTGCTGTGCTGTGATATCAAATCCATCTAATTGCCATTTTTTCACTGCACAGCAATGGTGGCACCAGTCTGTGCTGTGCTGTTGCAGCAGTGAAAAAACGCCCAATTAGGTACATAGTATAAAAATGGATGGTATTTAACAGTATCTCAATTTATTCCTGTTTTCTACTAGAAAATTTGACCTTGTTTCGATAAAAATACTAATTGTGCACTTAAATTAGCTTCCTAAAATATTCCATAATGAACACCTATTTAATAACAGATAGTATTTAACTGCAAATGAAATCAATATTCCTTTTAGTGTAATAAACTATTTGCCCTTAACAAGTGAAATGGGTAGAATTAGGTTCTGGCATAGTCATTTCGGTCAATTCACTGAAGTTTTATTTATTATTAGACTTCCATACTACTTCTGTGTTAGAAAGATTTCTATATTTAAAGTAAGATTTGGTAAATAAAGTAATTATCAGCAATGCATTTTGTCAAAGGTTATTTATGCTTTGAGTTGAAATATATCTGGTGTACAATCATTATATCTGATGTGCAAAAATTATTTAATTGATAAATACAAGTTGATGGGCATTGTCATACAAGCAAAAGGTTAATTTGTAAGTCCATGGTTGATGGGTGGTAAGTTTTTTGATGTACATTAAAAAATATACATATAAGAAATATGTAGTAGGCTGACTCGGGCCCCTTGCAAGCGATAATAGCTTACTCACATTTACTGACTATAGGGCGCTGTCGCTTTTAGTTTAGAAAAGTATTGTAAGTGTAACCATTAAAGTGAAAAAGTTTCCTTTCAGGAATAGGCAGAGAGTCATCATCATCATCACAGCTCATATACGTTCCCACCGAGGGGCTCGAGCCTACCCTATGTTAGGCAGAGAGTCATCATCACAGCTCATATACGTCCCCACCGAGGGGCTCGAGCCTACCCTATGTTAGGGTGATTAGGCCTTAGTCAACCACGCTGGCCCAGTGCGGATTGGTCGACTTCACATACACCTTTGAATTTCTTCGCAGATGTATGCAGGTTGCCTCACGATGTTTTCCTTCACCGTAGGAGCGTCAGACAAATGTACATATGAAATTCGAAACGAAAAACACAGTGGTACATGGCGGTCTCGAACCCGGACCTCCCGATTGGAAGACAAGTGCCGAGTCCACAGCGCCACCGACGCAGAGAGTAATAGTTTCTTATTGTTATGCCTGTGAAATGGAATGAGGATAGGTTTTTTTATTCAATTTAATTCTTGTTATTAGGTTCGTGATTTGAGAAGATGACGTTAAAGTGGGGACTAACTATTTTACTTAATAAATCACGTATTTATTTGTAGTGATTTGCTAATTAAACAAAAAAAAAATCGATTTCGACGAATACGAAATATCTGCTTATTTTGAATTAAATGTACATAATGTTAATAGTAGTCTTTAATGAATCGGTAGAAAAATCGGACACCGATTGTCGGTCGTGTGCGCTCGCACTAAATATGCCTGGCCCTTGCCTGGGGCCCTACCATGATCGCTTAGAGCAAGGTTAAAACAATATTAAAACAGAGACACCGCTCTTGCTGCGTATAGCGCCATCCCGCTCTCAGCGCGGTTTTAATATTGTTTTAAGCGATCATGGTTAGGGGGCTAGTCGGTCAATAATACTTCCGTTAGGGCGCTTGCGCACATATACGTATTCGGTTCGTGTTCGCTACGTCAAAAAAACCGAACGGGAAATTTACGTCCTAGCGTTTGCGCACTTATCCGTATGCGATTCGTGTTTGAGACGGTTGTGCGATAAACGTCAAGATGGCGAGATCACTTCCTGTCCTGTTTTGAAAAACCTACAGCAATTTAGTACTTATCTGGTACTATTTGATACCAAACTTTTTACGGCTTTTTTAAAATTTTAACGGCTTTTATTATTAAAATTGCGGGATCTTGTCATGCTCTAACATTAAAGTTACTAAATATTTGATGTAACAAATTAAACCACAATTTAGTACCTACCTCCAGAAATCAAAAGCAGTTTCTTTTTAAATCGAATATTTAAAATCTGATGGCACAAAAAAAACAAACTATGAAATATTTTGCAAAAAAAAACAGACCAATACAAATACCTAGGCGGCCTTATTGCTAACAAGCAATCTCTTCCAGGCAATCTTGGGACAAAAGAATGACACAGCATATTCAATAATGGAAAGGCTACAGAACTAGGACTAAAGAAAGTTTGTTATATGGGAAAGAAATTACGAGCAAAACTTCCAGCTTAATTGATATTTGAATAAGCTGTAGGCGTTTTAACATACCACTTATAACATGTTTTCCAGTATAAATTGTCATTTTAAATAAAAAAACGATTAAGCCATTATTATTAGTACATATATAAACGTTATAACAACTTCATCAAATAATATAAATAAATGATGATGAAGACCCGGCATCCTGATGTACACCTAAAAACGACTTGAAGTAAGAATTAACGGATCGAACACGTATGAGTGCGCAAGCGTCCATACAATCACTAGGACGGCCAAACCGGATCAAAACCGAACACGAATCGAATACGAACCGAATACGTATAAGCGCCCTTACGTTGTAGTTCGTATAGACAGTTCGAAGTGTCACTTTTTACAAAAAACCTAAATACAGTTCTAGATAATCGTAGCTTCGAGCGTGGACATTTTGTCAGATAGATTACAACGCATTATTTGGTAATTTAATATTTGTCGAAAAAACGTCTGCAACATAGTCACCAGAGCTACTTATTCGTGACAAGTAGATCTCCGCACAGCTTTCCCGTTACTTGTAGCGAATGTAATATCCCGTCTCATGCACCCGCGCAAGTCAGCGCTGCTTATACTATTTTGGCAGCATGAGGTTCAGTGATACGTGGCCATATAGATTAACTGTATTTTTTTTAGTTTGGTGTCGGCGAAATCGTACAAACAGTAGCGATGATAATACGAATAAACATTATTATTTTGTTCTAGGTCAAGAATCACCCGAACTAAAAGTACTAAAGCCAAAAAGAGTTTATGCTGCTGCAAAAAAAAATGAAACAAATCAAGAATCAGAACAAACTCTACATACGAGTATATCTACAACACCAAAAAAGCGTAAAACGAGTGAAGAAGAAACAACACCAAAATGTAAAAAATTAAAAATGTCCGTAGTAAATACAAATAAAATTTTACGCAAGGAAAGGGCAAAATATAACCGTCTCAAAAAAAAACTGAATAACCAAAAATACAGTAATTTAAATAATTTAAAATTTAAAAGTGAGAATTCAAAAATTTTAACTTTTATGCAAATAAAAAAAAATAAAAAGCAGTGGACTGAGGCTGAAAAAAAATTTTGCATGTCACTTTTTTATAAGTCACCTGCGGCTTATAAACATTTGAGAAAAGGGGGTGTAATACTGGCTGCTCCCACAACTATACAAAACTGGCTTCAAGCTACAAATTGCATGCCTGGTATTAATGAAGATATTTTTCATAATATCGCAATGAAATTTGCTGATCAACCAATCAAAGAAAGATCATGTGTGATTTGTTTTGATGAAATGAGCATTAAAGTTGATTTAGAATACACCAAAAAATATGATTTAATTGAAGGTTTTGAAGATTTTGGTGGTGGTGACCGATCCCCCAAGGAAGCCAAATATGCTCTAGTATTTGTAGCCAGAGGAATTTACCTAAACTGGAAAATTCCTCTGGCTTATTTTTTGTCGCAAAATAATATTAAATCAGATAAGTTGATTGAGTTGATTAAATCGGTGATTAATAAATCGTTTGATTCCGGAATACTACCGAAGGTGATTGTTTGTGATCAAGCGGCGACAAATGTTAAGGCGATCAAATCCTTGGGGGCAACAAAAGATGACCCATTTTTTTTCATTGATGATAGGAAAATATTTTCGATCTACGACGTTCCACATTTAATCAAAAATATAAGAAATAATCTAATTGACAATAATTTTGATTTAAATGGCAATGAAATTTCATTTAATGATATAATTTCTATTTATAATATTGATAGAAACAATAAGAGTAAATCATTACGAAAATTGACCCCAGTACACATTAAGCCGAATAACTTCCAAAAAATGAAAGTAAAATTAGCAACGCAAATATTCAGTAATTCTGTGGCGGCAGCAATGCGTACAGCAATCGACAGTGGAGAGTTGAAGAGTAGCACAGCACAACACACAGCTGATTTTGTACAAAATATAAATGATTTGTTTGATTCATTAAATTCAAAAAACAAATTTGATTGTAATCCATATAAGTGTGCTCTAACTAATAATAAAAAATCATGTGTTCATAAATCATTGATTAAAGGGAGGGAGATATTTGTTGATTTAAAAAAAAAGATGATTAATAAATCAAATATTATAAAATTTTCTAGCCCTCCTTGTTTTGACGGAATGCAACAAACTATTAATGCTATTCTTCAACTTTCCACTGAAGAATTTTCAAAGGGTACTGGGGTCAAATTTATTATGACGTATCGATTTAATCAAGATTTAATAGAAAATTTATTTGGAATCTTTAGAATGAGGGGCGGGTGTAATCGCAATCCAACATCAAGGTGTTTGAGGGCTTTGTTTCGATCAAATTTATTAAATAATTTAATAAAATTAGAAAACACAAATTGTGAGACGGATACCGATGTTTTTTTATCCGCTTCAGAACCCTTGCAGCAAAATACACAACGGACAATAGCATCATGTTCTAATAAAACAATCGCTGGACCGTCAAATGTCGATGATATAGGAGTATCTTCTACATTTGAAGGTCCAGCGACTTGTGAACAAACAATGATAGATTCGACACCACAAGCTGAACACAATATTTCCTGCGAAATAACTTTAGAAACATGTTCAGTTGTGTATTTTGCTGGCTGGTTGGGCAAAGTGTGTGTTGAAAAATTTGATTGCTCATTATGTAGAAATGAAATGATTAAAGACGAAGTTGATTTAATAGATAAAAAGCAATTGTTATTAATCAATAAAACCTATTCCAATTTGATTACACCATCACTAAAATCACCAACAGATTTTTTGTTTAATTTTGTAAATCAAATACTTGATTTGTTTAATGATAGGATAAATGATATTCATCGAGCTAATCTGGTATCAAATTTGATTAAAAAGGTTAAAGAAACAATTTGCTTGCCTGATGATTACCATGATATCAATCATATTGATTTTTTAATTAGAAAATTATTAGAAGTCAAGATTCATGATTATTGCAAAACTAAGAAAAAGTCGTTGCAATCACAATCAAAATTAAGAATTGTACAACACAAATAAACATTCAGCATACTTTTTTCAAAATCTGAAATGAAAGTTTCGAATAATACTTCTTAAGCCAACGCCAGTTTACAAAATCCGATGAAAAGATTAATTTTGTGTTTTCTGTGTCAAATAAAATAAAACAGACTTCACTAGTACCAAATGAAAAAAATTATATAAGCATAACATACAACATTATATTTTTATAATGAAGCTGGTGCCAAATTTTAACCTAACTACATTAGATGTTCTTATATTTATTTATAAGTCCTTCCAGGTGATTGCTTGGCAGTGGTACCGACTAAATATAAAAATGAGATTCAAATAAGTACGTGAATATCTCCAGAAAAAGACATGAAATAAGTTGGACGTGCTTATGATATTTAAGTTTTCCTCGATTTTCCTGGGATCCCATCATCAGATCGTAATTTAGTGACAAGATCAGCTCAGGAATACATAGCGCACCTTTAATCAAATAAAGAAATAAGTCAAAAATCGTGATTTTTGAGATTAAATCATAAAACGTAATATTATGACGATAAGAATAGGTATGCTCAGACTCCCGCTAGATATGAACAATAAAGCTAAATAAATGATCGTCCCTCTCTTTCTTACTAATTCGGGCGAACAAGTTGCAACCAATAAAACAATACATTCAGTGATGTGCCAGCGTTGACTCAAGGAAGTCGATTTGAAGAACGAATTAAAGTGAATTAAATCTGTTTATTATTAACAGGTAAGTCGTATTTCTTGTTATATTTTTCTCCAAAAGTGATTATTCTTTGTTTTATTACGCTATAGAATCAAAATATTGTCGCGGATTATTCACATTTCGACTTAGTGCAGTTTAGTTTTTGTAATAATCCGTATGTATCAATTTCAGTCAATTCAGTTTTGTTTTAAATCATATTTTAGATTTATAGTATAGATCGACTTACTTCAGCTTATTACTAATTTATACGCAAAATAAAAACATCAATAATATTTATTTCTCTTTAACATTAAACGTTTTGTGTTCATTGGCATATTAGACAATAATTTCTTTTTAACTTAAATACCCTAATGCATACTAGTAAATACTTTTACTCTATTTTACATAGCCTAGTTTTTTAAAATTCCGATATACTCGTGTGTGCATGATCATTAGCTAATTGTAAGGATGTGGATATCTTTGGTATGGAACCTTTTTTTTGGGAAGGGGGAATCGCTTTACGATTCAACAAGGGACTGAAATGCTGCCAAAGCCGCCCCTTGGATATGCACTTGGAGTCGGATATAAACTCCATACCTGGCTTTCTACCCCCATAGAGGCACGAACGGCATCGGCGCTAGCCATTCCCCGAGCGCACCCCCTGGAGACAGGGCCAACGTTGAGCCAGCATTGCTGACCCAAGCGCTGGGACTACTCTACGGAGGGGTCGCCAAGTGCCATAATGCGACCCGTTCTTTCTATTATGTTATTCATCTTCTCACACTAAATATGTTTGTGGTTTGGGAGTAGAATGTTACAGTTAACTTTGCTTTTTAAAACCTATTAAATGGAGATAACTGCAATGCAGTGTAATTAAGAATAGGCCCTATTCAATATATTTGATAATTAATTTTTATGTAGGTAAGTATCATTTATTTTTGCAGAGTGTATTTAAATAATCTGTTATGAATCTGCAAAACTTACTTGTTAATCCTAAAGCAGATTAGATTATATTAAGCTTTGCAATGTTATAATTATTGCAATAAATCTATGAGTCAATTACAATCATATTTGAAAATTATGATAACAATTTATAGATTTATTTTTATAAACATCCTATAATGTATTGTAATCAACTGGCGATACTTTGGGGAAATGGCCAAATTGAGTATCAAGTACTTACTAGTGAAGAAATTTAACTACCTCTGAGGTCTAGTGGTAGAGACTACCCCTAGGCCCTATTTTTAATAATCGTCAGGTTCAAAAATAAAGGCCCTAATTCTGATCTGGAGCTCTGGAGGTCTGGTTTTTGATTTCCCATGGTCGGCAGAAGACTTCTGCCTGGTTTGGTTGGTAGCAAGGCTTCAGAACTCATCTGGCTAACTACCACCATTTAATTTATGTTTGTTGCTATTATGGTAAGATAATCATCTCCTCATTTGATGAGGAATCCAAGTGAAGCACATTCCCATCTTCGGCTTTATCGTCACTTATCATCAGGTGAGATGTAGGCCAAGAACTTTCCTGTCATTGTTTTAATTAAAGTCATATTATCAGCACTTCTTTAAGTACCTACTAATTTAATAGACATCAAACAAAAAAAAAATATACAATAATAACTAATCATAAATAAAATAGTATGTACATGTAACACCACTCTGCTGTGCTGTGATATCAAATCCATCTAATTGCCATTTTTTCACTGCACAGCAATGGTGGCACCAGTCTGTGCTGTGCTGTTGCAGCAGTGAAAAAACGCCCAATTAGGTACATAGTATAAAAATGGATGGTATTTAACAGTATCTCAATTTATTCCTGTTTTCTACTAGAAAATTTGACCTTGTTTCGATAAAAATACTAATTGTGCACTTAAATTAGCTTCCTAAAATATTCCATAATGAACACCTATTTAATAACAGATAGTATTTAACTGCAAATGAAATCAATATTCCTTTTAGTGTAATAAACTATTTGCCCTTAACAAGTGAAATGGGTAGAATTAGGTTCTGGCATAGTCATTTCGGTCAATTCACTGAAGTTTTATTTATTATTAGACTTCCATACTACTTCTGTGTTAGAAAGATTTCTATATTTAAAGTAAGATTTGGTAAATAAAGTAATTATCAGCAATGCATTTTGTCAAAGGTTATTTATGCTTTGAGTTGAAATATATCTGGTGTACAATCATTATATCTGATGTGCAAAAATTATTTAATTGATAAATACAAGTTGATGGGCATTGTCATACAAGCAAAAGGTTAATTTGTAAGTCCATGGTTGATGGGTGGTAAGTTTTTTGATGTACATTAAAAAATATACATATAAGAAATATGTAGTAGGCTGACTCGGGCCCCTTGCAAGCGATAATAGCTTACTCACATTTACTGACTATAGGGCGCTGTCGCTTTTAGTTTAGAAAAGTATTGTAAGTGTAACCATTAAAGTGAAAAAGTTTCCTTTCAGGAATAGGCAGAGAGTCATCATCATCATCACAGCTCATATACGTTCCCACCGAGGGGCTCGAGCCTACCCTATGTTAGGCAGAGAGTCATCATCACAGCTCATATACGTCCCCACCGAGGGGCTCGAGCCTACCCTATGTTAGGGTGATTAGGCCTTAGTCAACCACGCTGGCCCAGTGCGGATTGGTCGACTTCACATACACCTTTGAATTTCTTCGCAGATGTATGCAGGTTGCCTCACGATGTTTTCCTTCACCGTAGGAGCGTCAGACAAATGTACATATGAAATTCGAAACGAAAAACACAGTGGTACATGGCGGTCTCGAACCCGGACCTCCCGATTGGAAGACAAGTGCCGAGTCCACAGCGCCACCGACGCAGAGAGTAATAGTTTCTTATTGTTATGCCTGTGAAATGGAATGAGGATAGGTTTTTTTATTCAATTTAATTCTTGTTATTAGGTTCGTGATTTGAGAAGATGACGTTAAAGTGGGGACTAACTATTTTACTTAATAAATCACGTATTTATTTGTAGTGATTTGCTAATTAAACAAAAAAAAAATCGATTTCGACGAATACGAAATATCTGCTTATTTTGAATTAAATGTACATAATGTTAATAGTAGTCTTTAATGAATCGGTAGAAAAATCGGACACCGATTGTCGGTCGTGTGCGCTCGCACTAAATATGCCTGGCCCTTGCCTGGGGCCCTACCATGATCGCTTAGAGCAAGGTTAAAACAATATTAAAACAGAGACACCGCTCTTGCTGCGTATAGCGCCATCCCGCTCTCAGCGCGGTTTTAATATTGTTTTAAGCGATCATGGTTAGGGGGCTAGTCGGTCAATAATACTTCCGTTAGGGCGCTTGCGCACATATACGTATTCGGTTCGTGTTCGCTACGTCAAAAAAACCGAACGGGAAATTTACGTCCTAGCGTTTGCGCACTTATCCGTATGCGATTCGTGTTTGAGACGGTTGTGCGATAAACGTCAAGATGGCGAGATCACTTCCTGTCCTGTTTTGAAAAACCTACAGCAATTTAGTACTTATCTGGTACTATTTGATACCAAACTTTTTACGGCTTTTTTAAAATTTTAACGGCTTTTATTATTAAAATTGCGGGATCTTGTCATGCTCTAACATTAAAGTTACTAAATATTTGATGTAACAAATTAAACCACAATTTAGTACCTACCTCCAGAAATCAAAAGCAGTTTCTTTTTAAATCGAATATTTAAAATCTGATGGCACAAAAAAAACAAACTATGAAATATTTTGCAAAAAAAAACAGACCAATACAAATACCTAGGCGGCCTTATTGCTAACAAGCAATCTCTTCCAGGCAATCTTGGGACAAAAGAATGACACAGCATATTCAATAATGGAAAGGCTACAGAACTAGGACTAAAGAAAGTTTGTTATATGGGAAAGAAATTACGAGCAAAACTTCCAGCTTAATTGATATTTGAATAAGCTGTAGGCGTTTTAACATACCACTTATAACATGTTTTCCAGTATAAATTGTCATTTTAAATAAAAAAACGATTAAGCCATTATTATTAGTACATATATAAACGTTATAACAACTTCATCAAATAATATAAATAAATGATGATGAAGACCCGGCATCCTGATGTACACCTAAAAACGACTTGAAGTAAGAATTAACGGATCGAACACGTATGAGTGCGCAAGCGTCCATACAATCACTAGGACGGCCAAACCGGATCAAAACCGAACACGAATCGAATACGAACCGAATACGTATAAGCGCCCTTACGTTGTAGTTCGTATAGACAGTTCGAAGTGTCACTTTTTACAAAAAACCTAAATACAGTTCTAGATAATCGTAGCTTCGAGCGTGGACATTTTGTCAGATAGATTACAACGCATTATTTGGTAATTTAATATTTGTCGAAAAAACGTCTGCAACATAGTCACCAGAGCTACTTATTCGTGACAAGTAGATCTCCGCACAGCTTTCCCGTTACTTGTAGCGAATGTAATATCCCGTCTCATGCACCCGCGCAAGTCAGCGCTGCTTATACTATTTTGGCAGCATGAGGTTCAGTGATACGTGGCCATATAGATTAACTGTATTTTTTTTTAGTTTGGTGTCGGCGAAATCGTACAAACAGTAGCGATGATAATACGAATAAACATTATTATTTTGTTCTAGGTCAAGAATCACCCGAACTAAAAGTACTAAAGCCAAAAAGAGTTTATGCTGCTGCAAAAAAAAATGAAACAAATCAAGAATCAGAACAAACTCTACATACGAGTATATCTACAACACCAAAAAAGCGTAAAACGAGTGAAGAAGAAACAACACCAAAATGTAAAAAATTAAAAATGTCCGTAGTAAATACAAATAAAATTTTACGCAAGGAAAGGGCAAAATATAACCGTCTCAAAAAAAAACTGAATAACCAAAAATACAGTAATTTAAATAATTTAAAATTTAAAAGTGAGAATTCAAAAATTTTAACTTTTATGCAAATAAAAAAAAATAAAAAGCAGTGGACTGAGGCTGAAAAAAAATTTTGCATGTCACTTTTTTATAAGTCACCTGCGGCTTATAAACATTTGAGAAAAGGGGGTGTAATACTGGCTGCTCCCACAACTATACAAAACTGGCTTCAAGCTACAAATTGCATGCCTGGTATTAATGAAGATATTTTTCATAATATCGCAATGAAATTTGCTGATCAACCAATCAAAGAAAGATCATGTGTGATTTGTTTTGATGAAATGAGCATTAAAGTTGATTTAGAATACACCAAAAAATATGATTTAATTGAAGGTTTTGAAGATTTTGGTGGTGGTGACCGATCCCCCAAGGAAGCCAAATATGCTCTAGTATTTGTAGCCAGAGGAATTTACCTAAACTGGAAAATTCCTCTGGCTTATTTTTTGTCGCAAAATAATATTAAATCAGATAAGTTGATTGAGTTGATTAAATCGGTGATTAATAAATCGTTTGATTCCGGAATACTACCGAAGGTGATTGTTTGTGATCAAGCGGCGACAAATGTTAAGGCGATCAAATCCTTGGGGGCAACAAAAGATGACCCATTTTTTTTCATTGATGATAGGAAAATATTTTCGATCTACGACGTTCCACATTTAATCAAAAATATAAGAAATAATCTAATTGACAATAATTTTGATTTAAATGGCAATGAAATTTCATTTAATGATATAATTTCTATTTATAATATTGATAGAAACAATAAGAGTAAATCATTACGAAAATTGACCCCAGTACACATTAAGCCGAATAACTTCCAAAAAATGAAAGTAAAATTAGCAACGCAAATATTCAGTAATTCTGTGGCGGCAGCAATGCGTACAGCAATCGACAGTGGAGAGTTGAAGAGTAGCACAGCACAACACACAGCTGATTTTGTACAAAATATAAATGATTTGTTTGATTCATTAAATTCAAAAAACAAATTTGATTGTAATCCATATAAGTGTGCTCTAACTAATAATAAAAAATCATGTGTTCATAAATCATTGATTAAAGGGAGGGAGATATTTGTTGATTTAAAAAAAAAGATGATTAATAAATCAAATATTATAAAATTTTCTAGCCCTCCTTGTTTTGACGGAATGCAACAAACTATTAATGCTATTCTTCAACTTTCCACTGAAGAATTTTCAAAGGGTACTGGGGTCAAATTTATTATGACGTATCGATTTAATCAAGATTTAATAGAAAATTTATTTGGAATCTTTAGAATGAGGGGCGGGTGTAATCGCAATCCAACATCAAGGTGTTTGAGGGCTTTGTTTCGATCAAATTTATTAAATAATTTAATAAAATTAGAAAACACAAATTGTGAGACGGATACCGATGTTTTTTTATCCGCTTCAGAACCCTTGCAGCAAAATACACAACGGACAATAGCATCATGTTCTAATAAAACAATCGCTGGACCGTCAAATGTCGATGATATAGGAGTATCTTCTACATTTGAAGGTCCAGCGACTTGTGAACAAACAATGATAGATTCGACACCACAAGCTGAACACAATATTTCCTGCGAAATAACTTTAGAAACATGTTCAGTTGTGTATTTTGCTGGCTGGTTGGGCAAAGTGTGTGTTGAAAAATTTGATTGCTCATTATGTAGAAATGAAATGATTAAAGACGAAGTTGATTTAATAGATAAAAAGCAATTGTTATTAATCAATAAAACCTATTCCAATTTGATTACACCATCACTAAAATCACCAACAGATTTTTTGTTTAATTTTGTAAATCAAATACTTGATTTGTTTAATGATAGGATAAATGATATTCATCGAGCTAATCTGGTATCAAATTTGATTAAAAAGGTTAAAGAAACAATTTGCTTGCCTGATGATTACCATGATATCAATCATATTGATTTTTTAATTAGAAAATTATTAGAAGTCAAGATTCATGATTATTGCAAAACTAAGAAAAAGTCGTTGCAATCACAATCAAAATTAAGAATTGTACAACACAAATAAACATTCAGCATACTTTTTTCAAAATCTGAAATGAAAGTTTCGAATAATACTTCTTAAGCCAACGCCAGTTTACAAAATCCGATGAAAAGATTAATTTTGTGTTTTCTGTGTCAAATAAAATAAAACAGACTTCACTAGTACCAAATGAAAAAAATTATATAAGCATAACATACAACATTATATTTTTATAATGAAGCTGGTGCCAAATTTTAACCTAACTACATTAGATGTTCTTATATTTATTTATAAGTCCTTCCAGGTGATTGCTTGGCAGTGGTACCGACTAAATATAAAAATGAGATTCAAATAAGTACGTGAATATCTCCAGAAAAAGACATGAAATAAGTTGGACGTGCTTATGATATTTAAGTTTTCCTCGATTTTCCTGGGATCCCATCATCAGATCGTAATTTAGTGACAAGATCAGCTCAGGAATACATAGCGCACCTTTAATCAAATAAAGAAATAAGTCAAAAATCGTGATTTTTGAGATTAAATCATAAAACGTAATATTATGACGATAAGAATAGGTATGCTCAGACTCCCGCTAGATATGAACAATAAAGCTAAATAAATGATCGTCCCTCTCTTTCTTACTAATTCGGGCGAACAAGTTGCAACCAATAAAACAATACATTCAGTGATGTGCCAGCGTTGACTCAAGGAAGTCGATTTGAAGAACGAATTAAAGTGAATTAAATCTGTTTATTATTAACAGGTAAGTCGTATTTCTTGTTATATTTTTCTCCAAAAGTGATTATTCTTTGTTTTATTACGCTATAGAATCAAAATATTGTCGCGGATTATTCACATTTCGACTTAGTGCAGTTTAGTTTTTGTAATAATCCGTATGTATCAATTTCAGTCAATTCAGTTTTGTTTTAAATCATATTTTAGATTTATAGTATAGATCGACTTACTTCAGCTTATTACTAATTTATACGCAAAATAAAAACATCAATAATATTTATTTCTCTTTAACATTAAACGTTTTGTGTTCATTGGCATATTAGACAATAATTTCTTTTTAACTTAAATACCCTAATGCATACTAGTAAATACTTTTACTCTATTTTACATAGCCTAGTTTTTTAAAATTCCGATATACTCGTGTGTGCATGATCATTAGCTAATTGTAAGGATGTGGATATCTTTGGTATGGAACCTTTTTTTTGGGAAGGGGGAATCGCTTTACGATTCAACAAGGGACTGAAATGCTGCCAAAGCCGCCCCTTGGATATGCACTTGGAGTCGGATATAAACTCCATACCTGGCTTTCTACCCCCATAGAGGCACGAACGGCATCGGCGCTAGCCATTCCCCGAGCGCACCCCCTGGAGACAGGGCCAACGTTGAGCCAGCATTGCTGACCCAAGCGCTGGGACTACTCTACGGAGGGGTCGCCAAGTGCCATAATGCGACCCGTTCTTTCTATTATGTTATTCATCTTCTCACACTAAATATGTTTGTGGTTTGGGAGTAGAATGTTACAGTTAACTTTGCTTTTTAAAACCTATTAAATGGAGATAACTGCAATGCAGTGTAATTAAGAATAGGCCCTATTCAATATATTTGATAATTAATTTTTATGTAGGTAAGTATCATTTATTTTTGCAGAGTGTATTTAAATAATCTGTTATGAATCTGCAAAACTTACTTGTTAATCCTAAAGCAGATTAGATTATATTAAGCTTTGCAATGTTATAATTATTGCAATAAATCTATGAGTCAATTACA
This sequence comes from Schoenobius gigantellus, assembly GCA_963935595.1. Lineage (NCBI taxonomy): Eukaryota > Metazoa > Arthropoda > Insecta > Lepidoptera > Crambidae > Schoenobius > Schoenobius gigantellus. The sequence goes on from OZ012549.1 coordinate 37,827,015, forward strand.
ATCATATTTGAAAATTATGATAACAATTTATAGATTTATTTTTATAAACATCCTATAATGTATTGTAATCAACTGGCGATACTTTGGGGAAATGGCCAAATTGAGTATCAAGTACTTACTAGTGAAGAAATTTAACTACCTCTGAGGTCTAGTGGTAGAGACTACCCCTAGGCCCTATTTTTAATAATCGTCAGGTTCAAAAATAAAGGCCCTAATTCTGATCTGGAGCTCTGGAGGTCTGGTTTTTGATTTCCCATGGTCGGCAGAAGACTTCTGCCTGGTTTGGTTGGTAGCAAGGCTTCAGAACTCATCTGGCTAACTACCACCATTTAATTTATGTTTGTTGCTATTATGGTAAGATAATCATCTCCTCATTTGATGAGGAATCCAAGTGAAGCACATTCCCATCTTCGGCTTTATCGTCACTTATCATCAGGTGAGATGTAGGCCAAGAACTTTCCTGTCATTGTTTTAATTAAAGTCATATTATCAGCACTTCTTTAAGTACCTACTAATTTAATAGACATCAAACAAAAAAAAAATATACAATAATAACTAATCATAAATAAAATAGTATGTACATGTAACACCACTCTGCTGTGCTGTGATATCAAATCCATCTAATTGCCATTTTTTCACTGCACAGCAATGGTGGCACCAGTCTGTGCTGTGCTGTTGCAGCAGTGAAAAAACGCCCAATTAGGTACATAGTATAAAAATGGATGGTATTTAACAGTATCTCAATTTATTCCTGTTTTCTACTAGAAAATTTGACCTTGTTTCGATAAAAATACTAATTGTGCACTTAAATTAGCTTCCTAAAATATTCCATAATGAACACCTATTTAATAACAGATAGTATTTAACTGCAAATGAAATCAATATTCCTTTTAGTGTAATAAACTATTTGCCCTTAACAAGTGAAATGGGTAGAATTAGGTTCTGGCATAGTCATTTCGGTCAATTCACTGAAGTTTTATTTATTATTAGACTTCCATACTACTTCTGTGTTAGAAAGATTTCTATATTTAAAGTAAGATTTGGTAAATAAAGTAATTATCAGCAATGCATTTTGTCAAAGGTTATTTATGCTTTGAGTTGAAATATATCTGGTGTACAATCATTATATCTGATGTGCAAAAATTATTTAATTGATAAATACAAGTTGATGGGCATTGTCATACAAGCAAAAGGTTAATTTGTAAGTCCATGGTTGATGGGTGGTAAGTTTTTTGATGTACATTAAAAAATATACATATAAGAAATATGTAGTAGGCTGACTCGGGCCCCTTGCAAGCGATAATAGCTTACTCACATTTACTGACTATAGGGCGCTGTCGCTTTTAGTTTAGAAAAGTATTGTAAGTGTAACCATTAAAGTGAAAAAGTTTCCTTTCAGGAATAGGCAGAGAGTCATCATCATCATCACAGCTCATATACGTTCCCACCGAGGGGCTCGAGCCTACCCTATGTTAGGCAGAGAGTCATCATCACAGCTCATATACGTCCCCACCGAGGGGCTCGAGCCTACCCTATGTTAGGGTGATTAGGCCTTAGTCAACCACGCTGGCCCAGTGCGGATTGGTCGACTTCACATACACCTTTGAATTTCTTCGCAGATGTATGCAGGTTGCCTCACGATGTTTTCCTTCACCGTAGGAGCGTCAGACAAATGTACATATGAAATTCGAAACGAAAAACACAGTGGTACATGGCGGTCTCGAACCCGGACCTCCCGATTGGAAGACAAGTGCCGAGTCCACAGCGCCACCGACGCAGAGAGTAATAGTTTCTTATTGTTATGCCTGTGAAATGGAATGAGGATAGGTTTTTTTATTCAATTTAATTCTTGTTATTAGGTTCGTGATTTGAGAAGATGACGTTAAAGTGGGGACTAACTATTTTACTTAATAAATCACGTATTTATTTGTAGTGATTTGCTAATTAAACAAAAAAAAAATCGATTTCGACGAATACGAAATATCTGCTTATTTTGAATTAAATGTACATAATGTTAATAGTAGTCTTTAATGAATCGGTAGAAAAATCGGACACCGATTGTCGGTCGTGTGCGCTCGCACTAAATATGCCTGGCCCTTGCCTGGGGCCCTACCATGATCGCTTAGAGCAAGGTTAAAACAATATTAAAACAGAGACACCGCTCTTGCTGCGTATAGCGCCATCCCGCTCTCAGCGCGGTTTTAATATTGTTTTAAGCGATCATGGTTAGGGGGCTAGTCGGTCAATAATACTTCCGTTAGGGCGCTTGCGCACATATACGTATTCGGTTCGTGTTCGCTACGTCAAAAAAACCGAACGGGAAATTTACGTCCTAGCGTTTGCGCACTTATCCGTATGCGATTCGTGTTTGAGACGGTTGTGCGATAAACGTCAAGATGGCGAGATCACTTCCTGTCCTGTTTTGAAAAACCTACAGCAATTTAGTACTTATCTGGTACTATTTGATACCAAACTTTTTACGGCTTTTTTAAAATTTTAACGGCTTTTATTATTAAAATTGCGGGATCTTGTCATGCTCTAACATTAAAGTTACTAAATATTTGATGTAACAAATTAAACCACAATTTAGTACCTACCTCCAGAAATCAAAAGCAGTTTCTTTTTAAATCGAATATTTAAAATCTGATGGCACAAAAAAAACAAACTATGAAATATTTTGCAAAAAAAAACAGACCAATACAAATACCTAGGCGGCCTTATTGCTAACAAGCAATCTCTTCCAGGCAATCTTGGGACAAAAGAATGACACAGCATATTCAATAATGGAAAGGCTACAGAACTAGGACTAAAGAAAGTTTGTTATATGGGAAAGAAATTACGAGCAAAACTTCCAGCTTAATTGATATTTGAATAAGCTGTAGGCGTTTTAACATACCACTTATAACATGTTTTCCAGTATAAATTGTCATTTTAAATAAAAAAACGATTAAGCCATTATTATTAGTACATATATAAACGTTATAACAACTTCATCAAATAATATAAATAAATGATGATGAAGACCCGGCATCCTGATGTACACCTAAAAACGACTTGAAGTAAGAATTAACGGATCGAACACGTATGAGTGCGCAAGCGTCCATACAATCACTAGGACGGCCAAACCGGATCAAAACCGAACACGAATCGAATACGAACCGAATACGTATAAGCGCCCTTACGTTGTAGTTCGTATAGACAGTTCGAAGTGTCACTTTTTACAAAAAACCTAAATACAGTTCTAGATAATCGTAGCTTCGAGCGTGGACATTTTGTCAGATAGATTACAACGCATTATTTGGTAATTTAATATTTGTCGAAAAAACGTCTGCAACATAGTCACCAGAGCTACTTATTCGTGACAAGTAGATCTCCGCACAGCTTTCCCGTTACTTGTAGCGAATGTAATATCCCGTCTCATGCACCCGCGCAAGTCAGCGCTGCTTATACTATTTTGGCAGCATGAGGTTCAGTGATACGTGGCCATATAGATTAACTGTATTTTTTTTTAGTTTGGTGTCGGCGAAATCGTACAAACAGTAGCGATGATAATACGAATAAACATTATTATTTTGTTCTAGGTCAAGAATCACCCGAACTAAAAGTACTAAAGCCAAAAAGAGTTTATGCTGCTGCAAAAAAAAATGAAACAAATCAAGAATCAGAACAAACTCTACATACGAGTATATCTACAACACCAAAAAAGCGTAAAACGAGTGAAGAAGAAACAACACCAAAATGTAAAAAATTAAAAATGTCCGTAGTAAATACAAATAAAATTTTACGCAAGGAAAGGGCAAAATATAACCGTCTCAAAAAAAAACTGAATAACCAAAAATACAGTAATTTAAATAATTTAAAATTTAAAAGTGAGAATTCAAAAATTTTAACTTTTATGCAAATAAAAAAAAATAAAAAGCAGTGGACTGAGGCTGAAAAAAAATTTTGCATGTCACTTTTTTATAAGTCACCTGCGGCTTATAAACATTTGAGAAAAGGGGGTGTAATACTGGCTGCTCCCACAACTATACAAAACTGGCTTCAAGCTACAAATTGCATGCCTGGTATTAATGAAGATATTTTTCATAATATCGCAATGAAATTTGCTGATCAACCAATCAAAGAAAGATCATGTGTGATTTGTTTTGATGAAATGAGCATTAAAGTTGATTTAGAATACACCAAAAAATATGATTTAATTGAAGGTTTTGAAGATTTTGGTGGTGGTGACCGATCCCCCAAGGAAGCCAAATATGCTCTAGTATTTGTAGCCAGAGGAATTTACCTAAACTGGAAAATTCCTCTGGCTTATTTTTTGTCGCAAAATAATATTAAATCAGATAAGTTGATTGAGTTGATTAAATCGGTGATTAATAAATCGTTTGATTCCGGAATACTACCGAAGGTGATTGTTTGTGATCAAGCGGCGACAAATGTTAAGGCGATCAAATCCTTGGGGGCAACAAAAGATGACCCATTTTTTTTCATTGATGATAGGAAAATATTTTCGATCTACGACGTTCCACATTTAATCAAAAATATAAGAAATAATCTAATTGACAATAATTTTGATTTAAATGGCAATGAAATTTCATTTAATGATATAATTTCTATTTATAATATTGATAGAAACAATAAGAGTAAATCATTACGAAAATTGACCCCAGTACACATTAAGCCGAATAACTTCCAAAAAATGAAAGTAAAATTAGCAACGCAAATATTCAGTAATTCTGTGGCGGCAGCAATGCGTACAGCAATCGACAGTGGAGAGTTGAAGAGTAGCACAGCACAACACACAGCTGATTTTGTACAAAATATAAATGATTTGTTTGATTCATTAAATTCAAAAAACAAATTTGATTGTAATCCATATAAGTGTGCTCTAACTAATAATAAAAAATCATGTGTTCATAAATCATTGATTAAAGGGAGGGAGATATTTGTTGATTTAAAAAAAAAGATGATTAATAAATCAAATATTATAAAATTTTCTAGCCCTCCTTGTTTTGACGGAATGCAACAAACTATTAATGCTATTCTTCAACTTTCCACTGAAGAATTTTCAAAGGGTACTGGGGTCAAATTTATTATGACGTATCGATTTAATCAAGATTTAATAGAAAATTTATTTGGAATCTTTAGAATGAGGGGCGGGTGTAATCGCAATCCAACATCAAGGTGTTTGAGGGCTTTGTTTCGATCAAATTTATTAAATAATTTAATAAAATTAGAAAACACAAATTGTGAGACGGATACCGATGTTTTTTTATCCGCTTCAGAACCCTTGCAGCAAAATACACAACGGACAATAGCATCATGTTCTAATAAAACAATCGCTGGACCGTCAAATGTCGATGATATAGGAGTATCTTCTACATTTGAAGGTCCAGCGACTTGTGAACAAACAATGTTAGATTCGACACCACAAGCTGAACACAATATTTCCTGCGAAATAACTTTAGAAACATGTTCAGTTGTGTATTTTGCTGGCTGGTTGGGCAAAGTGTGTGTTGAAAAATTTGATTGCTCATTATGTAGAAATGAAATGATTAAAGACGAAGTTGATTTAATAGATAAAAAGCAATTGTTATTAATCAATAAAACCTATTCCAATTTGATTACACCATCACTAAAATCACCAACAGATTTTTTGTTTAATTTTGTAAATCAAATACTTGATTTGTTTAATGATAGGATAAATGATATTCATCGAGCTAATCTGGTATCAAATTTGATTAAAAAGGTTAAAGAAACAATTTGCTTGCCTGATGATTACCATGATATCAATCATATTGATTTTTTAATTAGAAAATTATTAGAAGTCAAGATTCATGATTATTGCAAAACTAAGAAAAAGTCGTTGCAATCACAATCAAAATTAAGAATTGTACAACACAAATAAACATTCAGCATACTTTTTTCAAAATCTGAAATGAAAGTTTCGAATAATACTTCTTAAGCCAACGCCAGTTTACAAAATCCGATGAAAAGATTAATTTTGTGTTTTCTGTGTCAAATAAAATAAAACAGACTTCACTAGTACCAAATGAAAAAAATTATATAAGCATAACATACAACATTATATTTTTATAATGAAGCTGGTGCCAAATTTTAACCTAACTACATTAGATGTTCTTATATTTATTTATAAGTCCTTCCAGGTGATTGCTTGGCAGTGGTACCGACTAAATATAAAAATGAGATTCAAATAAGTACGTGAATATCTCCAGAAAAAGACATGAAATAAGTTGGACGTGCTTATGATATTTAAGTTTTCCTCGATTTTCCTGGGATCCCATCATCAGATCGTAATTTAGTGACAAGATCAGCTCAGGAATACATAGCGCACCTTTAATCAAATAAAGAAATAAGTCAAAAATCGTGATTTTTGAGATTAAATCATAAAACGTAATATTATGACGATAAGAATAGGTATGCTCAGACTCCCGCTAGATATGAACAATAAAGCTAAATAAATGATCGTCCCTCTCTTTCTTACTAATTCGGGCGAACAAGTTGCAACCAATAAAACAATACATTCAGTGATGTGCCAGCGTTGACTCAAGGAAGTCGATTTGAAGAACGAATTAAAGTGAATTAAATCTGTTTATTATTAACAGGTAAGTCGTATTTCTTGTTATATTTTTCTCCAAAAGTGATTATTCTTTGTTTTATTACGCTATAGAATCAAAATATTGTCGCGGATTATTCACATTTCGACTTAGTGCAGTTTAGTTTTTGTAATAATCCGTATGTATCAATTTCAGTCAATTCAGTTTTGTTTTAAATCATATTTTAGATTTATAGTATAGATCGACTTACTTCAGCTTATTACTAATTTATACGCAAAATAAAAACATCAATAATATTTATTTCTCTTTAACATTAAACGTTTTGTGTTCATTGGCATATTAGACAATAATTTCTTTTTAACTTAAATACCCTAATGCATACTAGTAAATACTTTTACTCTATTTTACATAGCCTAGTTTTTTAAAATTCCGATATACTCGTGTGTGCATGATCATTAGCTAATTGTAAGGATGTGGATATCTTTGGTATGGAACCTTTTTTTTGGGAAGGGGGAATCGCTTTACGATTCAACAAGGGACTGAAATGCTGCCAAAGCCGCCCCTTGGATATGCACTTGGAGTCGGATATAAACTCCATACCTGGCTTTCTACCCCCATAGAGGCACGAACGGCATCGGCGCTAGCCATTCCCCGAGCGCACCCCCTGGAGACAGGGCCAACGTTGAGCCAGCATTGCTGACCCAAGCGCTGGGACTACTCTACGGAGGGGTCGCCAAGTGCCATAATGCGACCCACCCAGGCGGGCAGGCCAAGGATAGAAAAGTAATGTCATGGCCGTCGTTTTGTCAACGGCCACGTCCAGCCAGAGGTGACGAATGCGCCGGACACAGTGGAGGCACTCCGTGAAAACGGAGTGCCTCCTCTATGCATTCAATTCAATTCAAAATCTTTATTGCATACCATAATGTGTAAAATAGGTGGTTCACAAAAAATAAGATCATTATGGACCCGTTGGGCACGCAATCGTTGAACAATTCGTGGGGGAGGCTTTTGATTGCGTTGCGGATCTCTAGCGACACCGCAACGACAACCTCCCCCGCCGACGTGGCCCTCTCAGTCCACCTCTTGAGCGAGAATTTTCCCGAGAAACTTCCCGGCCTCGTCGAGCAGCACCACCGGCCTGTACCCTGACGGGGCATTGGCGGGGCAATTCGGCTTCCGAAGAAGGCAGGCTTCCAGCATAGGGGGAAACGGCCTGAGACGATGCTCGAAGTGAGCACCACCCGGAACCGCTCTTACAGGGGGCCCAGTGTCGGGCACAGGACCTTCGCTGGCACCCCGTCCGGTCCCGGCGCCTTCCCCTTCCCCTTGCGACGGAACCGCTCTCTCACCGCGTCGAACTCCAGGTTCGTCACGGTAGGGCCTGCTTCCTACACTTCCAGGGAGGCGCTGGGGGCGATCATCCTCGGGGGCTCGAAGAGTCTAGGGTCGGGAAAAAACGACCCTAGGACCCTCAGTACGAGCCCCTCGTCCATCCGGTGTATCGGGGGAGCACCGTCTTGGTACTTCCCTTTCACCAGGCGGTACGGCCATCCCTAAGGGTTGGACTCGAGGAGCTCTATAAACGAGTTCCACGACTCCGAAACGGCCCTCAAGATATCTGTCTTGACGGCCTTGTTCGCCTCCCTGTACGCCCGATGCAGAGTGTCCTCTTCGTCGGGCGTCCTCCTGGTGACACGCCTTTTGCAACGCAGGTAGGCGCGCCTTTGCTATGGTACCTAGCGTTCACATGACAGTTATGCAAAAGCAAAAGCGGAAATATTTTGTTTATTGATTTCTGTGTTGTTTTAAAAAAAGGCTACCTGCGACTTCTTTGTCTCTCGCACAAACCTTTACCCCGGCAAGATCAAATGCATCTTTGTTCTCGTACGATACGAGCGTGGAAGTATTAATGGCTTAGAACAAAAGTTTTGTACAAATTTTTAAAGATTATTATATGAAAATTACAGAAGTAAAAAAAATCTCAAGCTCAAAAGTAAAATAGTAAATGGTAACCTCCACGCAGTTAAAGAATGAGATTTAAAACTACAGCGTAGCGTGCATGTGCATATTGCTTAGATTATTGATAGGTCATCGCATCAGCGCAAAGACCTATCAATAATCTAAGTGGTGTTATTACTCTAACCGTATTAAGAAAAACATTACGAGTGTGTCGTACATCGTATTTTTATTCTTTAATTGCATTTTATGTTTTATATCATATTCTTACTAGATATGTGCGTATCTAATGAAAAAACCCGAATATTTACCCGATTTGGGAATTTTCCGGGAATTTACCCGGGAATTTTCCCACGTTTGGGTTTTTACCGGGTAGAATCCCATCTCTAGTTGCGGCGAGCCGCCCACCGTACCGAGTTGCGCAGCCATGAACATTGAGACTGAGAAATTTATTGTTGAAATTCAACAAATTGTGAACTTTGAGTACCTAATTCTTCAAATGACGAAACACGCATTCTAACATAGCCGAATATTTATCATCATGCTTCTTCAGTTTTTGAAAAGAACTAACGAACTGGCCGAATTCTTTGCATATTTGTAGTAAGGGGTGAATCCAGTATCTTTTTTCATTTTTCTTTTGTTTCCTGGAGTAAAAATAGATAACACAAGCTTCATCAACACGCCTTGGAGCGCACCAACCGCTTAACGCGGTTTCATCGCGGCTAACCGCAACTGGCGGGTAACCGCGATGAAACCGCGTTAAGATGTTTGACCGCTCAAACGAACCGCCTCGGCAGAAAACCACTAGTGCGTAGGAGGGCTAATTCGTTCGAGGTACCTAATTCAAATTAAGCACATTCATTAAAGTAAGGTTCGAAATGCACTAAAATTATCCACTTGAACCGGCGGCACTACCGCCTATCTCAAAGCGATCACTCGCTATCGCTTTCATGACATTAGGCGGTACGGCCGCGGAAGATTCGTCAATGTTTTAGCAAACATTTCAACTTGTATATCAGCTGACGCGTGCGGGTCAACGCCCGTGCACACGACGCGCCGCCCGCCCCGCCATCGCCAGCTTTTGCCGTACAAAGCCGGGCGAGCACGCACTATGCACAGCACAATCGAGCACCTGCCGCCGTCGTATAGATTTTTATAAAATCTATACGACGCTAAATACGCCACTGGTTATTGATGTTATTTAATTCAAATATATCATAGCTATATATAAATATTTTTGGTCCACAGTAAATAATTAAATCACTTTTTATCAGTGGAAATTAAACTATTATATTTTTAATAAATAGGCTGTGTCTATTCGCACCCGGGTCCAAATAGAAGTTGATTGCTATTACGGATCCGGATTTGGTAGTAAATCAACGCCGGAGAATTAAACCTATTGGGACCCGGATCCGAATAGCCACTCCGTTTCCCCTACAATAAACTCGACGTCCATACCGACTCATCCCTAGTCGGGGTGGGTGATTCAGGGACTGGGATAACCCTATCCTCCAAACAACCGCGGGACATTCCGGCTACAAGACCAGGCTGGCACGCTGGTATGTACCTACCATCTGCATAGATACTTTGTACTTGCTGTTTCGGTTTGAAGGGTAAGACAGATGTTAAAATTACTGAGTACCTACTGTGACTTTACATCTTATTTCATAAGTTGGCAACGTGCACAGCAACACATGTAGACCTTGAGCGTAGGTAAAGTTATACCTACCTACGCCTTTGCTTGAGACCACTCTTATGCCAGTCGTAATAACAATTACTTTCGTAATGCAAATGTAAAACTTGACGCGTTGCTGCTTATTACGAAACGAATAAAATGTCATTTTGAAGAAAGATAATTTATTTTGATATCTATCTCTACACGTACTACCTGAGAAAAGGGGTCTTGAAAGACAGACAGACGAATAACAAATCTTATACAGATTCCGTTTTGTTTCCGATTTTGAGCTTAAGTGTTCAATTCCTTTACTGATCCGTAGTATTTTTTATTAAGTTGGTAAATAAAGTAAGGCATTTTATTTGGCCTATTGAAATATCCTACCCTGTTAAAAAAATGAAAAAAATACCTACATCGATTTAGTCAAATTCTCCGTTTAATGTAGTGGAAATTCTTCTGTTATGGGCCAAAGCAAATGTCTTGTTGAAATATGATCACATAATTATTTCATTTACTTAGCTAGGTAGTCGCTTTCTATTCTTTTTCTTTAATTTAAGATACTTACCTACAAAATTAGGTACTTATGAGTCGAAAATGGTCGCTATAATTATCCCTGTCGATTGGTGCTATAAATAGTATAATAGGACTTAAATTTCAGAATTTAACGAGTTCAATTCCCGGTTTATTATGTAAGTATCGATAATAAAAGTTGTTATAATCAATACCTATTTAGGGTACATTCCCTTCGTCGAAAATCTTTAATTTTCATTCTGTAGAAATAAATGAGCGACCCCCAGTATTATGTAATCTGTGCTCCAGTGAACCATTGTGGCCGAACATTTTTATTGGGTAAGAATTTAAATTGACCAATTGAATAAAATGATAACTAATTAAACAATTAGTTGTCATTTTATTCAATTGGTAAATTTGAATGTGCATAATTTCTCTCTCAAGAAATGTGCATAACTTCTCTTTCAAGAAATTGTGCACATTTCTTTAGCAAAATTCTTAATTATTGGATTACTTATAATATGGGCAATGGTAAAGAAAGTTGGGGCGGAAAGGTCCCTGAGTGGCGGCCACGTACCGGGAGACGCAGCGTTGGTAGGCCCCCCGCAAAGAAAGTTAGTTGGTAAAAATTTAAATTGTCGAATTGAGTAAAATGAGAACTAATAGGGGATCCAAGTGGAATACCCGGAACAAAATGAAGACTTCATTAATAATACAATAAGTAGTATATAAGTAATTATTCAGTGAAAATGCAATGAAAGTAGATAAGTACCTACATTCACTAAAATTACAGCTTTATGAATCATTGGATATAATGTCTTCTTGCCCATTAAATCATTTCTTGTATTGGGTAGGTATGTGGTTGGTTCAATTCATAAATCGTGTCGCTCTCTAATATTTTCTACGTTGAGCTTATTACCCACGGTTTTCCCTTATTTGAATTTACGAGGAATATGTCTCCATATTTTTATAAATAAGTAGACAAATTAATGCTAAAGTCTATCAAATAACAAAAATTATATCATGTAAGTTGTTGTGACAGTTAAGATGCTGTTTCCGAGTGTTTCCGGTTTCTGTCAGAATCCCTTGCTTTAGTTGCTTGTATAAGTGCTGCCATCTATGACATGCTTAGATAACTACGCAATGAAATGTCGATTTTCGAAGCAAAACATTGCTATGCTCACTTTGGTTTTAAGAACAAAAAAGCAGCGTCCAGTGCTGCCGCTGGGCGAGAAAACTATGGAAACTTTTTAGTTACCCGAAATAGTTTCCTTAGGCGTGCACGGATTTGTACTATGGGATTGGGCATCTGTACTAGTATTATGGTAGCTGTTGTCCAGATGGTGTGCCCAACAAAAAGTGAAAAGGCGTGAGTGCTATCAAATCGTCTGGGTTCACTGGAACATGCACTAGAGGACGAGAATTAATAAGCGCTTCAACCTCGGCAAATACGGTGTTCAGCACCTCTTCACGGGGAGCTCGTTCCTTGAGCGTGACACTGAGAGCTGTCTTAACGCTCCGTACTAACCGCTCCCAACATCCCCCCATAAACGGAGAACCAGGTGGTATAAATTTCCATGTGATCTTATTATTGGCGGCAAACTCATCCGTTTTATCGCCAAAAAAAACAGCCAATTGCTTATTCGCGCCAACAAAGCATGTACCATTGTCGCTTAATATCTTGATTGGGCAACCACGACGAGCAATCACACGGCGAAGTGACAAAATGGCAGAATCTGTAGATAAAGATGACACAACTTCGAGATGAATAGCCCGCGAGGTCATGCATGTGTAGACAGCCCCATATCTTTTTTCACGTCGACGGCCAATGGAAACTTCTAGCGGACCAAAATAATCGACGCCAACAAAACTGAATGGGCGATGATGATGCGCCAAGCGAACAGCAGGTAAATCTCCTAGCAACGGTATTTGCGGTCGAGCTTTGCTATTACGGCAAAATTGGCAATTTCTTGCTACTTCTCGTACGGTACTCCGACACCTTAAAATCCAAAAACGTTCACGAAGAATATTGATAACTGTTTCATTATTTCCATGTCTAGCTTTGACGTGCAGATGATTAATAAGCAGACGAACAATATAGTGCCTTCCGTCGAGAACAATGGGCTGATTGGAAATTTCATCAGAGTTCTCAACTGCAGCTATTATTCTACCTGCCAGCCTTATCAAACCATCTTGGTATGTAACTGCTAATCGATACAATTTACTGCTTTTAGGAATTGGAATGGAAGTCAGTAAACAAGCAATTTCTTCCTCGAAACACTCGACTTGGGAACGTTGCAATAAAATTTCTTCGGACTTAATTAAAAAAGACGCTGATAATGATGAAATGAAATGAACGGGGGTATTTGACGAAAACTGATTTAATTTAGAATTAGAACTTAAATTTCGCGTTAAATAATTTCGAAATATTAAACAAGCCTGATAAATACGAGCGGTTGCACGAACAAGGCGCAACCAACTACTAAATCGTGTTGGTTCTGGCGTTATGGGAAATGAAATGGAGCATTTATTAACGCCCACAAACGTAACAACGTCCTTGAGTGTTAATCTAACTTCTTGGAGTGTTCCCATAGTATTAGGTTCAGATGGCCACTCACTCGGATGAGATAAAAGAAAAGAAGGACCGTTAAGCCACCGTTCGAGAGAACTACCGGGGCGAGTGCCATCATCTGCAACGTTAACACTACTTGGGACGTATCTCCAGTCGGAAATATCAGTTATCTCCGAAATTTCGCCAACCCTGTGCATGACAAAGGGCTTAAAAAGTCGACTATCATTCCGAAGCCAACTGATAATCGTTGTAGAATCAGACCAAAAGAACAAACGGGTCGGCTTATTTCGGTGGGATTCAGAAATAGTTTTGGCATATCGAGCACCTGTCAAGGCAGCCTGAAGCTCCAGGCGAGGTATGGACACAGGGTTAATGGGAGCCACACATCCTTTGCTGCCAACGAGAGAAACTTTAATGCGGCCATCTGTATAAATAAAACGCCAATATGCGACACATGCGTAAGCCAGCTCACTGGCGTCGCAAAAAACGTGCAGCTCTCGCTCAACTGGTGATTCAGGTCCATCACCATACCAGCGAGCTATTTGGCTCTGGTTAATTGTAGGTAACCTAGATATCCAGGCCTCCCAAGCTTTAGCCATGGCGAGCGGTAGCTCTGCGTCCCACTCCAAACCGGCTTTCCAGGTTGATTGAAATAAAATCCGACCTTCAATGATGTATGGCAGTAGTAAACCTAGTGGGTCGTATACTCGCATTAAGTATGACAAAACTTTATGTTTAGTTAAAGGAAACAGTTGTGTATTATCAATCAGACCGACTTTGAAACCAAAGGTATCGCTCTGGGGCTGCCAAATCAAGCCCAAGGTGCGTACAAAGGGTTCATGACCAATACTGACATTCAGCTCAGGAGCACCATGCAGTTTTTCATCAATGGACGACAATACAGGAGGCAGATTCGACACCCAGCCTCTCATCTCGAAGCCGGCAGCTTCATGAACATGTACAATGTCAGCAACCAGCTGGGAAGCCTGCTCTTCCGAATCTACACTCCCGATATAGTCGTCCATGTAATGATCATGAACAATCGCTTGCACTGCAGATGGAAACCGATCAATAAAATCTAATGCATTTTAATTTTTTATAAACAATGCGGTGCAAGGACTGCATGCTGCCCCAAAAATAACCGAGGTCATTCTAAATTCCATAATAGGACAACTCCTTCCGCCAAAGAAAACGAAGGGCATCTCGATCTTGCTCCCTGATCCTGATTTGCGGGAACATCTCTCTAATGTCGGCATTTAGAGCAATGCGACCCTCACGAAACCGAAATAAAATGTTTAATAAAGGCTGCAAAAGATCAGGACCAACGAGCAACATCGAATTTAAACTGATGCCTAATGACTTGGCTGCAGCGTCATGCACTACCCGTAACTTCTTTTTCTGTGGGTGCATTACGCCAAAGTGCGGAAGGTACCAGAAAATATGATTAGCGTTAGAAGATTTATGATTTTTGTCATGGTAAGTATCTGTACAAATTTCAGCGTAACCTTTATCAAACATATTTTGTATAAAGTTTTTATAAGCTGTGGCGAATTCAGGTTCTTTATGCATTCGTCTCTCTAAAGATAAGAATCGTGATAAAGCATGTTTGTAATTATCTGGCACAATCGTAATATTGTTACGCCATAACAAACCTACCTCAAAACGTCCTGAAGGCAGACGTTTAGAAGTGGTTTCTAAAATTTCCAATGCACGTTGATCGTGAAGACTAACTTTAGGTTCATGCTTACTTATTCCTAAAGAATCGAGTCGAAAATAATCTTGTATCAAAATATCGATAAGAGTATTTGAAGAAGTCGGAACATCACTATCGCAAGGTGTATTTATCGTAGTCGGAACATCACTATCGCCAGAAACAGTATGATTGATAAAATCGAGCGGTCGTGTCCAACTATTTGAGTGACCATGCACCGACCATCCTAAAAGTGAACGGGTCGCAACCATTTGTGATTTGGAACCAGCACGCACCTCCCTACAAATGGTTAAGTGCCAGTATTCAGCTCCTAGAAGTATTTTTGGTGTTGCGTTATCCATACTTAATAAATGAGCCAAATCTGTTAAGTGTGAATAACTTTGAATTTCTTGTTCCGAAATAGTTTGAGAAAATAGTGATAAAGATTCTACCGTTTTGGCATTACGCACTTCGTAAGAAACAGACTCGTAGCGGCCCTTAATAAAAAAACTCACAAACTGAACTTCCGCGTTGGTTGACATGCCACTCACCCCTTCAAGACGGAGCAAGCGTGATGGACCCACGGCACCTATACTGCGAGCCAACTCGGCGTCAATAAGTGTTGCCGTGGAACCATCATCAAGCAACGCGTAAGTTTCTACGATTCCGGCGGGACCACTGACTTTCACAGGAATAACTTTCAAATAAACTTTTTGACTAGAATTTGTGCATGTAACTGTAGCTGTCAAATTTGCAGGTGGTGGTGATTCCGTCTCCGAAGGCAGAGAAAAATTTTTTGATGGTGGTGGTTCACATCCATGAAGTAGTGGATGGTGAAAGCGAAGACAACCATCAGTACCGCAACGCTTTGCCTTACATGTCTTCCAACGGTGTGAACCGCCCTTTATACAACGATAACAAAACTTTTTATTGTAAAACCACTCCCACCGCTGTTCAGGAGAAAAAGCCAAAAATGATTAAAAAAATTTAATATTATGATTGCGATCACAGTAAACACACTGTTCTTTACTATTTTTTGTACTATTTCTATGTTGATTCGTTGATATATTATGTACACTATGATTCTCGTATTGATTGTAATTATGAGTAGAAAATCCAAATTTATTCTGCTTTTCGGCCTCTATGTTCAAAAATCTAGATAAATGTAACAACTTAGGTACTTGTTCTGAAGACAGAGTGAATGCAAAGTCGACCCACTTACTACGAAGAAGAGGGGTCAGTTTATTAAGCACACTCTGCATTAACTCTGGAGAATGTAAGTGTTCAGGTTGATTCAATAATTGCAGAACAGAAATACAATTTTTTACTTTACAGGCAAAACTATTGATTTCTTTCAAATCGTGAGATAATCGGGGCAGACCACGTACCTGAGCGACCTCGCGCATCACGATCAACTCTGGACGCGCAAAAGTTTGCTCCAACATATGCAGTACCTCCTCCGGATCATCCGTAGTCGCTAAAAGTATCGCTACGCTCTCGCGCGCTCTGCCATGCAGCGCGTGACGCAAGCGATTCAAATTCTCTATGTTAGAAAATAAACATTTAAAATTATTATAATTCTTTTTAAAAATTAACCACTCGACTGGATCGCCACTGAACGATGTTAATTCACAGCTCTTTTTCGAGCCACCGATGGCTGTAGAGATTGCCGTGGCCAACTTTTCAACACTATCTGGACAGGGTTGATTATTATTGTTAATATTATTTGATGGCGCAACTAGATAGGGCGTGTTACTAATTTTCTTATTTGATGGAATAAATGAATTTTTGGATACCTGCTCCTGAACCCATGCCGCGGTAGGGGAGACCTAGGAGAGTTGTGACAATTTTTAATTTATGCGACATATCTCGCTCAGGAAACATTCGCCAGTTATAAACTATGTGTATTATTATAGCACTATGCCTTCTCTTTCCAAAACAATCATCAAAATTAATAACAGTATTGTGGTTTCCGAGAAAATCAACAAAAAGGAAGACTATTCCCTCTGTCACAACTCCCCTATCACCGAGGTAAGTTGTGACAGGTACAGAGGTAAGTTGTGACAGCTTTGTATTTAGACTATTTGAGTATTAAAAATACCATTACACATACCTAATAAGTACTTAAAACATGTTTTTAATGCAAAAAGTAGTATAATCATCTTTTTATATATTAAGTACCAACAAAAACAATGTAAAACATTCTCATAACAAGTAATTATATCTTATAAGTAATTATGGCATCGCTTTGAGATCAATCACATTACAATCACTCAAAAATTTTAAACTAATCTGATAGGCAATTATGGCAAATGTATTGCAGCACGCCTTCAGTACAATCTGTGTGTGACCAGCCTTTGCATTGTAGGCATTGCATCCACTCCTCATTCGATCTGCTGTTTTTATTGCTAAAGGTGGCAGACGAGCAAGTGGCCCACCTGATGGTAAGATTGGTAAGTGGTAACCACCGCTCATGGACATCTGCTATGCCAGGGGCAAAGCTCAGTTGCTGCCTACCTGGAGAGAAGTGCTCTTTTTAAACCTCGTTTGAAGTTGGACATTATCGTAGCGCTGAGGAAACACCGCAGCTGGGAGTTCGTTCCAGAGTCTGCACGTACGTGGAAGAGATGAACGCTGAAACCGAACTGTGCTAGACAAGATCGGTTCCAGGTGGTACGGATAAACTTTATTGCGGTGGCTCGTGGTGCAATGATAAAAAGGTGACGAAGACACCATTGCAAACAGTTTCTCAGAGCATTTTTGAGCACCTAGGAGAGTTGTGACAGCCTGTCACAACTCTCCTAGGTGCTCAAAAATACGACTTGGCCGGAATAATAATTCGTAATTTCAAAACACAATGCAAACATGAAATATCAATGCAACGCCTAGAGAGTTAAATAACCACACAACTTAAGAAAAAATAACACAACAGCGCAATTGTAATAAAACAAGATATAAAGAGAATCAAAATTTTGAAGAAAAACTTACTTTTCGAATTTTTTTGCACGCTGACGTCGTAATTACCGAACCGCTCCTCGTGCGCTTCCGGTGGGTATTGAGTCAAGTAGCGCGTCTCTAAATCGACAAATGTGCGATGTTACCAGTTCGCTAACTATTATAGATAGGGAGAAATCGTTCCTGTCACAACTCTCCTCTGTCACAAATCTCCTAGGTCTCCCTACGAGCCGACGACACTGATTGCGACGAATGCTGACTACAGTTAGCTTCTATACTAGCGAGCTCGGCCGCCAGTTCCAGCTCTTCAATGCGACGCCGCTCCGCTTCCAGCTGCAACTCACGCTCGCGGAGCTCGGTCTCTGCTGCAATCTGACGCTCTAGTTGTTGACGCGCCAGCTTGGCCTCCGCAGCCGTCCGAAGGGCCCGAACTGTGGCCGACGACTTTGAAGATTTGGAGACGCGTGATGAAATAACCGACTGTGAGGACTGTACTTGAATACTTGCCTCCTGGAGATTCTGGTCAGATTGAAGCGCAGGATAAGGTGCAGCAAATGCCTCGGTCAAAAGGGGGCTCGTAACCCGGCCGTCAACATTTCCATGGGGCACGCCTGCGTCCGCTCCAGACTCTACAGAAGTGCCTTCACGACGAGCTGCTCGTGATCGCGTTAACATTTTTTACGAATACCGAAGGACCACTTTTTGTTACGGGTCGATAAAATATTATATAAAAATTATTGAAATAAAAAGCAGCTTATCGTAAAGACATCAAAAAGTGACAATGACATTTATTTTTCTATAAAAAGTATCAAAAACAATATTAGAAAAGTATGCAGCCTCTTTCGTTTGCAACAGAGTCAATAGTTTCCTTCGTTACTACCTGCAGTCCTACCACCAGTAGTAACACAGATTAATATAATTTCCTTTGTTACTACTGTAGTTGTAAATTGTAAGAAGGGGGACCTTTCATTTGGCATAATGTTGTTTGTCATAAAGACGCTTGGCATAAATCACTAAGCATAATAATCGAAAAGCATAACATTAACGTCACATAATTATTTCATTGCATAATTTGTATAAGGCACAATTATCCAAAGGCATAACTTTATGAAGCATAATTAATGAAATCCCTAATTTCTTATGACATAATATTGGTAGTCCTAAAATGTTTTGCCATAATTTTAAGTGTCATAATTAATGATATCTCTAATATTTTGGGGAATTTATTTATAATTAGAAATGATGTTATTTTAAAGGATATAATGTTTACTCTGTTTTACTTAACTTTTTATAATAACATTTCATACATTATTTTAATCAAATATGATACTCGAATCTTCTATATTTTCATTTGATATAATTTTTGCATAGTATATATATTGATTTTTTTATTTGAAAAAGTAATTCATTCATGCTACTAGTGACGGAAACGAATCACTGCAAAACCGACTCCACGTAGTCTTGTTTGTCCTACCCCTAGAGTGTTATTCAAACCCGCGTAGGCGCGGAGGGGCGAGGCGGCCCGCGAGCTGAGGAGCAGGTGGTGAGCGAAAACCAATCTGCGACGATAAGCTCGCGTGGGACCGCCGGAGCCCCGCAGCGTCGGAGCCGTGACAGAAACCATGCATGTGCATGCTTGCTTGCGTGGTAAGCATGTACCACGCATACATGCTTGCATTGTGCATACTTGCTTGCATGTTGCATGTTTGCTTGCATGTTGAATGCTTGCTTGCATGTTGCATGCATGCTTGCATGCATACTGCATGATACATTGCTGCATGCTTGCTTGCATGTTGCATGCATGCTTGCATGCATACTGCATAATACATTGCTGAATGCTTGCGCGCAAGTTTATGCCTAGAGAAATTCTGCGTAATCGTATTGTTCGTTGTGATTAATATGCTAAACATTATTTATGCTTTGAAAAATTATGCGTCAAGTTGTTCTGTGTTTCGAGTTTATGGGTTTTAATACTTATGACAAATGATTTTCTGCCACACAATACCTATTATGCTTATTACCATTCTGCTTCCTGATTATTATGCGTCTTGGCGATTATTTCAATCGAAATTATGGAATATGATTTTATGACAATAATTTTTATGCCTAGAAATAGAGAGCCTGTAAGAAGACTTCTAAAAATCGTACTTTGCGATCTAAGTACATTTTATCCCTTGACATCTCGCTTCGCTCGACTCAGTTTCTGACATACTCATCTCCTCATGCCATCTGGCTATAGAATCTATCCAAGAGTGTTAAGAGAGCGCGTACGCTAGATTCTTTCAAATCCCTATCGTACTCACTTCATATCCATGAATCCGTAGCCGCTATTTTGTTATTCAGTTCCCTTCCCTATCACCCAAGCACTATTTAATCCTATTTCTGCACCTTTCACATTCTCCTGTTACCAGGTAGCTCCGCAGAGATTCCTTTTTAGCAACCAGGCTGCCGACTTATACCCACCTATCTTCTATTTTACGTTTGTCTCTATTTGTTATGTGTGATTTGTGTAAGTTAATTATTACGATTGCTAAAAAAATTCACGTCTTGCTTTCATCTGACTATAGTTGTAACAGAGGTCTTAATTGCCTTTCCACGAATTCACCATGCTTTTGCCGGATCTATCGCGTTGCAGAGATAGGAGCGATGAGCAGCGATGCTTGAGGCTAACGACCCAGGTGCAGGTTTAAGTAGCTATAAGCAGTAATTTTTTGAAGATTAAAATTTGAAAGTATGTTTTCCACTTTTCCGTCAGGTATCCTGGCGCCATATTGTAAGCTCCTATTCCAGGCAGCTTAACTGACTTATTTTAATTGCAAAATAAACGCTTAAAGTTTGACTTGCTGCTTTTTTTAATGAACCAAGGCCTATTTAAAAATAGAATTTGTTTTTGTTTTTCTATAGTCTTTTAAAGTCGCCTTAGAAATTGCATCATCACACTTTAAGAACCAAACGATAGAATAACTTTAACAGCTACGGACTATATTGAACTGATTAGTTTTGAATGTCGCAAGTACCTCGCATAAATTTGAATACAATAGATACTTATATAGTTTTAGGGATATATGGTAAATTTAAGTATTTAATCGAGTAAAGTATTCCTAAGATAAAAATAAAGTAATGAGATAAATCAATAAAAAAAAATGTTTGCAAGAGCGAGCTTGTCTCTATAAAAGTAGAGATATCTCTCAATCTAAATTAACAAAAAGAATGTATAAACGAGTATTACACATTAATGTTGGGTATGTACAACAAAAAATACTTTATATCGGCTTTTTTTTATTGCAACTAAGTTGGCAAGCAAGTATACTGCCCACGTCCTGATGGTAAGTGGTAACAGTCACCTATATACATGTAGCTCCTGTAAGTTTCGCAGCAAAACTGCAACTCCCACAAGAACCACAGTGTCGTTGCCAACTTGTGACATCAGATTTAAAGTCACGGCACTGCTATAACTTACTCTTCAAACCGGAACACAGCAATGCAAGCATTGCTGCTTTGCGACAGAAATAGGTAAGACAGAGGTACCCAAGCAGACGACCCTGGTACAGAGTCTCCCTCCGGTAAAACTGAACTGACTGTTACATATGGTGAAAAAAGATTCTAAAAATTGAGGTGTATGTAATAAAAGGTTTTAGTGAGTGACTGACTGAGGTATACGTGTAGAGTCTACACTATTAGTGCTAGAAGCACGAAATTCGGTATAGGGTAGGGTGAAAAAAGATTCTAAAAATTGAGGTGTATGTAATAAAAGGTTTTAGTGAGTGACTGACTGAGGTATACGTGTAGAGTCTACACTATTAGTGCTAGAAGCACGAAATTCGGTATAGGGGTTCGTTGGCTTATGTAAGTGCTCACCAAGGAAGGACTTTTCAAAATTCCTACAGAAAGCTGAGAAATCCCCAATCAAAAGAAAAAGAACTACCTACAGTGTTGAACCTTATTAAAGCGAAAGGTAATTCGCGGGCAAAGTTAGTGTAATATAATATAAATATTAGATCAGCCTTATATTCGCTAACCACAGTTGCAATCTCAGCTCTGCTATTTAATTCCGAAATACACATACATAGTAGCAATGAATGTAGAGGATATTTCAAAGTGACATCGCCAAGTTGGTAATCGGAGTTAATCAATGGGAGGCTAATTGGAAAAAAATCTTAAAAGACAAAATAGAATAGCGATACTCGGTAATTGTTGCAGGATCAATAAATATTTTATACCAGAAAGTTATATATGTATAAAAGTTATATACCTTTTATGAGTAACGATATGATAATGATAAAAGAAGAAGTGACAGAGATTTTGTTAGAAATTAAGAATTGTGTAAAACTAAAGTCAGTAAGTAAACTAAGTGAAGACTTAGTAAAAGATCCATTTC
This sequence comes from Schoenobius gigantellus, assembly GCA_963935595.1. Lineage (NCBI taxonomy): Eukaryota > Metazoa > Arthropoda > Insecta > Lepidoptera > Crambidae > Schoenobius > Schoenobius gigantellus. The sequence continues at coordinate 37,849,329 of OZ012549.1, forward strand.
AATGGTCACGGAATTCCGAAATTTTTGTCAGCACACGCTTAGCTGAATTCCCCTCATTATAGGCGGAGAAAAGAATAAAATTAGTAACAGAATGACTAAATACGACGATATCATTACCATTTTCGATTTGTCATAAGGAGTCGACAGTTGTGTAATGTAATAAGTGATGTAGAATAGTTTTTTTAAAACAAAAATGATAAACCAAAACTTTGTCGGTGAGTGCTAAATGTCTCAAATCTTTCATTTATTTTAATCAAATTCATATTAGCTCCGCTACTATTCATTCAATTGGTGTGATCTTGTATTGAGGAATTAAATCTGTTTAATTGTTTTAATTCATTAGACCATTTAATTAGTGTGCTTTGATAGATTATAACCATTATAAGTATACCAAATTTAGCTGAGGTTTATGGTTCTATAGCGATAGTAATTAAGATTTTTGATATAGTGTGGCTGTCCTGTGAATCAGATCTGTGAATCAGAAAGAAAACTGGTAGGGATGTTTTGTCGACAGTAAAGTAATGTAAGGATAAGGAACTCCAGTAAAGCTTACTTCTACCTGAATTATTTTGAAATTCGAACATTGTTTTGGAGCCTTCCTAAATTTGATAATAGCAAAAACACCATACTAAGCTACACTTTGCTCGAACTTGAATAACGCAATAATACTCGTATTCTGGGGAAATATTTGTGGATATATCACCAACGCTTCTATTAAAAAAAAGATGTATCTGTTTAATTTAACCTAATAAATGATGAGTCATGTCATGTAGGCCTACACTTACATTAAAAATACGATGAGTTTTTCCAGACTCATTACAAAATAGTATGTAGTTCCACAAAAACTCTAAATATCAGAGAGAGTGCTATGCTCTACACCAGAAAGAGTCCTACACCACAAAATGTTTGTTACATGTAAATAAAAGTATATCATTTTTCATTCCTATTACATATAAGAGCGTTTCTCTAATAGAAATTTAAGGCTCATCTGAAAAAAAAATTATGACCTGAAAATGAACTTTGCGGCGAGGCTCTGAAAATGTTGACCTAATCAATGATATTAATAATAGTCTGTTAAAGATATGTATGACTCTAAACTCTAAACTAATACATTAAAAATAAATAAATAGATAAGATGTGTACCAACATAACATCGAAAAAAATTCTATTGACTCCTTAAAAATAATATCCATGTTGATTGATATTAAATTGACGAGCTGAAGTCCCGGTTTGGTAACCAACTGTTTAAATCTTTTTTTTTTTTGAAAAAAAAAACTTCGCCCCGCACTAGATTTTAGATGCAAGCATTGTTTCATTTGAGTAAATTCTTTATATTAATACTTTTATATTAATTGCACTTTCTTCTCTAGGGGGATTGGTTTGACTCACCCTTTATTATGCTAATATCTTAATTACAGGTGGTATACCAACATGGTCACTCGCCGACACTATCGCTGGCATATCCTTCGTTCTGGTACTCTATTTAGTTACAGTGCTGAAAATAATGCCGGGCTATATGAAAAATGTACAGCCTTTGAAATTGAAAAATACGCTTTTAGTTTACAACGCGTTTCAAGTAACCTTCTCTGCATACATCGTTTATATTGTAAGTATGCAACATTGCTATTACGAAATGTCAGGAGAAATATGTTATGTTTACTAAAAAAATATTAGTTTTAATAGGAAAAAGTTGGTAAACGAGCGAGCCATCTGCTGGTAAGTGGTAATAGACATCTATTAGTACATCTTGTTCCTGTATGACTTATAATACTTTTTTTAGAAATAGGTAATTAAATGTATACTTCAGTTAACCTAAGCTCACCAGCTAACCTCTAAACTGTATATGAAGATGTTTGGGCACGTAGAGTAGAAGACATCAGCTTAAAAATATTTTTTGTGCAACTTCCCTATGACTTGATAGGTTAGAGATATTTTGGAATTATACCTACACGGTTATTTTTTTATCACCCTGGAAAATTTTAGGGACGCTTCAGGACACATCCATTATTAAAAAATGAAACAAAAATTTAAAAAAAATAAAAAAAATCTCTAAAAATGCTGCTTTCAAATAGTGCAGCATTTTTTGTATTTTTTAAAAAAATAATATACTTAAAATTAAGTGAGTTATTTTTTTATTAATTTATATTTAAATCATCCTAATACCATGTCATTAACATCCCTTAAATTTTCCAGGGTGATAAAAAAATAACCGTGTACAGAAGAAAAAAATCAATAGTTTTGCATTATAGGCCAGTGCATAGCATTATCAGTACCATAACCACACAACACTCGTACATATAAGTAAATGTGCGGAAGCACTGATTATAATTTCGTAAATGTTTGTATCACTGATTGGCTCTCGGCATATAGCAAAGTGCACGTGTTATTCTTGTAAAAGTAGATCACCAAACCGGCAGTTCAGGACCTTAGAGCTGCTCCGATCAAACAGGTTGTTCACTTTCATTTTGAGAGCTTGAAATTGTATCAAAACCTTTTTATGGCATTCGAACCTCATGCATTGCCGATTAAATCTTATGAGGTAAGTAGTTATGAAGATTCGTAATGGTCAAATAGTGTAAGTATTAAAGACAACTTTAAAAATTGATTACTGGCGATCTTAAAACAATTGCACTGTTTTACATACAACTTCATTTGCTTTATTATCTTTATTAATAACTTTTGTAAATATAAAGTAAAAATACTCTAATACATGGGGATTAAAAAGGAAATAAAAAATTACCTCCCAAGATTCTTGCTAGTTCTCGTCGCAAAGATTCCCAATCTCTGAAAAGGTGCAGAGTTAACTTTTTACCCCCTTTCTTGTTGCATCATACCACCATCTTATGGTTGGTGTATGCATACATACTATAGTATACGAGGTTGAAATAGTTTAATACTCGTATCTTGGAAATTTTGTTTTTGTTCAAAGAATTTGTATAGAAAACAAAATTTTTTACATATCTCAACTTCCGCGAATAAATGTGTTATGTAGTAAACATGTAGTAACATCATTCTCTGTGTAAGCAATAATAAGTATCCACTTTAGTTTACATTCTGAGCGTGACTTTGTAGTCGCAGTCAAACTTACTCGTAGTAATAAGTTTTGTGAGACTATTAAAATATAAAACTGTGTTATGAAATGTAAATCCAGCTTTATATAGTATAGATAAATAATTCTACCAGGTGATGAAAATTAAGTTGTTTTCATTTTCAGTACGTAAGATATTTGCTAACTCATGGACTATTCATTAAGAAATGCATAAAAGGCGAGGAACTACAAAAAGTGAGTAATATTTATGTAATTTTTAGCAATATGGTGTACGAGAAAAGTAAAAATAATAAAATAATTTACTTTTAAGTCTAGTTACTTACATATCAATGACTTTGATGGATTCGCCACGTTATTTAGCGAGTTAAACGTTATTTAGCGAGAGCGTCGGTGGCGCTGTAGACTCGGCACTTGCCTTCCATTCGGGAGGTCGGGGTTCGAGACCCGCCATGTACCAATGTGTTTTTGGTTTCGAATTTCATATGTACATTCGTCTGACGATCCTACGGTGAAGGAAAACATCGTGAGGCAACCTGCATACATCTGCGAAGAAATTCAATGGTGTATGTGAAGTCGACCAATCCGCACTGGGCCAGAGTGGTTAACTAAGGCCTAATCGCCCTAACATAGGGTAGGCTCGTGCCCCTCCGTGGGGACGTATATGGGCTGTGATGATGATTAAGCGAGTACATATATCGAACCCATACATTTTGTTCTTATCAAACTTCGTTATCGTTTTAGAATTGTCACTTTGTCTAGTCTTGTCTTGTCCCCTGTCCTCTTAACTACCTTCGAGTGCCAACTCAGAACTGAAATTTTGAAATACATCAATTTCTAATTTACTGGGTGGTCGTATAACATCTTCAGTTATATATCAGTAATAAATGGGCATAATGCACGTTAATAAATCCATAAAATATGTCGGGATCGATATTACTATAAATGTGATATCATACTATATCTTTGCAAATAGGCATCATCATTATTATAATAAAATGTATTTGAAAATAGCAGTTGGAGCAGGCGGAGCGCGGGCTGCCAAGACTGGACTAGAGTCACGCAGTATCTTAAAATTTCAGTGACAGATAAATCTCTATGTCTTAGAGAGTAGCACGATAGCGCGTATAATGTGACTTAATAAAAATTTCTAGACGCTCGTCAAGGGACACGTGTGACTAGAGTTTGATCACAATCTTGCTCTCCGACTGCTGCTACATCTTCCAAAGTATTAAAGCACTTGCTACAACCATAGCAGCCAGAGCACAGGCACGCCAAGAAATTTGTGATAAAACTCAATCACACGTGTCCCTTAACGAATTTCAGGGACTAATACGTGCCGCCGTGCTACTCTTTAAGACATAGAGATTATGTCACTGAAATTGTGAGATAATGCGTGACTCAAGTCCAGTCTTGGCAGCCCGTGCTGCGGTGTGAAGCCGAAGTTAGCTAATAGGCATAAGACAAAGGAAATAATCAGTAGCACTCCGAATTTATTTTAGTGACCAGATAGTGACGATAAGTTTACTCCATAGTGGGGAAGTGTGGGCCTTCTTTTTGGAGAGTATAGGCATAATAATACTTATTTCAATATTTCTAACAATTATCGTCTTATCGCTCACGCTCATCTCGTCATATCATTTGACAGAAGACAGCCCAGATCCTTTCTTTATTTTTGGTAATCCCAATGCTCTTTAGGATTTATGTTAAATGTGTGTTGCAGGTGGCAAAAGACATCATTCCATATTTCATCGCGAAGCACATAGACCTATTAGATACTGTGTTCTTCGTTCTCCGCAAGAAGGACAGCCAGATCACCTTCTTACACCTGCTTCATCACACCTGCATGATCGCATGGACCTGGCTCCATCTGATGTATTACCCCACGGACCACTTCGTGTTCGTGGGCATCCTGAATAGCTTCGTTCATGTTCTAATGTACGCTTACTACGGTATATCCTCTCTGGGTCCGGACTACGCGAAGTTTGTGTGGTGGAAGAAACATCTGACGAAAGTGCAATTGGTGAGGAATTTTACGATTGTGTTGTTGATTCCAAATACAAATTTATTTGTATATTTATTAATGAAACTTTGACTATCAAAACCATTGATTTACTACCAAACGTAGATAACGTATGAACGTTCGAAAAGTGGGCCGGTGAAGAACTGCCCAATCGGGCCTCGTGTAGTTCTTTTCCATGCGTTGTTGGAGCGACAACGCGATAAGCAATTTTGAGCATTATGTTTGAGAGTATAAAGTTGATATTTTCTTGTAGCATTACTAAAACGTCAAGTTTAATGTGACTAGGTATGAAATGATGTAACTGCACACGGTTGTACTTCAAATAGTTGCCGTAATAATAAAGAATAAGGTTGAATTCGATAAATACGGTACTTTCTTTATGGTAATTTTAATTCGGGTGTGCATATTCAACTACCTATTTAACAATGTACAAATGTATATTTGATTAGGTGACAGATTTCAAGCGCGTTTTTGTATGAAGTGCTCTATCTACGTTTGGTAGTAAATCAATGATCAAAACCTTCAACTTTTTTTATTAAGTCGATACTGGTCTGATCTTTCTGGGAACGTAGTACCTACACAGAACAGCAGATTTAAATTTTAATTGAATTGAATTTTGTGAATAATTCACACCGTAAAGAAATGAATATACTTCTCTTTTTTATCTAAGTATACAGACATTTAAGGCTCATTATACGGTAACTTGGTATGGAATAGAATAATGGTTACTATTTGTTTCAATCATATCCTAAATACGACTGAGAAAAATATTGTTACTATTTAGAGCATACTTGAAGGAATATACGAAGGAAGGAATATACGAAAGAGGAGACAAAAAAATACAAGACCTTCCGAGTTTCTTGCCTGTTCTTCTCGAGAAGGCTCTCCCAATTTCCGAACAGGTGTAGAGTCAATTTTTTTTTTCATTTGACTTGTATTTGCACACATCTTAATAATGGTTGGGGTGTGTGTACATACAAGGATTAAATAATTTAGTTAATTAGATTCTTGGTTGAAGATTTTTATGTTTTTTTTTGACGTCAATAAGTGCCTGTAAAGGTCTATATTTAATAAAGATTTTTGAGTTTGAGTATACTTGAATAAGTTAGTTTCAATAACTATGCTAGTAGTATTTTAGATGACCTTATATTGGTAAAACAGGTGAAATTGTAACAGAATTGACAGCTAGGAAAATTATTTCATCATGTAAACAGTAATGTAATGTTTACTTAAGTTTAATTTCTGGTTATCGAATAAGTACTACTTTTCAGACAATTATACTCATATGCTCAAAGGTAAAACATGGCTGAACCTATTATCTTAATTTAAACATCAAGTTTATGAGTGAATAAAGGAATATGAATATAAATATGAAAAAAAAATATTGCTGTAAATAAAATGAAAAATGATCTCCTAAGAAAGTCTTAAAATTTGGCACAGACTTCAATATAGAAATGTGATGTTGTCTGTACCTATTCTTATATTATTTTTAACCTACGAGTATTTTTGAAGTCAGTTTTTATTTTTTGGGATTTTTTAATGGATATTGTTATTGTTATATATTTTTTACTTTGTCATATAAATATTGTAAACAGGCCGGGCACTTTATTGTGGCCGTTGAGCCGGTTTAGGCGGGATTGCGGAAATATGTAAAAATTAGTAATGAAAAAAAACTTACCCAAGGAAGGCGGGAAGCGTTCACATTCACAATTACTTACGGTAAGCAAGATGAGGAGTTATTGAATAGTGTAATCAATGTATGTAGAAAACGTGTGTGTGTGACTGGTATCTCACTTTTTACCGTTTACACAATGCGAAATTACACAAATAAACTCTAATTTATTTTAACAATAGCTAGAAGCGCGTGGGCAAGTTCGAGCGAACTTTTTTTAATGTCACAGATAACAAAATCTTGTCCAACGTGAAAAATTAACCACAGACTTTCAAATAATGACAGCCATTCACGGTTTGGCGTGACTATTACTCCCCGCCTTGAAAGAATATCTTTCAAACAAATTGAATTTGAAGCAGAATTTAAAAATACTTATGAGACTTAAAAGTTATTATGACCTATGGTTCTAACATTACTGAGATGCATAATATTTAACAAGAGACATTATTATCAACTATAACTTAAACTACTAAATTAGGGTACTACACTGGAGGGAGACTCTGTACCAGGGTCGTCTGCTTAGGTACCTCCGTCTTACCTATTTCTGCCGCAAAGCAGCAGTGCTTGCATTGCTGTGTTCCGGTTTGAAGGGTAAGATATGGCAGTGAAATTACTGGGTACTGTGACTTTACATCTTGTGTCACAAGTTGGCAACGTACACTGTGGTTCTTGTGGGGGTTGCAGTTTTGCTGCGAATTTCACAAGAGCCACATGTATATAGGTGACTGTTACCACTTACCATCAGGTGGGCAGTTTGCTTGTTTGCCAACTTTCTGCAATAAAAAAAAATAAAATAAATGCTGACAGAAATAATTATTGTGTTGGTAATGGGCATAGGCGGATCACCGGCCTAACCAAGGATCCTTTGGCAGTTTTAACTGTAGCAACACGAATGATGTTATCCTTGCTAGGATGAACCTGTGTAATAACTCCAAGTTCCCACTGCAGTGGAGAACATTTAAAGTCATTGATGATAACAACTACTCTACCAACTCTAATATTATCAGATGAAGTACTCCATCGTTCACGTGCTTGAAGAGTATTTAGATATTCCAATGACCATCGATCCCAAAATGATTGTACCATTTTGTCTAGGAGTTGGTATCTCTCAAGCAAATGAGTAGGTCTATCATCAATAATAGGAGAGGGAAATCCCTTCTGCGGCGTCAAAGTTAAAAAATGTGCTGGAGTAAGCGATAGTAGTTCATTAGGATCTTGACTTAATGTAGAGCACAGCGGTCTAGAATTAACACACTCTCCACATTAGAGAGGACAGTGTTGAATTCTTCGAGTGTAAGAATTTGAGAGCCAATTACTCTGAAAAGATGAGACTTAACAGTCTTAATAAGCGGCTCCCATGAACCAAAATGAGGAGAATTTGGTGGAATTGTTTTCCACTCTATGCGATAATCTGATAACTCACCTGCGAGAGATGATTTAAATGTGTCCGATGAAATAAATTTATACAATTCCTGTAAATAATTTTTTGCACCTATAAGATTAGTACCATTGTCAGAGTACATACAAGAAATTGGACCACGTCGCGATAAGAACCGTTTAAAGACTAGAATAAACGTTGCAGTACTGAGATCTGTGGCAGATTCTAAATGAACTGCTCGAGTTGTCATACAGAGAAATAAGCATATGTAACCTTTGTGGCTACGTACACCACGACCACGTTTTAAAGTAATGTTAAAGGGTCCTGCATAGTCGCGGCCAGTATGAATGGCTGTATGAAAGGCTTTAGGTACAGTTTGTGTTCTTAACGCTGGTAATTCAGCCATGATGGGAATAACTGGTTTTGGACGCAATCGGAAGCATCTGTTACATTTAGATATACACGAGCGAATAGTTTTACGACCAGAGAGTATCCAATAATTTTGGCGCAATAAACTAAATAAGGTGTTTGGTCCAGTATGACAATTACTGTTGTGAAAATTATTTACAATAAGAGTTACAATATGATCCTTACTTGGCAGAAGGACAGGATGTTTTTGATCAAAACTCAAATTAGAATTTTGAAGACGACCGCCAACTCGAACTAGAAGGGAGACAATTTTTTAAAGTATTTTGGACAATTTTTTCCAGATTTTAACAATAGGATTTCTTTACTAAAATGCACGGATTGTAAAGCGGAAAGGATTTTATTTTCTGCGTATTTAAATTCATTTGCGGTAAAAATTTTATTGCGGTTTAATTTTTTAATAAATTTATAGACATATATAGTTATTCTAAGAAGTTTATTCCAGTTAGAACACCGTGAAGCTAAGAGCAGTAATGGATGTGTACTATTTTCAGCGGTAGTGGAAGCTAATGAGATAACCTTTAACTCTGGAAGGTTTATTTTAGGATCCAAAATGAAAGGAGTGATAGGCCAATCCGTTTCTTCTTTTAAAATCCACGAAGGACCGTTAAACCATAAGGGATGCGAGTTTAATTGCGACGGCATTAGGCCACGTGAAAGGCAATCTGTGGGGTTGTCAATTCCAGAAACGTGGTAAAAAATTTCAGGAGATAAAAGCGATTGGATTTTAGATACCCTGTTAGCGACGAAAGTCTGGAGTTGATGAGCGGAAGTATTAATCCAATGAAGAACTATTTTTGAATCTGAGAATGTATAAACTTGATTAATGTTACAGCGGTCTGAATAATTATCCATAACTTTTCGAACAAGTTTAGCCAATAATAAAGCGGCGCAAAGTTCAAGTCTTGCTAGTGAGACATGAGATTTACTAGGTGCAACCTTAGATTTCGAACATACAAGAGTAATAGAAGATTCACCATTGTTTGTGGAATGCAAATATACTACGGCGCCAAATCGCTAAATCGCTAGCATCACAAAATCCCAATAAAGTAATTTTGGAAGATAAATAGACATTAAGATGTCTGGGTATTTTAATATCTGCTAAGAGAGGCAACTCATTTCTGAAACGAGTCCATATGCGACAAACACTATCGGGAGGGATAGCATCCCAATCAATATTGAGTTCCCAAAGCGTTTTTATAATAAGCTTGGCAAATATAATTACTGGTCCTACTAAGCCTAAGATATCCCAAAATCTAGCAATGGTGGACAAAATATTTCGTTTTGTACAATCACGATCAGAGGATCTTATACTAAAAGCGAACATATCTGTGGCGGGCAGCCATAACATGCCTAGAATTTTGAGAGATTGTTCCTTGTCTAGCTCCACTGAATCTAGAAGAAGATGTGACTCTGGAATAGTTTCCAAGACTTCGCTGGAGTTGTTGGACCATTTCACCATCTCAAACCCACCTGCCTTAAACATATCAATAAGCTGTTGCGAAGAAGCTATAGCGATAGCATCATTAGGAAAGGAGCTAGCTATGTCATCCATGTATAAGTCACGCAATGCAAGTTGTGAAGCCAGTGGATAGGCAGAATTTTCTTGATGAGTGAGTTCCATAACCGTGCGAAGCGCCAAATAAGGGCTCGAACGTAAACCAAAACAAACACGTTTGAAACCGTAATATTTAAGCGATTCTCTAGGATTAAATCTATAAATAATTTGTTGAAATGACTGATCTTGCTCACGAGTCATTATTAGCAAAAACATTTGTCGTATATCTGCGGTAAAATCTATTTTGTATAATCTAAAATTAAGTAAAATATCAAACAAATCAGATTGAAGTGGAGGACCAGAATGAAGAATATCATTTAAAGAAGTCCCTGTGCTAGTAGGGGCACTTCCATTCAAAACAATGCGAAGCTTAGAGGATACCTTATCCTCCCTGAGTACACCATGGCGTGGTAGAGTATAACCTTCATTAAAGTTTTTAGGTTCTGGGATTTCTATGATGAAGCCTTGTTCGAGATATTCTGTGATAATATTATCATAGCGTTACTTTAAAATTGGATTTCGTTGTAATCTGCGTTCAAGATTAAGAAATTGTTTGCGAGCATTTGTTAAAGAATCCCCAAGAAGATCTGTGCTTCCTTCGAAAGGTAGCCCTACTATAAAACGACCAGACTCATCACGTTTAGTTGTTAATTTATAAAAATCATCGCACTCTTCATCTTTAGGCGACATAATATTTTGTATTTCCTTTATATCATTTAGTTCAAATAGTTTATATAAATCATCGTGAATTGTGTCAATAGTCGATATACAAGACACTGAAGAACTAGTCAGTCTGTCATCAAAGGTTTCAGTGGTACCCATTATAACATAACCTAAAGTAGTTTTGAATGCGGATGGTCGAATCTATTAAAAACATAAACACAAGCGGTACCCAACAAAACATTGCATGGTGTTGATGGAAATGAATTTTCAATATTATTAATATGATCTTCAGCAGTATGGTATGACACTCCACCAGATTGATTACTGGGAATTGAAGCTTCTTGAGATATGGCTTTTGGGGTGTTTATGTTTTGCGGAGCAGAAATTGAATTATTATTTGATTGAGATATTTGTGATAAAGAAGCTGTCCCACTATGTGGTTGTGTAGTGTGGACACCCTTGTTATTGTTGTAATTCAAATGAATTAGGGAATGATGCTTGCTGCCACATGAGCGACAAACTTTTTCACTTTTGCAGTTAATCCATTTATGTTTACAGCTTAAACAATTAGTACAGTAACCCTTTGACTTTATATATTTAAATCTCTCTTCAGGAGAATAATTCATAAAAACTTTGCAATCATAAATATGATTATGAACATTTTTACATAAAGAGCATGGATTGCTTTCATGTGATGAGTTAGAAACTAAATATGAATGAGATATCTTTGGCATTGGAAGTGGCTTTGATTTAGATTGTTTAATTATTTCATTACAGTTAGAAGTACGCTGTATAATTTTTGAATGATATTGTAAAAATTTTATAAATTCATTGTAAGTAGGAATTTCAGTCTCTCGAATGGACATTTCAAATGCTTTGCTAGTTTCCTTATCGAGGCGTTTTAACCCAATATAAACAAAAATATAGTCACATAAGTTTTCAATATTTAAATCTTTTATGGCAGCTATAGATGCAGCATACTTATCAATAAATGTTTCTAACTGAGACGATGAGACGGGGTTAGGCAAAGATTTCAACTCAAATAAAGAATCTAAAAATGTTGTGACAAGGTAGCGTTTATCTTCATACTTCTGTACTAATGAATTCCAAATTGATTCATAATTATCAGCAGTATGAGAAAAGCCAGCAAAGGCAATCTGGGCCTTCCCCTTTAATTTTCCTAACAGATAATAAAGTTTTTCAGAATTAGTCAATTCTGGGTTGTTGTGAATATTGGTTTTAAACGTTTCATAAAAAAGGCACCACTGAGTAGGTAAACCATGGACATCTGGTATTTCAATAGGAGGTAATTTAGGTAAGGAAACTTTAACATTTCTTTTTGATCCATGCAAGTTGCATTTAAAGTACTCAACAAGTCATTCCTAATGCGTTTTATTTTGCAATAAAGATCTTCGAAACTGTTCCATGCATTGTAATTAGGTTGATAATCAGGATTTAATTGCATGTTTATCATATTAATTTTGTGGACACATTCCATGTATTCTGAGCGGAGAACATCAATATTCTCAGATGAGGTTAGAAAGTCTGAGCGGTTGTTATTATCAGACAGTGATTTACTTCTGTCAAATATGCTTTGAACACGAGCGAAATATGTAGCACGGCAGGTTTCCTGCATGGATAACTCGCGTAAAAGAGCCTTTTCAGTACTTGTCGACATTATTGGTGTAAATCAAAAAGCGCGGGTATATTATTTGGATGCGGGTTGAGGTTATAAAATTAAAGCGAGGCGGTGATCAGCTTATGCGTGTGTGATATCGTATATGTACTATTTAATTCAATGAAAATATTTAGCTACGTACAATTATTATGCATCAAGAGTAACATCAAACAATGCAAAATGGCGGTAGAAATTTTTGCTTATTTGCTATAAATATAAAATGCGGATGTCTGAGGATATCCTCACAGGAGGCACCAAAACATAAACAAGCCGGGCACTTTATTGTGGCCGTTGAGCCGGTTTAGGCGGGATTGCGGAAATATGTAAAAATTAGTAATGAAAAAAAACTTACCCAAGGAAGGCGGGTAGCGTTCACATTCACAATTACTTACGGTAAGCAAGATGAGGAGTTATTGAATAGTGTAATCAATGTATGTAGAAAACGTGTGTGTGTGACTGGTATCTCACTTTTTACCGTTTACACAATGCGAAATTACACAAATAAACTCTAATTTATTTTAACAATAGCTAGAAGCGCGTGGGCAAGTTCGAGCGAACTTTTTTTAATGTCACAGATAACAAAATCTTGTCCAACGTGAAAAATTAACCACAGACTTTCAAATAATGACAGTCATTCACGGTTTGGCGTGACTATATTGTTATAAATTAACACACATTTTTGTTTCCAGATCCAGTTTATTTTAGTTGTTTGGCATCTCTATTGCCAGCAAAAATGGTCGCCGTGCCCCATACCAGCGTTCTTCCACTACTTCTGCTTATTTTCCATCATCAGCTTCTTCCTCCTCTTCCTGAAGTTCTACGTCAGCAACTACAAAAGTCAGAGGTCACGTATTAATGATATTGCAAATGAGAATAAAATTCAAACTGAAGACCTTAAATCAAGTTAGTTAAGCCTCGGCACGTTTGTTGTTACTAAAATAAGTTATAGATAGTAAATATTACATTGAGGCATAATACTCCTATTTTATTACATTTATTTATATCCACATTGTGATTCAGAGAAGTGTTAAAGGTTGTTGTGGTATTTGTTCAAACTAAAAATACAAAAGCTGCAAAAATTATATTTAAAAAATGAAACTCATATTTACTTATTTTAATTCAATGGTTTTTTTGGTAAACCCTGACTCAAGCTAGCAGCCTAAGTACGGGAGAAGATTTTAAAATGTCATTTTCAGCTTTGTCATCAAAGGCTTTGTCAAATCATTGTTTATTGTAGAGTGCCTTTTTTTTTTTACGTGGGGAATGGGTGACGCACCCTACTCGCCGTTGGCTAGACGACGAGCGTGTGTGGGGCTCTCCCGGCAGAGTGCCAGGCCTACCCACTAAACCCCCCGGTGTTCTTCCTGCCCTTATGGACGCGCGTGGTAGGGTCCACACTGCGACTACCACTACCAACGTTATTGTAGAGTGCCTAACACACTAACAGTATACCTACTAATAATAAGTACACATAATTTAACTAACACTCAATAGATATTAGTGAAAGAAGTTTGTGACGACAATCATGCCACAGTCTCACAGATCCAACAGCTTAGTCCATTACGGAATGTTTATTATCCCTAAGAGCGTCGGAGGCGCTGTAGAGTGTAGACTCGGCGGTGACCTTCTAATCAGGAGGTCCGTGGTTTGATCCTGCCATGTACCAATGCGTACTTCCATTTTAAAATTTCATATGTACGTTTGCCGACGCTGTGAAGAAAAACATCGTGAGGCAATCTGCATATATCTGCGAAGAAATTCAAAGGTGTATGTGAAGTCAACCAATCCGCACTGGGCCAGCGTAATTGGCTAAGGCCTAAACAACCTAACTTAGGGTAGGCTCGAGCCCCTCGGTGGCGACGTATATGAGCTGTGATGATGATTAACCGAAGGTGCGCAAGAAAGAACGAAGGAGCTCTTTAATGACCTTCTTCTGCACCTAGTTCTTGAAGCTGCAACGAGTGGGACAAATGATGCCTTAACTGTGTCATTGTTTGTCATATGTGGGTCAGTTTGATGTGGTTAAAACCTGAACTCCAATGAACTTAGGGAAAGACATTTATCTTAGTGGAGAATCAAACTCTGTAGATTTGAATAAGACTCAATCCATTGTGTAATATTATCCATACTAATATTATAAATGGGAATGTGTGTGTGTGTGTTTGTTTGTCCGTCTTTCACGGCAAAACGGAGCGACGGATTGAAGTGATTTTTTAAGTGGAGATAGTTGAACGGATGGAGTAACATAGGCTACTTTTTGTCTCTTTCTAACCCCCCACTTCCCTAAAATGGGGGCTGGAAGTTTGTATGGAGCATTCCGCAATTTTCAAAACTAACAAAAATTACTAACTAATTTTCTAGACTAACAAAAAAATCGTGCATAATTTTTTTTTGGAAATCTGCCCCCAACCTCTTAAAAGAGGGGGTGAAATTTTATATGGGACTTTTTGCAGTTTTCAAGGTAGGAAGCTAAAAATCGGTACACAGACTCTTTGTTACCAACGAAAAATACCTGCCTTATTTTGCCCTTAAAACAAGATGGACTATTTTTCAAAACCGAAAAATGGTCCTTAAGATTTTTTAATGTTTTCTGATTCATTTATGAATGGTTTTTTGATTCCTTTGCAAAATATACACCTTATAGCTATATTTTCTTACACGAATGGCTAATTGCACTAACCTTGTCTTAGCTAAGACAATCCTAAGAAGAATGCTGTCACTTCTTGTCTTTAATGAAAAGAATGTGGCAGCATGTCACATAAGATCGTCCTAAGCTAAGACAAGGTTAGTGCTATTGGCCATAAGTGTTGCCCCCTCCACGAGCTAAGCTGTTGACTTAAAAAAAAAGTGATGTATTTCTTTGCAGGAAAAGTATAAGGACTGCGTTAGCTCTATTAGCTCAAAAGTAACGACCGATCATCTCAGAAAAAGAACCTTATTGAAAATACGGTTGAAATTTAATATTCTTCGACAAATATACATGTTTGATTAAAATGGATTTACGACTCGTAAAACTGTGGAAGAATAATATCATTACAAACAAACTCTAGTTCTAGAGATAGTACCGACATAGCCCAAAGTGTTGCAAACGTTAAGTGGCAGTGGGGAGGATACATCGCTCGCAGGACCCACGGCCGTCAAGATCCTCAAGTGACGGCCGCGTACTGGGAGATGCAGCATTTGTAGGCACCCCACAACGTGGACCGATGATCTGCTGAAGGTCGCGGGAAGCCGTTGGATGTGTGGAGGCGTAGGACCGATCGGTTTGAAAACCCTTGGGGAGGGCTATGTCCAACAGTGGGCGTCTTTTGACTGAAATGAATGAATAAAAAAATTGGTGTTACGACCTTTTTTATTTGTTTAACTACTACTACTATATAACTCTACACTGCGCATGACCTGTTTTTATTTCTTCGAATAAGTAATTTATACTACATACAGATTTTACCATTTTAAACAACACAGCATGATTTCAACAATAGTTTCGTGTCTTCTTGAGGTGTTATTTTTAAATTACCTTACCTATTAATATTATAGTAGTATTATTTAATTTAATTCTATTATCAATAGTTAAAACAAAACGCTGAACCACATACGCGTATTAAGTATAAAGTGTTCTAGAGGATCCGTACTGCACTTAAAATACCCATAATACAAAGAAAAATACCTTTATAATAAATTATATTTGACTCTACACTGAAAACCAAAACATTGTTCGTTCTGCATCATTAAGAAGCTGATGAATAGCTAACATTTTTCCTTTAACTGTAACGATTCAGGTTTGCACGAGATAGCTGCAATCAGTGACAGATTTCTTTTAAGATAAAATCCATTCATCCGGAGGCTTTAGCGGCGCCTGCGCAGGCGCAGCGCAAAGCATCAGTAGCAATCCGATCGCCTCTCCGCATAGACGCGCGATCACTTTCACTTCCACCCGAATTTGACGGCGCGTGTGTAAAAAAAAAACTTTTGACAGCGAGTTTTTCTCTTCTGAAACAAAGAGGTCAGTTGTGATTCCGCGACTTTTTATTGTTTTCTATCGATGCATGTTAGAAAGTTTGGATTTATTGTGGACGCAGGTAACCTAGTTATGTATTGTCGCGTAAGTTGGTCCCATTATAGGTATAAGTGTAACACATAATAATATAACTTATGCAAGTAGTCACAATAGAAGAGTTTATGTTATCTCGAATAAAATCAATGTGATAGTTTATTTGAATGCATTTTACATCCTTCAATGCTTCCTAAAACATCTTCCTAGACTCACACTCTAGTAAATCTTTACATAGTAACTAATTTTGAAAAAAAAAACAAGTTGTATGAACTCGCGTATTGAGGGCTACGTACAAACTTTTCTAAGTAGATAAGTTCCTAACTACTAATGTGTTTATGGTTTTAGAACTTTTTCCTTAATATATGCTGTATGACATTGCTCCTTGCCAAATTTTATGATTCTAGATCAACGTGAAGTACGAAGTGAATTTGCAAAAATACGCGATATTAATGGCCGTATCTTTTGATCGAGTAGACTTGCGAGTTTTAATTTATATAGCTATAGGATACCGTAGACTGTACTTGATACAAATTTTAGTCTAATATCTCTACAGCCTCCTGAGAAAAAAGGGCTTACAAAGGGTCGTCTGCTTGGGTACTTACCTCAGTCTTACTTTTTTGCCGGAAAACAGCAGTGCTTGCATTGCTGTGTTCCGGTTTGAAGGGTAGGATATGGCATTGAGGTTACTGGTTACCGTGACTTTACATCTGATGTCACAAGTTGGCAACGTACACTGTGATTCTTGTGGGGGTTGCAGCTTTGCTGCGAATCTCACAGGAGCCACATATAGGTGACTTATACCATCAGGTGGTTGCGGCACGGAACCCTGGAACTATATGGTTTAAGTTGTGATTTTGATGGAATAATCTCAAGACCTATTTAAAAACTGACAGATATAGCTCACCAAGACTCTGCCTTATTTGTATAAGTACCACTTAATTGGAAGATAATAGCTTAGGAAACTCTTAAGACGTATGCTGTCACTTTTTGTCTTTAATGAAAAGATTGTGACAGCATGCCACGAGTAAATTGTTACAATATCTCGAGTAAAAAGAGAGGCTCTAAATCTTTATGGCGCGTCCCCATAGCGAGCCGCTCGGCCGCGAGGCTCGGACCTAGTGGGGACCCGCCTTTACATGTTCCTTTCTGAAAAATAATAATAATAAATCATTTTAATTGTATAAATATGGTTACAGAGATGGCGGTGAAGGTTATTCCAACATATTTTATCGTTTTTTCGACGTGCAAATACTTATTGTTGTAGAAATTATATTATGTTTAATTAATATGATTAGGTACATTCGATACTTTATCGATTAAAAATCTGATCTCAGTATGATTATATTCATAATCCGGTTATGCAGGTTGTCAAATGTCGATAATTTAGAATTAATTTGTATTAGGTGTTTTTACGCGAGCTACGTTTTGCATTATAATGATATTTTAAACTGTAATTATTTTCAACCCGCATGTTTCATCTTGGGTTAAATTTTGAGAAATGCTGAAATTTTTGTTTGTTTTTTTTTGAGGTGTTTTGATAAAATTGACTCAAAAATGAGTATGCTGCTAATAACGTTGTCCTCTGTCGTCCTTTTCAATTTCATTAGTTCCTATTTATCTACATCTAAATTCATCAAATTCGGCTTAGTGAATGAGGCGTGAAAATGTCAATGTGAAGCTAACATACAGAATTGAATAAGTTCAATGGCAAATACTTTAAAATATGGTTACTATACTAAAGTTGCAAGCTTGTGGTACACTTTGAAGTTAAGGCGCATAGTGGTCCTAATGACCTTGCTCGATCGTCCCGCACTGATTACATAGGAGTGAGTGGAATATTTAAGCAAACCTTTACGCGTAAGATGAATTATTTCAATTAAAAATTAATAAAGGCGAATATGAAAAATCTAAAAAGACCATCCGCTAGAATATTGTTCACTTTATTTATTGAAATCGAAAGTATATGATTTAACCTAATATTTACGACGCGATTGGTTTAAAGTTTTAAAATCGAGGCATGTTTGGGTCACATTTTTACAAAGTTTAAATTAATTCATAAAAAAATTAAAAAGACCATCCTCTAAATAATGCATTGAATAATAACATATCTTTTTTAAAGATTTTTTTATTCAATATTTATGAAGAGAATCGATTTTTTCTGCAGTGATTTTTTTATGATTGACCCTACTATGCGCCTTAAGCGGCAGGCGACAGCGGTAGCTGCACGTGCCGCAAACAAGAACATGCAGCGACATCTCTTCTCTATATCTTCTAATATAGAGAACAGCTAGTCTTCTAATATATAAAATTCTCGTGTCACAGTGTTTGTTACCGAACTCCTCCTAAACGGCTTGACCGATCTCTATGAAATTTTTTGTGTATATTCAGTAGGTCTGAGAATAGGTCGTAAACTATTTTTTTTTACTATGGCGAAACGTAAGTTCGCCGTTGTTATGGCGAAACGTACTTCGCCGGCACAGCTAGTATAATATAAAAATCTCGCGTCACGATGTTCTCCGGGATAAACTCCGGAACCACTTAACAGATTTTGGTGAAATTTGGCTTACTGTGTGTAATTTGGTCCAACTTAAAACATAGTTTTTATCACGATTATTCACCTCAACAGTCATTATTGCGAATTAAAAGCTTAGTAACTTTGTAAGATCCAAAGTTTTAAATAGATGGTGGTGTGAGTTAACTTATCGACACAACACTTGGTTGTCCAGGTTGAATTATTATGTTGTGTTTCGATTTCTCTATGCTGCAGTCTATTGCAAATCATATAATATTTATGACTTTATGTTTACGACATATGTAATCGAGTTTCTTTAATGATTCGTGTATTATATTTTAAATTGACTACATTTGGAATCTAATCTAATATATAAAAATCTCGTGCTACAGAGTTTGTTATCGAACTCTCCCGAAGCGGCTTGACAGCTTATTATAATTTTTTTTATGTATACTTGGTAGCTCTGAGAATAGGTCGTAGGCTATTTTTAAGCCCCTAGGTGATAAGGATGGCCCTCCCAGTTTTTTTTGTTGACAATTTTTTCATGCTGTGGCATCAAATACTAATAACCCCAAATGTTCACATTTCTACCACCAACCCCCACCCTTTTAATAGCGATATGAGTATTTTTACTGACAAAACGTAGTTTGCGTGCGCAGCTAGTTTTTTAATATAACATTCATCTAACGTACTATAATTACCGAGCTACAGCATAGCGTGGCCTGCCCCTTGATTGTGTAACAAAAATCTACAGCGATCGCTTTCAATTTTGACAGACAAAGTGCATCCATTGCTATTTTTTATCAGACAATCGACACAGAGGTTGGTATTGACGCCGCAATGATTAGTAATTTCAAGGCGATGGTGATATACTTTTTCTTAGACAATAACCCCCGGGTCAGCTAGTTAGACTATATGACTAAGTTGGCAAACAAGCAGACCTGACCTGACCTGACCTGATGGTAAGCGACTACGTTTATAGTACACGTGTTCTCTGTGAGATTTGCCCAAATGCACGCTACCAATTGTAACATAAGATGTCAAGTCACAATAACCCGTATTTCCTTGCCTGTCTCACCCTAGAACCCGGAACAGCAATGCAAGCACCGCTGCTTGGAGATAGAAATAGGTGCTCGTGTATACGACTCCGTACTATAGTTCGTTATTTTTAAAAATCGAGCACCAAAATATTTTACTGCGTTGCTATTGGTCGTCATAATCAACAACCGTTTTATTCAATAAGAACGGACTTTTTAAAACAAGAACGAACGGTTAGCCTCGCCCTTAACAATGATCCATCTCACTCTGTCAATACTGGAAATATGCGAGAGAGATATATATTCGGCACTCGTTCGTTAAAAAAACGGACTATAGGTTTCTTTCTGTTAAAAAATTTACTTGCCTGTTATCGTTGTTGCGTGGTCGTTTCACTTTAGTATACCTTAAACATTAGAGTTAAAATTGCCTGTGCGTTCTACGGCTAGAATTATCTGATTCAGATGTGTAGTTCTAAGGTTCGATTTCTGACGAGGTCAATAATTGTGTGCTCGATGCATTTGGCGGTAATGTCAAGACTAATTTTTATGCTTATTGCCATAAAAATAATCTTTTCCAGCAATTTTGGTCATGTGAAGTTTGAAGAAGTTCTCCACTCAATCAATTAAATGTGTACAAGGACGGATTAAATGCCAGATTCAAATTCAAATATCTTTATTCAACATAGGCCTTTACAGGCACTTATTGACGTCAAAACAAAGCAAAACATTCTAATTTAAAAGAAACATATTTAACCTTGTATAATGTGCATACATCCTGAATAGACTCAAGATGTCTACAAATACAAGTAGGAATGAAAAAAAAGATTGAGTCTACACCTGTTCGGAAATTGGGAGAGCCTTCTCGAGAAGAACAGGCAAGAAACTCGAAAGGTCAAAATTTATTATCTCCTCTTTTAAATCGCCATTTATAATTTTGGTTTTGTTACATAGTCATTGAAAGTTAAAAAAATACAATCGGTATGCTTACATACACTTAAAATTTTAAAAAAAGTTATAGACAGAGGATTACAATATGTCAATTTGAGGGTGATACCGAGAGCTGACATGATGGATTAATATTATTATTACGACACATGAATTAACGCGATTTTTTTGTGAATAGCTTTGACTACTTTTGCTATGGTAGTTATGAAGCGTTTTAATGTCCGTGAGCAAATTAACAATTCAAAAGCGACCACTGAAAGAACTGCTGACGTATTGTTCTTAATATTACATTTGATTGTACCTAATTCGGAGATTGATTAATTTTTACTCACGTACGAACAAAACTAGGTTAGGTCACTATTATTAGGAGTTTAGTGATGCTGTCAGCAAAAATGTTTGTGCATGAGAATGCCCAGTAAAGTCTTTTGACTACTTTGTGCCAACTAGGCGTTCTAATGCACGAATTATACCTCCGGATATCTGTTTTATTTTTTTTCAGTTAATATCTACCACGAATGGTACATTGTTGTGATATACACATATTATGATGAAGGTGGTGACCGGCTAGGTGAATGAGACAGGGGCACACTTGGAGGTCCGGGGAGTCGTGGTCTACCACCAGATCCGGAATTGATGACAATGGGAACAACTGGGAAATATAATTTCTTAAAAAAAGAATTTTCCTAATCGGTTAATAAGCAACGGAGTTATGAGTACAAACATAAAATTATACTTAGAGTCGAAATGAGAACTTCCTTCTCTTTGTGAAGTCGATTATAAAATACTATTGAACTGTAATGTAGTCTTTACAAAATAAATGGATAAGTCATGAAATTAAATACGTTATAATTGTACAACCTGCATGTTAAAGAAACTAGACTATAGGAATTACATTAACTAAAATATAATTATTTATAATTCTGAAAAAATATTTGTGTAAAATGCATGTATTTAAATCGTTGCGATTTAAGATTTAAATACATACTTGATAAAACAAAAAATTTTTAGCATTATGAATTATTATTTTAACTGGACTGATATTCTTGTTCTGTTTAATGTGGAATTAATTATTGCATTTTTGATAAAAAAGAGATAAGTTACATTTTTAAAACATAATATTTTAAATCATAGTGTTGTAAATGATTACTATAATCTGTGGTTCATGTTGATCCTATAAAAATATGTTGTTGATCTGTGACATTATAAAATAGTAAGTTGCTGATTATTGAGTGTTTTATTTTAAAATTTAAGAAATAACTAAAACATGGCGCTGCGTAATTAATACAGTGATTAAAATAAAATACATAGTGTGTAAAAGTTAATAAGCATAATGGAAACATTGGGAAATCGTATAGACAAACTGAACTTGGGAGATGGAGACATCTCTCAAAACAAATCAAAATGGCGATTGTTTAAACAAAAATTTGAACTTTATCTAGAACTACTCAATCTCGAGGAAGAAAAAAGCAAAATAGCTCTATTTCTAACTAACCTGGATGACGCAACATTACAGATATATAATTCTTTTGGCTTAATAGAAGAAGAGTTAAAACTAAAAACTATAATTAAAAATTTTGACGATTATGTATCTATTCATACCAATGAAGTCTACGAACGATTTAAATTTTTCTCAATTAATCAAGACTCCTTGCCGGTGGATACTTTTATAAATAGACTTAAAATTCAAGCTGAAGAATGTGGCTTTGACACACAAAAAGAATCTCTAATTAGAGACAGAATTGTTTTGGGCTTAACAGATAAAAATTGCCAAACCATGTTACTTAAAGAAAAAACATTAACATTAAAAAGGGCTATAGAATTGATCCGATTAGCGGAGACTCAACAAAAACAAATAACAGAAATCCAAGAAAACAAATTGGAAATTATGGAAGTAAATAAAAAATATAAGTGTAAGAAATGTGGTTATACACATGAAACAAAAAAGTGTCCAGCCTTCGGGAAGAAATGTTCAGTTTGTGGGAAATTGAATCATTTTTCAGTTGGGTGTTTTAACCGCAGTCGTTATCAAAAGAAAAGCACAGAAGAAATTGAGACGTTACAGGATAATGAAAGGTGTGTTTATGTAGATTTAGTAGGTAATAAAACTAAGTGGCTAAAAAATATAACTATAAATGGTAAAATTTTACAATTTAAACTTGATACGGGCTCCGAAGTTAATTTGATCACATTAAATGACTTGAATAGTTGTAATTATAATAATAGAAACATGAAGAAAACACACATTACATTAGTTACTTTTGGAGGTTTTAAAATTAAACCAATAGGCTCTATAATTATTAATTGCTCTTATAAAAATAAATGTACAGAATTAGAGTTTATAATTGTAAATAATAATTGTACTTCATTATTAGGGTTACTAGGATGTAAAGCATTGGGTTTCATTAAAGAAATTGATGAAATTAATTTAAATAAAAGTTCTGGTAAAAATGAATTTATAAACATGCATAATAATCTGTTTCAGGGAGTAGGTCATTTTTGTGAAGAATATGCCATAAAGATAAAAGATGGTAGTGAGGGTAAGATTTGTGCTCCACGTAGAGTCCCCTTGTCACTAATGAGTAAGTTAAAAGATTCTCTTGCTGATCTTGAGCAATCTAACATTATTAAAAAAGTAGAAAGACCTGATAAATGGCCAAATAATATTACTATTGTACAGAAACCTGATGGTCGACTAAGAATATGCCTGGATCCTGTACATTTAAATAAGGTAATTAAGAGGGATTGTACATTAATACCCACATTAAGTGATTTAAGAGCTAAATTATCAAATAAGAGTGTTTTTACTGTATTAGACTTAAAAGATGTTTTTTTTTTATTCCGCTGAGTAAAGAATCCAGCAATTTATGTACATTCAGTTCACCGTTCGGATACTATCAGTTTTTAAGATTACCGTTTGGATTGTCATGCTCTCCTGAAGTTTTCCAAAAAACTATGACGCAAATATTTGGAGATATAGAAGATGTATTAATATATTTTGACGATTTGGTTCTGGCAATGAATTTTGAGCAAAATCATGACAAGATAATGAAAATAATTATGAAAAGAGCTGAGTTTTATAATGTTAAATTTAATGTAAATAAGTTACAGTATAAACAAAGTCAAATTAAATACTTAGGACATATTTTTTCTCAAGAAGGTATGTCTCCGGATCCAGACAGAGTTTTAGCTATCAAAAATTTAAAAAGCCCTAAAAGTGTAAAAGAATTACAATCTATATTAGGAATGCTTAACTACTTAAGAGATTTTATTCCCAATATGGCATCACTTACTGAGCCTCTAAGGCAACTATTAAAAAAAGGAAATGTTTTTATCTGGACAAAATTTCATGAAGATTGTTTAGAAAATTTAAAAGAAATTATTTGTAAAACTCCTGTATTAAGTAATTTTGATAATAAAAGTTCAATTACAATCCAGTGCGATGCATCCAAATATGGTCTTGGTTGCTGTCTCTTGCAAAATAAAAAACCAGTCACTTTTGCCTCACGTTCACTTACAGAGTCGGAAATTAATTACTCACAAATAGAAAAGGAACTCTTGAGTATAGTTTTTGCATGTAGAAAATTTCATAATTACATTTTTGGTTACAAAGTCAATATACTGACTGATCATAAACCCCTAGTAAATTTAATTGAAAAAGATATGTATAAAGTTGTGTCAATGAGGCTGCAAAAAATGAAAATGCTTTTGTGTAAATATGATTTGAGTATAAAATATCTTCCTGGCAAAGAAATGTTTATCGCAGATCTTTTGTCTCGTAACTGTCTACCTGAAAAATATGATCATGAGCTAAATATAATGGGAATTGTTCATAGTGTGGAAAAATTTGACTTAATTGATCAGTATGAACTGTCAGAACATACCACAAAGGATTTAGTTCTTAGTCATGTAGTGAATTATATACAAACAGAATGGCCTAAAGAGATAAAAAGTGTTTTACCAATAGTCAAGCATTTTTGGAGCTTAAGACATGATTTAACTTGTGAAAATGGCATATTATTTCTTAATAACAAAATTGTCATACCTAGTTAACTACAAAATAAAGTACTACAATTGTTACATGAAGGTCATTTAGGAATAACTAAAACAAAGTTAAAAGCAAGACAGTTAGTTTATTGGCAAGGTATTAACAAAAGTATAGAAAATTACATAAGCTCTTGTAGTGTTTGTGAAAAGATGTTCAAAATAACAAATAGATGTGAACCTTTAATTCCACACCAAATACCAGAAATACCTTTTTACAAAGTAGGCTGTGATATTTTAACTTGTTATGGTAAAGACTATTTAGTACTTATTGATTACCTATCAAAGTGGATTGAATTAAAAAAATTAAACAATAAAAATAGTGAAGAAGTTATTTTAAAATTAAAAAATATTTTTTCAGTTCATGGTATACCGGGAATAATAATAGCAGATAATATGCCATTTGGTTCAGAATTGTTTACAAAATTTTCTAAAGAGTGGAATTTTAAGATCATTACTAGCAGTCCAAGGTATCCAAAATATAATGGAATGGCAGAGAAAGCCGTGCACATTGTTAAAAATTTAATTAAAAAATGTACTGAAGACAAAAGTAACATAGATAGTGCTTTGCTGAATTACAGAACCACACCAATACCTTCCTTAGGGTTTTCACCAGCAGAAATATTAATGGGACGCAAGTTAGGGACTAAAATACCTATTACAGAACAATTGTTAAAACCGGCGTCTGTACCTAATCTAAAAAAAAGAATTGAAGAACACCAGAATAACTATAAAACTTATTATGATAAAACCTGTAAAAGAGAACAAAGTTTTGAAACTGGGGATAAAGTATTAATACAAAAGGGTAAAATATGGGAACCTGGATTGATAATAAATAAATGTAACACACCAAGATCATATTTAATTAAAGATTTAAATACAAATAATATCATTAGAAGAAATAGTTCTCAATTGCGGCAAAGGAAGAGTTGTGTTGTGCCTGTAATACAGGAAGTCATTAATAATTTTAATTTAATTAATGATGATTCTGAAGAAGTTGTCTCACAAAATAATAATTTTAATTTAAGTGACCATTTTGAGGAGGTGATCCCACAAAATGATAATTTAAATTTGATGAATTTAGTTAATAATGCAGAAGATTCGCAATTACTGCAAAGAAACAATAGGGCAAAAAGGAACATACAGTTGCCATCAAAATTTAATGATTATCATTTGTATTGAAATTTACAACTAGTTGATTTATTTTATATTGGAAGTTCTTAATTTTTTTTTTTTTTTTATTGATGGCCCGGCAAATGACCTCCTCCCGCCTGATGTTAAGCGGTGAAAGAGGCCCAAATGAGTTGACAGATAGAGTAGGGACGACATCCACTCTCCTACCTGCCCGCCCCTTGCCGGCCCAAAAGATGCTTTTTCACGCCTCTTTTGAAGGAACCCATGTTGTAGGATGGAGGAAACACGTGCGCAGGTAGAGAATTCCAAGTGTGGGATGAACGACAGAAGAAGGAATCTTGGAATTTCTTGGTACGGTGTGAAAAGGAGGACACAGTGTACGGATGACTCCGAAGGCCCTTACGCGTGTTTCTGTTAAGGAATGGAGAGGGAGGGATAAGGTTAAAGAGCTCCTCAGAGCATTCCCCATGGAACATTCGGTAAAAGGCGCTAAGAGAGGCGATGTCACGACGAAGTTGTAGAGGCTCGAGGGTGTTAGTTGCCTCTACATCGCCAATTATGCGAATAGCGCTACGCTGCAATCTGTCCAGAGCATCGAGGAGGTACTGAGCGGAGCCGTCCCAAAGGTGCGAGCAATATTCCACGCAAGACCTAACCTGAGTTTTATACAACAAGCATAGTTGGTCCGGCGCAAAATACCTACGCACCTTGTTCAGGACACCGAGTTTCCGTGAGGCAGTAGTTATGACGGATTCGATGTAGTCTCTGGGGTTCAGATCGCAGCGAACGTTCATTCCGAGCAAGGTGATGTTGCTCTGTGTGTGAAGGGTTGTGCCCTGAAGAGAAGGAAGGGGGAGGAAAGGTGACCTTTTCGCCGACAACACGCACACCTGTGTTTTCTTAGCATTGAACTCAACAAGATTGTTGGAGCCCCATTCGGAGACGAGGTCCAGCGTCCTGTTGAGCTCAATGATAAGATTCTGCCTTTCCCTACCAATATCACCACGAGCAGCCCCCGAGGCTCCGTGATATCCCCCATGCACTGTACTGTCGTCTGCATAGCAATGTATAGCTCCCAAGGAAAGCATATCATTGATATGCAGAAGAAACAATGTGGGGGATAGAACGGAGCCTTGCGGAACACCAGCGTTCACTGCCACGAACCGCGAAGCGCAGCCGTCAACGACAACGCGAATTCTACGCTCGTGGAGGAAGCTGGCAATCCACGTACAGAACTGCGCGGGTAATCCGTATGCCGGAAGCTTGGAAAGAAGAGCCTTGTGCCAGACTCTATCAAAAGCTTTGGCGATGTCGAGACTAATAGCCACCGATTCGCCGCGCTTATCGATAGATTCACCCCATTTGTGCAAAAGGAACGCTAGAAGGTCACCTGTTGACCGTTTAGGACGAAACCCATACTGTCGGTCATTAAGTAACGAGTGACCTTCCAGGTAACGGATCAGCTGTGTATTAAGGATCCTCTCCATGATTTTACACAAAATGGAAGTGACGGCTATAGGGCGACAGTTAGCCGGATCAGAACGATCTCCCTTATTGGGAACCGGCTGGACATTGGCCTCTTTCCAAGATTTCGGCACACAACCAGCAGAGAACGACAGACGGTATAGACGCGTAAGGACCGGAGTCAACTCCGCTGCACACTTCTTAAGAACAATCGCAGGAATGCCGTCTGGTCCACTTGCTTTTCGAGTATCAATCGACTGGAGCTCCGCCCGCACATCACGCTGTCTGATACGGATATCGGGCATGGTGCTGCCACAATGGGACAGTTTCGGAGGTTGTGTACCACAGTCATCGACACGGGAATGAGCCGCAAAGAGTTTTGCCAGGAGGTCGGCTTTCTCCTGCGGCTGATGAGCAAGTGAGCCATCGGCAAGTCTCAGCGGTGGCAGCGAGGGTTGGCAGAAGTTTGATTGCACAGCTTTGGCCAGGCGCCAAAAAGAACGGCTACCCGTAGGGTGCGATAGCAGTTCCTGGCCCACTTGTGCAATGCGCTGAGCATCCGCTCTAATGTAAGCCCTCTTACATAACTTGGTGGCATTATTGTAGGCTGTTTTCAGTAGGCTTGTATTGGGATCCTTAGATGCTCGGCCTCTGATCCAAGCGCGGTAAGCCAGCTGTTTGTTTTCAACAGCAGAGGCGCACTCGCGATTGAACCAGAGGTTACGTCTGCCTCTACTGACGAGATTGGAATGCGGAATATAATATTCCATTCCTAGTATGATCTCGTCAGCAACAGAGGTAGCGCAGGAGTCCGGATCCATCCTATTGAAACAGCGCTGCCACCAAGGAACAGATGCGTAATAATCCCGCATACCGTCCCAATCTGCTGACGCATAGTGCCACAGACGGCGTGCTGCAACCACAGGCGACGGTCGTGACGCCTGAGGCACTGAGACGGATACCAGGCAGTGATCCGAAGATCCTAGTGGAGCTCGAACCACCACCTGATATCCGTCAGGGCGATTTGTCAACAGAAGGTCCAATAAAGAGGGCGCTTGACCGATAATATCTGGTACCCTGGTGTTCTGGGTGACCAATTGTGTCAGGTCGTGCGTGAGAGCGAATGCGTGGGCAGTCCTACCCGCATGGTCAGTTTTAGAGGAACTTAACCACAACTCGTGGTGAGCATTGAAGTCCCCTAAAAACACCAGCTCGGCGGAAGGAAATCGCTCCTGCGCGTCATCTGCCACCCGACTTAGATGTTCAAAAAGTCGAGTTGTCTCCAAGTCACCACGATGGGAACGGTAGACGCAGACGTAGACACGGCAATGAGTGCCAAAATCGACGTGTACCGCAAGGAAGGAAAAGGAAGGTTCCTCCAAACAGCGCAGGCGACGACAGCAAACGTCCGCCCGGACGAACAAGCAAACACCAGCCTTCGCCTTGAAGGACTCCTCAAGAGCGTAGCCGGGGTAATTAAGGTAGCTTGTATCGGCCGGGCAGATAATTTGCGTCTCCGTCAAAAACAGCATTACTGGACGGGCTGTCTCGAGATGGTGGTGGACAGCTAAGAGGTTAGAGTGGAGCCCGCGGATGTTAGCGAGCCCCACCTCGAATAATGGTGTTTTGGTGGGATAATGCACCGCTGTACGACCAGTCTTAATATTTTGCGCTGCCATAATTATTGGAGTGAGAGGCGTGAAACTGAGGTGTCCTTGCTGCGCTTCGCATAGTTAATGTGTGTAGGCCTGTTTCGCCAGGGAACAGCCGACAGCTGATTTGCGCTGACCCTCCGCACGGAAGGGCCCCCGAACCCCCCCGGAAGTGGCCGCCGGGACCCACCGTCCGGTCACCAACCGGCACGACGGACCACCCCGAGATTATGCGTGGCATGGTGGGGCAGCCTCACGGACTGGTTAGGTCCGCTTGGGCCCCTGTACTATACCACGGGCGGCCAGCGGAACAGCCGTTTCTTCGGGTCTTCCTGGGCGGAGGGTCAACGCAGTCAACCTGGCACTGGGTCGACGGAAGCCCGCACAAACCATACGAATCGCAGCAACGACCCCTCAAGCTCTGGCTGTGCGCAGACTGATCCCGAAACGCGGACAAAAATGGCCACTTGACGGGTTTTACATCATGCGCACGGTGGTCGCTAGCCAGTCGGGTTTTTCAAGCCCTACCACCAGAAGTTGGTCACTCGATTAGCACCACCCGGGGATCACGTGTAGGGTCTCGAGGGTAAAACCTACGGACGTGAGCGACTCCAATCCCAATCCATAATGTGTTGAAAGGGGAGATGTTGTAAATGATTACTATAATCTGTGGTTCATGTTGATCCTATAAAAATATGTTGTTGATCTGTGACATTATAAAATAGTAAGTTGCTGATTATTGAGTGTTTTATTTTAAAATTTAAGAAATAACTAAAACACATAGAAACTAGTATGCATGTAACGGAAAACTTCAAACTGTCACCGGTATCAATATACTTTTTAAAATGTAGTAGTAACTCGCATCTGTAAATATCTCATACTTCTCCGGACTAGCCTATGTCTATACAATAGGTCTATATAGGTAGTAGTAGGTTTATATAGTACACAAGCTGTGCCCGCGAAATACGTTTCGCTCTGAAAGACTTCAACGCGTTCCTAGTTTCGTATCTTCTATATTTTTCCCGTTTTAGCAACATTTTTCATTGATTCTCCTCTCTTATTGGTGGTAGCATGATATTACATAGCCATCCCTGATAAATGGACTGACCAACACAAAAATAATTTTTCAATTCGGACCAGTAGTTCCAGAGATTAGCGCGTTCAACCAAACAAGCAATCATAAATGCATCACTAAGAGATAGTATATTGTGTCAACCCTATAATAGGTGAGCAATATTTTCTACTTCACTAACCTTCTCGAGTCAATTAAATTGATATTTCTATCATCGGTACTGTATAATGTCATTCCTCCGACAGTGGTGGTACGGAGCGGTCGCATTCTAGCACTGCTACGTTTTCTGTAACTAGTTTTTGTGTATTTGTAATGTGATTGGCCAATTGCTGTTAAATTCAATTCCTTGTTGCACTTGTGATGCTTAAATGGACTAACTCCTCCTTCTGGGCGGTCCTTGAGAGGGATAGCAAATTCTATACCATTTCGTTTTTGAAATACTATTAAGTGTGCCCTGTGATTGGAACCCGGAATCGCTAAATCGTCGTATGCAAGTTTTGACCGTCGGTCGCTGCGCTGCGCCAGAGGAGTTGCATTGTTGTTGACAAAATAACGCATGCTGTCACAGCTACGAGGGCCTACGGAAATTGTTGCGTAATCGCTACGACGCTGTCTACGTACGTACACTACGCGGCTACGACAGCCTGCTCGACAGGTCTTCAACTATTACTGGTAAATTGCTACTTATTTAACTATGCCCAAAGTTCAACGTTCCCCGCCTGTGTCCGCTCCCGAAATGGAGTCTGACTCGTCCACAACTGATAAGCCGTTGTTTAGTCATAAAACAGCTCCTCGCAAAAAGCGATTACGTGATGATATGTCCCCCCAAAATATCAGTGCGAGCCCTGAAGGCGGTCAATCGAGTTTTGCCGAATTTAAAAACGAGCTCATGTTATTGCTCAACTCATGGAAAGCTGAACAAGATGTTACCTTATCGAAACTTGCCTGCGATATAACGTCTCTCAAAAACCAGTGCACTCAGATTCAGAAATCTAATTCTGAAATTGAAAAATCTATCTCTTTCTTGAGCACCCAATACGAAGATATGAAAGATAGAATTGCAAAACTAGAGTTAGAGAAGAATGCAAACAGAGATCTTATTCTGGCCCTAAATCAGCAGGTTGAAGAGCTGAAACAATTTTCGAGATCCTCGGCGATCGAAATAAGAAATGTGCCTGAAAAAGAAAAGGAATCAGAGGAAGATCTCACAAATATTATAAAAACCTTGGGTACTACATTGGAGTTGGACATTCGTGAGCGAGATATTAGAGATATATACAGGCGTCATGGCAAACCTGGCTCCGTCAAAGCTATTGTGGTGGAATTTGGAACAGTTCAGCTACAAAACTGCTTTATAATTAAGTCCCGGCAATTCAATAAAAATCGAGGTATAGCGGATAAGCTTAACACCAAGCACATTGGATACTCCGGTGAAAAGAACCCGATCTATGTGGATGAACACCTGCCTGCCTCAACACGAAAACTCTTTTTTCAGAGTCGTGAGTTTGCCAAAAACAATAATTTTAAATTTTGTTGGACTTCTAGGGGCAAGGTGTTCCTTCGCAGGGACAATGGCTCCAAATTCTTTTATATTAAGTCAGAGCAGTGCCTTGCAGGTGTTCTTAATAGCTCATAGAAAACATACTATGTTACCAGCTCACAACTTTCAAAGTTTTTATTTTTATACTAAAATTCTCTATTATAAAATCTTCTTGAATAACATTTGTAACTTTTTATATACACATTTTAATTTAGGTTTCATATCGAACTTACATTTAGCACTAAATAGGCAATTGATTCTCAAAAATTGTTTATTCATGTCCTACGTTTGCAATTTTACACTAAGTACAATTTACAAGGACCGGATTGGTATTGCACTCTTATTTTACTTTCATAATACCACAATTTGGAGCTTATATTTATACACACTTACTATGGTTTATTACTTATATAATTGCTACGTTTACCTGGTTATGGGTCTTAACATAATAATAGTCTCTTATTTAATTGAAAGATGCAATTCAATAAAATTAAGCCAAACGTATAATAAATATATTTTAATTTTTAAAAGTATGACAACTATAATTATACTGAGCAGGTGTCAAGTCTATGCCTCTGGTAATTTAGATGCTTTTCCTATCCAATGGCTAACTTAGAAGAAATTATTACTGATATTGACAACGTAACTGTAGCTCAATCCTTTTCTTGCACTCCTGTTAACTGTATTCAGTATATTAAAAATAATGATCAGTCTCTAACAGTCATTCATATTAATATACGCAGTATTAATAAGAATATTGATAGTTTTTTGGCTACTCTGACTCTAACTGGTTTGCAATTTGACATTATTATAATGTCTGAATGTTGGTTGAAAGTTACGGGTCCCCCACCTGCTATAGAAGGCTATAAAGTATATTATTCCTTAAATAATACCCTTCAAAATGATGGCGTGGTTTTATATGTAAAGTCGTCGTTAAGCTGTTCTGTAAGTGAGCCAGCTTTGAGTGATGCTAACTGTCTACTGGGTAGGGTTGGTGATATTGCGATACTCGCAGTGTATCGGTCACCATCTTACACTTGTCTGGATAAATTTTTCACGAGTCTAGAAATTGTTATTAGTTCACAAAAACTTACAAACATTGTGTTGATTGGAGACTTTAACGTTGACATTATGAATAACCACAATAATCGACTTTCTGATGAATATCTCACTTTTATGTCCTCGTTAGGTTTCTTGCCTGCGCATCGCCTTCCTACAAGATCCGGGAACTGTCTCGATCATATCTTGTTAAAGACAAAATTACCGGCAACAGTCGCAGTTATGCAAACTGAAGTTACGGATCATTACCCGACCATTTTAGCAATGTCCTTTAAGAATAACGCTCCAAAGAGTAAGACTCGCAGGGCTACTATAACTGATTATAATTCTATTAAAAGTGATCTAGATTCCACCGATTTTAGCGCTATCTTCAGTGAGCTAGATCCTGATAAGGCAATAGATTTACTTATTAAAATAATTCAATCCATTATAAATAAACACACGATTAATAAAAGCATCCCAAAGAAGAGTAAAATAATTAAGCCTTGGATCACCCCTGGAATTTTGCGCTGTATCCGGAATCGTGATCAGATGCACCTTCGTTTAAAAAACTCCCCTAATAACAATATCTTAAAATTAACCTATAATAGATATCGAAATTATTGCAATAACCTTTTAAAAAAATTAAAAACTAATTATGAAAAGCTAGAAATTGAAAAATCAAAAGGAAATCCTAAAGCGCTGTGGAACGTCATAAAATCTATTAGTAATACTCAACAGATAAAATCTACTGCACATGAACTTTTAGATAATTCTAGTAACCTAAAGACTTCGATCAATTCAGTTAATGAGTACTTCACCAACATTGGTAGAAACCTTGCGTCCAAGATAGAGCAACCACCACACAGCTCGCAAGAGGCAATTACTTACTGCTCCACGCCCAGTAACTCCTTTGTCATACTTCCCATGAATGAGGCTGATGTTAAGAAATTGATTATGGATCTACGAAATCAGTGCGCCACAGGTTGGGATGGTATATCTTCTGGAGTACTTAAGCAATCCTGTGATGCATTGGTACCTGTTATTCGGCATATCTTTAACCTATGCATCGATAAGGGTGTCTTCCCTGTAGCTTTTAAGAGGGCAATTGTGCTTCCTGTTTACAAGAGTGGGGATAGAGAATGTATAAGTAATTACAGGCCTATATCTATTCTTCCGGCCCTTTCTAAGATACTGGAGAGATATCTTAATAATTCTTTCATGAATTACTTAGATAAATTCAAAATCATATCGAGTAATCAATACGGCTTTCGACGTGGTTATTCGACAGAAGATGCTGTTTCCAAATTTGTCAGCGCTCTTGTCTTGAACACCGACAACAAGCTCAAGTGTTATGGGGTATTTTTGGACCTGTCGAAGGCTTTTGACACCATCTCTGTACCCACTCTTGTATCTAAGCTCGAGTCTGTTGGTGTGCGTGGTTCCTGTTTGGATATTTTTAGTAGTTACCTCACAAACCGCACTCAGTGTGTCAAAATCGGTGCATTTGTCAGTGATGATCTACCTATATCCTACGGGGTTCCTCAGGGAAGCATTTTGGGGCCCACCTTATTTTTGGTATATATTGACCAACTTTGTCGCCTAGCACTAGACGGTAGTAGTGTTTTTACTTACGCGGATGATACAGCTCTATTGGTTTGCGGCGATAGCTGGGTTTCCGCAAGGCAAAAAGTAATAATTGCTCTGGAAAAGGTAAACCGGTGGCTCTCAGAAAATACCTTAACACTAAACCTAGACAAAACGCAGATAATCCGCTTCGATATCTCTAGGGCAGCTAAATCCGACCCTCCTTCTGATGACATTAAAATACATTCTTGTCAAGTTAATTCAGCACCTTCCTGCACCTGCAAATCTCTTAATGTAGTGAAGAGTGTTAAATATTTGGGCGTCTATCTGGATAGTAGACTGGATTGGAATATACACATCGAGGCTCTGATTTCCAGAGTGCGGAGGCTTATTTTCATTTTTAAAAATCTACGCAATTCTATGGATCGTAAAACCCTTTTTACAGTCTATCTTGGACTATGCCAATCACTGTTGACTTACTGTATTTCCGTATGGGGTGGAGCCAGTAAAACCACATTTTTAAAATTGGAACGTGCTCAACGTGCAGTACTAAAAGTATTAACTAGAAAAAAACGTACATATTCCACAGCGTTACTTTACTCCGAGTGTGAAGTTCTGACTGTCAGACAATTAGCTATACTACGGATGTTGCTTCGTATTCATCCCATGGAGTATCCGAACCTGGATCAGACACGATCTAGGAGATGTGTAAGTCTTGCTGGTCCTCAAGTTATATGCCGTACTGCGTGGGCAAAGCGACAGTTCAATGCACTCAGTACGAAACTATATAAAAATATTAATAAAAAAAGGACTATCCTTATACTGTCCAAATTCGAAGCCAAACATAGCATTCAGCAGCTACTTCTAAAACTTTCATACCAGGAAACGGAAAGCCTTATGAAATAAATTATTTATTTCATATTTTTTATATGATATTTAATATAATCTGATTGGATCGTAGCTCCGTACTCTTTAATATACTAACTTACACACATCATAAACACACACACGTACACTCATAATCACACACAATTTCATAGTATTGGTGAAGTTAGATTTAATAAATATAGTACCTAAGTTGTAAGTGTTAGTAATAGGATATGAATGTTATCTTTGGAACTTTTAGAGGAATCACTAGCTCCCAAGATACAGGGATTTCCTAGTTTGGGAGTTAGGAGTACACTCTTTACTGCATATTTAACACTGTTGTTGTGAAAGTGTATATAATATTATGTAAGTATTTTGTAAACTGTTGGTGTGTCTAAATAAATTTTATTATTATTATTATTATTATTATTATAATAAGAGTGCAAAGTTCACATAGAAATTATGCGGACGAAGTCACTTGTAATCTTTGTATTTGCTTCATGCTTGTAATCAACCAGTTAGATCGTAAATAGATAAATATAATATTGCACATTAAAACAATCACGAACGAGGAAGTAATAATTTTATAAACTAAAATATCACTCGTATATTATCCATCAAGTGCAAGATATAGAAAATGCGCCTGAGAAACACAAATATACGGATTGAATTTTACAATGAGAAAACAATATTATAGTCGCCGGCACCTAACTTGACAAGATTTTGACGTCGATTTTGTGCTTATGTGCGTGTATAGCCTCGTGTGAAACAATTATGGTTACTGCTTTTCATTTTATTTCCATTCTGGCCAATAATATTTCAGTCATCATCATCACAGCTCATATACGTCCCCATCGAGGCGCGCAAGCCTACCCTAAGTACTAGTTATGTTAGGGCGATTAGGCCTTAGTCAAACCACGCTGGCCCAGTGCGGATTGGTTGACTTCACATACACCTTTGAATTACTTCGCAGGTGTATGCAGGTTTCCTCACAATGTTTTTCTTCACCGTATTAATTCACTTAATATTTCAGTATTACTCGTATTATTATATTCATAGTGTTCAACATTCGAGCCAATATTAGTCATAATATCGCCCGTTCCTGCCAGCTTAGGTGCCGGCAACTATACAGATGGAAAAGAAAAAAATAGTTAAATAGTTTTTTGTTCTACCTTAAGTCCTTACTTTTAACAACGAACTAGCGAAGTAGTCTAGAATTAAATTTGATTATTTGATTCTAAAATATACTATCTAACTAGTGATTTAAAGGACAGAGATAAAAAAAATTGTTTCCTCACCTTGAATAGTTATTACCTATATGAAATAGTTATATATTTTTCGACGCCATCAATCAGAAATTTGGTTAATAATGTAAATCAAGACATTTTTGTTAACACTAAGAAAAGTCCGTCCTTAACAGTTCAATCGGTTGATCTAGTAACACTTTTTTTCTCAGTATTTCAATCGAAACTTCGGTTTGACAAAGTAAGCAAAGCTATCAATTCAGTTCAAGTTTCGCTCCGATTGGATAAGTATCGCCTCCGTGGTCTAGTGGTTGGGACCACCAAGTGTTGGTCGGGAGGTCCGGGGTTCGATTTCCCATGAGGAAAAAATCTGCTCGGCTTGGTTGGTAGTAGGGCTTCTGAGTCCACCTGGTAAGCTACCACCGTCTTACCTAAGTTTGTAATATAACAATGTAAATAGCAATGTTGTGTTCCAACAATTAGAGGTAAGGTAAGATAGCCAGTTCCTGGCGTCGGAGGGTAGGGCGGCGAAGGAGAGGTTACAACGCTCTTATTCCGCCATCCTAGTGGGAGTCGGCGGGCGACGCGGATGAGTACCGCGTCGCCTGCATTGCACTCGACCCCTGCGACACTAGCTGCTCCCATGCCTCTGGCGGAGAGGGTAGCCCGTACCGCTCCACGCTGGGGCGGTACGGGCCAGGCCGGGAGACTTACGTGTGCTCAGCCCTCTGCGCATGCACGCAGTCACCCAATTATGGCCGGAGAGGTGTTCCCGTGGGGTTTAGTGGGTAGCCGCGGCACTCTGTCGTGGAGTCCCACACACCCTTGCCCCTACCCGGGGGCTTGGACAGTGCGTCAAAGCATTCCCCACGTTAAAAAAAAAAAAGATAGCCAGTTCCTCAGTTGTTATGGAGTCTAGGTGAGGTTCGCTTCCACCTTCGCCTTATTATCCATCACCTACCATTAAGTGGGATAAGGGGCCAAGTGCTTCCCTTTCGCATGTTAAAACACCACTCGATGGCATTTGCGGTCTTGGGTCAACATGGCATGTCGAGGATGCAAATTTGAATCCCGCCTGAGGTGAAATTTTTGCTACATTCATTTGTTTTGTTTTATCTTTATTAATATTTTGGTGCAGGCGTTCTAAAGTTTTCTTTTTTTATAAAATGTCCAATTTCAAACGTGGCTTAAAAAGAGCACTTCTCTCCAGGTAGGCAGTACCTGAGCTATGTCTCTGGCATTGCAGATATCCATGAGCGGTGGTTACCACTTACTTAAACTTTCAAAAAAGCTGATGCAGTTAAAAAAATATATAAAATTGGCAAACAAGCAGGCTGCACGATGATGGTAAGTGGGCTACAGTCGCCTATAGTACATGTGGTTCCTGTAACACTTCCAAATCTACAGCCCCTACAAGGACCCAATGTACTTTGCCAACTTGTGACATAAGATGTCAAGTTACAGTACCCAGTAATTTCACTGCCTGTCTTACCATTCAAATCGGATCACAGCCATCACAGCGATGCAAGCGACGATGCTTGGCGCAACGACTTTAGAACTGATTCCCTCTTTCTATGCGCGTAAATACGTTTCGCCGATTCATTTTTATACGTTACTTTTAATTTTTCGGTAATTATTCATCCAACTCCTTTAATTTTGACTGCTGGAGTTCACCGAGTCTTTTGTTGACTATCGTTATAATTTTGAGTTGCACAATAAACCCCCTGTACAGGACCTATTCAGTAACCTTGCGTGATGCAAAACAACAATAATTACGCGGGAAATATCCTAAACTGTCGCAAATGAGAACTAGTTAGTTTAAATTTCGTAACTGACGTACTGACTCGGTGCTGGAGTTATCTTTAACCAAATAACTAGTATTTTGTGCTATTTATGCTGGCGCGGGCCTTTCTAATTATTACTCTAATTGATGCAACGCTAACGGAACCTTGTGATGTTTCGTCGGCTGTAACAACTGACTGCCTTTGTGACAAACCTTTTTGACTTTATGCTTGGCCGCAAACTATTTAAGCTTTTTTCTAGGAGTCTTATGTTGAAATTCACATGAAGCTTCAACTGCCTTCGTGGTCTCGTGGCTTAGACCACTGGGTGTAGATCGGGAGCCACGGGTTCGATTTTTCATGGAGGTAGAGGTTTTTCTGCACAGTTTGGTTAGTGGTAGGGCTTCCGAGTCCGCCTCGCTAGCTACTCGTACTATCGTCTTACCTAAGCTTATCGCCATAATAACAATGTTAATAGCATTGTTGTGTTCCGATATTAGAGGTAAGATAGTCCGTTCCTCGGTTGTTAAGGAGTCCAGGTGACGCTCGCTTCCATCTTCGGCCTGTTCAAGAGCTTCCCTGTCTTTGTAAAAAATGGCAGATTTCTCCTTTTGGGTTTGGTTGGTGATAATATCACCGCCTGGCGAGATTTACCTAATTTACCAGTTTACCTAATTTTGTCGTCAAAATCAAGTTCTTGTAACTGATATGCAGTTATGGCGACCAATTTAAGCTGAAACTAAATATCTTCAAATACACAGAAAAGAAGTATGCGCGTAAATGTGCACGCTCATAGTAAGATGCCACAGTTAACCTAACTACCGAAACAAAAACAGCCGCAGGAAGTACTGTCAAACATGCCTTCCAAAATATTTAGAAGTTTCACATTTTTCGTCACCCATCATTGGTCTGGATACGTTCGAAGTCACTCAACTTTGATAATCGCCAGGCGATGGCATGCCTCACATTACGGTATCGAGGTAATGTCATCGAAATTTCACTTAATTGTATTCAGAATGACAATGTTTGGGGCATCAATGCTCTCCGATAATTACAAGTAAGATAGCCAAATCCTATATGCATGAGAGTAGAGTCACCAGGTGATTATAGCCGGTGCGGGAAGAGACTGAGGTATCAACGTAGAACCCAAACTACTGGATCTAGAACCATGAAATACGGTACGGATTCGTTGGCTTATGTAGGCGCCCACTAAGGAAGAATTTTTCAAAATTCCCACAGCAAGTTGAGAAGTCTCCATCCAAAAAATATATGCGAAACATTCGCGGGTACAGCTAGCTCTGTATAAAATAAGACACTTTCGTATCTTGCTAATGTATTAGCTGCAAACTAGCGGGACTCAAACAATTTAAATGCCATAAATTACATGCTGCAGGAGTGGTACCAGACACTGAAAATATGTTGCGAGACATTAGCTCTAACGGAATTTCATTGTTCTCGTTGTTACTATTCTTCTTTACGATTTTAATTCTCGAAGTTTTGGTTTCATTGCTTTTATTGACCGACCTGACTGTCTCGTTGGCGAAATTGGTCATAAGAGTGAGCGCTCAAACCCTAGACTCGCCTACTGTAAAGTGTGAGTATTTACCGATTGCGTTAAGTTTCAAGTACGCTCAGCGTTCGTCAAGGAACACGTGTGACTGAGTTTTACCACAAATTTCTTGGCGTGCCTGTGCGCAAAATGCTGTAGTTGTAGCAAGGGCTTTGATACTTTAGAAGATGTAGCAGCAGTCGAAGAGCCAAAAATTTGTGATAAAACTCAGTCACACGTGTCCCTTGACGAGCGTCAAGAAATTTTTATCACGTCAGTCCCACTTAATACGCACCACCGTGCTACTCTTTAAGATATATAGATTATGTCACTGAAATTGTGAGATAATGCGTGACTCGAGTCCAGTCTTGGCAGCCCGTGCTACGCCTGCTGGACATAGTCCCGCACCCGTTCGCGTCGCACTGCCGAAATAGAGCTATAATTAAATTAAATTATATTGTTTGTCTACATAAGTTACAACTGATGGATGAATCACTAAGGAAGTATTAGCCCGATAGTATTTTATGTGCGTGAGGAAGATGTTTCAGTACCTACGCGCGAGACAACTCTAGAGCGGACCAATGGGTCCAGACAAAAGCCACACGTTTATTTTTCCGCAGTCGTTCCGCAGAAAAAATGTATGGAAATGACATTAGCCGGTGACAATATCACGCTATTTATTCCGCAACTAATGTCATCTCCATACATTTTTTCATGTGGCTTTTGTCTAAGGGGCTGAAGTTTGGCGCAGTCTGTACACCTCTACCTTAACGAAGAGAACTGACGTTATGATTGTTTATCTTTATATTTTATTGTTATAAACTTATATTTATTATCATCACAGCTCATATACGTCCCCACAGTGGGGCTCGAGCCTACCCTATGTAAGGGTGATTAAGCCTTAGTCAACCACGCTGGCCCAGTGCGGATTGGTCGACTTCACATACACCATTGAATTTCTTCGCAGATGTACTCGTATGCAGGTTGCCTCACGATGCTTTCCTTCACCGTAAGAGCGCCAGACAAATAAATGTACATATGAAATTCTAAACGAAAAACATATTGGTACATGGCGGTCTCGAACTCCGACCTCCCGATTGGAAGGCAAGTGCTGAGTCCACAGCGCCACCGACGCTCAAACTTATAATATAATATTATAATTATATCATAGTGATATTCAAATAATGCGAAGTTTTTCTAGTGTTACGTCGAAAACAATGTCGCCAGATATTTTAAAGCAAATCTTCAAAAATAAATCAGCATCAAAATAAATCATCGATCAGCGATATCATTCGACCTCGATCAAGATCTTAATTTCCAATTGCATGCGCATTGTCGAGTGCCCTACTTATAACATCTGGGAGTCAGCACAAGTTATTTATGTCATCTTGAACTTGTTAGTTGATTATTCATAGTTGATTTATCACAAGTGATAGTGTTTTTTCCACTTCCGTAATCGTTAATTTGTTTGGCTAGAATTAAGATTGGTTGCATTTTACCTAGTTATTTTTTGGTCAAGAAATTATCGAATTATAGTATTTTACAGCTACTTGCTGACTTCAAATAAAATACAAAAATATAATAAGACAGGAATCTTATTGAAAATCTTATTTACTAAGTAAGAAATCTAACAATTAATTATATCATCTTCATATTACCTGATTATTTAAAAAAAAACAAGTTGTCTTTACACCTGATTTGAAATTGGAAGAGACTTCTCGAGAATAGGCAATAAGGGGATTTCCTTTTTAATAATCAATATATAAGCATTCCATATTAGCCAACATAATAATCTAAAAATATTACATCCAATTCTATAGTGAGAACTCAGAATATTGCCTGAAATGCCGTATTTCTTCGCACTTAAAAAAACTATACGACATGTTTTTATTTTCCGACATTCACGCGAACGAAGTCGTGGGCTCATTCATTCATTCATTGGCGTTATTAATATGGTTACTGAAGGAAGAAGCAACTAAAATTGTTTCTTATTTTAATCAGAAACTCCCACTTAGTTGAATGTGATTCAATAAATAATTTGATACACACAATTTCGCTGTCGACCGCCATGAGAACCGCCCATTTCCCAGAGAAAGTGGTTTGAAGAGCTTTATAGTCACGAATCGCTCTAAACCTATTTCGGGCGAGTATTTATTACAAATATATGGAAATAACCATAATATTTAGGTGACCGTGTTATTTAGTACCGTTGAACCTAATATTTCGGATTTTGATTAAAATGGTTTTATTAAAGAACATTCATTTATCTATAATTAAATAGGAATTTACTTAAATCCCGTATATGAGATATTCGGATTCAGTAATACTCTATAAAGTATCAGATTCTAACCATTAAATACACTAGATAGGGACAACTCCTTTTTTATCTTGTTGTAGAGTCATGTTTTCTTTCGAAATTACCAGAGAGAGACTCTGTACCAGGGTCGTGTGCTTGGGTACCTCCGTTTTACCTATTTCTGCCGCAAAGCAACAGTTCCGGAGTTTGAATTTAAGTTTGACAACAAGTCAGATTTTACTCCCTCCTACCTCTGGCCCTCTTTTCTCTTCTTATATATAAAAATGAATCGCTGTGTGCTAGTCTCGCTAAAACTAAAAAACGGCTCAACCGATTCTTACGAAATTTTCTGTGTGTGTTTGAATAGGTCCAGGGAAGGTTTAAAAATACAATTTCACCCAGTAAGTGTCGCTGTAATCGGGCAGGACAACGTAAATTGTGTTGTGAAATACAAAACTCGAGAACGGGTGGACCGATTCGGCTATTTTTTTTTCATATTTTCTTTAAGTCACTAAGAAGAATGGAGAGAAAAAACATAAAAATTTCAAGGAAAATAGTAAAAATAACACTATTCTCTTCCCATACAAATCTCAGAGTAAAAAGGCTGTCCAGGCAGCTAGCTATAGGCTAGGCTACCTATACTAATATAATAAAACTGAAGAGTTTTGATTGTTTGTTTGTTTGGTTGAACGCGCTGATCTCGGGAACAACTGATTCAAATTGAAAAATTCTCTTTGTGTTGGATAGTTCATTTATCGAGGAAGGCTATAGTCTATATAACATCACGGTACGACTAACAGGAGCTGAGCATCAATGAAAAATGTTGCCAAAAAGGGAATAAAATGTACAACATGTTGTTATTTTCCGAGACCCCCGCGAACATAGTCGCGGGCACAGCTAGTTACTCTACTCATAAAAGCGGCGGTGTAATTTCCCCTCGACCGTAGAGTCAAGTTGATTTTTTTACAACTAGGTGGGCAAACAAGTAGATTCCCCCACTGATAGTGACTCAGTCGCCTCACTATAGGCGACTGAGCTACTATCAGGCCTCCTGTAAGATTTGCAAATTTACAAACCCCCCAAGGACCTCAATTTGCGTCGCCAACTTGTGACAAGTCGCAGTACCCAGCAATTTCACTGCCTGTCTTACCTTTCGAACCGAAACTCAGCAATGCATGCACTGCTGCTTCGCGGCAAAAATAGGTAAGAAAGAGATTCTCGCGCAGACGTCTATAGTACCGACTGAGTTTCTCTGGTACGAAATGTTGCGAAATAGCCAAAGGCCACTATATAGGGCCTTTGAGTACATTTTTATGAATCTCTAGTGTTCAGTAGACCTGTCCGTGTGTACAAAGGAGGACCTAATGTCCTAGGCATTCTCTATTATCAACTTGAGGATGATGGAG
Organism: Schoenobius gigantellus; assembly: GCA_963935595.1. Lineage (NCBI taxonomy): Eukaryota > Metazoa > Arthropoda > Insecta > Lepidoptera > Crambidae > Schoenobius > Schoenobius gigantellus. The sequence goes on from OZ012549.1 coordinate 37,892,992, forward strand.
AGAGCGGGTGTGGTTAATGCACCGATATATTATAAAATTTGAAGCAATTTTTATGATTCATTTAATAATCTATTATATTAGATATTGAAAATTATGGTAATAAGCAAAAGTTTTAAATTATATTGAAATCAACATGCAATAAAATGTAGTTATCATCAAATTATCTTTCAATTTTATTATATTAATTAACAATGTCCCTCGAAACTGCATTAGAGAACTATCAAGACTGTTTGATTTTGCTGTCTGCTTAACGAGCGAACAAGACAAAAACCTTATTCGGCCTTTTTTCGCGCGATGTTAATATAGTGCGGTCAATGTCCGAATCGGTACATAATCTAATTACGTCAAATTGTATTGTATTATGTATTATCTTAACGTGTCTATTAAACTTATTTTTTCAATTGTGTTAATGTTAATATTTATCAGCTTTCTGGTTCGCTACTTAAGAACATGTGAGTTGGAAATAAATGCCAATATTAACCTGTGAACATAGTCCCATTCTGTACCTATAAATAGGTTATCACGGCTATAAAGCGAATCCCGCGCGGAATTCGGAACACAATATCACGGTAATATATAAACTGTTACCGTGATAATACGATAGCGATAGTCACGAACCTTACTTGTATTGCAGGTAATAATAATTCTATAGTACTTGTATAGTCGCAACTACAATAGCTTGCCCAAAACTATGAAAGCGGCTAAGACGATTTATGATTTTTTAAAAGACTCCTTAAGTCACATTTACCGAAAAGAAATGAAAACCTTAAAATATATTAATATACTAGGTGTGTGGTCAATACCCTATTTATTTTCTAATTCTCCATTCATATTTTTCACAGACCAAAATATTTGTATAGGGCATTTGAAAATTTATTTTGCAATATCGGATTCAATGACGCCATTACATTTATGACTATGTTAATATGTGTAGGTTTCGGTTTAATAGGGTATTGTTCAAACACGGCGTAATAATCTATTATATCATTATAAAAAGCAATATAAAGCATTAACAACTACACTAAAAAAGTTTTATAAATTAACATTACAAGATGCGCAAACTTAAGCCAGAGCCAGATTCAGCTGCATGACACAATATCTGAGTTCAATGATAGAGTGAACTACGTTAATGTTATTGAATTTGTAATATCATCCTCCTATTTTAACTGCCTACGTGGTCTAGTAATGACCACCGGGTGTTGATCGGGAGCTCCGGGGTTCAATTCCCAATGGGGGCAGACATTTTCCTGCTCGGTTTGGTTGGTGCTAGAGCTTCTTGGAAAAAGGTTCTTGCTTTCAGTTAATTATGGATTGGCAACGCCGCAAAGTCGGTGACTAGTCGCAATGTTCATAGTAACCGCATAACACGAGGGCGCCAGTTCTAAAATTTACGCAATTTTAGTGTGCCAATGGCTTTCCAATAATTCTCGCTTTTGACACTGTTATTGTCAACACTAACTAATAAAATTATAAGATACTATTGATATGTCAGAACGCTTGAATTGATAAATAGTATCTCATTAGAAAGCATAATACCGGGTTATTTTTCCATCAGGAGACAAATTTTTTATGCTTGTTTAACCAAGCAAAATGAACAACTTTTCTATGAGACCAAACTCGAAATCACGAAAAAAATCAGCTGTTCCATACATTTAGGTTCAGTGGATGTTGAACATTTGTATGGAACAGCTGATTTTTTTTCGCGATTTCGAGATTGGTCCCATAGTAAAAGATCTTCATTTTTCTTGTCTGAACAAGCACACAAAATTTGGCTCCTGCTGAAGAAATAACCCAGTATAATGTCAACAAGCAGTTTTATTGGTGTGCTAACGAAACGTGATATACAGGATGTAACGAAAACCGAAAAAATACACTTACATGCAATGAAATCGGCCCACCTCGTATGTTTCAATTCGGAATATATCGGACTATCGATATATAAAAATAAGATAAGATAACAAAAACTGTAGATACTATTTGAAAGTATATATCATAAACTGGAGGAAGACTCTGTACTAGGGTCGTCTGCTTAGGTACCTCCGTCTTACCTATTTCTGCCGCAAAGCAGCAGTGCTTGCATTGCTGTGTTCCGGTTTGAAGGGTAAGATATGGCAGTGAAATTACTGGGTACTGTGACTTTACATCTGGTGTCACAAGTTGGCAACGTACATTGTGGTTATTGTGGGGGTTGCAGTTTTGCTGCGAATCTCACAGGAGCTACATGTATTATAGGCGACTGTTACCATTTACCATCAGGTAAAGGTCAGGTAGTTTGCTTGTTTGCCAACTTTCTGCAATAAAAAAAAAAAGCTTTATTTTAAAACATCGATAAGCGAAGTGTTGCTGACAATAGACTTATTTCTTCGGAAAACCCCTGTTTCTTATTTTTACATTATACGTAATCTCTGTGACTGTGTAGAGTGCTAAACGTTACTTGAATCGATGTTTATTGTAAAATTTATTATTTCTACGAATTTATTGACCCTTCAAATTGAGCTGATTTTCCCAAAAAAAAAACTATATTCAACAAAGGTGAGCTGTTATTAAATTAAGGTTTCCCTCGATTTTTATGAGATCCCATCATTAGATCTTGATTTTGGTGACCATGGGACCACCCTTGGAGTATGCTCTATCGAATACAAAAATAATTTTGAAAATCGGTCTACAATTGGCGGCGTAATCGCGTAACATACACACACACAAAAAAAACATACGCATCGAATTGAGAACCTCCTCCTTTTTTGAAGTCGGTTAAAAATGACTTGCAGGCCTACAGAATATTCCAAACCGCCAGTAAGTCTAGTCAATGCACTTTAGCTATACAACAGCAAGAATAACAATAACAAATAATATAATGAATAGGTAACAATTTTGGAACAAAAAATGTTAACTATACAAAGTAAGTAAAATGAGCGTCGGTGGCGCTGTGGTTTCGGCACTTGCCTTCCAATCGGGGGTCGGGGTTCGAGACCCGCCATGTACCAATGTGTTTTTCGTTTCGAATTATTTCATATGTACATTTGTCTGACGCTCCTACGGTGAAGGAAAACATCGTGAGGCAACCTGCATACATCTGCGAAGAAATTCAATGATGTATGTGAAGTCGACCAATCCGCACTGGGCCAGCGTGGTTGACTAAGGCCTAATCACCCTAACATAGGGTAGGCTCGAACCCCTCGGTGGGGACGTATATGAGCTGTGATGATGATACAAAGTAACAGTTCATGCAACAACAAGAATGCTAAAGGTCAGATAATTGAGAACCTCCTCCGTTTTTGAAGTCGGTTAATAAATAACCACCTAAAATACAACTAATTACCAGAAAGATATAAGATTGATGTCAAAAAGAGTGAAAAACGCTAATGTAAAATTAAGATCAAAATAATGTTATATGTCGATTATTAATAACGAAAAACAGATAATTGAATTCATCGGAATATAAAATTAAGAGGACTGTGAAGTGACAATTCATGGCTCGAGTATACACTCTCAAAAATGCAGTTTGTTGCACACCGCTTAGAGTTGAGAGTCCGAGACAAGTGCCTATATTTAAAAAACTCAAAAATCTTTATTCAATATAGACCTTTACAGGCACTTATTGACGTCAAAATAAAAACATAAAAATCTTCAACCAAGAATCTAATTAACTAAATTATTTAATCCTTGTATGTACACACACCCCAACCATTATTAAGATGTGTGCAAATACAAGTCAAATGAAAAAAAAAAAAAAATTGACTCTACACCTGTTCGGAAATTGGGAGAGCCTTCTCAAGAAGAACAGGCAAGAAACTCTATTTCTCATTAAAATATTGTTGCAGGCGATAACTGTTTTACCCCCCTAAACCTTTACGACCTTAGACACTTTTGATCTCATTAGATTCAGTATACCTTAATCTATGTTTGTGCGTTTTGCTTTTTTTGTAGTAATTCAGTATAATTTAGTTAAAAAAGATAAAAATGCTCGAGGCAGTTTTGAAGTAAAAAATATGGATATTTAGATGCTAATAATTTATATTCTGAGCAAAATTACTTCAAAGTCAAAACGTACAAACCTAGATTATTATTATATCTACAAAATTATGAAAATTAGACTATGATTGGAGGGAGAAAAGCGTTGTCGCTTTTTGTATCAAAATTTACAGCTTCACAATCCTCTTAAATGTCAAATAGAAAAAAAATGTTCGTAAGAGCACTGTCGTTTGGCAAAATTCGCAAACCGAGTACTTTTAGTTGTGCCACTCACTCATCATAATAATTAGTCGGTGTGATCTATCAATACAAGTACATCAGACAATAGTCTGAGGAGTCAATGTCGCAGCGGCACGCAAACCTTTTTTTACGTGGGATATTACGTGAGTAAAGCATTTAGATCCTTACTACTGTAGTGTTTAGCGTCATTCATTACGTACACTATGAACTATGTAGGTATTATATTTTTAATTACACTCTACTAACTTTTCGCTTGATATTTTGTTTTTCCATAGAAATACAATATTTTTCCGTATTAAAAACAATTTAAGCTATGAAGCTACCTTTAAATCACCCCTAAAAGCACAATCAGATATTGTTTTAGAGTGATTAAAATTTATTTAATTCCTATTTTAATTCCATTAATCCCATTTAAGGGTGGTATTTATAAGTTAAATGCGTATTTACTTATTTCCATTCATTACTCTATATACGTCAGACGATACAAAAGATAAATCTTTTAGCTTCATTAGTAAGAAAGTATCATACAAACTTTCACCCCATAGTTCTTCGCTTGCAGAATTTCCAAAAACTTAGGCTCGTCGATAGTTTCCGGGCGCGTGGATAGTGGAGTCGCAGTGTGGACCTTACCTAGCGCGCCGATAAGGGCAGGGAGCACATCGGCGGTTTTAGTAAGTAGGCCTGGCACTCTGCCGGGAGAGCCCCACACACGCTCGCCGTCTAGCCAACGGCGGGTGCGGTGCTGTTACGCATTTCCCCGGAAAAAAGGCTTGTTGATGGTGTAAGTGTTACAAAGATACCCTTAAAAATATTCTGGAAGTACAACCCTATCTAAAAAAAAGATCAAACAACGCAAAAAGTCTCGTATATGCCAATTCAGGCTATTTGATATTTGTAACACGTTGTATATTACAGAAAGAGATTAACTACATCCGCGTAAAATGAACTTAATATATAAAAAGCAATTAAGTAATCTTATCATAGTTATTTACACAAACCTATTATGGCGTAAAGATCATTCCATGAATGTTGAGCAAAATATCTAATAACGCGAGTGTACTTAACAATCAATTAATGACCTTATTGACTTATTTAACTCAATCCAATAAACAATAGGAGCGTCGGTGGCGCTGTGGCCTCGGCACTGGACTGTGCCCCGAGTAGAATCGGGAGGCACGCGATTGATCCTGCCATGTACCAATGTGTTTTTCGTTTCACGAATTTCATATGTACATTTATCTGACGCTCCTACGGTGAAGGAAAACATCGTGAGGCAACCTGCACACATCTGCGAAGAAATTCAAAGGTATATGTGAAGTTGACCAATCCGCACTGTGCCAATAGGTTAACTAAGGCCTAAACACCCTAACATAGTGCACGCTCGAGCCTCTCGGTGGGGACGTATATGAGCTGTAATGGTGATGATGAACTCTTCAAGCTGAGTTCTAGCAACCTCCCGGGTGTGTGGAATCTCAACTTTTTTGCAAAGGCAACGTTTATATGCCATGGTCCTAAATAGGATAAGGAGTCTGACAGACGGAGCCTTTGGTTTGTAACTATATAAAGTTAATCTATAGGTAAGTTTTTGTATTTCAGAGTTAAAATCACTGTGGGACAGTCCGGGAAAAGGCCAACTCATTTTACCGGACCAATAACAAAACAGGTTTACAAATACAATACTGTTTATGAATTTTTATTTAAAATTCATAACCAGTATTATTTGAAAAATGCTGAATGAATGGAAAAATGAGACAGAATTTTTCCAATACTGTTGACGTCTAACACATTATATCAAAAGCTGATGTTATCACAACATTAATAAACTTATTCACTAAATTACCATTACCACATTTTATTAATTGACGTTGCATGTACGATAATTATAGTATTATGACAATGGAGAAACATGTTCTGGCCAGATAAGCAAACGCTCAAGAGGTGAAAGCAGCAAAGTGCTGTGAATCAAAACCGAAATAATGAATAGGCGAGAGCTAGGGCATTGCGATAATTCTGTAATAAGCAGGGAGTACCTGTGACCTCTTAAGGGCCCGGTCTCGTAATAATCGGTGTTCTAGCTTTATTTATTATAAATGCAATGAAGGAAATACATTTTACGTTAATTTTGACTGTAGGACTTGAAGTTTCCATAACACATTTTACTATTTACTTAAATGCTATTCTAATGTCTTTTTAAGGCTTTAAACATACCCATATTTACATTCCACACGTTTATGGACTCATTCATGCACTCGTCACGTAAAAAATATGACCAAAACATGAAATATATTCAGGTAACATTTATTCTCAAATCTTCCACAATAATCTTAACTGGTTACTTTTCTTGGAAATGTTTTAGTTTCCTTATTTAAAGCGGTTTAAATAGTTCTAATTTTATGAATTTTAGCACTGTTAAAATATCACTTTTTCTATAAGAAATCATCCTTTAGCGTAATCAAACTTTAAGCACTTAGAAACGAGCTATTATTAAGGCCAATAAAAAAACTGTATTTATAAAATCATTATAGGTAAATTTTATACAATCAAAACTTCCCTCAGATCTGCTGCGATTTCGCTGCAAGTTCTTTCTTGATCTTTTAGTGTAAGCGAAGGCTCTTTTTGAGCGTTTTCATCAAAAAATCAACGAGCAAGAATGAGAACCAAGAACTAGAATTCTTGCACAATATATATTGCACTTGTGCAAGAACACAAGAACGCTTTGAAGTGATCGCTCAGAGGAGCAAGCGCTTCCGAACCAGGCAAGAACGCTCTAAGCAACTGTTCGCACGCTCTAGGGCCGTCTAAATCAAGCGAGCGAGCATTCCTAGAATATTCCATAATAAGGACCTACTTACCTCACAATCGAGATGTAAAGCAGAGTAGTTAGCTCGGGTGTAAGCACCAATTGCACCCTCGAAATATAGGCGCCCTCGCTGCGCTCGTGCGCCTAATTATCTCGGGTTGCAATTGATGCCTTACAGCCCTTAGCTACTAATCTACTATTAATAGAGTGGGGATAGAATGAGCAGTCGCTCGTCTGATGGAAATCGGCCTTAAGAGAATAGACGATAGTTCAGTAAATTTTAAAAGCGTCATGATAAAAAAAAATAATTTGTATTAAATCTGAGCCATATTTTTCTTAGTAAAATTGGTTCTACTCTCGATTTTGAACAAACTTTACTCGGGCTTTGCGCAATTTCATTGTGTTGTTGTTTAACATGTCACTAAAAATATTTAAAGAAGTCAATTAGCCGATCATTTTGATATTTCTTATTAATACAAAATATCTACTAGACAAAATTCTACAAAACTGATTACACAGTTTATCTGTGAGATCATATGAATTTCGGTAACAGTTAAATTTATTTGCAGCAATAAGTTATTTAATCTTACTTTTACAAAACAAATATATTGCCCGAGCAACCTCTTTAAATATAAACATACTTTTATGTAACACGATATTATATACTACCTGTGCCCGCAAACTACGTATTGCCATAATTTTTTTCCGTTTTTGCAACATTTGTCATTGATGCTCAGCTCCTATTAGTCGTAGCGTGATGTTATATAACTTAAAGCCTTCCGCGATAAATGGACTATCCAACACAAAAATAATTTTTCAATTTGAATCAGTAGTTCCTGAGATTAGCGCGTACAACCAAACAAACCAACAAACTCTTCAGCTTTATAATATGAGTATAGATAAAAAGTGGAAAAACCCGTTCAACGGTTTTCGCTAGGCCTTCAATATGTCGTGGAAAATGGCCCATCCATCTCAAGCTATCTCTGGTTGCAGGTGTCTATAGGCTATCTCGACAACACAAAGCGATTGCGAAAAGTTCCCTTGTGTGTCGGGAATGCGATTTTCGACGGAACCCTCCAGTTTTTTAGTTGGTACGCCTCATTAGGTAAGTGTTCCACATAACCGCAGTCGGGCCCCACTCCCACTGTGATAAATGTAACTGGATTAATCTCTGATTGCAGGTGTCTATAGACTCTCTCGATACACAAAGCAATTGCGAAAAGTTCCCTTTGTGTGACAGGAATGCGATTTTTGACGGAACCCCCCAGTTTTTTTAGTGGGTAGGCCTCATTAGGGGAGAGTGCCACATAACCGCAGTCGGTCCCCACTCCCACTGCGGTGGATGTAACATGTTTTAACTCGATTAAAAAAAAGGTGTCTATAGGCTGCGGTAATAGCTTTACTTAATATTAGTAAGCTAAATATTTTTCCATGTTTATTCAAAAATAGTTTAAACAACTGATATTTGACTCTTAATTCTTTAATTTTAATTCTTGTATGTAAGCACACCATGATTAAGACGTATGCAGCTTCAAGTTAATGAGAAAACAAGTTGAACAGGCAAGAAACTAGGAAAAATTCTACTTCATATCACTGCAGAAAATCGCTAATGCCAGGAAAATTTCCGGCTGGAGGCTTTCACGTGTACGATTCGTGAGATATGCCAGTTATTGCTACTACGGAGTAAGTATATTAGAAGGCGAAAGTTTACACACGATCGTAATCGCTTAACTTGAACTTCGGTTTCCAGTTATTTTTCTAGTTGCGCAAGACTTAACTTGCGACATTTTTGCACGTCATCTTGATTGTTGTTATGGTAACTGTTGTGTAGACATAGACGAATATACAGGGTAATTTTTAATGCATCAACAAACTCCCAGGGGCTGATTCTAGTGCTCAGATGCAACAACTTTTTGTATGGGACCAACATCGAAATCGCAAAAAAAAATCCACTTTCCCATACTAAAGTCTCGATCAGCTAACCTTGTTTGTATGGGAAAGTGGATTTTTTTTGCGATTTCGATGTTGGTCCCATACAAAAAGTCGCTGCATCTGAGCACTAGAATCAGCCCCTGGGAGGTTGTTGATGCATTAAAAATTACCCTGTATATTCTGTATTGTATATTTTTTTTTATGGGATTTTTTTTAAGCGAGCAGACGTATCACCTGATGGTAAGTAATTACCGTCGCCCATGGACACCCGCAACCCCAGAGGAGTTACAAGTGCGTTGCCGGCCTTTGAGGTGGGAATACGCTCTATTTTTGAAAGTTTGAAGGTCGTATCGGTCCGGAAATACCGCAGGCGACAATTCGTTCCAAAGTTTGACTGTGCGAGGCAGGAAACTTCGAGAGAAACGCACAGTTGTGGACTGCCAACCATCTAAGTGATGGGCATGGATTTTTTGCCGCGTGGAACGATGGCGGAAAGAGGCGGCAGGTATAAGTCCAAACAATTCCTCGGAGTATTCCCCGTAATAAATACGATAGAAGATGCATAGCGAAGCGACTTCTCTACGCAGCGCCAAGGTATCAAGCCGATTTGAAAATTCCTAGCAGTCGACGATTCGAGTCGCTCTCCGTTGAATGCGGTCCAGTGGGAGAAGTTGGTATTGGGGTGCCCCAGCCCAAAGATGAGAACAGTATTCCATATGAGGCCGAACCTGCGCCTTGTAAAGCTGAAGGCGGTGCGCCGGAGTGAAATACTGTCTCGATTTGTTGAGCACACCAAGCTTCTTAGAAGCTAATTTAGCTTTACCCTCTAAGTGGCCACGGAACTGGACTTCGCTCGATATGTCGACACCAAGGATCCCAATATTGGCTGAGGCAGTTAGGGGAATGCCCTGAAAGCGAGGAGATGCGACAAATGGTATTTTCTTTGCGGTGAACGCGCAAACCTGTGTCTTTGAGGGGTTGAAATGGACTAAATTAAGACGACCCCAGTTAGAAACTTTCTCTAATGAAGTTTCGATTTCAGACACAAGTTTATTCCGGCACTAAATGATGTTTTCCCGAGAAGAGTTCGCACGGCCGTTATAGAAGGTGTCTTTCGTGCTGTCGTCTGCATAACAATGAATGCTGCTGATTTGTAGCATATCATTGATATGAAGAAGGAATAGTGTAGGTGAAAGCACACATCCTTGGTGGACACCAGCATTTACAGACAGTGGGTCTGAGCATTCACCATCAATCAAGACCTTAATGCTTCTGTCTGCTAAAAAGCTAGTGACCCATCCACATAATTTCTCGGGAAGCCCGTATGAAGGAAGTTTTGAGAGGAGCGCTTTGTGCCATACCCGATCGAAGGCTTTCGCGATGTCCAAACTAACTGCCAGTGCATCCCCCTTCGCTTCAATTGCCTCTGCCCAATGATGTGTCAAGTAAACTAGAAGATCACCAGCAGAGCGACCCCTACGAAAGCCGTATTGTTGGTCACTGAGCAGCTGGTGATCCTCTAGGTACCGGAGAAGCTGGCGGTTGATTAGCGATTCCATTATCTTTGAAAACAAAGGGGTTATAGCAATCGGCCTGTAGTTGGACGGATTCGAGCGGTCACCTTTCTTAGGGATCGGATGCACTAAAGCTGTCTTCCATGAGGTTGGGACTACGCCAGATGAATACGAGAGCCGAAATAGTCGCGTTAAAACCGGTGCCAACTCTGGAGCGTACGTCTTTAGCACGATAGGAGGGATACCATCAGGCCCACTCGACTTGTGGATATCTAGGGTGATTAGTGCTTGACGCACTGAGCTTTGGTGGAACCGAATATCCGGCATAAAGTTCGTGCACCGTGGTATGGTCGGTGGTTCCTATCCCCCGTCATCCAAGGTCGAGTTGAATGCAAAGAGTTTTCCTAAAAGATCGGCTTTCTCTTTAGCATCATGGGCTAACGAAGTGTTATCATTGTGCAGTGGTGGAAAAGATGGCATGCAGAAATTTCCCCGAATAGCTTTGGCGAGAGACAGAACGCACGAGACCCCGAAGGAAGCCTCTTGCCAATTCTACTGATGTGCTCCGACTTCGCTCTTGCAATGTCCCTTTTGAAGGATCTGGAGGCATAGTTATACTGCTTTATATTCTAAGTCTATTAAAAAATTGTTTAATTCAGACATAACACCCATATTTTATTATACAATAGATACAGTGGAGCTAATTAAATGTAAAATAACAAATAATGAAAAATTTAAATAAGAAATAAAAATGTAAAAAAATGTATACTTATTATCTTTTTTTTACATTTGTTATTTCCTATTAGGGTTGCGGTGCAATTCCAACCAGTGTTTAAAATTTTTATTTTGAAATATATCTTCACATACTGTCCTCATGAGCACTGTGTAGTAACACTTTGTAGTCTGCACCAAAAAGATGCAACTCTTTAGCGCAGGATGGCAAAGAAATCGGGGACCCCAGCGTCGGCGAACATTTGCGACGCGCTGCACCATCGTAGGCGAAACATTATTCTAAATGCATCATTGTACTGCGCTCTAATGATGTTAAAAGCTCGTTTTGTGTAGTTGGTTAGCTCGTTTCGTTCTACGCAGGAGCTACAAAAAAAATTGGTGACTAAATTAATTAAACACTAACCAAATACGTTTTAACGAAATAAATGAAACTTAGAAACTGAAATAATACTAAATAAATATTTCAAGGTAGGTATGGTGTAATACGCCCGATGCACTAGCAGGTTTGCGCCTTAACTGGGACACTAGGACATAAGGTTATAGAGAAATGTCTGTATGGCATTACACTAAATGGTATTTACTCACGGCGCAGCGCAGATTTAAGGTTAGGCTAAGTCAATATACTAAAGCAATTGGCATCTTAAGCGTTAATTATAGAGTTTAAAAAGGTAGAGCAAATTTTGTTTATTATTCAATTTTCTGACATTTTACTCGCAAAATGATATTTATCAGAATTTTTATTATGACGAGTGATACAAACTACTAGCGAAAACGCTACTTCTACTCATGACTTTGTCTGTGAGTGAGTTTCAAAAGTAGATCAATATCGGAACAAAACTATATGTTTGTTCTAGCCCTGTGCCGTAAAACACAAAACTTTAATTTGACAATTAAGAATAAACAATGTGTGTAAAATTGAAAACAACATTTTTTATGATAACATAATTTGAAATAGATGTTTAATTGATTATACTAAGATATTAAAATGTGCTATAAGTATGCGCAAAATTCTGCAACTATTCTATCTGCGGTCCTCGATGTGACGACGACGCTTAAATCAAAATATTACTATTATAGATATATCAAGGTTAAAGGGCCAACCAACACATTTTATTTTTTAACTTTTTTTTGTCGGGAGTTTTTAAAATTTTTAATTAAATTTTTTTAACTACAATCAAACTTACGTACAAACATTTAACCAAATTTTCACGTAGAGTTTTCGAGAGAACGTCTGTGAAGACATCTAGCGAACAACAAAAGTATACATAAATCAAACTCTACTAAAATATATTAACTCTAACATAAAACATCATATAATAATCATCAGTCTTAGAAAATGTCAGACAATCTCCGCATTGTAAACAAGCCGCAGCTTAGAAGCGCAGACACTCGTGTTGCAATATGATTCAGTGCCGACAAACATTAAACCTATGTTGGTTTCGTATGTTGGCGAATATGACATAGAATATGTATGTGTGCTGATTTGGAAACTGAGAGTGGCTTAATGACTATATTTGAAGCACGCTTTTGCTTGCGTTTACTTGGGTTCTGTACAGGGGCGGATCGTGAATTTGTGGGGTGTTATAGCTAATACTACTCGGGGCCTATTAATTATTATTGAACTAATTGTGATTTTGTCAAGAAATTATTTTCAATAGTGATTTAGTTTTCCATTTTTAGGCTTCCGTACCTCGAAAGGAAAAAACGGAACCCTTATAGGATCACTTTGTTGTCCGTCCGTCCGTCTGTCTGTCTGTCAAGACCCTTTTTCTCAGGACGGCGTGGAGGTCATCATCATCATCACAGCTCATATACGTCCCCACCGAGGGGCTCAAGCCTACCCTATGTTAGGGTGATTAGGCCTTAGTCAACCACGCTGGCCCAGTGCGGATTGGTCGACTACACATACACCATTGAATTTCTTCGCAGATCTATGCAGGTTTCCTCACGATGGTTTCCTTCACCGTAGGAGCGCCAGACAAATGTACATATGAAATTCGAAAACGAAAAACACGGTGATACATGGCGGTCTCGAACCCGGACTTCCCGATTGGAAAGCAAGTGCCGAGTCCACAGCGCCACCAAAGCTCCTTTTAGGTCTACTGTCCCTTGGAGCTGTGAAAAAATCAAACTTCTAAGCCAACGTAATCAAAAGGTACAGCCGTTTATGCCGCAAATTTTCGACACTCGCAAGGGAATCAAAACCTACGGGGAACTTCCCGTGAAGTCAGAATCTTGAAATTTGGTACGAAGTAATTTCTTATAGCACAGATAAAAGAAAAATTGCGAAAACCGTAAATTTTTAGTTACATCATATAATAAAAATACATGTTTGAACGGAACCCTCGGTGCGCGAGTCCGACTCGTACTTGGCCGGTTTTTTTCCTATCTGTATATCTGTACGGTATAGGAAAAAAGGAAAATTTAAAAAAAAATAATAAGAATTCGTATTTATGTATGTACAGTTCTAACAAATCCGACGACATTATTATAAATCAACCTTTCGAATAGACAAGCGACAGGAGAATTCTCTGTTTCGTTTGATAGTGGTTGATCGATCTGGGTTGTCAAACTTATGATTGTTTTTTTTTACAATTTAGGAAGCCATAATTTTATTAAAATAATACAATATTACAGATAATAAAGTGACTATTCTAAACTTAAAAAACTATATACAAAGTGTTAATTAAATTGTACAGTATATACAAAAGCAAGAAAAACAAATACGAAACAATCTATACATATTATACATCTATACGTAGGTACATATTATATACAGAGCCTACTCCATAAGTCCGCTGCCAGTTGGCACCGTGCCCAAAACGCTGGCAGCATTGCCTCTTTGTATCGCAACGCTGATGCGTTGTGCGAAGTAGAGGCCGGCGTTTGGGTCACGTGTGGCATCAGTCAGGCGCTTTGACAGGTCTCTGTAGAATTTTTTGGATTCTGGTCCCCACGGCCCCAAAGTTTCGACCCCAAAAGGCACAAATACAAAACCACTGTCTAGGCTATTGTATTTGCGCCTTTTGAGACCTTCTGCGGCTTCAGCAGCCCCGCCAGCCCTAACTTGTGACACCGGGAGATGGGAGGGCGCAAGAGTGTCGACGCAGGTAGCATCCCACACCAAAGGTCGCCCCATCGTCCACGGTATCAGGGTCATACCGTCCGGTCTCTTACCGTCGCTACGCGCCAGACCATTCGGTTCCAGAATTGCCACACAGCGGTGGTAAGAGCCCGGCGGATGATATCGTTAAGACTTACATGGCGCGGAATCCTGCCTGCACTTTTCACGCACGAAAGGCCGTGGTGGCCGAGCCTGTCGACACTGGCGCCACACTGGCAGCGGTGCGGCGCACAACACGAAGCGCCCAGGCGGAGAGCGGTCGCTATGCGGAATGTCGCAGAATCCATTAGCGTTCCTGTGTTGGGCGATGGGAGAACCTGCAGCCATAGACCAGATTCCCAAGTACTAACAGCCATGAGGCGGGCACGATCGGCGGAACTGGAGGACGTATGTAGGAGTTCGTTCCGTGTCAGCTCGCAGATAGGCCCGTCCCATAGCTTCTGTGACGAAGGCGTTCTTGGGATATCTTTATTAAGGCAAAGTGCTTTCCATGCGTCCCTGGCCTCGTTCATATAGGCGACATCACAATCTGATCGAAGGATTCTTTTGGTAAATTTTTCACTGCTATGCACAGAGGACAAGAACGCGGGGAGAGCAACACCTGAGACAGCTCTTACTCCTAGGCCTCCCATACGCACCGGAAGTGAGACCTGGCGCCACTCTCGTTCCCCCAGGTTGATGTTTAAAACAGTAACCAAAGTTTATTTAATGATATTGTCAATGCGCTGTATTAAACTTGTATGCTTCCATAATGGAGAGCATCGTAATAGGTAGGTAAATTTGGGTACAAATAAACAAAAACGAATTATTGTAAAAGCTATATGTGGGTTTATTTTTGTTAGGCGGTCTGAACACGATATAAAATTTTGAATTTTGTCATTGATAAAATTTGGAAATGATTCGTCTAAAATAGGTGAGCCCAGCAAGGTAAGAGAACTGTTGCTTACTAATTTTATATTTGGGGCTACAGAATTAAATCTTTGAAATACTAGATCTCTATCAGGGTATATGTTTGGAACATAAAGTTCACATTTTGTGAAATTCAGTTCCAAACCTAGTTGCCGAAAATCTGCAATGAGTGAGTCTAAGTCACTTAATAGTGTATCGGGATCACCACCCAAAGTTCCATCATCCAAATACCATATGTTGAGCTTTGACTTCAGGCGTTGTATGACCGGTTGTATGGCAAGGCTGAAAACTGCGGGTCCAAGAGGATCACCTTGCTGGCAGCCTACAGCGGAACTGATTTCATTTCCCTGATATATTAATTTTGTAGGTTTCCCATAACATTGCCAAAGATAGCTATAAAAATTTGGAATTTTGTCCTTAACTTGTGTCAGTAATGCTCCCCTATCGACTGAATTGAAGGCATTTTTAACATCTACCTTCAACAACAAATCTCCAGTATTATGCGCCAAGAAAGTGCGCGTAGAGTGTACCGCTGCCTGACAGCCACCTCGTGAACCAAAACCTAACTGAACCGGCTGAAAAAGGTTACCCAAAATTGGCGCTATTTTTTTACAGCAAATTTTGGAAGCGAGGCGCCTATAGGTCATGCCGACTGCTATTGGCCTGATACCACCGTCTTTTTTTTAAGGCACATAAATTTGCTCCATAAAGTATGGCAAGAACTTCGTCGTGGATTTGGCCGGAGAGCATAACGTTTACTAGCGCCGACAAGTCCCTCAGAAGGATGTCACCGATCTCCCCATTGCTTCCGCATATTAAATCTTTTAAGTGTTGGGGGGTAAGACCGTCTAGGCCTGAAGCAGACCCGCTTTGAAAAGACAAAATAGCAGCTGATACGTCCTTGGCAGAAACTTCGGCGACGTGGTTTCGATCGCTTGCTTCTGGTTGGTTGGGAAGCAGGAGATTTGTTGGTGGAGGTGGATGTTTTTCCTGTAGGACCGAGAGTGTGTCATTATTAGCGGGAGCGATTGTGTCGGAAGAAAAGAGGATGCGAGCTGCACCTTTTATGTCACCATCGCTGAGTTTACTTTCTACAATTTTGTAGGTAGTAATTTCAGATGACGGTCGCCCTTGAAAAGCGAAGTTTTCATTTGAGGCTTCAATAGTACCGGAAGTTGAGGCTAGGGCGTTATATTTCACGCAGTTTTCTTTAACCCGTGCCGTTAGTGACTTGTTGTTGGTGGGTTCAGAAACTACGTGAAGCACAGCGAAAGGAAAAGCCAATAAATGTTCCCAGACTTGAACGGTATTGTGTCTTACTACTGCTTTTAAAGCTCCAGATAGCGCGGTGGCAACGGAGTGTCGCGCACCGCGGGGTATACGTTTTAAGACCGGTTTTGTAGATTTATTGACAGCTAGGATTCCCCCAAAGGAGCGTCTGGCTTCGTTGTTGTTAGTGTGAGATGGGATCCTAGGTTCGAGTGAAATAGATGGAAGTGGAACTGAAAGTGGAATATGGTGTCTATGGCATTTTCCCTGGTGTATTTTTAAGCCTTTTAAGTTTTTAAAGAAACGTACCTGAGGGCATTCCGGACAACGCACCAAATTGTCTTGCGACACAACTGCGTCCTGTACACGAGGTGCCTCACAATCCGCCTGTGCGCACCGCAGCCCAAACATTAAATATTTACAAAAGTAGAAAAAAGACACAATAAATCAAAAATTAATTAAAAAAAGACAAGTTCATATAAACAATAACAAAATTGATAGATTTGAAAGCTATCGGTTGATGGCAGTTGGCTTCATGGCGGGGATTTCATCGTGCGCATGCGTTGTACAAGCGTCGTCTTGGTGACGGTGTCGTAGCGGGCCAATAGCCTTCCGGGTAATATCGTTGTCCTGGGATACTGTTGTGATTTGTGGAAATCAGTTGGCAATAGTATGGTGATCTGTCAAATTCATCGTTACTGTTTGTAACGGATAAAAGAATCCGAAAATGGGATGCTATATAGGCGGCCCGATTGTAGCCGCAAATATATACAGGTGTGCAACGAGGAACTATAAACAAGGGGACACAATCAATATTGGTCCACCATCAAATAACAAATTGTTTTCAATTTTTTATTTAAGGACGTGATATGTGACAAGAAAACTCAATGTCAATCAATTTTTTTTTTAATTTTACATATTTTTCTTTACTTAAAAACAAGTATCGTCTATTGTTTTTAATGGAGGCTGGGGGCCCTTTGTGCCCACGGGGCCCTGGGCTGAAGCCCAAAAAAGGTAGATCCACCTCTGAGCCGCCTAAAGGATCACTGTGTTGTCCATCAGTCTGTTATAAGACCCGTTATCTCGGGTACGCGTAGAGATATTGAACTGGAGTTATACCTGAAGAAATATTCCGGTCTACAGCCTCTTCTAGCTGTGAATAAATCATTTGTCAGTCAACACAATCAAAATATATGACCGTTTATGTCGCATTCTTGCGTGAATTTTGCGATTTCGTAATGGAATTAAAACATATTATATACTTCTCGTTGACCTAGAATCATGGCAAGCAAGAAGCAAGGTTTTATTTCCTATAGCACTCGTTCTGGAAAAAAAATAAAACTGAAAACCTTAAATATGTACATAGTTTAATATAATAAAGATAAGTTTGTAAGACTCGAATGTACATAGTTTAATATACTCAATAAAGATAAGTTTGTATATACGAAGCCCACGGCGGGTGGTTCCAACTCGCACTTGGGCGGTTTTTTGTGTGTTAGATAGAAACAAAAGTGAAATCAATAAATTATTTACTAAAAGGAAAATAGAGACACGACAAAATAAGGAAATATACGCATAAAACATCAACAGCTGTATCATATTGAACGCGCGAATCTATATAATTACTTACTAATATTATAATGCTGAAGAGTTTGTTTGTTTGGTTGAATGCAGTGATCTCAGGTAGGAACTACTGATTCAAATTGAAAAAAATATCTTTGTGTTGGATAGACCATTTATCGAGAAAGGCTGTATAACATCACGCTACGACTAATAGGAGCTGAGCATCAATGTTACATGTTGCAAAAACGGGAAAAAGATAAAACGTAGTTCACGGGCACAGCTAGAATCATATAAGATGCAAAGGAAAACAAAAGACGAATGACATAAAAATATTTCATTTTTGTTTATTATAAAATGTCATCGTAATAATA
Organism: Schoenobius gigantellus; assembly: GCA_963935595.1. NCBI lineage: Eukaryota > Metazoa > Arthropoda > Insecta > Lepidoptera > Crambidae > Schoenobius > Schoenobius gigantellus. The sequence goes on from OZ012549.1 coordinate 37,911,418, forward strand.
TAAACAGGGCATTTTAAATTTATTTTGTCTTTATTAGTTAATTTGTATGTTCAATGAAGAATGACGCATTACGCATGGAATCGATTTTCTGAAAGAGCTTTACCGAGGAAAAAATTATATAAGCTCTCAGGGCAAGTATTTAATTATATCTTTTGTTAGAGTGATTAAAACAAAGTGGGTAATTGCTGTAATTTATTTAAAGTCGTTTGTGACAATATCTCGCAAAAACAACAGATATAAATCCAAAGCGAACAAAATGTTTTAAATATAGTTTTATTTAATAACTAGCTGTGCCCGCGAACTTCGTTTCGCCATCAAAATACTTAACACAGTGTTTAGCTTTTTCCTCCATTTTATTCCATAATGATTCAACTTTATTCTGCCTTTCTTGAGCATCGACCATTTCGAAATTAGGACAATTTTCGTAGGTTCGTAATGCTCTTTTTCTAACAGTCCACAAAATTAAATACATTACATATTACTATAAACCATTGATTTACTACCAAACGTTTGGTAGTAAATCAATGCTATAAACAATAAGTATTATTATTGTTTTAGAGACATTATTGATATTAATAAATTCTTCTTCAGTAGAAAGAACTACACAGTTGCAAGAATAATCTTTATCGTATTCATGTTTCGAATTAAAATAAACAATTGTTTATAAATTAGAACTGTATACAGATAAAGTTTAGATTTTATAATGGGTGTTGGTAACACCAACAAAATATATTTTTTGGATATGACAACTTGGCCAATTTTTACTGGTTGTACAGTAAGCTCCTTGTCAAGCTATACTGTTTGACCTTTGAACCGTTCTTATGCCGCTCGTAATACTGGCGGTTTTCGTAGAGTTAATGTATAGCATGAATGGGGGGGTTACTGTACAAATACGTTTTCCGTATTCGATATCCGATCACGGAATACAGACACGGAGTTTCGTGAACGTAGCGCAGACGTTCGTTTCTTCTCATTCGGGATTTCTACCATTCTACCTAAACGTACGTACAGAACGTGTTCCGTTCGTAATAAAAACGAACGTGTGAAGCAGTCAATGAGTATTTTGTATAGATTTGATGCATTTGGATGCCCGCATTCAAAAAACGAATGCGAAAAAACGTATTTATGCGGTTAGCCTTAAAATGTATTGAGGCTTCCGTTTTTGTAACGTGTACTGTGCGATATAGTGTTGCTGGCATAGTTCGGTTAGCAAACTCGCCGTGATGACTAACATCCAACACACAAACTTGAAGTTATCGTTAGTTAATTCACGATCGTTGCATTATCACGGTCTCGAAGGACACTAAACACAGGTAACATCTAACATCGAACATCCAATAGGCCCCGAAGCGGTTCTCAAACTTTTTTGGTGACGGAACCCTTTTGGAAAGCGAAATACTTGACGGAACCCTAAAATAAAACAATAGTTTTTAAAAGTGTATTCTTTATTAATAAGCATAATAAAAGTACGACCAGAGAGGGTGTTTTGATTTTTCTAAATTATTGCGGAACCCCTTATAGGGGTAGTGTGGAGCCCTAGGGTTCCGCGGAACACACTTAGAGCATGGCTGCTCTAGGTACCCTTCAGGGCCTACTTTCATTTAATACCCCTATTGCTGGGTTTGAAAAGCAACTGTTATCCGTCTTTTTTGTGCGGCGGCCATGTTGAATTTACGTCAATGTTGCTACGTTCATAGTGCTCTACTGGTCAAGGCCTTTCATATGATACCCATATAGCTGGGCTTAGAAACGAACTTTTATCAGTTTTTTTTGAGCAGCGGCCATATTGAATTTTGTGCTATTTTCCTAGGTTTATAGTGCTCTACTCTTCAAGGCCTTTCATTTGATACCTATATTGCTAGGTTTGGAAACGAACTTTTATCCACCTTTTTTGAGCGGTGGCCATGTCGAATTTACGTCAATATTGCTCTACTCTTGAAGACCTTTCATTTGATACCTATATTGCTAGATTAGAAAACGAACTTTTATCCACCTTTATTGAGCGGCGGCCATGTTGAATTTATTTATGTGTTGCTAGGTTCATAGTGCTCTACTCATCAAGGCCTTTCATTTGGTACCCACATTGCTCGGTTTGAAAACGAACATATATCCTTTTTTTGAGCGGCGGCCATGTTGAATTTAGGTAGATTTTCGTAGTTACCTAATGCTCTACTCTTCAAGGCCTTTCATTTGATACCCATATTGCTAGGTTTGGAAACTAACTTTTATCCACCTTTTTTGAGTGGCGGCCATGTTTAATTTATGTAAATGTTGCTAGGTTCATAGTGCTCTACTCATCAAGGCCTTTCATTTGAGACCCATATTGCTGGGTTTGGAAACGAACTATTATCCATTTTTTGAGCGGCGGCCATGTTGAATTTATAGCAATTTTCCTAAGTTCACAATGCTCTACTCTTTTAGGCTTTTCATTTGATACCCATATTGCTAGGTTTGGAAACGAACTTTTATCCTTTTTTTTGAGCGGCGGCCATGTTGAATTTATGTCAATGTTGCTAGGTTCATAGTGCTCTACTTATCAAAGCCTTTTATTTGATACCCATATTGCTGGGTTTGAAAACGAACTTTTATCCATTTTTTGAGCGGCGGCCATGTTTAATTTAGGGCAATTTTCCTTAGTTCATAATGCTCTACTCTTATAGGCCTTTCAGTTGATACCCATATTGCTAGATTTGGAAACGAACTATTATTCTTCTTTTTAGAGCGGCGGCTATGTTGAATTTATGTCAATGTTGCTAGGTTTATAGTGCTCTACTCATCAGGGCCTTTCATTTGATACCCATATTACTGGGTTTGAAAACGAACTTTTATCCTTTTTTTTTTTGAACGGCGGCCATTTTGAATTTAGGTCGATTTTCCTAGGTACCTAATGCTCTACTCTTCAAGGCCTTTCATTTGATACCTATATTGCTAGGTTTGGAAACTAACTTTTATCCACCTTTTTTGAGCGGCGGCCATGTTGAATTTATATCAATGTTGCTAGGTTCATAGTGCTCTACTCATCAATGCCTTTCATTTGATACCCATATTGCTGGGTTTGGAAACGAACTTTTATCCGTTTTGTTTGAGCGGCGGCCATGTTGAATTTAGGGCGATTTTCCTATGTTTATAGTGCTCTACTCATCAAGGCCTTTCATTTGATATGCATATCGCTGGGTTTGGAAACGAACTTTATCGGCAGTCATGTCAAATTAAGTCAACGTGGCTAGGTTCAATGTGTTCTACTCTTTAGGTTCTTCGTTCGATATCCATGTTCCATGGGTTGATCTAAAAAAATGTGATCCGTCATTTTAGACATTAGGATCAAGAGTCCCGTCCCGTCCCTCTACGCGTAACCCAGAACATTGCAGTCAGATATTTTTTTTAATTATCAATATTAATCTATTACTTTTAATAGTTTTAAATGAATGAAAGAGTTTGATTCCTTAGTCCTAATGTAAAAACATATAACACCTTTCAAAATACCTTGAAAAGAGTATCTTAATTTTTCAACATTTCAAATATTTCAAAAATTGTACCGATTTTGTGAAAATTAGTCAAGAATTAAACCAATGTACAAATTTTATGGTCACTCGATAAGTATTATCATAAAAAATGCTTTAAACATTGGTTGTATGGCTTGATCTTTTTGCCTTACCACCACGGTACGACATAAGAAAAAGACAATTTGGTTGGCGAAATCCAGTTGGGCACAGCCATTAACAGAAAATATTAAATTTTATTTGTACTATGTGAAACACTTCATTCCTGCCTTAATTTTCGAAATCCAATTACTTAAGATCAGGCTGTATGGCGTAGTTCCATTGCCTTTCCTTCGTGGAAGAAAATACCTTCTCTCTGTACTACTACTATGTGACAGACTTGTCAAAATAATTTCACGTGCGCCATGTTGTTTTTCTACCTAAAGCCAATTCGAAAATTTTATATGGTATTTTTTCACTAAAAATAAAAAGTGAATTTAAACAAACGAAATTATGCCTAAATGTTCTTCCGGAAAATTCTAAGCATTGTGGTGTAAGCCATATCAAATTCTGTCCAGTAGTTTCGGAGATCTTTCCGGACAAACAGACAAACAAACAAACAAACAAACAAACAAACAAACAAACAAACCAACAAACAAACAATTTTTTTAAAAACTATTCTATCGTGTTCTGCTAATGATTTTAAGGCGACCTGTGTATTTTTTTTCTTAATATTTCGCAATTACAGATTTTTGTACCCCTACGATTTTATTATATATAGAGATAATTTAAGCGACTTCAGAAAAGATGGGGTTTATAATTTTTGTTGCGTATGTTTTTTTGTGTGTTACGCGATTACTCCGCCAATTGTGGATCGATTTTCAAAATTATTTTTTTATACGATAGAGTATACTACTGAGGTGGTCCCATTGTCGCCAAAGTCGGGATCTGATGATGAAGTCCCAGGAAAATCGAGGGAAGCCCTTAAATTTTATAGGCACGTCCAACGTGTTTCATATTTTTTCCGAAGCAATTCAGGTATTTGTATCTATCTGGTAGTCATGAGCGTAGTTGATGATGGAAGAATCCTTAACTTTTAGGTGTTAGTTTTTTAAATACAATAGGCGGTACCTATTGATTCTTATTTGAATTCTTTCTGGTGAGCTGGTATAAAATTCACTAAAAAAAATCGACTTTAACCACCCTGAAAAGTAAAAAATAACATGAGAATACACATAACATCACATTTTTATATTAAGGTCGGTGCCAAGTGAGGATGTCCTTAGAGAGTCTAAAAATTTGGCACTGACCTGTGACAAAAATGTGATGTTGTGTGTATTCTCATATTTGACTTTTATGTGTTTTTGAAGTCGGTTTTTATTTTTTGCTACTTAATTTCATGTGTCATTTGGTTGAGTGATTAATGATGCCCCAATGCAAAATAATTGATTTTGCTTTGGGGCTCGTATACTTTAAGGTTTTTGAACATCGTCATCGAACATCGTATGTTAAACTAATGCGCTACATTTAAAAATATCTGGTATTTTAGATAAGTTTCCCTTTGAAAAATGTAGCGCGGGTAAAAATGTTAACATTAACGTTGCATAAAAAAATGCAGAATATACTCAATTAACATTATTGATGTTAGCGTAAAAAAATGGAGCGCTGCTAAATATTTATTGATTTACATTTTAAAATTTACACCAATTGCTCAGCCCTTTGCGAAACCTGTACTGTACTTGATTACATGTAAATCCTAGATTAGAACACGGAGTAGCATTTAAACCGCTAAAGATCCAGTTATCTCGATGTCCGACTTTATAGAAAGTACTCGTAAAAAGTAGTGCTAAAATATAGGTAAAAAAGCTAATCGAAATTCCGAGTAAACCGGTAGGCAGTTAGTTTTTTTATAGTGCGCCGAACATCCCGCCTGATGGACTATGGCTTGCACGATAAATACGTTTGCTTCCCGTACAAAATAGTATTTTGCTTGTGTACCCCAATATTTAGTTTAGCCGTAAACTTATGCATCCCGCTTTGGCGTTATAATGCTCGTACCAGACATTCAAGACAAAATTTAGCCTTCAAGAACTTCTGACCTATTCTTTTGGAGTAGGCTCTCCCAATTTCAACAACAACTATTCAAAATTTTCTCGCCTAAATTCGGTCTTAAAATTGTGTCATCCCGAGACCACGAGTGCTAAAATGCATTCAAGACGTTGGTTTAAAGATTGAAAAAGTTTTTGTGACCAAAAATATACTCGAGGAAATCATAATGTGTAGTTTGTTTTATTTAAATGTTTAGTGTTCGTGCAAATGTTATATTTGTTTTTTTTTTACTCAAACTGGCATATACGAGTATCTTGATTATGATTGGAATGTATGACAATGACTATAGTTAAATATAGTTTTATACATAGGTACAACAGGAAAGCTCCTAGCCTCAAGGCTTAAGAAGCGAGCTTTACCTGAACTGAATATCTGAGGAACTGACTATATTTCCTGTGATTGTTGGAACTCGACAATGCTACTAACATTGTTATTGTGGCGACAAACGTAAGTAAGATGGTGGCAGATAGCCAGACGTGCGCAGAAACCCTACCACCAACCAAACCAAGCAGACTTCTGCCCCTATGGGGAATCGAACCGCGGACTTCGAGGAACTCGAGATTACAAAGTTTTGGTCACCCATCCAGGGTCCAACCATGGCGATGGTTGCTTTGTTTTCAATATCGAAACTAAAGCGCTCGATCCACGTCACCGAGCTCCGACTGAATATTGACATTAATTGCAATACAAACTACGTGAGCAAAACAGCTTAACTCTACAAAAAATAAAATTGAGAGCGCCTTCGCGGTAATCATTTGCAAAATATGAACGGAAATTGTGAGTTTTGCGATTTTCGTCTACCTCGTGTCCCATTCTAGGTCAATAACACAGCTCAAATTATACCGTCCGCTAAGCGCTCGCGCCAATCTTCAAACCACAGTGGGTTTGAGCGTCTGAAACCGCAACAAACACCTAAAAGCGACTGAGATAACCACACAGTGTCGAATTATGAAAAATTCTCGTGTTACGCTGTACCGTGCTGATCTGATACACACAGCAACATGCTAGACTTACAATGTAGACTTTGAGACCGCCCTTATGTCGCTCGTAATAGCGACGACTTTCGTAAAGCAAATGTCAAGCTTGATGTGTTGCTGACTGTAACCTAAGTAACTTTATTACATGCGTCATGTTGCCTACAACAACAACCGAAAAAAGTAACGAAAAGTTTCCGCCTTCCAAAATACATAAATACGAGCCCTCCGGACCCACCATGCCCCTGGCACTTCCCCTGGGGGTAGGGTGGGACTTAACCATACCACCATAGGGATGTGAATTAATACATGAATATAAAATTCCTAGCACAAGTTAATGTGGTTTTTCGAATATTTCAATGCGAATTCTTTTGTTTTTTTTTTCGAGTAGATGAGCCTTTTTCGGGATCCGCACATCAAAAGGACCAAACAGTACCCTTATAGGATCATTTATTTATTTATTCCAATACAAGTGTCAGATGAATTTACACATTGTACCTTGTTAAGGTGTTGCAATTAAATAAGAATAGAGAATAGAGAACAGACATTTTACTTTAGTAGCTAGATTTGCTTGCTCTTGTATGTAATGAAGAATAATGATGAATTGAGATCATGTCAATTAAATTATATTCAGTTACAATATTATAGTTACAAGACTTGATAATAGTTGATTATCTATAAGTGTCTAATTACATGAAAAGAAACGGATTGAGTAAATTTTAATAAATCTAACTGACTAGTGCCGAGTCCAATCGCCACCGACGCTCCACGCTCGTGGCACATATTAAGGAAAAAATCTAAAAACCGTAAAAATGTAAGTATTATAATATGGAATATGTAATGGAACTTAAGTACGGAACCCTCGGTGCTCGAGGCGAACTCGTACTTGGTCGGTTTTTTGACCTTTTAACCGTGGTCCCACTGCTACGACCCACAGTGGGTCCACGGGTAATTTTTTCTCCCCGTAGACCCACTGCTTCAGATTGGGACTACGGGTAATTGAAACAAAACTGCTTTTTACCCATGGTCCACCGCTATCATTTTTGGAAGTATTACTTTTTTATCACCCAGGAAAATTAAAAGGTGGCAGAATGATTTAAATATTAATTTTTTAAAAATACTGCACTAGTTGAGTGCTGTATTTTTAGAGATTTTTTTAACTTTTTAAAATGTTTTATTTATTAATGTTATTATTATGGGACAGGACTGGTCATGTGCGTTAGAGCTTTGACTTTTAAATCTGAGTGGCAGTGGTTCGATCCTGGGTGTAGAACATTGATTTTTTATAAATTTGTTTTTTATATTTTTTCTTTTTTTTATTACTTTTTGTTTATTTTATTTATTTGGTATTTTTATTACATTTTGATTCTTTATTAATCAGTTCTTTTACTTATAATTTTTTCCAGAAGAAAATATTTAAGTAAACATTAAAAAAAAAAAGATTTTTTTCTGCTCGGTTTGGTTAATGAAAGGGCTTCTGAGCCCGCCTGGCTAGCTACCACTGTCTTGCCTGACGCCTTAATAAAAATATAAACAGCATTGTTATGTTCCGATAATTAGAGGTAAGATAGCCAGTTCCTCAGTTATTGAGGAGTCCAGGTGAAGCTCGCCTCCACCTTTGGTCTTTTCATCACTTATCATCAGGTGAGTTGAAGGCCAAGAGCTTCCCCATCATATTTAAAAAAAAGGAGATGGGGTATAGCGGTTCAACCCAGGTAAAGATGCATTTGTCATATCTAGTGCAGTGGGTCTACGGGGAAAGAAATTATCTGAGGAATTACCCGTGGGCTCACTGTGGGTCATAGCAGTGGGACCACGGTTAAAAGTTGGTCTACGGGGAAAAAAAATTACCCGTGAGTAGTGTATTATTGTTCCTTCTATATCTCGTTCAATCGCAGACACGATTTCACTCCATCTAGAAGGAACAATAAAACACGTGGTAGCAGCGTCTAGTAAGTAAATTATCAGATAAGATTCAATTCAGGTCTGTAATTGGTTGTAAAATATTCCGCTATTTATAACGTTTTAACGCGACAATGCAGTCATCATTTTGTTGAAGTACACGCATCACATCGGTCACATTTAAGTGCAGATATGAAATTTATCAAACAAAAACAATCACTAAAATTAGAATGTATTTGTCCTACGTCAATGAATGAACCAAAGCGTCATGGCAACTTACTACCAAATACCATTCGCTGTGTTGTTTGTGGCCCATCGAATTGTGGAAAGACCAACTTAGTAATAAGTTTATTATTACATGAAGATGGTCCACGATTTCAAAATCTGTATGTTTATTCAAAGTCTTTGTATCAGCCTAAATATACATTCTTAGAAAAAGTTATGAGTATGGTTACAAACACGACTTATAATAAATATAATCATAATAGTGAAATTTTAAGCCCTCACGAAGCTTTGCCGAACTCGATCATTATATTTGACGATGTTGCTTGTGAGAATCAAAATAGCATCCGAGACTATTTTGCTATGGGACGTCATAAAAACATTGATTGTTTTTATATTAATCAAACTTATACTAAAATACCGAAACAATTAGTACGAGATAATTCTAACTTGATTATTTTATTTAAACTAGACGACATTAACTTAAGACATGTCTATGAGGAACATGTAGGGTCTGACATGTCTTGGGCTCAATTTCGAGAAATGTGCTCAACTGTTTGGAATCAACCATTCAGCTACATTGTTATCAATAAAGACTGCGAACGGAATAAGGGATGCTATAGAAAGGCATTTGACACATTTATTATGGTGGACTAGCATTCATAAAAAGGTGTTACATAAATATGGAATCAGTTTCATTTGTGATTTCATACCGAGAGGAAATATAAACAAAATGGAACAAAATTTGAAAGAACAAATTATAAAATCTGCCGCAGCTGTGAAAAGGAAGGTTAATATGATAAAAGATGCAAAAGACGCTAGCAATATGGCATTAGAAACAATATTTAAGCCTATTGTAGAACCACTTAATGTGTTAACAAGCAAAAATAACGAAAGTCTTCATAAAAATTTGGATATTGACCAAAACCACCCAGTAAAAAAAAATAAGTACAGCGAAAGTGAGTCATCAAATTCTGTAAGTGAAGATTTCGAGGAAGCTATGAACGAAGAAGATGAAAACTCTTATGGTGATGAGGCTTATAAATTATCTAACAAAACTCTTACGATATTACCCTCTGAAGATCACGATGAGCATGAAAACTCGTTTAAATCCATTCAATCATCTCCGAGTATTGCAAAAGAATCTTTCTCATGGCCTACGTCGTGTGATCTAATAAAAGATATACCTTATGGAGTCAGAAACGAGCGAGGTAAACTTTTGCTTGGCAAAACTCGCGTTTACGATGAAGGTTGTAGACTGAGGATTGGAAATCATGATCTGGAAAAAACACCCGGTTTAAAGGAATTATTGTTTAAAAAGATACCAAATTTAGACCTTGTCACTGACGACGACTTACAAAATTATAAACAGATACTAATAGATACTAATGCTCATAAACGTAATTACGATCCTTTAAAACCAGTGAACAGTAATAAAGGATTTAAATATATACGTATTATTAAACCACTGTTTAAATACACAAGAAATATTACAAGTAGTGTGGAAAGTATTCCTCGAGGAGAAGGTATAAACCTTTTAAAAAGGGTTAAAACAGATACTGATTTGGTTTACTGGGACGATCCAAATGAGTTAGTGGAACGATTAAAATTACTACTAGCATCAAAAGAAGCTGGTAATACCGGAGTGATAAATGAAATATATGCAATAATTGAAGAACTATATGAAGCTGGCATCATAAATGTAGAATATAAAAAGCATCCATCAGGAAAATTATTCAGTCTCGTTTCAATGAAGACTGCATCAAGACGACAATGAATGTAGACAAATTTGGACATCATGTACACAAGCGTTTAAGATTATCAGAATTCATTAACACTCTCAATGATACTTTAGTAAAATCTGAAACAGGTGACTTTGATTTAAAATCAACAAAGTTGAAGGGTTTGCAATTTCCTGAAAATAACGACGAAGCAGTAAATAAAGAATACGTGGATAAATGTATTGAAGAACTAAGACAAGAAATAAAAAATAATAATAGTGATGTTAAAAGATATTTAAGTAGTTTAGAAAAGGCGACAATTGTTAGTTTGAGTGCCTTATTTTACACAAAAAAAGAAATAGATTTTATGATTCAAGCAAATTCAACTAAGGATGAGTAAGCGAGACGTAGTTAACGAACTTCACAAAGCAGCACGAAGAAATTTTTCTCGTCGATGTACATTCATAAAAGGAATTGATGATCTATGGCAAGCAGACCTTATGGATTTACAAAAATATTCACAATTCAATAAAGGCCATAAATACGTTCTAGTAGTGATTGATGGTTTATCAAAATACGTTTGGGCTAAACCTTTAAAATCAAAAACAGCAAACTGTGTTATGAATGCTATGCAAAGTATATTAACCACTTCTTCGCGTAATCCTAAAAATTTACAAACCGATTTAGGAACTGAGTTTTATAATACGAGTTTTAAAAAATTGATGGAAACGTATAAAATAAATCATTATTCTACATATTCTGCAAAAAAAGCATCCATTGTCGAACGTGTCATTAGAACAATCAAGTCTCATCTTTTCAAATTATTTAGTCTTCATGGACGATATCAATGGCTTGAACATAATTTGGATGACGTGATACAAAACTATAACAACACTAAACATCGAATTACTAAATTTAAGCCTGTTGATGTTACTAAGTCAAACGAAATTTTTGTTAAGTCAAACATTGTTAAAACGCAACAACCTAAAACAAAAAAGAGATTTGCGTTTCGAATAGGTGATTATGTTCGTATAAGTAAATACAAAGGAGATTTTCGTAAGGGTTATACTCCAAATTGGTCTACAGAAATTTTCCGCATAGTAAAAGTTAATGAAACCAATCCTCAAACATATCAAATAGAAGATAAACACAAACAAATTATTTTGGGATCTTTTTACGGGTATGAATTACAAAAAACTAAAGTTCCTGATCTTTACCTTATTGAGAAAGTTTTAAAAAGAAAAGGAAACACACTATATGTAAAATGGTTAGGTCTAAATAATGAAGAGAACAGTTGGATTGACAAGAGTGAATTGGTTCAATAGTATAAATATTGCTACGCAATTCTGTATCTTCTATTCACTTTAGAATTATCAATGAAGGAAGGTGGTGGTATACTTAACACAATAATAGACAATTTACCGATTGAGTTACATTTACCTGGATATCAATTTTGTGGCCCTGGAACAAAACTTCATAAACGGTTGCTTAAAGGTGAACGAGGCATAAACAAATTAGATAATGCTTGTATGTACCACGATATAGCTTATACAAATAGAAATTTAGACGTTCGACATAAAGCTGATTTAGGACTTTTAAATATGGCGAAAAGAAGGTTAAAATCCAAGGATGCTGGAAGAGGAGAAAAGTTTGCCTCTTGGATAGTTAAAAATGCAATGAAAGCTAAACTCAAAGCAGGGAGTGGGCTCAAATCATTTATGACCGGTGTAAAAAAAATACGCTTACAATTAAAAAAACTTAAATCTAAAGACAGTCACTCTGCAATTAAATATGCCCACGCTGCTGCAAAAAAGATATTTACAAATAAAAAGGGAATACGTTTGCCGCGTCGCATTCCTATTCCAAAATGTGGAGGACTTTTACCACTTATTCCGATTTTTGCGGGATTGTCGGCTTTAGGTTCATTAGCCGGAGGAGCAGCAGGTATAGCAAAGGCTGTTAATGATTCTAAAGCTGCACAAAAAAGTCTTCAGGAATCTGAACGACACAACAGGATGATGGAAGCTGTGGCTCTTGGAAAAGGGCTGTATATAAAACCTCACAAAAAAGGAGCTGGACTGTATTTTAATCCATCAAAAAACTAAATAAGGGGCTACCCAGACGTGCACTTACCAATATTGATATATTAGAACACGCAAGTGACATTCCATTTTTTCGCGGTGTTTTCATGAGAGATACGTTACCTACGAAACCTAAAAAGATAGAATGTGCGATATTGAATTTGGATAGCTCCAAAAATCCTGGAACACATTGGGTAGCCTTCGTCAAGCAAAACAATTACGCTGAATATTTTGATAGTTTTGGTAATTTGAAACCTCCATTAGAATTAATTCAATATTTACACAACTTACCAATAAACTATAATTACGTACAACACCAAAAATTTGGTACTACTAACTGTGGTCATCTATGTTTAAAATTTTTAAGATGTTATTGGAAAAATCATTTATATAACGTGTAAAATAAATAAAATTGTCAGTATAAAAATGTCTTTCACTGTGTCTATAACTGGGAGAGGAGCCTCCTTGACAACGAACTATTCGCCAACATTGGAGTTACATGGCGACTATGAATGTGGTCTTTTATATTTTTCTACTTTTAATTCTATTCCTAATATTGATAAACGAAACAATAAATTTTATTATGGCGAAAATGAAGTCATCGAAATTCCTGAAGGGTCTTATGAACTTCAAGATATTTGTGATTACATAAAAAGTAATATTAAAAACACCGTATTAAAATTGACTTGTAACAACAATACTCTAAAGACAAATATATTTTGTTCCAAAAATGTTCACTTTAACAAAAGTGATTCACTAGGTCAAATTTTAGGGTTTCGAACTGAAACAATACATGCAAATATAAGTACTGAATCTCAGAATCCGGTCAGCATTTTTTCAACAACCATCGTGAGGATTGAATGCGACGTAGTCAGCGGTTCATTTGTGAACGGAAAAGCTAGTCATATAATTTATGAATTTGTGCCTAATGTACCACCAGGATATCGGATCATTGAAATACCTAAAAATTTAATATATTTTCCAGTAAACCAAAGTTCTATAAGTGCGATTAGCATACGGTTACTAGACGCTGAAAACAAACAGGTAAATTTACGAGGTGAAGAAGTACAACTATATTTGCATTTCCGAAAAAAAAATGATTGATTTCAATAAAAAGCAAGAGGCATCGTGTACTCGAGTCAGTTTGAAAAGATCACCTCAAAAAGACGCACCGCTTCGGCTTAGAAAGAAGTTGACTAAAAGCAATAAGGATTTTTTGAAGTTAGTGGGCTTGTTAAAATGAATATATTAAATATAACTCAACCGACGTCAATAGATAACAGCATTGAAAGTTTTGAATATCACTCGTACAAACCATATGTAACAAGTTTCAACAAGAATGATGAAATACGAATACCTATCAATCAGCAAGATTTGTATGTGCTGCCCTCACTCAGCACTTTGTATATTGAGGGCACAATTAATGTTTATAACAGCAAAAAAGAAAAGGTGTCAAGTGTGCATTTCGTAAATAATCCGGTGTTATTTCTATTTCAAGACATTCGATATGAACTAAACGGAGTGGAAATAGACAAAATAAAAAATGCAGGAATTAGCACAACTATAAAATCTTATTTATCATTAAATGAAAATGAATCCAAAAGCGCAAGAGCTTGGGGCTGGTCGACTACAGGTACAACTAGTGTTGGTGATGGCGGATTCTCTGCTTCTATACCAATGAACAAAATATTGGGTTTTGCAGAAGACTATGAAAAAGTTATAATAAACTGCAAACATGAGTTAGTATTGTTGAGAAGCAACACAAATCTGAATGCTTTGATATTAAATAAAGGTGAAATAGTGGATGATATAATAATTACTAAAATTGCTTGGCGAGTTCCGCACATTAAAGTATCAGACCGTGAAAGAATTAACTTACTAAAACATTTAGAGAGAGATCGAGCAATCACTTTAGCTTTTCGTAATTGGGACTTATATGAATATCCATTATTACCGAAAACTCGTAAACATACTTGGTCTATCAAAACATCTTCACAAATAGAGAAACCTCGATTTGTTATAATTGCCTTACAAACTAATCGGAAACATAACGCTGAATTATCAATGGCAGAGTTCGATCATTGTCATGTACGTGACATACGAGTCTTTTTAAATTCGTCATATTATCCCTATGAAGGACTGAATGTAAATTTTTCAGATGATAAATTTACTTTATTATACGAACAGTACATTAGATTTCAACAGTCTTATCACGGACGTCGACCAGAGCCGTTGATGAGTCTAAAAGAATTCAGAGACGTCGCTCCTTTATTCATCATTGATTGTTCACGTCAGCATGAAACGTTAAAAGGATCTATTGACGTTAGAGTTGAAATTGAAACAAATCAAGAAATACCTGACCAAACAGCTGCATATTGTTTGATTCTGAACGATTGCATATTTGAATATAAACCTTTAAGCAATATTGTAAGGAAAATATCATGAACAACGATACGATAATTGTAGATTTGCAAGGATTTAAAAATAATAAAAATGAGTTTTTAGTAAAAGAATTTGTTATAGCAACTCTCGAGTTTACCCATATATTTTTAATTAAACCTCCTTATCCGTTTTCTACACTAACTGATGAAGAAAAAAAACAAGTTTGTTGGATAGAAAGAAACAGAGGTTACCAATGGAGTGAAGGATATATAGACTACAGAGAATTTAACAGAATTATTAAACCTTTCTTGAAAGACAGGAAAATAATTGTAAAAGGTGAAGAAAAAGTTAAATGGGTAGAGGATTTATGTGGTCATAATAATATCATAGACATAAGTTATACAGGTATACCAAATTTAAATACGTTAAATGATTTGTATAGTAATAATATGTTCCATTGTTTAACTCATAAAAAAAGATGTGCGTTAAGAAATTCATTGTGTATTAAAAAATGGTGTTTTCTCAATGGATACACATTATATGATTTTTGAATCTAAATTTAGAGAAACAATCTTGTTTAAAAATTAATATACAACTATATTAAGAATTTTTCAAATAAAATGTCATGTGTAATAAAAGTTGTTTTTATTATGTTTGATACCCAAAAAGAAAAAAACTTAGTACTTGAAAATATTTTTTTATTAGGAAAACGTTTTAACAAAATTAAAAAGTTATCTATAAGTTATCACCACAAAGTTTTTTGGATATTTTTCTTATAACGGTTTCCGTAAGGTCCATGATTTCATCCACCGGTTCCTGCACCACATATTGAGCACTCAGCACTACGTTTTCTTCCGCATCAGCAATGTCAAAGCAGCTATTTGATGCACTTGACGAATCGTTCACTAAGTCCAAGACCAGTATTTTAATTAATTTCACGCCTTTCTGCTCCTTAGTGATCACAAATGATTTTGTAGATTTACGAGCTCTTTTTCTTGTGATGTCCTTTCTTTGTCTTATTTTTCTCTCTCCCTGTCTTGATTCATTAGTTTGTTCTTCCCGACGTATCATGTTTTGATATTCTTGCGTGAAGCCTTCCAATGGATCTTGTGCATATTGGGAAAACAAGATATCCGACGAGTTTGACATTATCTGTAACAAGTGAATAATAATAATGAATAAGTTGATATCCATAATTACCTCAATAATCAATAATGATTAAAAAATGATATGAAAAGAGAATGATACTTACAATAATATTACAATATGGACTGCTTGTCACGAACAACGAGTTATGAATGAATATAATATCAAATAAAGTTGAGGCTTAGACTAAATTTGCTTATCTAGCATTGCATCACACTTGACCTCAATACAACACGTGGAAATATATGACATGTGTAAGTGCAGTAATTTATAGTGTAGGTATGCAATAAAAAAACACAATACTATTTTAATGCTTATTTGGCATTGCATCATATTTAGCCTTAATATAACACGCGGAAATATGTAGCATGTGTAAGTGCAGTAATTTATAGCATACTAGCTTTCCGCTCGCGACTTCGCCCGAGTTATTTTTGTTTCCTGGTCTCGAACTATCCCTATACCAACTTTTATCTAAATTGGTTCAGTAGTTTCGAATCCTATACAATACAAACAAACAAACAATCAAATCTTTCCTCTTTATAATATTAATATAGATGCAATAATAAATAAAACACATAATACTATTTTAATTGCATTTATTAACTATAAAAAATATTAACAGGTCAAAAACAATTATATTAACTAATTTAACACTATCTTAGATTAGATTTTCATGTCCCCAAGCCCAGGTTCTAATTTTATCGGATAAAATAAAACGTTTATCATCTTGATTAGATAAAGCTACTTTGTTAACACTCTGAGTAAAAATCTCATGCTTAATGCATCTAAACAAAATATTTTTTTTCCGTATTATTTTGTCGTGAAGCAGAACTGATTTATAATCATCTAATGTTAAGTCTCTTACTACATTTTTTTTCACACCTTTTGCTTTTTTAATAAATGCTGATTCCGTTTTTATACAGTACAACTTAGACCGGAGACCTACGAATTCTGTCATAATTTCACCTCCTAATTCATCTTTAAATAAGCCCGGTATCTTTTTGTTTTTTAAAGGCAGACCAAATATATTGTCACAACTATAGTTACTGGTGTCAAAGAAGCTTAAAAAGTTATCTTTCAAATCATGATAAAAATCTTTCGTTTCAATCTTATAAACAAAGCTATCAGTATCGGTGTAGCAAAGTTGTATTTTATTTCCATAGTAAGGTTTTATGACAGAATAATGGAATTGATACATATGACTTTTAGATAGTTCTAAAACAGTAAAACCAATATAAATTGGCTTATCCAAGATAACCCTTTCAGGTTTCATTTGAACCCCAACTAAATTATTGGAAAAAATAGTAGCGCTGTGAAAATTAGGTCTCGCTATTAATTTGTCCGCTGAAATGAACTTTTTTGTCTTGTTAGATTTATCACACCACTTATTAACCAAGCGAACATCGACTCTTTTTTCACTGTCTTCCAATGTTTTTCCAAACACTGAATTATTCATCAACTTAAAAAGGTCTTGCTGAAAAGTAGTTACAGCTTGTTTTCTCAGTTCTGTGTTTAAATTGATATATTTAGCCAAAAAAGGGCTTTGTTTAAAAATTAAGGCGCGATGAATTTTATTTAAAACAAGACCATTATTAATGCATGTTTTCAAATAAACATAATGGATTACATACTGATATTTAGAATACAGATTAGGACAGAGTTTAGAAGTTTTACCTCCGAGTGGTACAAATTTTTCGGGACAAAAAGGATAATCGTTATGGTCATTATGTAGCTCCTCGGGATATGTTAAGTCCACTTCAAGAATATATCCGAACTCAGCATCATCTGCTACGTTCATGATATTTAACAAATCTACTTCGCATTCGCTTAAAAGTCTAAAATCTGAAACAGGTAAGTACTGACACATACTATAACCATACAAGTTATTGCAATCGATGTAAACTAGAAAAGAATCTGGTTCTGTAAAATCATATTGTGGCATATATTTATTGTTTGCACGAGCATATCGCGTTGAGCACATACAGATACCTCCCCGTATCCCTTTCTGTATAAAACGTATAATTTCTAAGTCAGTTAATAATTCTAACTGAATGCCGGTCTTAAGTAACATAGCATCGAATGAAAGACTTGGAGCTGTTAAGTAAAAAGCAGGATCTAATTGATAGTTCAATTTACAAATTTCACGGAAATTTTCAAATACATCAGTCAATAGCAATACATCGGTTTTTAGATAAAGGTCTGTGTACCCACCCATATCTTGTATTCTAAATGTAGACCAAACTTCCTGAGCATGAGTGTAATCTTTATCACTTATATCTTCATCAGTTAAAGAATTATAGAAACCTTTTTTTTGTGGAAGTTGTTTCTCGGAAAATGATTTCCAATGTGTCATATGATCATACGGATATACTCCTTTGCGTGTTAATAATTTAAATTCAGTTGCGTTTGGAAAATATTTTTTTAAATGCTTAAAATCTGTTTTATCTAACCCACTCGCTAATTTTTCCAAACTGGTTCCTAAGAATTGAAACGAATCGACAAATCGTATTTGAGCATATTTTTCATTCTTTAACTGTAAAAATTTTGTAAATGATACGTATTTTTCCTTATTTTTAGGTATGACTTTAACAGGTCCTAAACTATCGGCTAATTCTTTGATGAACAGATGACAGTCATAGCCGGATAGGTTATGGAAAAAAACGGGAACTAATTTAGGAACGCTAAACCGTAAGTTACAGTATTGATGCGCAGCACCTCGATAACTTCCAGTGAGGTGACAATGATCTCTCACTTTGTCAAAAAATAATAATTGCTTACAAATATGACAAACATCGGTACGCGCATAGGCCTCTGCGTCATATTCATCGAATTCCATCGCAATTTCTTTATCTAAGATGTCATAAATCTTTTTAACGTCAAAATACAGTTTATCAAGAAATTTTTGGACACAGTCTTTTCCTCGATACTGTACAAAAGAATTCAGACTGGTATCGTACGAGCACACTATGTGATAAGCAAAAGCTGATGGAATGTGCTGTTGACGCTGAGAAGTAAAACTTAATGAAGGGTCAGGCTCACAGCCATCGAACGGTATAAGAAGAGTTTCAAAGTCAGCATAGACCACAAAAGGAACGTCTTGCTTCCGTTCGAAATTTTTGAATTGTAGATAAGTTCCTTTCTCAGGCAGTACTGTACAAACGCCGCTGCATGTATGATTATCAAGATTAACTTCAGAAGTAAAAAATAGCAAGCAATCATCACAAAAATATAGTTTCTTATGATTTTTCGTAATTTGACTTCTTACAAGTCGAGAAAGGTTTTTTATCAAAACAAAGTGACATAGAACATTATTTTCAAGTAGAAGCAAGTTAATTTTAGTTCTGGTTTTGGATTTATATCCAGACTTATAAATGGGACCTACAACTATCTGATTATTCTTTAATGAATATACGTTTACACTTAAATGTGGATTGTTTTGTTCGAATTTCGCGATATCCGTAAACGTTACTGGGAAAGATATATCGTCGGTGTTTAGGACCTGTTCAAAGTGCGGATACGACGACGTACGGTCACCGTTCTTTTTAGCCGGGTACAAAGCGGCAACGACGCTCCACAAAAAACAATATTCATCTTTATTCCTGATGTTAATACACGCCTTTTTCTTTTTTATCGCTAGTGGTAAATCTATATAAGTTGAACCAGACCCTCTTAGAGGATCATATCTATTAATGTTAACTTCTAAGGAAACATTACTTAAAAAAGTCCAACCACTGTCACGATCCTCAAATTCTTCAACTTTGTTCTTAATAGTATTTACGAGTGTTTCAAACAACTCGTTAAAATCAAAATTGCGATGAATCGTTAAATTTTTTGTAACAAACGACTTAATGTTATTTACCTCGTTCTTAAATAAAAGAAAATCGGCAAAATATTCAAAATTTACTTTTAAACATATATGCTTATTTAGAGACATTTGCAAAAGATTATAAATTTTAGAAAAAATACTATGCAAGAATGAATCGGGTAAAGAGCATCGGTACTCATCTGTAGGAGTAATTCTGTATGTAACGATGCGACCTCTAAACGCACTCGCGAGTTCGACAACACCGGCGTCGTCGTGCGCCCGCGACACTGCGCACCTGCGCTTGTGCGCGCTGCTGCGCAGGTGTCCTACCCATTGTCTGCTGCCTACTTGCATCGAACACTCTGAGCAAAAAGGCATCGTAGCAATTCAGAAAAATAAAGTATACAACTTGTTACCTAACGCTAATCTATAGTCTTTTTAGTTAATTACTTATCCACTTAACTAAATGAATGATTACCGTACCTCATTAATACCTAAGTTACGACTGTAACTTTACCTGGACGTGGGCTCAAAAAAACCGGATTAAATATAAAAACCTATTGTAAAAAATATTTTACTTGCTTAGTTAATTTATTTATTTAATATTTGTTTTATTACTATAAAATACAGGCTTATCTTTAAACAACGACTTTGACCGCTTTAAAAACTGCTGCAAGTAGTCCCACTCGGGCTGGTCTGGCTCTAGCTGCACCTTGAGTGTGACAAGCGCCTTGGTGTACCGCTGGTCGGGCGCTACGGCCAACGCCTCGTCCGTGCTGTATACGCGCGTCTCCACGTAGTAGCGACCGTCGAGCGGAGTACGCCGCAGGAGCGTGCCGTGCGCGGTCTTGTTGGCGAGGCTGCTGTCGAGTCGTTTGCCCTGCCTGACGCGTGACGCACGCTCGGCTGTAACTTCTTCGTCGTCCGACACCAACCCGAACAAATTCAACGACTCCTTTGAGCTCGACTTAGCCTTTTTCGATGAACCAGACCTGTAAAAGACAAAAGAGATTGTATTATATCCTATGTTAGGACAATCAGCAAGAACGTGAAACAACTCAACAATAATTGATATTACTATGTTGTTGTAGAACGCAATGTTCCTATCCTACGATTGACACCTGCAATCTTCGAATTTATCTAACCCACTATGATCGATAAAGAAAACAACACTTCAATACAAAAAAAATCCACTCTATCAGTGATGAACCTAAAACGAAATTACCACTTCACTTGCATAAATAACTCATATCTTACCTGATAGTATCGCGAGAGATTGGTTTTCTCTTAGGCTTAGGCTTCTGCGCTGGCTCGAACAGTTCTTGCTCGGAGTCAGACCTGAAAAGATAAATTTAATAATATTGTTAGTCTCCTAGCTAATACTGATCAGCAACAGCATACTAACACCGTTCACTCATTCATAATCATTTTAGTGTTCAATTGTTATCCACTTCAATCTAATTCATTAATATGTGTACTGTTGGCATACCCTAATAAATAAATATTGTGGTATTATCACATAAAATCTTCACTAACGATTCGAAGATTTAATAAATACTATGACGACAGCATAAATTAAACCTTACCTGATGTTATCTCGAGATGTTGGTTTTGTCTTAGGTTTGGTCTTCTGCACTGGTTGGAAGACTTCAAACTCGGAGTCAGACCTGAAAAAGTAACGCAAAATTGAGTATCGGAAAAAGACAATGCATACTTACACTGATCCTTCATTGTAAGTGTGACGATCTTTAAAACTATCTCATTGTTATTTTCTCCGTACGAAACTTGGAGGAAATAGTAATTACAACCAACTATCAGTAAACCTTTCAAAGTACTTACATAATGAACACTCACAAATAAAGTACTGTGGCTGAAGATCTGGGTGCTGGGGAGACTCCTCGACGACGACTGACGACACTGTTGCAGCTAGTTCCTTGGCTCGAAGCACTTTGAAGAACAGAATGAACCACTACTCGAAAATTTCGCATTATATAGGAACTTATTGAAAATTCATCAATTTTTACTAGGGTTGTCACAAATGTATCTGTTTTTGAAACCTGAATAAGAAAAACTACAACGAAAAATAGTATTAAAATATATACTTATTTATATCCAAATTATACGAATCAATGTATCTAAAAATCGAAAGGTCGGTCAACTGGTTTTAACTTTAAGTCTAACACAAAGAGATCAATACGAAGTGATAGTCGATGCACTGTGCTGGTGCAAAAGTTGATGAAGGTTGATGAGCTGTGTACGTGAAAAAATTATCCTGAATGTTGTTTCAGTAAATCTACGTTAGTGAAAAACGTAATCAACTTTCATTAGAAAAAACAATTTGTATTTTTTTTAAGTAAAGTAGTTTATAAGTATTTTGTTTCTAGTTATTCCTTTTTTCTTTGTATACTAGTTTTAGTAAGACATTTCTGTGACGTCATTATTATGTCATCAATAATTAAAAATATTTGTTATTAAATAGAAAAAAACAATACAATGTATAATATTTATACATTGTTATTACAGATTTTGACTATTGTAACATTAAGCAAACAATCAATACCTATATGTTTAACAGGTCAGTACACTAGGATTGTCCTAAAACTAATTGAATACTATTACTACTAAAGTAAAATCTTACAGCAAAATCTTGTTGTCGACGTCCCACTACGACTGACTCTCTCTCGTCACTCGTGACAACCCTATCGAGAGTTGCGCGCTAGACATTTTTCGCCGTGGTGCCGTGTGCAATAACCTATTTAAATGACTTTACGTATTGACCTTTAATTTGCTCGTTAAAAACTTTCCATTCATTATTGAAATAATTCAATTTCAAAGATTTATTATTTAAACACAAATTAAACAAAACATCAATTAAATTTTATACATAAAATATATTTATTAGGGTAGTTTATTGACATAATTGTGTTTTAAACGAAAGAAATTCACCCACAAACCCACGTTTTTAACTAAGACGACATTTGTTACTAAAAAGTTTTAAAAAATGCAGTAAAGACCTTGTAAATGCATTTTTATAACTTTCAATGTATTTGAATTTTTTATATATTACTAGCTGTGCCGCGCGAACTACGTTTCGCCATAATAAAAAATAGTTTACGACCTATTCTCAGACCTACTGAAAATATTCAAAAAATTTCATAAAGATCGGTCAAGCCGTTTCGGAGGTGTTTGATAACAAACACTGTGACACGAGAATTTTATATATTAGATTTATGTTTCAGTGTTATTAAAACAAACCAAAAAATAAGAATGAAACATTATTAAACACGAAAACTTATTGCAATTTTAATTAAAGTACAATCAACAGCACATCAACCTACGATAAATATTTAATTGGGTCTTTGTTAATTAATATAATAATAGTTTCATTGATTGAAAATCAGTTGTTATGACCTTTAAGTTTTTGGATATGTCGAACTGCCTTTACCATTTTTTTGTCGAGGGGAACCGTACTCGCCGTTGGCTAGACGACGAGCGTGTATGGGGCTCCCAGCAGAGTGCCGGCCTAACCACTAAACCACCCCGGTATTCTCCCTGCCCTTATAGGCGCGCGTGATAGGGTCCACACTGCGACTACCACGTAGTTAAAATGTGCATACGCTCATTATGCTGCTATTTATTTATATGCTTTATTATGTTAAACCTTATACATATTTAATTCAGACAGTAAGTAGGCATGCCTCCTACCCGGTGGATAAGTGACCTGGTTAGGGTTGAAGGAGATTCATAGGGAGGCCTATGTCTTCTGAGCAGAAGACCTAATGGCTGATGATGATGTTGATATTTGATTCTAATCGCTAGTCCATATCCACTTATTTAACTTACATATATTAATATCTAGTGAATGCTAATAAATAAAACCAAATTCAGTAAGTCGTACATATATATTAACCTTGGGCGTTAATAATTGTAATAAATAAATAATTGGGTTTAACCATTATTTCTATATAGGTTTTCAAACGAATAATTTACATTTTGATATATACTTACATATAAAATTAAGTATTTTTGCTATCATTTGGGTCCGTTTCTTTACACTTATATCAAACAAAACTGACAAGGATTATAAACATAAAATAAAAATCCTACGTCATATGGAGTACATCTTTTTGTCTATTTTTAGTGCAAGCATAATATATATTTCATCATAACGCTTTCTGTTTGTACGCTAATACTAGAAAAACCGCTAGTATAACATTTTTCACATTTAGGAATGTCGCAAAATCATTTAAACAAAGTGTCCTCTGTCCAAAGGTTCTCCGGAAGATATCACTCTTAGCGATAAGACTGTCGAAATTGTACATTTTAGCTTTGTAAAACTTCTGTAACTGTACTACTTTCGTGGTGAGTAATAAAGAGTATCTTTCTATCATCACTTCGTAGCCCAGGGTCTGATTTGCTTGGAATGACAATCACTCCAAAACATAGTTTTGACTGAGGTTTTTACAGCCGATCTGTCTGACGCCAACTTTCTTTGGATATAATAATAATAATGTCCTCCTAACCGATATTCGGTCACGGCGGACAATCTCCACAGAGACTAGCCATCTGCGCAGGAGATATTATAGGGCACAAGTGACTGCGCAAACGCAAGTGCACTCTCTGTTCCTTCACTCGCCTAGTCCGATGGGACGGTTAACCGACACGATCGGGGTGAGATCAGGCGCAGGACCCACTGTTTAACGTGCCTTCCGAAGCACGGAGGAGCTTGAGATGTTTCTTATTTTGGTCACCCATCCTAGGACTGACCACAGCGAATGTTGCTGTGGTCAGTCAAACAAAACCGTATTTCTAGCTGCAATATTCAATTCAATTTAAAATAATTATTTTGAAGACAAAACAAGTGTAATTAGGTCGCGGACGCCGCGGTCACACCGGACGCGGCGAGCCATACGACACTAAGAATTTGCTGACAGTAAATACTTAACTACTTAATGGCGCAACGAGCCATATGACGCTAAACATTTGCTGACAGAAAATACTTAACTACTGAAATGGTTAGATTTGAAGTAAATTATTTTGAATGATAATTTATCAAAACATAACCAGCAATCGCTGGTTCGAATCATTAGGTGATTTTGTACTTAAACACGGAATAATACGAGCGTAAACTTCTAAACTGAAAATTTACTTTTGTAACTGTAAAAATCTGCTACCACGTGTTTTATTGTTCCTTATAGATGGAGTGAAATCGTGTCTGCGATTGAACGAGATATAGAAGGAACAATAATACACTACTCCCGTGGACCCACCAGTGGGACATGCTGGTGGGACCACGGGTAATACATCGGTTTTTTAATACAACTTAAGCTTTGAAGCATACCCATAGCACAACCGCGTCAAACTACCAGCAGTGTCCTGGAAAACCGATTTTCTCTTATTCACTTTTCCTGTGCCAAAGCGAAGCAGCTACTCATAATGAAAAGTCAAGTGAAATGGAAAAAATATTTTACAAAAAATAAAAACACTGAAAAGTTAAATATAATATAAGGATAGGTACAAACGTTAGAATAAATACGTTCGGGAAGCTACGCAGCATATTCTTGGCCCATCTACCGCAGTGTCTCAAGACGAAAATCTTCAATTCGTGCGTGTTACCAATGATCACATACGGAAATGAGACGTGGCCGCTTACAATGAGTCTCAAGAAGGCTCAAAGTCACTCAAAGGGCAATGGAGAGGGCTATGCTCGGGGTTTCTCTACGTGATCACATCAGAAATGATGAGATCCGTAGAAGAACTAGAGTTACCGACATAGCCCAAAGAATTGCAAACCTTAAGTGGCAGTGGGCAGGACACATCGCTCGTAGGACTGACGGTCGTTGGGGCGGAAAGGTCCTCGAGTGGCGGCCGCGCACCGGGAAATGCAGTGTTGGTAGGCCCCCCACAAGATGGACCGACGATCTGGTGAAGGTCGCGGGAAGCCGCTGGATGCAGAAGGCGCAGGCCGGTCGGTATAGAGATCCTTAGGGGAGACCTATGTTCAACAGTGGGCGTCTCTTGGCTGAAGTGATGATGATGATGAGGTACAAACAACATCACACTTCTATGTTGAAGTCGATGCCAAATTTTAAGACTTTCTAGGAGATTATCGTTTGGTACCGACTTCAATATAGAAGTGTGACTTTGTTTGTACCTATTCTTATATTATTTTTAACTTTTCAGTGTTTTTGAAGTCGGTTTTTATTTTTTGTAAAATAATTTTTATTTTTATCTTTTTAGTGAATGTAATCTTTTAAGTAAATTGAGATTCTGGTATTTAATTAAGGTTTCGCTCGATTTTCATGGGATTCCATCATCAGATCCTGACTTTGGTTTGGTTTGACCGACACACAAAAAAAACACACGCATCGAATTGAGATCCTCCTCCTTTTTGACGTCGGTTAAAAATAGGTTATTATAAATGAGTTTGGTTGCCGGGATCAGAACTATACCATATGAAAGAATAATTTTATTAAAGGAACATTATGAAGGCAATCGCAATGACGTTAGTTTATCGATGGTATTTAAATGAATATGAATGAAGTCAAAGATATAACCAGTATCTTTTTCAATTTTTCTCTTAGTGCATATGTACGAATAATATTGTATAGGTAGGTTACAAACATTACGATTACGCAAATGCAACCATAACAATATAAAATTTACAAAAAGTACACACAATGGTTTGACGTGCATGAAACGCCATTTTAGGAGATCTGATTTGTTGTGCAATTATGTTGTAATGCAAGTCTATATTCTATTATTATAAGTCTATACTAATATTATAAAGAGATTGTATTGCTAACCGACTTCAAAACAAGATGAGGTTCTCAGTTAGATGCGTTTTTTTTTTGTGTATGTTACGCGATTCCCCCGCCAATTGTGGACCGTTTTTTGATTGTTTATTTGTATTCGATAGAGTGTAATCCTGGGGCCAGGATCTGATGTTAGAGTCCTAGGAAAATCGAGGGAAACTACAGATGTTACAGGTTTATTGACGTCATGAACCGAGCTGATGATGGAAGGATTCTTAACTGTTAGGAGTTAGAAGTTAGTTTTTTCAATACAATAGGATGCATTATCAAGTGATTTTAATACCAGCTTATTCAAAGTAAGATGGTATCTATTGTGATCGTGGATCGACAGCTCATTGCCAACTTTTTTAAATAACCATATATTAAATAACATTTTGCCTACCTTAGTATTTCTGTGGTAATTACATCGCAGTTTAACATCAACATGTAAGTACAGTCGACACCATGTCAATTTTGATATTTGTAATAGGATACAACAGTCCAAAGGTAGCTTTAATGTCTGGACTGTTGTCACATATACTATAAAGTATCGTGTGTAAAAATGCTTTAAAAGTAATGTTTGACTAATGATGTAAGCCCCGCAATTATTTCGTAAATCCCAACCGTTTAACTAGAGAGGCCATTATAAGGACAAGTTATTGTTATTACTTTAATAGCAACTTAGCTGTATCACAACACTAGTTTGGCGTGATTAGCAGTTTGACAAGTGTTGCAATTGTGGGTTTTCTTCGTTAGCGGATTTGCACTGGGATAAGATATTTTGTGAAGTAATATAGGACGGGTGATAATAAGTTGAGACTACAAATTAATTCAAATACATACATCGACACCTTAAGTCATTTACTGATGTCAAACTTTAAAAGTTAAATAAGTAAATTGGTAATTGCAACGAGACATCTGAAATGAATGAGCTCCATATAAAAGTTTATCCCTAGTGGTTCGGTGAACCCCCGTAGTGTGTACGTAGGTACTTAAAATTTTTATTTTAATTTTAACACTTGAGCCCAGCTCATATAAATATGACACACAATTTCTCGTCAAATGGTACGTCTTTTGTTTTAGTTTTATATCACATCAAGTTATACTTATAGCCAATTTTATCAACCTTGTAAAGACTGACAAAAAAAATAAAAATCCTGCTCTGGAGGCGCAGTCTAAATTAACTATGATCCTGATGAATTCAAAAAAGTTCGACTTCATTTTTTTTCTCGAGCCGGAATTGAAACGTATATGGGTTGAATTAGCGCTAAATGTAGTAGTGAACGAGCAGTAGTATGCAAGCACTTCCTGCTATAATGCTAAATAGATATTGGGTATTTGTTCGCTTAGTGGATTTGGATGGAACACAATATTTCATTTATATTCATATTCACTGGTACAATACTAAAAAAATGATATGACTTGCAGCGTGTATTCTCCCTTCAGCACTAGCTATCTTCGCATTTGTACTTCTCTTTCACATACCATCAGGCAGAACGAAGTCATTTGCTAGGCACAAATTACAACGGACACTAATAAATAAACACAGTAATTTAAAATTAACTCAATTTGAAATTAATTTATTTAACGTAACAAGTTTTGAAGTATGTCAAATTCATCTGTATGAAACATAAGATTAATAAGTATTCCAAAGAGCTTTTTTTTTGTTATTCCCAACCACTCATGACCTACAACTGTAAACGTTGAAAGATAATCGACTATATGCTGTGCTATTTCATTAATTATCTGTAGCGTACAGCTACGTGTCAGGTGGACAATATAAGAAACCATTTCTTTTTACCACGGATGATGATCTGAAGCGTGACAAACTGACAATGGCACACATACGTCTGGCTGGTTTTTGGGCATTGCTTAGAAACCATTGAATTTTTAAATTTTAAAGTGTGCTAATCGTCATCATTTTAGCGCTCCCAGCCCCCTAGCATGAACACGATATGATAAAGTAATATATCGATATGAACTGTTAAAAAAAGTTGGATTTTTCAGCTATCTTGAGTTTTGAGTGTGTTTTGGATATTGGTATTCTTATTTTGGGTATTATTAATAAATTAATGTCGATAAAATTTCAAGGAAGCCATTATTTGGAACATATTTAACTTCCACGCCTATCCCGCTGAATCAGTTTAAATGATGCTTTATCCCTGATGAAGGAACACTATATGTTGGAAAATTAAATAAGTTACCTAGAGAACGTGCTATATAACTGAACTCCAAGTAGACAAATTCGGATTTAACAGCGAGTGTGTTAATAGTTTTTAAATTTCTCATTAATGATGGCCCAATTCAAAGTCTATTGCGTCGCGTAAGCTCCTCCTTTAAGGGTATTACGTCGCCCAATGACCTTCAGCATTTGCCCGCTGGTAAAAGTATTCCCACGTTAACGCCATCTCTTTCTAGACAACTGCACTACAAAGTATCAAGCTCAAGATAAAGTAAGACTACAGACACGCCGCCCAGTCAGTGTTATTTTGCCTACTTTAATCGCTCTCTGAGCGACATATATTTTCTCATCACTACATAGTATAAAACAAAGTCGCTTTCCGCTGTCTATCCCTAAGTATGTTAAGATCTTTAAAACTACGCAACGGATTTTGATGTGTTTTTTTTTTTAACTTATTTACTTTCACCTATGTCGATGTTTGTCATCAAATCTTGCAAATTAAATTTGACCCACTTCCCGGTTACCGATTGATCTAAAATTTAGCATACAAGTGTAAATCGCGTGACAATACAATATTATGATGACATTGGTGCTGATCTGATGATGGAGCTGGAAGGTGGCCATAAAACTTCGCAATGAAATGACACATCCTAATCGAGTTTGGGCTCGTTTGATTCGTCTTGACGAGTACTTTGGTGCTACATGGTAACCAGGGTCTGATGATGGAGTTGGAATGTGGCCATAGAAATTCAGTAAAGCAACGACGCAACCCCATCGAGCCTCGGCTCGTTTGATTCGTCTTGACGAGTACTTTGGTGCTAGAGGTTAACCAAGGTCTAATGATGGAACTGGAATATGGCCATAGGAACTCATTAATTAATCGACATAGCCACATCGAGTATGGGCTCGTTTGATTCATCTTGATACTTAGTACTTTAGTGCTAGATGGTAACCAGGGTATAGGGGATATTTTTAAATATTTATTTAATTGTAAATATGTGTCCATCTCTCATCGTCGTAAAGAATCTCGCGACCGCTCGCGACGCACGCATAATAGTCCTTAATACCTCGCCTTAGCGATCGGGCTCGCAATGCATCGGAATCTATGGGATTACCTCGGAGGTGCTCGGAGCGATCACAACCTCCCGCGTACCGCAGCTAGTTGACACTCTTGTTTTCTTTTGAATTCGCATGAATTACATCTCTATTGGGTTAAGTGCTCGTAGGTCTAAGCATACGTCTCTAGCGTCCTCCACTTTCATAAATGCTTTCGTACACGCTCGTCGGTTACGGGTACTCTTGACCTGACCTTTTGGTGCAGGTCCAAGATGTCTCCTATTTGGTCCAGGTAAGTTCGTCTCGGTCGTCCCTTACCGACTTGTCCACTTGCATTTGCCTCGTATATTTTTTTCGTAAGTCGTCTTCCATTCATCTTTTCTATATGGCCAAACCATATTAGCATTCCTTTTTCAATTTTTGTCACTATGTCTTCTTTCATCCCACACATTTCCCTTATCACACTATTACGAAACTTATCTATCAGGGTCACTCCAGCCATTCCTCTCAAAGCTCTCATTTCCACTGCATTAATCCTACTTTCATCCTTCTTTTGCCACACCCAACATTCACTACCATACATAAGCGTAGGGACCAAAACGCATCTATGAACAGCCAGTCGTGCCTTTTTTGACAACATTTGGCTGTTCAGAAAGTTTTTGCAAGCCCTATTTACTTTATTACCTTGTCGTGAAGCGGAAGGCTTCGTGCAAAAAAAAGGGAGGAAGCTAAAAGAAAAACAAGGTTAAAAGTTAATACCGTATAATTAAAAAATAAATGCAAAGGTAGGGTGATAAGGAGGGCACGACCGAACTTAATTATCTAACTTAACTAAGATCTAGCTATGTACAACAATATTTATATAAAAATCTAGCCTGGCCAGGGTAGGACGCGGGGGCGAGTGGCAGCTCAGCCGGATAGCCGGAGCAGGAACAGGCACGGCAGCACAGCTCTCCGGATAGGCAGCTCAGAGGATAGGTAGGTAGCATAGGAGCGCCTCAACGATGCTCCGTAGGCAGACGGCAGCAGGAACCCGTAGAAGGCGCGACGGAGTGGTCAGGTGGGCAGCAGGCACACGTAGCAGGCGCGGTGGAGACGCGTGAAGGAACCGGCATGAAGTGATATGATCACGAAGGCCTGGCGGTGGTGGTTAGGTTCCAAGCCGGTGTAAGGAGCTTAGCTACTCCTTAGCCGTTTGCGTTCAATACCAGAGCTGGTAGTAGACTGGCTTCCTAATGACCCTGGTCCGCTTTTATACTGGCCATAACAATAGACAACTACATAAATGTCAAACGAAAGATTTTTGAAAAATAATTAATTATATGACATTTGTCAGTCACGTAGGCATTCAGCTACAATATTGAGATCAAATGTTGGACGCTAACAATTATAATAAGAAAATATAGAAAAACACAATAAAGGACTAATAACTATTACAAATATTTATCGCTTGTGAATAATAGCGTTATACAAAGTGAAGTTCAAATAATCAGTTAGTGCTTTACAAACATTCGTGAATTAATAAGTGTTACAAGAATTTGTGCATATTTACAAGATCGATATGTGAAAAGACAACTCTTCTTCCAGATATGTTTAGTACTTCTGTTTGTGATTGTACTTCTTTTTCGATAATAAGGCCAGGCAAAGAATCTTCATTTTGTTGAAACTAAAAAAATAGCATGTTCATGATTACTAGGCAGTTAAATATATCTTAATTTTAAATTTGTAGTTAGATTATAACACAAATATAAATAAAAATCTATATTCTGACAAATCACAGAGTATGATGACGCTAAAACATACCCTCATATTTTGTACTGGGGCCCTACCATGATCGCTTATAGCATGGTTAAAACAATATTAAAACAGAGACACCGCTCTTGCTGCGAATAGCGCCATCCCACTCTCAGCGCGGTTTTAATATTGTTTTAAGCGATCATGGTTAGGGGGCTGGTCCCTCGTCAATAGCGACAGAACGTAGTTCGTTTGAGTCTGGCGAAATTCCTTTTACTTTCGTCGTAGGAAGTTCCTTATGTACTGTTTGGGAGTTTTGTAGATTTTTTGATTGCCTAAAAACAGAAAACTTTATAAGCACATTTATTAGCACAGTCAAGTGTAATATCAATTTAATAATTTTCAAATAATTATAGTGGCTTCATTTTTAAATAGCCGTTTCATAGAAGTTTGGGCACTATACAGATTACATATATTTATTTACACTCTTTTTTCTTCAAAGAACGTTTGCTCTCACAAGAATCTCACAGTTGGATTTTCTCCTGTGTCGTGGCTGCAGCTACAAACATTGAATCTCACATGCACATACATACGCCCAGACCGGAACAAAATTTTGTAGGTCGTACAAAATCTTTGTCCCGTACGGGAATCGAACCCGCGACTCGTTGCGCAGTAGGCGATCACTCGACCGCTGCGCTAACCATGCCGCCTTGACTTTATGTACGACGAGCTATGCCCGCGACCTGCGTTTCGCTTTACGATAGTTTCTTTTGTTTTATTCTAGTTTTCCCGTCCATTTTTCCCGTGGGAAAAAAGTATCCTATGTCCGTCTCCTGGTTCTATGCTACCTCCCCACCAATTTTCAGTCAAATCCTAGTTTCCCATTTTCCCGTGGGAATTTTTACTGTAGGAAAAGTAGACTATGTGTTATCTTATATAATTAGCTATCTATTGATGAAAGTCCCGTCAAAATCGGTCTGGCCGTCCCGGAGACGTATGTTCCCGTTGTCTGTCTGTCTGTATGATCCCGCTAATCTCCGTAACGGCTGGACCAATTTTGACGGGATTTTCACTAATAGATAGCTAATTATATAAGGTATAATATATAATACTTTTCCCACGGTAAAAATTCCCACGGGAAAACGGGAAAACTAGGATTTGGCTGAAAATTAGTGGGGAGGTAGCTTAGGACGAGGAGACGGATATATGATACTTTTTTCCTACGGGAAAAATTAGACAGTAAAACGGGAAAACCAGAATAAAACAAAAGAACCTATCGTGAGGCGAAACGGAATTCGCGGGCACAGCTAGTGTATTATAAAATTTATTATGCTGATCGTCAGAAGGCAAATCATCACAGTCATCTTGTTCTCGGTGAGCCTTTTCAAATGAGTCCAAACACAAAAGTTCTACGTAATATTAGACTCACCAACAGTTATTACATTATAACAATTACTTACAGACAAAAAACAGATATACATAGTTATAATATATAGATAAGTACAGCATATGTATGTAATATTAATTATTAATACATAAAACAACAATTATTTAAAAAAACGTTGCCTCATAATAGAATTTTCTCCTGTGTCGGGGGTGCAGTTACAAACATAGAATCTCACATGCACATACGCCCAAGCCGGAACAAATTTTTGTAGGTCATACAAAATCTTTGTCCCGTACGGGAATCGAACCCGCGACCGGTTCCGCAGTAGGCGATCACACGACCGCTGCGCTAACCGTGTCGTCATACTGTAGCCACGTATAACGTAGCATGTGTTACATTCATAAATATTGTTTTAGTAGGTAATGCAGTCTGGTGGTTATTTCTATTAGATTATAAATATTCATATATTGAGAAAAAAGAAAACCATAAAAGCAAAAAAAAAATATAGGTAGGTATGTGAAAACTAGTGTAAGAATAAAAATAATTAACTACATTGCTAGTCGTTAATATGCTTGAGATCCTATACCTACCTTTGGAGCTGATCATCAAGAAGGCGAAACCAGTACAGTCATCTTGACCTCGGCGAGCTCTTTTAAATGAGTCCAAACACAACAGTTCTACGTAATACAGTGGTTGAGATCCTGTACCTACCTTTGGATCTGATCATCAGAAAACAAAATCATCATAGCTATCTTGATCTAAGTCAGCCCCCGTATTATGAATTCTTATTTCCATTCGGTTTACGGGCAATAAAAACGGTGTGTAAGTTATGAACTTTATTAGCAAGGTATTAGAGTTCATTACGAAATAAAAAATAGCCAGTCATTAAACTGCATGGAGATAATACTTCACAATACGGTTCCTGCTCTTTCAAATGAGGCCAAACACGATTATTTTACGTAATACAGTGGTTGAGATCCTTACCATAACTTCAGGGCTCATTATGATAAATATTTGAAAGAGAAATAAATTTTAACCTTTTCATAATATCTAAATGTAACTTCTTACCAATAATTTTGGAGAGCTCGACCACGAGCCACTAGGCTTTTACTTTTATGCTTAGACATTATTACCTAATCTGAACTAATTTCACTCTATGACAACTACTTATAACAAATACTAAATAAAAACTTATTAAATACATTTACAAGCTAACTATTGTCCTTAATATTACTTATTTTAATTATTAACACTATCTACAATCCGATTTAATTTAAAAGTCATTCAAAATTTGTCACTTTTCGTAATGATGTCGCACAAAAAAACGCACGTACAGTCCACCCGTTACGAGAGTCAAGAACGCACTAGATTCTCGTATCAAATTCAAATTCAAATTCAAATTCAAAATTCTTTATTCAACATAGGCCTTTACAGGCACTTATTGACGTCAAAACAAAGCAAAACAATCTAATTTAAAGAAATTATATTAACCTTGTATGTGCATACATCCTAAATATACTCAAGATGTCTGCAAATACAAGTAGGAATGAAAAAAAAAAAAAAAGTTGATTCTACACCTGTTCGGAAATTGGGAGAGCCTTCTCGAGAAGAACAGGCAAGAAACTCGAAAGGTCTAAATTTTTTATCTCCTCTTTTAAATCGCCATTTACAATTTTGGTTTGTTACAGAGTCGTCAATTGGAAGTTGACCTCAAAGCAAAAGTTTGAGCTCAACTTCCATTACAAGAATAGATGTGTTAATTCACATTATATAAGCTATCTCTGAGAGAAGTGCGTGAACTTAGATTATAAATAAATTGCTCTCACTGAACGTTTCTTTGAAACAAAACGCAATACATTGTTAAATATTAGAATTGAGAGTTCAAACCCAAGCTTTTTTGTCCGTCATGTAATCAGACACTTTATAATATGCTTTTTTAATAAGTACATCTTTGATTGCAACTTTAAATTTGTTTAAGCTAAGTTCTTGTATACAACTTGGGATTTTATTGTAGAAACGTATACACAGGCCTCTAAAAGAATTATTAATTTTTTGGAGCCTGGTATTTGGTAAAGCTAACATATTCTTTTGTCTAGTATTAACTGAATGAATATCACTATTTTTACAAAACACATGAATATTCTTACGAACATATATTAGATTCTCATAAATATATTGCGACGCTACTGTCATAATACCAATTTCTTTGAACTTTTCTCGCAAAGAATCTCTCATTTTAAGGTTATAGATTGCTCGAATAGCCCTTTTCTGCAGTACAAAAACAATCTGAATGTCGGCAGCATTTCCCCACAACAAAATACCATACGACATCACACTATGAAAGTAAGAAAAGTATACAAGTCTTGCTGTATCAACATCAGTCAGTTGACGTATTTTCCATACAGCGTGAGCTGCAGAACTAAGTCTCTTTGACAATTTATCGATATGTGGGCCCCATTGCAGCTTAGAATCAAGTGTGATCCCAAGAAATACTGTGGTGTCCACAGGGTCAACACCTATATCCTTTATTTTTACAGTGGTGTGAACCTCTTTGACATTGGGTAAAACAAATTTTATACATTTTGTTTTCCCTTCATTAAGTGACAGGTTGTTCACATTAAACCAGTGAACAATTCTTGAGATAGAATTATTTACATCGTCATTAATTTGCACACCTCTTTTAATTTTAAATAAAAGTGAAGTATCATCTGCAAATAATACCATCTCATGTCTATCCTGTACAAAATCAGGGAGGTCATTGACATATATAAGAAATAGAAAAGGACCAAGAATCGAACCTTGCGGAACTCCCATTTTAACTGCAGAACCTTGAGACCTTTTTCCATTGATGTCTACTTTTTGAATCCTCCCACTTAGATAAGAGATTAGAAGATCTAGTGCAGTGTCACGAAACCCATAGTGGTGTAATTTTCTGATCAAGATTTCGTGATAAACGCAATCAAATGCCTTGGACAAGTCACAAAAAATGCCTAACGCATTATGTGAGTCTTCCCAGGCTTCGAATATATGTTGTATTAACTCAACACCAGCATCGGTTGTTGAGCGACCCCTCCTAAAACCAAATTGTTTACAGTGTAGAAGATTATTCCTATTAAAATAACTTTGCATTTGCTCCAACATTATTTTTTCAAAAATTTTGCTAAAAGTAGGTAGCACAGAGATAGGTCTAAAATTACTGGGGTCTGATGTGCTACCAGATTTATGTAAAGGAATAATTTTACTTAGCTTCATAAGATCAGGAAATACACCACAGTCAATGCAATCATTAAAAATGTTAGCAAGTATTGGAGCTATTGTTTCAATTACGGATTTAGTAACATCAACGGAATTGCCCCACAGATCCGCAGTTTTCTTTTTATTTAAAGTTTTAAATGACTTTGTTATATCAATTCCACTAATGTGTACAAATTTGAATTTATCATTACAAACTTTAACATGATCCTTCACTATAGATTCAGCAATAGCGGGGGATGAATCCAAAGACTTTGTGATTGAGACTGGAATATCAGTAAAGAACTTTTCAAATTCTGCAGCTACTTCTGTGTCAACTGTTACCTTCTTACCATCAACATTCAAACAATATTGATTATTAGTAGTTTTAGCTTTTCCAGTTTCATTATTTATAATATTCCATGTCATTTTAATTTTATTACTACTGTTTTTTATTTTTGAACTTAAATAATTAGATTTAGCAAGCTTGCAAACTTTTTTGAACACTTTGGAATAAGTTTTTACATAAAGTTTAAATTCATCACTAGTATTGAATGAGCGTTCATTGTAAAGTTCAAAAAGTTTTATTCTGCTTTTGTGAATACCTGGTGTAGCCCATTCACTAAAAGCTAAAGTGCCATCAACCGATATAGTCTTTGGAATAAAAATATTTTTAAATTCAGAACAAAATGTATGAAAAAAATTTTCATATAATTTATTTGGATTTTCTTCATAACCTATATAATTTAATTTAATACCAATATTATTTTTCAGCCGTTCTAAGCGACCAGCAGTCTTTGGTACAACAGTGATATTCTTTTTTTCCATGCTTTTACATTTAAGTGGAATGGTAACAATTTGTCCAGAATGGTCAGATTCTAAATTATTAAAAACTCTTCTTGCTAAAGGAACAATATTTGTATAAATATTGTCAATGCATGTGGCAGACGATTGAGTTGTTCTTGTTGGCTCCAAAAATAAATTTCCAAGGTTATATGACCAAAACAGATTTTTAATCCTAATAGATAAACTAGAATTTTCTAATAAATTAATATTAAAATCACCACAAACAATGGTTTGTTTTGTGGAACTACACACTTTTTTCAATACTTCATCCATAGTATCTTCAAAAAGGTCATATAATCCTGAAGGAGGCCTGTATATACTTAATACAATAATCTGGTCCAGCTCCACGCAGGCTATTTCTATTGTTCGCTCAATCGAAAGACTCACAATATCCTTACGATCCTTAAATTTCAGCTTTTTATCTAATATTATTAAAGAACCACCACGAATTGATTTTTCTCGACTGAACGAACTACCAACCAGATGATTGCTGAAATTAAACATGAACTGATAACTTTTAAGCCAGTGTTCAGTTACACAAAAGATGTCTACATTACTACAGTTCAAGAATAATTCCACTTCCAGATCCTTGCCTAACATTCCTTGAATGTTCTGGTGCACCAGGTTGATAAGATTTACTTTATTTTTGTTTTCAAATGGGTTTTGCAATACATTTACAAAGTTTTCAGTATCTTTTCTACCTAATGATAAGCAAGAGGATGTCTCTTTTGTCTCATTACTTAATTTAAAGATTTATTAAAAATATCATCAGTAACATTACTGACAGTCGTTTCACTACCACAGTATTGCTCAATAGGAGCAATTTCAGTACTTTGAGTGGGCTGCTCAATAAAAGCATTGTCAGAGAAAGAATTTATAGCCATGTTTTTGGCTAAAGTTTGTAAATAAAATCTTAGCGAAATAGCTAATTGTTTTTTATAGAATGTTGATAGATATAATCTATCTTCTGTCAAATAAGCTTTAATACATGTCAGTTTGTTGAAGTCAATAATATGGAATTTTTTCGAATAATTTGTCATTAAATCTAATGTCAAATTAAGTTTGTATCTAATATTATTTTCATGTTGTGACAAACGATTATGGTAGGGAAGGGTAAACATTATTATTTGATTAACATGTAAATTATTTAAATGAGAACAAAAATGTTTTAGTACTTTTTTGTTCAAATTACCCCTATTTCCCAAGATCATAACCAGTTTGTCATTAATATCAAACTTATAACTATTAATTTTATTTGCAATATCATGGAAACTTGAGCCAGGCATACAATAATTAATGACACTAAAATCCAACTGATTTGTCAATAACTGGCCCATACCTTTGCCTATGTCATCACAAAAAATAATACATTTAGGCTTAGACACAGACATCTTACAATGAAAACTAGATTGCTCATTGACTGGTGACTGACATACAATACTATGAGCGGAGGATGTATGACTGGGTGCATTGTTATTATTTGTGACATTGCATTCTGTTATTGAAATATTCTCACTTGCAGTCAAAAGTTGTTTGTCAAGAAGGGACTGATAGCGGTCCTCATTATGCTGACAGAGTGTGGCTAGTTCTCTGATAGATTGAATATGCATTTTAATATCATTTTGAGCCGTGTCATAATTTTCGGAGATAGTTGACAATTTGTGTTGTAAATTTCTAATAGTATTATTGAGTTCTTCAACGTCCCTATCATACAAACCCCTGCTCTCTTTCAATTTGCTATCATAAATGTCTAATGAATCTATTAGACATGCACGCTCTTTCCGTAATTTAATATTACTCCTAAATGAGTTATACTTTTTTAATTGGTATTGAGTCCTTTTTAGCATTTTCTTGATTTTAATATATTTTTTAAATTTTTTATTACTCATATGATTGTTCAATAAGGGCCTACCCTCTGTAGGCGAAAAGGATTCTGCTAAATTTTGTCCACCAGGTGACTGCATGAGTTCATCGAACAAGCTGTGTGTGTGAGCATTTTCTTGATTTTGTTTAAATTGTTCCAGTTCAGAAATTTGCCTATTCGCCTAACGCAAGTCCCGTTCAAGTTCTGTGATTCGATCCAATGCCTTCACATAAGTGTCATTACACTGCGTAAAACCGGTGATGGTGTGCTGCAGCTGGTGTCGCTCCTCAAGTACTTCCTTATATTTGACATCCAATTCGGAGAGCTCACTTTTAAGGAAGGTGTTTTTGTCTATGATCTTTTTGATTTCGATCTCACTTTCATCACGTTCCCTTAGAAGTTGATCGCAGGAATCCTTCAATGTCTTTATTTCAATGACAGCTTGCCTGAGTTTTGCCTCAGTATTTTGGGCAGCAGCTTTGCGGGTCAGCATTTTGTTAGCTCATCAATTGCCTAAAAAAGTTGAATTTTATTTTAATAGGAAGTATAAACTGGGTAATGAAACAAGACCTAGGAATTTAAAGGCAACTGATAAGAAAGGGATATTTTGAAAAAGAAAATAAAAGTAGAAAAATAAAGAAAATAAAATAACTTGTCAAGGAATAATATTATCAAACAAAAACAGAAAAGGTGATATACAAATAGCAAAGAGAACAAAAAAAAAAAAAAAAAAGTAAAGAAACAGTTTATACTGTAAAAACGTCTCCTATATATTTATATTTACAGTAAAATTTAAGATAAAAATGCAAATAAGTTCTTAATATGTCACAAGCTACTGCGCCATACAACTGCGAAGT
The DNA here is from genome assembly GCA_963935595.1 of Schoenobius gigantellus. Lineage (NCBI taxonomy): Eukaryota > Metazoa > Arthropoda > Insecta > Lepidoptera > Crambidae > Schoenobius > Schoenobius gigantellus. Next base: position 37,951,190 of record OZ012549.1, read on the forward strand.
AAATAGAGAAATGTATTTCTTATTCTAAATAATCTTAAAGAAACATATGGATGAATGACCAGTCCCCGTTGGCAGCACCTGTTCACAGGTTGACGCATGAATCAGCCATCGCTTCGCTCAACCATATTTTAGGGAACGTAACGACCCGACGCACAACGCCACCACCACGCAGACCTTCCAGTGAGCATTACATCCCAATGTTCCACAATGTAACACTATGTTTAAAATATTTTATATCAATTGCAGGACACAGCCACCGTGAAAAATCAAGAAACAGTCTATGTTAAGATATAGTATGGGTTATCATTGTGATTTAGGGAAGTTAATTTAAGTCAGGGAAACTCAACAATAATACTTCTTATAGGCAAAAAACATTAATTACCTAACTATAATAGGTTAATAAGTCAATGTCAATAATAGGTTAAATAATATACTTAGAAATAAGCTGCAGCCTCTATTTAGGTAGTAAGATCTGAATGTAATATCTACATAAATTAGCATTCAGGCCTGCAATTGCTTAAATTGCTTTAGTTATTGTGTAACACAGATGTGTTTAAAAAAAAAACCAAAAAACCTTGAATTATAGGTGGACTAAACTAACAAATAAAGTTGGTTATGGGGTAGGGTACTAGGGCAATGTCACTATATGTCTGAATTTAAGGTGAACTTTACTTTCACTGTATGTAAAGTGAAACAATCAATGTGTAAAACTGGATAAATCCTAATAGTTTTTTAATAATATGTGTGCTATGTTGCAGAGTAACATAAGTGCCTATGTTCTAAGATTTGCCTAATCATAGAATGAATGGGTAATGATAAATACAATACTCCCCCGGTTTATGTATAAGTAGGTAATCCGTCAATCACCAAAACTGCCGTCACTAGCTTAAAGAATTTCTTGCTAGCGAACCACGGGTACTTTCCACAATTTCAGTTTTTCCATATATGTACTTATTTCCTCTTGATAATCAAATGGCTTGGAAGTCTTGGATCTAAAGTTTTTGCCAAAACGTAATCTTCGAAAATCTTCGTTGGCTCGTTCAAATCCGTGACAGTTGGTGTTAACGTCGTCTTAAATTTGTCGTGACAAACATAAAATAGCACCGCGAATCGCTTCACAAACAATACAACTGCATTTCAACACAATACTAATTTTAAAAATGCATTAATTTACAGGAATTTTTTGAAAATATAAAAATAACTTAAAATTAAATACGAAGCTAACACAATGACGTCTAGTCACGACCGGGGCTGCGGTCCGAATGTATTGCTGTCCGGGCGTTGCGGAGGTGCCTGGCGCGGGGTTCTTATAGTATTTTAGGTTTTTCTTTATTATTTAAAAGAACTTTGAAGTTATTTAAAATCTGATCAATACGATTTATAAAAGACATCGTTACCTTTTTATTGATGCAAAATTCATGCATTAGTAATAAGCCGTTACTGAGAGAATTTGTAAATAAGTTTAAAATTGGCGACTTTTCAATTTTTTTTTAAAACAACTGGGTATAAGTAACTAAAATTTTAATCAATACGATCTATACTTCGTGACCTTGCGTATAACATATATTTTTTTTATAACTCTTGCTCAATAGGGTTCTTCTACAATCTTCTTCAAACATGCAGTATTTTTTAAGTTTATGCGAGGTAATCCCCTTAACAGCAGCGGCTCGACTGATCTGGGTGCTACATTGAGGGAGACTCTGTACCAGGGTCGTGTGCATGGGTAACTCCGTCTTACCTATTTCTGCCGCAAAGCAGCAGTGCTTGCATTGCTGTGTTCCGGTTGAAATTAAATTGTTGAATTAGGCACTGAAGTTACCGGGTACCGTGACTTTACATCTTAAGTTACAAGTTGGCAACGTACACTGTGGTTCTTGTGGGGGTTGCAGTTTTGCTGCGAATCTCACCGGAGCCACGTGTATTATAGGTGACTATTACCACTTACCACCAGGTGGGCAGTTTGCTTGTTTGCCAATTTATCTGCAATAAATAAATAAATATGTCACGTTACGTGTATGTCAAGTAGTAGGTAGTATTTTAATCGTTGTATAAAATATCTAATGTATAAAAATCTCGTGTCGCAGTGTTTAATATCGAACTTCTCCCAAACGGCTCGACCGATTTCTTATGATTTATTTTGTGTATTTTTGGTAGGTCTGACAATACATCATAGACTATTTTTTATCCTTTAGGTGATTAGGGTGGCCCTCTCGAGAACTTTTTATTACATATTTCTTTAATTTTTTATGATTTGGCATCAAAAAATACTCATAAAGCCCTAAATTTTCACCCTTTTACCACCAAACCAATTGTTTCTAGCGATATTAGTATTTTTACTGGCGAAATGTAGTTTGCAAGAACAGTTAGTATGACATAAAAAAGTCTAACAGCCGGTTGCACCAAGTATTACGTTATACGATTACGTAAAAAGTAACAACTTAATACCTAAAAATGGGTCGTTTCACTATTAAATCATTGATTAGCGCCATACATTTAACCTTTTTAAACGTAAAGTATAAAATAAAACTACAATTGAAACTGGATTATAAGTATTTATATTGTTACTTTTACGAAATCGTAAAACGTAAATTTGGAGTAACCGGTCGTAGACCTCCTAGTACTGTACGTAAAGATTATATTCCGCCCCTTTTGCTCTTTTCTAAGGCGGGATAACCGTCTACTTGGGTCTACTCCTTTTGGTCTACTCAGGTCCACTAGCGGCTATTTCGCCGATTTCATCGTACCCGGCTAACCTTTCCTCTGAAATATATCCCTCCCCTATTAGGAGCATAATATTCAGGATCAGAAAAAACCCAATTCACCGAATGGCTACCTCCTTGCCTTAGAGCATGGATTAAATACTACTTAAGTATCGAAATAAATACATTTCAAAAATTAACAAATTCTAACAGTGAAACCTCCAAGAAATGATATTGACTAAAATAGCTATGATTAGCTCACGATTAGCTTAACGGTACAAAATAAGGAAACAGCCTAGTTTTCTGTCACACAAATACATACAATTAGTATACAATCAATAGATGAAATTTCTAAAGTTAAAAATATTGATTTGAGACATAAAGAACGTGTTACTTTCTAACCTTACTTGAATATTTTAGTTTGTGATAAATGGGCACCACTTTGAAATGTAACTATACCATGATATATTGATGTGATGTCCATACTGGCTTACATTATCATCGATATATTGTGTTTATTATCTATAATCAATGTTTATCTAACAATATACATACTAATAATCTATCTTTCTCATCGATTGTTTTTCCCGTTGTTAAAGGGAATTTTCAATACAAGACTTGTTCCCAGTCATTGAGTGCTTCGCAAATATTCAGGGTATATACGAGTAATATGGTATATTTTTACTGTAATATACCTCAGTAAATGTAATCACAATATTTCTTTCATAAACTATACGAATCTCATCGTACAAAGCATACAAAATGAATTAACGTATGGATAAAAATTCTATTTATTTCAATTTCTCACTTTTTTATTTCCACATCGTTGTCTTTGTAGACATACGTAAATTGTTTGAAATTTTCTAAGTAGATGCTGCTTTTTAATCCAATTTAGAACGCTAGAAGTTATTAACAAGTAATTAGTTGATTATAGCCACCGTTACATATATTGTTTCATCAAGTATTCATGATTAGTTGATGACTCACCAACATAATATATTGTTTCGTTTCTGACTTAGATTTAAGAGTCAAGATCTTTCGTTCCGGTGAGAGCGTTAGATCCTCACTACAAGTCGTTCGACGTAACGGGCCGTGTCGTTAAAGTAACTGTCGATAATAGATTATCTTATTAAGTAATTCGGCGACCATACACCGCCACGCCTACTGTTTTTGTTTGTATACAAAGCTGCAAAATGTTTCGTGATTTGGCTTACGTTATTTTTATGTTTTGTTGGTATTTTATTCAAAAATAGATATTGAATGGATACACAGCTATTAAGAATGAGTTAAAAACTACCTTGGCTTAACAAAGTAAAAAAAGAGATCAGTACAGTTGATATTTCGATATTTCGTTAGAGTTGAATAAGTTTTAAATGACCTAATGATCATGCCATCAAATCTCGTCCGAGACAAAAGTGTTTTCCATTGTAACCTATTGATTAATTATATAACCTATTGATTTATTTATTTTTCAGTATGCATATAAAGAGTGATGTATTGGGGAGCTAAATTTACAGAACGACTCCAACCAAACTAATCCACAAAGTTTTAATGAAAGGTTTTTTCTGTTGTCAACTAAACATTTCTCTGCGTCGCTAAAATGCGCAACAAGGATTGACTATAATCTCATTCTTAAAAAAAAAATGCTAGAATACGGTGCGTTGGGAAAACGCTTTCTTAATCGCTCAAAAATAAGTTACAGTTGTTATTGAGAATTTTTTGGGATATCCTGGTTGAAATACTCATTAACCTTATTTAATATAAACAGACAGATATCCAGACTTTTATACTAAGAACATATCTCTTGTCTTTTGACTTGTCTCTTGCGTAAAAAAAGGTACGAACCAATTGAATATGTTGAAATATAAATTACCTTTGTTTGTACCACCTACAGTTCCACGCATCTATCCCTATAACAGCATTAATTACAAAATGCATGTTCTGCAGAAAATGTCACGATTTCTAATAATATCTAATCATTAATATAGTAGCCTATATTAGTCTCTAGTTATTATATTACAAAATTACCTTTTTTTAATTAAACTATATTTTTATTTTTGTTCGCTAAATGTATGATTGATTAATCTCTGTTTCCTTTTGTCTTGTCTTTATTTTCATTAAGAAAATGGACTCACATTTTAAGTTTAATAATTTTAAAATTATTTTCACATTATTTATTAGAAATTTTAATTGTAAAAATTGTAACTATAATTAAATAAGTTGTTGAAATCATCAAACTGAACAACTTCCACTATTTATATATATAAAACCTCAAGATCAACTAGTACTTGACCTACATTTATACAGCTGATTGTTTTTTAGAGTACTCTAAAACTGAGGCTGTCTGCGCAATCAAATATCGTCAGTACATTGTGGAACACCTGATATATATTATATACGTGTTATATCATCATCATCATCATCACAGCTCATATACGTCCCCACCGAGGGGCTCGAGCCTACCCTATGTTAGGGTGATTAGGCCTTAGTCAACAACGCTGGCCCAGTGCGGATTGTCGACTTCACATACACCATTGAATTTCTTCGCAGATGTATGCAGGTTGCCTCACGATGTTTTCCTTCACCGTAGGAGCATCAGACAAATGTATATATGAAATTCGAAACGAAAAACACATTGGTACATGGCGGGTCTCGAACTCCGACCTCCCGATTGGAAGGCAAGTGCCGAGTCCACAGCGCCACCGACGTTTCTCACGACGCATCGACTTGTTACATCAGATTTAATACAATACAAAATTGACCATGTCAATAATAAACTAGATTCGAATAATTACTTTCCTAAAAGAATAAGGATAAACCTAAGGGATAAACATATCACCAAGGAAAGTCACGACAACCAACCTAGTGGTATGAATGATGAACAGAAAGTGAATCTGTGCCAGCAGGTGTGGCTTCGAATGTTTGCTCGGCAACAATGCCATTGTATAACTTGAAATTGTTATCACTGTATTAGCATCTCGATGAAAATGACACGATTGTCAATAAACATTTCGGTCGGTCGATGCTTTTCTCGTGTGGTTTGCATAATGGTGCCTATTTGTACTGTACAACAGTAACATTAAGGATCTTATGTTTTATTTCACATTACCATTAGGTGCCTAATATTACCAGTTTAAGTAAATGTTGAATAATTAAAAAGCCCTTTCAGAGATATTTGCTTATGATAATACAATTTAAAATCATCTTTATTTTTAAATATACTACCTACAAACAAAATAACAATTATTATTGTCTAGTCTCCGTTTACTTAGTATTTATTGTTTTTTTTTGTCATATTTTAAGATAGATAGATTGATAAATTCTTTTGTACATCACAAATTAAAATTGACAAAACTATTTGTTTGTTTTTTTTTTTTGTTTTTAATAAAAACGTCGCCCCACACTAGGATTTTCTCCTGTATCGTGGGTGCAGTTACAAACATAGAATATCACATGCACATACGCCCAGACCGGAACAAACTTCTGTAGGCCATACAAAACATCTGTCCCGTGCGGGAATCGAACCCGCAACCCGTTGCGCAGTAGGCGATCACTCGACCTCTGCGCTAACCGTGTCAAATTTTATAACAACAACGTACAATGGGCGGCCTTATCGCAATGAGCGACCTTAATAGAGATATTTTCTCTTATAGGATAGAAAAAAAGTCTTAGTCTGTAGTTAATTTATCTATCTAAATAAGTTATCTATCGCTATAGATGTTCATTGCATTTGTATTGGTACAAATATAGCGTCGAATGAAAGTGATTCTCAAAACATCGATAACAAGACTGGGGGTTTTCCTAAAGGCAATCTTTAGCCCGAGGTATTCAGGACAGCCGACCAGGCGGGCTCTTTCGAAATGGTTTCGACAAGTGTGTTTTCATGCTTGAGTAATATCAACTCTACAACTACCAGTTAAGTTCCTACTCGCACGTAAAACTTATATTGCTCGGCTAACCGAAAACCAGTTTCGTAGAGCCTTCAAAGCCAAGCATGCATTTTAATTTAGAACGACGTGTTGTACGTTGTATGAGGAGTGGCAGCTCAAATAATGTTGGACATTACTAGCGGGTTCAGCTTTGGCTGTCATGAATGGGCACTCGTTGCAAAATATTATGTTTGTATTGGCTCGTTTATTATTGCGTTTAAGTGGTGTCTTTGCGATGACTCCATCACTCTCATTAGCTACCGGTAGTGCATCATCAAATGCATCAATACTAACTTTGAAAGTCATCATTGTATTTTAACTTGCTGTCAAAAAATCTACTAAAAAGGTTTGTTTCTTCTTAATTTAATTCGTGTTTTCTCTATTTGGGCTCAAAAATTTTATAACTTAAAATACTTGCAAAATTTGTATGAAGTGTTGTTTCGAGATTTTAAACTGCTATTCTCCGATAATTTATTTCTTTAATGTTACATTAATCTAAGGGTGCTGTAGTAAAATAAAATTTATTATAATTTGTTTTCATGAAATCCTTAAAATGAACATAAAAACAAACACTATGTAAAATAACGTTGATAGAGCCAGTGCAAGAAGAGAATTAACGTTAGATATTTTAAATGAAATCCTTTTTATAATTTTTCTTAATCTTTTGTTTCAAAATAATAATATGTCGAAATATATATCGTTTTGTAAAATGGGGGGAAAATATTGTTATATGTTTTTCCGGACATATTCAATCCCTTTGAATGAACTTTTTTCAGAACTCAACAAATCCGTATGAATCTCGTGTTTTCGAATTTTGTGCTTAGCTGGGGACACATTATTTTAGCAATCCATTTTTAACCGACTTCAAAAAAGGAAGAGGTTTTAAATTCAATGCGTATGTTTTTTATATGTGTTAATCAATCACTCTGCCAATTTTAGACGGATTTTCAAAATTCTTTTTGTATTCGATAGAGTATACTCCTGCGGCGGTCCCTTTATCACCAATGTCAAGATCTGATGATGGGATTCCGGCAAAAATCGGGGGAAATTCTTAAATTTTATAGGTGTATGTCCAACGTGTTTCATGTTTTTCCGAAGCTATTCAGGTATTTGCGTCTGTTTGTCACGAACCGAGCCGATTATGGAAGGATCCTTATCTTTGAGGAGTTAGAGGTAATTTTTTAAATACAAGAGGCACGTATATTGACCCTTTATCGTATTCTTTCAAATTACTTCGGTGAAGTGGTAATAAATTCATTAAAAATACAAAAAAATTAAACAAACTTTAGAAACACTCAATAATTAATAATAATAACTCGAAATATTATATAGAAAAAACCGCGACCGTCGTGTGCAAAAGGAAAAAGATTTAATTAAAATCAGCAGCATCTCAATTAGTTAATACAACCCTTTTTTACAAACAGAACAAAAAAATTGAACACGAAGAGATTGTATAGAAGTAGTAGTGTATTTTTTCTCTTTTGAGTATTTTAATTTCAATTTTTAACCAACTGAGCTTTATAAAATACTACAGCGTGTTGTATCTTAAAAGTTACATTTTTTACTTTTCTATGTAAAAACATGCAATGCTCTATACTAGTGATTAGAACCGCAATATGGTGTCCATACATTCAGATCTAAAAAAATAAAATAACATCAATATTATTTTTTTCTCACTTTAAGAAGGTGCGTAACACTTTGTTTTATAACTTGGGTTGGGGGTAAAAGATACGAAGCCGTTCCCGTTCTTAATAAAAAAATCTTATAATACTTTAAATGAATGAACTGCACTAATCAAACAAATAATTCCCTAAATATTAACTCCAATGACCCCGTTCTCTGCCCTCTCCAAGGAACGCCTACCTCAATATGACGCAGGAGAATAGGGGTGTGGGGGGATAGATCAGTTTGCCGCGACTATCGTGGGGTCCGCACGCTTACGGCCCCGAAATGCTTTGGTCCAATCGATAACATCATGTGTGTTCAAGCTTTTGTTTTTGATGTCTTGTGTGTGTTTGGTTTATGATGCCTTCCGTCGTGAATGAGAGAGAAATGGATGTTGCAGGTATTGAGATAAAATATTGAGATGACATAATTTTAAATGAGGTTCTGCTTTGTAATTTTACATGAGGATAAATTTACTTTATTATTATGTACTTATCAGCGCTAAAAAGTATAACACATTTAATCTTATTGATGAGCAATTTTTAAAAATGGAGTATTTTTATATCTAACTAGCTGTTGCTTGCAACACTATTTGCAGTTACTGATTTTATATCATTCAATCATAGAAAGAAAATACATATCTGAGTTTTAAAAAACGTAGGATGACATTAGGTTAAGAGATCTCTTTTAGAGGTAAGGCCACCGTTGTATGAGTTTAAACATATGTTTGCTTTCTTTTGATATGTTTTATGTGCAATAAATAGTTTAAATTATACATAATGTCCCGAACTCACAACTGCAAAGCGAGCCATCTTAGTAGATTCATACTAATTGCGATGGCTAATGGACATTCGGTCAGTGACCTTTGCAGGTAGGTACTTAGTGACGTGACGAACACGAAAATACCTAAATTCAGTTGTTTTGTTTCGCAGCGTTACGTCATAAAATTATTATATCTATATAGGTAGTATAATTATATATATGTTGTTTATTTATGTATGCATGTCTCAATTATATATCTTATTATTTACATATAATGGGCTATCTCTATGTAGAAATATTATTATGATTATTTTATTTGTGTTATATAATTCCTACACCGTCTACTTTTTTCTCACACATTGCCGGTTGACTGGTAGAGAATGCCATTGGCATTAAGTCCGTATTCAGTACAGTTCGCAGAATTTGACAAGCATCGTGAGTTCGTGACTCTAGATTTTTATATAAACTGTGTTTGGTCAATATCATCAAGCATCATACCGAAACCTACCCATGGTAAAATTTTCAATCGGGAGGTAGCGGTTCGAATCTCGCCACATACCCATGTGTTTTCAAATTTTGAATTCATACGTACGTTTATTCAACACTTTTACGGTGAAGGAAAACAGCGTGAGGAAACCTGCACACACCTGTGAAGAAAGAATTTCTTTACGTGGTTGTGTGTGAAGTCGACCAACCCGCACTTGATGGTTGACTAAGGCCTAATCGTCCTAGCTTAGGGTAGGCTCGAGCCCCTCGGTGGGGACGTATGAGCTGTTGATGATATATAGTAAACTTTGTCTAAATTGAGTAGATATTGTTTATAATCGCTGGATGCATAATATCAGGATTTATTACTTTCGCTGTAACATATAGGTGCATATACTTGAAGGTCCAGTCCAGACTACTGCAAAGGCAAATTTAATCCACGCGGGCAAAACCGCAAGGCATAGGTTGTACAAAGTACTTTCAAAACACTAAGCATTTCCGTTTTGTATTTCAGGAATCAAAAGTATACAGTTACTGTAAGAATGCAGAAGCGCTTCATATGACACCAATCCAGTGACGCACCGAGAACGCAGAGATGGCGCTGTCGAACAATTCCATATCGAGAAGTTACCAGAGGCTGTTCACAGAGCTAGCTGGTATGCATCGCATATTTCACACTGCGTTCAATATTATGTAGGTAGAACTATTTCTTTTTCAAAGAACAATTATTTTAATTCAAAATGCGGACACACACTAAGGAGGAATTTAAAAAAAATGTTAATCCTGAAGGGATGAAAGGGGTTGTAAGTTTGTCTGGAAAAATCTTTAAATTAGCAACGATTTTGATAAAACTTGAGATTCATGCTACTAAAAATATTTTATTGAATACGTGTTTCATGGTTTATTGGAATTCACCCCCTTAGGGTGCAAAATAGGGGTTGAAAGCTTCTATGAAAAATATTTAAATCTGCTCCAATTTCTATGAAATTTATTATCCAAGCTCCTAAATATAAACAACAGTCTTCTATATAATAGGCTTCAAATTTATTTTTTCTACGGGAAAATATAAAATTCCCACGGGAAAATAATAATAACGCGGGCGAAGCCGCGAGCGGAAAGAATGAGCATAATCGGACCAATTTAAAATCAATATAATCAGAATTGATGGTATTTTTCAATTTGCATATGAAATATTGGAATGTAATTAAGCATATTGACGACTATTGACGACTGACGACACGGTTAGCGCAGAGGTCGAGTGATCGCCTACTGCGCAACTGGTCGCGGGTTCGATTCCCGTACGAGACAAATATTTTGTATGGCCTACAGAAATTTGTTCCGGTCTTGGCATATGTGCATGTGATATTCTATGTTTGTAACTGCACCCACGACACAGGAGAAAATCCTAGTGAAAAAAAAACTTTTGTTAGGAAAAAAATTTTAATTATTAAATAGCAAAACAGAAAAGAAATCATTTAAGTATTAATTATGTTTCGATTTTGATCATACTATATTTGTTTAAAAATTTTTGCACTACTAAATTTTTGGACCTAAGAGTTTTTAAAATACTATATAGGGTTACTTTTTATCAGCACGGATAATTTAAGGGACACGGGCGCTGCTCCATAACGAGGGGAGAGTTTCTGGGGAGGCTTAACCGGGTATGGGGAAGTCAGCAAATTACCCGTTGATAGACCAGAGTCCAACAGCATACTAATATCCCATCTAGTCAGGTCAGCTCCTTGGTATTATAATAGATTATTATTGCACATGAAAACAAAAATAATAAGGGGGAGGTTCAACGGCGTGGTCTTAATATTTTAAGATTACGATTTCCAAATTAATGTTACATTCTTTCTTTGTTAAATTATTTGTGTATAAATGTTTTGAATGGTATTGTAAGAAGCTTGAGATGGTTTGGCGACACGTATATGTCGAGGTCTGGGGTTTAAATTTTGATGACTGAATTAACTTTTCCCTCTGTTCGCATAAGGACAGATTCTCAAAAAGACAGATTCTTAAAAGGACAGATTCTTATTTGAGAATCTGTCCTTATGCGAATAAAGGGCTTTTTCCGTGTCAGCGTTCTCAGTAAAGCGGCATGCGCATCAATTTATTTTTTGGACGCAACGTAACAACATTTCCGAAATAATTCCAGACCCTCGCGCCAAAGACTGGTTTCTGATAACCAGCCCGGATCCATAAATTAATTTTGTACGTTACATAATAAAGATTTCTGAAATGTTTCCAGACCCCCGCACCAACGACTGGTTTCTGATAACCAGCCCGATCCCGGGGCTGACCATCATTGGCCTGTACCTGTACTTCGTGCTGAAATGGGGCCCTCGGTACATGACCGACAAGAAGCCCTTCCAGTTACAGAAGACGCTAGTGCTGTACAACTTCTTCCAGGTCCTGGTCAGCTGCTGGTTGTTTTACGAAGTGAGTTATTTCTTGGTAAAATTGCAATTCTCCGATTTTCTCCTATTAATCATTAATTTTAATATCCTAATGGATAACGTCTTTCCAACTGCCCTGAAACAGCAACTGTGCAGATGTCTGCTAATAATGTGATCATACTTCCCTGCAGGGAACACACATACATCCCGTTTATCATAACATAAGGAGCATAAGGAGGAAAGAGATATATTATTTTAAGTATCCGGTCATTGCAATTTTTTGCATTGCAAATTGGGAAAGAAGTTGACTAGACAGATTTAGGTATTTGGCAGTCAGTTACACTACAGACATGTGTGATACGATAAACTATTTGTCTTGGTGATTACACGACTTTTTAATACTATAACATTCAAATTCAAATTCAAATTCAAAAATCTTTATTCAACATAGGCCTTTACAGGCACTTATTGACGTCAAAACAAAGCAAAACAATCTAATTTAAAGAAATTATATTAACCTTGTATGTGCATACATCCTAAATATACTCAAGATGTCTGCAAATACAAGTAGGAATGAAAAAAAAAAAAAAGTTGATTCTACACCTGTTCGGAAATTGGGAGAGCCTTCTCGAGAAGAACAGGCAAGAAACTCGAAAGGTCTAAATTTTTTAACTCCTCTTTTAAATCGCCATTTACAATTTTGGTTTGGTAAAGAGTCGTCAATTGGAAGCTGACCTCAAAGCAAAAGTTTGAGCTCAACTTCCATTACAAGAATAGATGTGTTAATTCACATTATATAAGCTATCTCTGAGAGAAGTGCGTGAACTTAGATTATAAATAAATTGCTCTCACTGAACGTTTCTTTGAAACAAAACGCAATACATTGTTAAATATTAGAATTGAGAGTTCAAACCCAAGCTTTTTTGCCCGTCATGTAATCAGACACTTTATAATATGCTTTTTTAATAAGTACATCTTTGATTGCAACTTTAAATTTGTTTAAGCTAAGTTCTTGTATACAACTTGGGATTTTATTGTAGAAACGTATACACAGGCCTCTAAAAGAATTATTAATTTTTTGGAGCCTGGTATTTGGTAAAGCTAACATATTCTTTTGTCTAGTATTAACTGAATGAATATCACTATTTTTACAAAACACATGAATATTCTTACGAACATATATTAGATTCTCATAAATATATTGCGACGCTACTGTCATAATACCAATTTCTTTGAACTTTTCTCGCAAAGAATCTCTCATTTTAAGGTTATAGATTGCTCGAATAGCCCTTTTCTGCAGTACAAAAACAATCTGAATGTCGGCAGCATTTCCCCACAACAAAATACCATACGACATCACACTATGAAAGTAAGAAAAGTATACAAGTCTTGCTGTATCAACATCAGTCAGTTGACGTATTTTCCATACAGCGTGAGCTGCAGAACTAAGTCTCTTTGACAATTTATCGATATGTGGGCCCCATTGCAGCTTAGAATCAAGTGTGATCCCAAGAAATACTGTGGTGTCCACAGGGTCAACACCTATATCCTTTATTTTTACAGTGGTGTGAACCTCTTTGACATTGGGTAAAACAAATTTTATACATTTTGTTTTCCCTTCATTAAGTGACAGGTTGTTCACATTAAACCAGTGAACAATTCTTGAGATAGAATTATTTACATCGTCATTAATTTGCACACCTCTTTTAATTTTAAATAAAAGTGAAGTATCATCTGCAAATAATACCATCTCATGTCTATCCTGTACAAAATCAGGGAGGTCATTGACATATATAAGAAATAGAAAAGGACCAAGAATCGAACCTTGCGGAACTCCCATTTTAACTGCAGAACCTTGAGACCTTTTTCCATTGATGTCTACTTTTTGAATCCTCCCACTTAGATAAGAGATTAGAAGATCAAGTGCAGTGTCACGAAACCCATAGTGGTGTAATTTTCTGATCAAGATTTCGTGATAAACGCAATCAAATGCCTTGGACAAGTCACAAAAAATGCCTAACGCATCGTGTGAGTCTTCCCAGGCTTCGAATATATGTTGTATTAACTCAACACCAGCATCGGTTGTTGAGCGACCCCTCCTAAAACCAAATTGTTTACAGTGTAGAAGATTATTCCTATTAAAATAACTTTGCATTTGCTCCAACATTATTTTTTCAAAAATTTTGCTAAAAGTAGGTAGCACAGAGATAGGTCTAAAATTACTGGGGTCTGATGTGCTACCAGATTTATGTAAAGGAATAATTTTACTTAGCTTCATAAGATCAGGAAATACACCACAGTCAATGCAATCATTAAAAATGTTAGCAAGTATTGGAGCTATTGTTTCAATTACGGATTTAGTAACATCAACGGAATTGCCCCACAGATCCGCAGTTTTCTTTTTATTTAAAGTTTTAAATGACTTTGTTATATCAATTCCACTAATGTGTACAAATTTGAATTTATCATTACAAACTTCAATTGTAATTCAAATTGTAATTCCCTTGGATAATCGTACTAACTCGCCTCTCTCTTCAATTCCAGGGTCTCGATGCTGGCTGGCTGCGGACGTACAGCTGGAGATGCCAGCCCGTTGACTTCTCGACAAGTCCTGAGGCTATGAGGGTATGCATAATCATTAACATGTCGAGCTTTAGATATGCAGGGAAAACGTAACTATAACGAGTGACATAAGGCCGTCTCAAGATCAATAAGTAAAGTCCGACCTATTCTGTGTCCCAATCCTACTAATATGAGAAATAGATACCAAAACTTTGTTACACTCGGAATGATGGTTCAGATTGACAACATACCTTAGCTCTTCATCAAGAGGTTCCCAGAAGATCGGAACCTACAAAATAAACGTAGTCAGAGACAAATAATTTTTGAGATTCATACAGCGGCCAGCGTGCATGTCTCTCACTAAATATGATTAGCGCTAGACATGCTACATCATAATTTTGTCAGGCCTCTGTAACTCAGGGCCTCCGCCTTGGAGGAGGCCACAGTGGAGGCGTTCCGCCTATGGTGTGAGGAGCTCGAAGAGCTGAGGGGTTCGGCCTCGGTCTCTGGCACGTTGTCCAGGACCTTGGAGGCCATGCACCCCTTCCTCATACCATGGGCGAACAGGCACCATGGGTCGCTCTCCTACCACCTGGTGCAGATTCTCAGCGGCCACGGTTGTTTGGCCGCTATCTGCACCGCATCTGTCGAGAAGCGTACCCCAGTGCCACCACTGTGGCGCCGACGAGGACACCGCGCAGCACACCTTAGCGGTGTGCCCCGCCTTCTCCTCGGGGCGCCGGGAGTTGGTCGCCGTAATAGGCGATAATCTCTCCCTCCAGAACGTGGTCTGTGCCATGCTGGAGGGGGAGAGGACGTGGGACGCGGTGAACTCCTTCTGCGTGGACGTGATGACGCAGAAGGAGTTGGCGGAGAGGGCCAGGGAGGAAGATCCCGAGGCCGATCCATGCCGCCGTAGAAGGACGGGGCGGAGGAGGCGGAACTACGCCCGCCTTCTTCCTCCTGACGGCAACCAGCGGGGCCCTGGGTTGGGAAGCCCGGGCCCTGCATTGCATCGGTTGCCGCCAGTCGCTGATCCCCTGGATGCCCCGGGGGATCACCGGTTTCCCCCTTTCGGGGGGGTGAGAGGGGCTCGCCATAGGCGAGCAGACGCCGACGAGGTCGTGGAAGTGTTCGTCAAAGTTCCCATGACCTTGTCCGGCAGCGACCCGGCCCTCCTCGGCGTGTCCTCTTCTGATGAGGAGGACACGGCGATGATGGACGTGCTCGCGCCAAGGCGTATGTGAGGGGCATCGGTGGGTTTTAGTCGGTAGGCCGCGGTTCCTGGTTGGCACTCTGCCCCCAGGGGCCGCGGAGAATCCGACATAACCCCGCGCCTTCCCAAGCGCGGGGTATGCGTAATGCATTACCCACCGTAAAAAAAAAAGGCCTCTGTCACTCGATGTACTTGCGCGCGTTATTAGCCTACTCTCGCCCGCACCGACGGCGGTGCGAAATTAGTAGGCTGCCAACAACCGCCGGATGCGCGGGAACGCAGTGTTGCATTATTTGTGTTACAAATGTTACGATCTTTATTATGCTTATTGCACGTTAATTTTATTCAAGAAAATTCCGTATGAAATAAAATTCCGGACTTATCAGAATCTCGAATGTTTGCACTTCAAACCTTTAATAAGTCATCATCATTTTCCGGCAGGCTGAAAGTTCCCTCTGATGCTTTTTGTAACTATGCACGAGAACTCGAGGTAACTTTTTTTTTGGAGGTAAAAATTGTGAACATCGTTTGGCACAGTAACCTGGCAGCAACATATTTTAACACTTACAAAAGTAAATTTACCCCATCTTGCTCTTGTTTTCCACTTCAGTACATGTTAAAACTGTTTGTCCGATTCCGAATTTTTTCCACTATTAATTTAACAACCGGGAATTTCGAGCATGTAAAAAGTAAGAAATAAAACACAAAATTATTTTTCCTTCTCAATGTATTCCCCCTTAACTCTAATACATTTATTAGACCTATCAATTAATTTATTAATACCTTCGAAAAAAAATGATTTCTCTTTGTTGTCAAAATAGGCCGAAATTGCGCTCTTCGCTTCTTCATCGCTGGAAAATTTCTTCCCTCGAAGCTCTTTTTTCATTTTTGGGAACAAATAATAATCACTTGGGGCTAAATCTGGGCTATAGGGAGGATGTTCCAAGATTTCGAAGCCCACTCTTTGAACAGCAGCCATCGCAACTTGCGCCTTGTGCACGGATGCATTATCGTGCAAAAGGAGCACACCTTTAGTCAATTTTCCCCGTCTTTTTTCTCTCACAGTATCTCGCAGACATTCTAATAGTGCAGCGTAGTACTCTCCAGTGATAGAGACACGATTTTCTTTATAATCAATAAGGAGGATTCCTTCTGAATCCCAGAAAACAGTAGCCATGAGTTTTCCAGCCGACGGAGACACTTTGAATTTCTTCGGAGGTGGTGTGCCCTTTTTGTGCCACTGCATGGAGTCTTGTTTGGACTCAGGCTCATAATGATGAACCCAAGTTTGATCTCCAGTCACAATTCGGTTCAAAACTTCATCCTTTTGTTCACCACAGAGCGCTAAAAACTCGCGACAACACTCAACTCGCCGCTGCTTCTGGTGTGGCGTGAGCATTCTCGGCACCCATCTTGCACACACCTTTGACATACCAAGATGGTCGTGTAGGATGTTCAAAATGGTTGTAGCTGATACACCAATCATTTCTGCAAGCTGTTTCTTCTTTAAACGGGCATCTTCAATCGAATCCCTGCCTTGCTTAAACAGGTTGTGCCACTTGTAAACCATGGTTTTACAAGGGCAAGAGTCCCCGTAAACAAAAGAAATCTCTTACAAAATAGTCTGGGGAGGTTTTCCTTGTTTGGTAAGGAACTTGATGACTGCGCGAGACTCAATTTTCTCCATGTTGCAAATTTTCTTCCGGATTGACTTGTTGATTGATGTGTAGCTCAGGTAATTATGATCAATTTTTTTTTAAACTTAGTATTTATACTCTTAATGAGTGTCACAACTAGTGCAGGTAGTAAAAAGTCACCTTTCCCCCCTCCATGCCCCTCATTCCGCGAACTTTTTGACCCGCCCTCGTATGTACCAACGTATGTACCAATGTGTTTTTCGTTTTTCGAATTTCATATGTACATTTGTCTGACGCTCCTACGGTGAAGGAAAACATCGTGCGGCAACTTACATACATCTGCGAAGAAATTCAATAGTGTATGTGAAGTCAACCAATCCGCACTAGGTCAACGATGTTGACTAAGGCCCAATCACCCTAACTAAGGGTAGGCTCGAGCCCCTCGGTGGGGACGTATATGAGCTGCGATGATTGTTTGATCATTGGGCTATTTTTAATCAAGATATATTTCACACGTGCTTTAAAGTGGCAAATTGAAAACAACGACTCCTTCGAGAGCTTCCGAGCCGCTGGTTAAGTTAATTTCGTGACTATCAATGAATGCCCAACAGTCAAGTGGCATTAAGAAGTAATTACCTACTTAAATTATGATTGCGTCCGCTCAATTCAGGTCATTCAGGTGTTAGAATAGAAAGGAATATGAGAATTATCCGAGCGAGTCATAATTATGTGTGGCTAAAACAATTATTAAGATAGTATGTGTAAAATGTCGAACTTAAGTAACATATCCCCTTGTTTCTTGATAATTGATTAGCTTAAAATGGAGCAGAGGGACTTACAGCGCATAGTTGCTTGGAAATATAATGCTATTTACTCATGCTTGTTAGGGTGTAATGGTTTCTAACTTAGCTCACAATATTTTGGTAAATAAAATCATTTTGACGGAGACGCAAATTATCTGCCCGGCCGATACAGGCTACCTTAATTACCCCGGCTACGCTCTTGAGGAGTCCTTCAAGGCGAAGGCTGGTGTTTGCTTGTTCGTCCGGGCGGACGTTTGCTGTCGTCGCCTGCGCTGTTTGGAGGAACCTTCCTTTTCCATCCTTGCGGTACACGTCGATTTTGGCACTCATTGCCGTGTCTACGTCTGCGTCTACCGTTCCCATCGTAGTGACCTGGAGACAACTCGGCTTTTTGAACATCTAAGTCGGGTGGCAGATGACGCGCAGGAGCGATTTCCTTCCGCCGAGCTGGTGTTTTTAGGGGACTTCAATGTTCACCACGAGTTGTGGTTAAGTTCCTCTAAAACTGACCATGCGGGTAGGACTGCCAACGCATTCGCTCTCACGCAGGACCTCACACAATTGGTCACCCAGCACACCAGGGTACCAGATATTATCGGTCAAGCGCCCTCTTCATTGGACCTTCTGCTGACAAATCGCCCTGACGGATATCAGGTGGTGATTCGAGCTCACTAGGATCTTCGGATCACTGCCTGGTATCCGTCTCAGTGCCTCAGGCGTCGCGACCGTCGCCTGTGGTTGCAGCACGCCGTCTGTGGCACTATGCATCAGCAGATTGGGACGGTATGCGGGATTATTACGCATCTGTCCCTTGGTGGCAGCGCTATTTCAATAGGATGGATCCGGACTCCTGCGCTACCTCTGTTGCTGACGAGATCATACTAGGAATGGAATATTATATTCCGTATTCCAATCTCGTCAGTAGAGGCAGACGTAACCTCTGGTTCAATTGCGAGTGCGCCTCTGCTGTTGAAAACAAACAGCTGGCTTACCGCGCTTGGATCAGAGGCCGAGCTTCAAGGGATCCCAATACTAGCCTACTGAAAACAGCCTACAATAATGCCACCAAGATGTGTAAGAGGGCTTACATTAGAGCGGATGCTCAGCGCATTGCACAAGTGGGCCAGGAACTGTTTGCGCACCCTACGGGTAGCCGTTCTTTCTGGCGCCTGGCCAAAGCTCTGCAATCAAACTTCTGCCAACCCTCGCTGCCACCGCTGAGACATGCCGATGGCTCACTTGCTGACCGACGAGAAAGCCGACCTCCTGGCAAAACTCTTCGCGGCTCATTCCCGTGTCGATGACTGTGGTGCACAACCTCCGAAACTGTCCCATTGTGGCAGCACCATGCCCGATATCCGTTTCAGACAGCGTGATGTGCGGGCGAAGCTCCAGTCGATCGATACTCGAAAAGCAAGTGGACCAGACGGCATTCCTGCGATTGTTCTTAAAAAGTGTGCAGCGGAGTTGACTCCGGTCCTGACGCGTCTATACCGTCTGTCGTTCTCTGCTGGTTGTGTGCCGAAATCTTGGAAAGAGGCCAATGTCCAGCCGGTTCCCAAAAAAGGGAGATCGTTCTGATCCGGCTAACTATCGTCCTATAGCCGTCACTTCCATTTTGTGCAAAATCATGGAGAGGATCCTAAATACCCAGCTGATCCGTTACCTGGAAGGTCTCTCGTTACTTAATGACCGACAGTATGGATTTCGTCCTAAACGGTCAACAGGTGAACTTCTAGCGTTCCTTTTGCACAAATGGGGTGAATCTATCGACAAGCGCGGCGAATCGGTGGCTATTAGTCTCGACATCACCAAAGCTTTTGATAGAGTCTGGCACAAGGCTCTTCTTTCCAAGCTTCCGGCATACGGATTACCCGCGCAGTTCTGTACGTAGATTGCCAGCTTCCTCCACGAGCGTAGAATTCGCGTTGTCGTTGACGGCTGCGCTTCGCGGTTCGTGGCAGTGAACGCTGGAGTTCCGCAAGGCTCCGTTCTATCCCCAACATTGTTTCTTCTGCACATTAATGACATGCTTTCCTTGGGAGCTATACATTGCTATGCAGACGACAGTACAGTGCATGGGGGATATCACGGAAGCTCAGGGGCTGCTCGTGGTGATATTGGTAGGGAGAGGCAGAATCTTATCATTGAGCTCAACAGGACGCTCGGAATGAACATTCGCTGCGATCTGAACCCCAGAGACTACATCGAATCCGTCATAACTACTGCCTCACGGAAACTCGGTGTCCTGAACAAGGTGCGTAGGTATTTTGCGCCGGACCAACTATGCTTGTTATATAAAACTTAGGTTAGGTCTTGCGTGGAATATTGCTCGCACCTTTGGGACGGCTCCGCTCAGTACCTGCTCGATGCTCTGGACAGATTGCAGCGTCGCGCTATTCGCATTATTGGCGATGTAGAGGTAACTAACACCCTCGAGCCTCTACAACTTCGTCGTGACATCGCCTCTCTTAGCGCCTTTTATCGAATGTTCCATGGGGAATGCTCTGAGGAGCTCTTTAACCTTATCCCTCCCTCTCCGTTCCTTAACAGAAACACGCGTAAGGGCCTTCGGAGTCATCCGTACACTGTGTCCTCCTTTTCACACCGTACCAAGAAATTCCAAGATTCCTTCTTCTGTCGTTCATCCCAAACTTGGAATTCTACCTGCGCACGTGTTTCCTCCATCCTACAACATGGGTTCCTTCAAAAGAGGCGTGAAAAAGCATCTTTTGGGCCGGCAAGGGGCGGGCAGGTAGGATAGTGGATGTCGTCCCTACCTGTCAACTCATTTGGGCCTCTGTCACCGCTTAACATCAGGCGGGAGGAGGTCATTTGCCGGGTCATACATATAAAAAAAATATGATTACTTTCTTAATGTTTGATTAGTTCCATTTATGGGGTTTATACTACACTAAAAACGCGGGATTATCTCCAAGTGTTATTGGTGATTATTCTTTATGATGTATTATGATAACCCAGGCTATCATCGGTTAAGGTTCTGGAGCTCTATTTACTCGTCTGATGTCGAGCGTTATTTGCGCTTAATTTGTGCCGATTTTGGTTTCGTATGTATTCTATTTGGTCCTTGGCTTTCCAAGACCCGGAATGCAACATAGAGGAGAGACCTTTTCCTAGAAGTGGGACGTTTATAAATCAAGAAGACTGAGAAGCTATTGTAGCTGAAATGATCTAAAAAATATTTAGTAAAATATTTTTTATTTTTAACTTTTTAGTGAATCAAATCTTTTTAGTGAAAGAAACCCTAATTTTAGGGAAAATTTAGGTTTCCCTCGATTTTCATGGGATCCCATCATCAGATCCTGACTTTGGTGACCTTGGGACCACCCTAGGAGTACCTATACTCTATCTGGAATACAAAAAGAATTTTAAAAATCGGTCCACAATTGGCGGAGTAATCGCGTAACATACACACAAAAAAACACGCATCGAATTGCGAACCTCCTCCTTTCTTGAAGTTGGTCAAAAATAGACCTCATCGGGATTACCTAAATAAAGAACTTATTTTATCAATTTTAAAAATTACATTTACATTTCAGGTAGCTCGCGGCGTCTACATATACTTCCTGGCGAAGATATCGGAGCTCCTCGATACAGTGTTCTTCGTGATCAGGAAGAAGGACCGGCAGATCACCTTCCTCCACATGTACCACCACACCGTCATGCCGATGATCTCGTGGGGCGCCACCAAATACTACCCGGGTGGACACGGCACTCTGATCGGGGTCATCAACTCCTTCGTCCACATCATCATGTACACCTACTACATGCTGGCGGCTATGGGGCCTCAGTATCATAGGTTTTTGTTCTGGAAACGGCACATTACTACGTTGCAGATGGTGAGTTACGCGATCTGAGTTTACGTGAAATTGAAACAAAGGCAAACGAACATCTGACTGTCAATACCATGCTGCATTGATGAAAGACATTCATAGATGATGTTGGCAAGTGACGTGGGATTCAATTTGTTTAATTATTTTAACATTCTTCCTTCAGAGGAGAAAGAAGATGCATTGACGACGGATTCATCGCTACAGTGTGCGGAGTGCGAGTTTTATTGAGCTTTACTCGATCACACACATCGAACGCGTAAACGCGAATTTGTATGGAATTAGAGCAGCGCCATCTAGTAGTCACTAGATAAAGCTGTCTCATTCCATAGCAGCTACTAGATGGCGCTGCTCTAATTCCATAGAAATTCGCGTTAACGCGTTCGATGCGTGCGATCGAGTAGAGCTCGATAAAACTCGCACTAGGCACTCTGAAGAGACACATAGAAATAGGATGTATGGTAGATACTTTCATGATATCGTAAGAACCTGCTCGTTTACGGAGAGAACCTCTCACCTTCCCGAAATAGGAAGATTATCCTCAATTAAGATGACGCTGTGACCTTTTAGAAATTTTTGAGTTTTAATCTTCAATAATTCATATACATAACTTCTAGAAACTAATCCGATGTTGCATGATGCTGACAAGGCGGGTTGGTGAATTGAGTTTTATCCTATGCTCTTATGTCGTCCACGGTAAGAAAGAAAGCGACGACACGCCTATTCTAAATACTTTACTGCACAAACGATCGTAACAGGGCTATGTAATTTTGAAAAGTTATTCCTTGAAGGTATTTTGCAGTAACATCCAGAAACACATTGCAGCAGACTTCTGCTGGCATCCGAATACATGGCATGTCTATTATTTTTTTTAATTTTTATTAGTATTATGTTTTCATTCTGAGTTGTCGGGCAGAAGAAATTGCCTCAGGTATTAAATTCGAATTCGGACTTCGGGAAATATTACACGAGAGAGAATAAATAAAAAAGCTAGCACATTTAACTTGGCAAGACTAAGAGGTACCGTCAAATTGCTGCAATCACAGGAATAATATTGTATGCCGATGATCTCAGCTTGATAGCACAATCTCTTTATGTACTTAAACACCCAATGACCGACTTTGATTACTCCTGTTGTAAATAAACTCAACATTACTGCAAGTAAGACCGAAGTAATGATAATGGAGTCACTGCAGGCTTTATTAAGTCAAGTCAATTATTTACTAGACTGTTAAGCAGATGGACAACTTCAAATATCTGGAAAGTACACTATCATTGAAGTACGTCATTAATGCTAAAATTGGACGCTTTGCACTTATTAGTGCAGCGTTTGAGAGGTCAAAGGAAGGTATTTGTATGGCTATTGTACTTCCCAAATTACTCTACTATGGATATGTGCTCTATCTCAGGCACATATTTTATTTCATACTAGCTTATCCAAACTCCAAGCTTTATCATCAATCTGCTTACTATTTAAATAAACAAATGATTAGTAGCTTTGATTTGAAAAAATAAAGATGTGTACAACCAGAATTAAAGTGAATAGGCCAAATAAATATTGGTAACTCTATGCTATGATAAAGTCAGAGATTAAAGTTTTATAATCCTAAAAAAAAAAAGGATTATAAAACCATATCACAGAGTTCTTTCCCTTTACAAACCAAACCCCGTTTTATACCTTTAAGGGATGATTTTGGGGATAAAAACTGTTCTATATCCTTCCCCAAACTCGAACTATCTCCATACACAATTTTTAACCGACTTCAAAAAAGAGGCGGCTCTCAATTCGACGCGTATATTTTTTTATGTATGACCATGCATAACTTTTTACAGAGTAGTCGGATTTTGATAATTCTTTTTTTATTGGAAAGGGTATACCCCGAAATTGGTGCCATTCTCACCAAAGTCAGGATCTGATGATGGGATCCTATAAAAATCGAGGGAAACCCTTAAATGTTATAGGTACGCCTAACGTGTTTCGTGTTTTTTCCGAAACTATTCGCGTATTTGCGTCTGGTAGTCACAAACCGAGCTGGTAATGAAAAGATTCTTAACTTTTAGAAGTTAGAAGTTAGTTTATTAAATACAATAGGTATATATTAATAAGTGAATTTATGTATTATATTCAACAAAAAGATTTCATTCACTAAAAAGATAAAAAAAAAATTTTACAAAAAAAAACACTAAAAAGTTAAAAATAATATAAGAATAGGTACAGACAACTATAAAAACGTTATTTGATTAATTGCAATAATTATTATTTTAATAATTTTATAGGTATGGACTATGTTAATTGCTCTAACGAAATTGTTACTTCAACTAACCTCAGTATCTGATTCATCTTGATCATCATCATCACAGCTCGTATATTATTTCCCCACCGAGGGGCATGAGCCTACCCTAACTAGTTAGGGCGATTCACACGCTCGCCGTGTAGCCAACGGCGGGTACGGTGCGGTTACGCATTTCCCCCCGAGAAAAAAAAAAAAAAAAAAAGGCCTTAGTCAGACCACGCTGGCCCAGTGCGGATTGGTTGACTTCACATACACCTTTAAATTACTTCGCAGGTGTTTGCAGGTTACCTCACGAGGTTTTTCTTCACCGCAGGAGCATCAGATAAATGTACATATGAAATTCGTGAAACGAAAAACACATTGAAACATGGCAGGATCGATTGCGGGCCTCCCGATTCTACTCGGAGCACAGTCCAGTGCCGAGGCAACAGCGCCACCGATGCGTATTTTGATAAAGAATTCCATTTTGGAGCTTGTTCGTAGTAATTGATGTGGACGTACAGTATTGACTATTGTCTAATTATACGAAAAGCATTTTTAACTGCTGTTGGTGTTGGGGCAAACAATGTACGGACGCAGAGCAATGTCCTTTGGCAGCAATTTCAATATAGAAATGTGATGCTGTCTGTACCTTAGTCTTATTATTATTTTTAACTTTTTAGTGTTTTTTATCTAAGTCGGTTTAGTTACTACCCCCTTTTCACTCCCTTAAAAGATGATGTCCTTTCTCGAGTCTTAAACTATCTTTATACCAAATTTGATCTAAATCAGGTTAGCGGTTTAAGCATGAAGAGTTAACAGATAGGCAGACAGACACACTTTCGCATTTGCCAATACAGACACCGGTACAATTAGCGGAACATAAAAATGATATTTTTTATATTACTTCATGAAAGACTGGCCAGTTACGAGTATGTTACAATTTAGAACTTTAATTTAAAAATTGAACATAAGCCTATAGTATTTTTTTTCATCGATTTGTTTCTGTTTCCCGCTAATGCTGATTTGTTGGTGGTTCGAGCTCAGTCTGGGGAGTAAAAGTTTATAAATTCGATAAACTCTCAATTTATTCCTTAGATGAAATGAACTAAGAATGCCCGATTTAACACCATCAGAGATTATTAGGCCAGGTGAAATGCAAAGAAATGGTTATATTATCTTTTGCCGCTAGACTTCAGCAATAAATTTAAATGATTCATCGCAGTATTCGACGATACCGGTTCACTGAGCTCTCGTGAGGAAGAGGGGCCAAAGCACAAAAAGGGGCACTTCAATGACCAACTGCGAGCTCGCAACTTCGCTTTGAGATATAAACTCTACCACGCGCGTCCATAAGGGCAGGAAGAACACCGGGGGGTTTAGTGGGTAGGCCTGGCACTCTGCCGGGAGAGCCCGTCGTCTAGCCAACGGCGAGTTCGTTGCGGTCACGCATTCCCCTCGGAAAAAGGGGGAGGGGGGGCTCAGTTATACCAAATCGTGCTTCACTCGACGGGCCCTCAGCGATTCAAGATGAAAATAGGACAGCCGAACTTCATAAGGACACCGATAAGATAATCCTGAAAGCGAGAACGCGAGATGCCTTGTAAATGAGCGCTGAATCGACTCTAGTCTCTGTGATGCTACACTATAGAAGGGATTCCAGACGACACTGGCAAACTCTAGATTACTGCGGACCAAGGCATTATAAAGAAGGATTTTTGTTTGGGCCTTCTGGAACCCCTTCGTGTTACGCTATGGGTATACCAGTGATGCAGTGGCCAGCAAGATCCCCGAATATAATTCCTATAGAGTATGTTTGGGACTTGTTAAAGAGAAGCATTAAATCAAGAATGCCACCTCCCAACAACCTGAGAGAACTACTAAACGCATAACTTAAAGAGTGGCAGAGCTTATCCCAAAATACAATAGATAACATACGAGATTCGCAGCATGCCTAGAAGGATGGAAACGTTAGTTAGAGCACAAGAGGGAAACAGCCGTTATTAGTCTGTCATTTATTTAATGTTAAAATGTTATTTTTTGTCATTATTATTTTTTGACATTTTTATTTTTGGTCATTTTTATTTTTTGGACATTATTATAATTTGGACATTAGTATTGCAAACCGTAATCTTGGTTTGCACTAATAATGACAAAAATTATTAATGTCAATGTTTAATATATGTATTTATTTATTTATTTTATTATATAACATTATTTGTATTCCCACGAAATAGTGATAAAAGAGTTTTTGTATTTATTTTGATTGATTGGTGCATTTTAATATAATGTAATTGAAAACTTCTTAAAGTCGATATTAAAAGATGTTTATCAGTTCGTTACTTCATGTCTGTTTATTATTTGTTAATACACGTAATTATTTCAATACTTTTTTAATGTTCCGCTAATTGTGCCGGTGTGTGTATTACTATAGATTTCTACATGACATTATGAATTTGAAAGTTTTAAAACGGGTAAATGATGAGTCATTTGCCTATTGTAAAACTTTGTGGAGTGGGCATGTTATCAGGATGCTGGAAGAAAGAGTGTCTCGACAGTTATTTTATTCTGAGCTGCAAGTAGGTACCTAATAAGGATGCTCAGTTCCCAACATATAAAGACTATTGAAACTCTCTAAACTCTCAAACACTATCACAATGAGCCCTTAAAGTTGTGAAGCAAAGCACAATAGCCCGGAATACTACGAGTATCTCATAAAAAAATGCTTAGTGGATTAAAAGGTGCAAAAATTTGAGGAAGAAAGAAGCGTGAGTGAGACGGTCTGATGATTAACAGGAGGCTGTTTTAAACAAGCTCTAAACGGAGCCATAAAATGGTTGAAACGCACGATAGAACAAATCAACAGACCCCATATTGTGAAGATTGATGCAGTTGATAAAATATTTTTAGTAATATTGCGAATGTTTATTTTTTTAACTAAAGTGCAAATGGGATGTAAGGAATTCCTAATCTTAACCCTTCCTGGGGAAACATTGGCTAGTTGTGGCTTAAGCGACAGCTTTTTTAGATATTTGGTATTCAATCTCATAAATATAGCTGAGGATTGATCGATGGCGATGGTTACATTTAGATATTTGGTATTCAATCTCATAAATATAGCTGAGGATTGATTGATGGCGATGGTAACATTGGTAACAATAGTAACACAAGTCTCGAGTTTCTATTATTCTATTTAAACAAAATGTTAATAGGCTACACATTATTTTAAATTACTTTAGGTACTGTTAAAGAATTTAAAAAATTACTGCATTCAATATAAATTTGGTTCAGATATAATTGTGTCTATAGTACATATCCGAATTAAAATAATCTTTATTTATAGTGAAATATATAATTCGATAGAGCTCTTCTCTATAATATAAATATTTTTCTCTAATACATACCTATCATAATGTTGTAGTAAATATGTACCTAAACTGAAATAAAAGTATTTTGTGATTGTAAATGTTTCATTTTGCATTTAGTCTTTTCCTCGTTGAGGGGGGATGAAAAGTTACGTGTTGCACTCGAGTGCAAAGATTTTTCACCTTGAGCTCTTTTGATTCCCTCGCTAACGCTCAGGATTCTAATTTTAGAATCCTTCGCTTGCTCGGTCATCAAAGTTGAGCACGCGGTTAAAAAGCAACTTTGCACTCATGTATAACAAATAACTATTACATTGTCACTCTTGAGTAAGGCACACAAATTGACTCCAGGCATTTTTATCAGGATGCAAATGAAATGTGAGAAAAATTATTTTATAAAATAAACTTTGAATTTAATAGAACATTTAACCAAAAAGACTGTTTCATTCAGATCAAAAAAGAAATTTAGTGATTGGGCTACTCCAGGTATTTACATTAGTAGAAGAAAATTATATCATTTATAGTATGAAAAGTCCATGTCTCTACAGACCAGTCATTCATAAACTATGTCAAAAATTATTCAAAAACATTTTGAAAAGTTTGTAATGCTGTAATTAAATAAAAAAAACCACAAAATTTAAACCACCTGTAATACGCGCTTTTATTTTTAGAATCCAGTGTTAATAAATGTAACAGTTCTTTAATTTTTATGAAATTAATGCCATTGTTAAAACATTTAAATCTTTGAATAAAAAAAAGACAAGATCTATGGACAAGCATATCAGTCACCAATAATTAAAGTAATTTAACCTTATCTAGCGGCTATTTTTAATAAATTATTTTATTAGTGTTTCTCGATCTAATGAAAAATAGTAAAATTATTCCAATATTTAAGTCTGGAGATAAATGTGATCCCACTAATTTCCGCCCTTTATCTATTTTACCAACATTAAGCAAAATATTTGATAAAGTTATTTACTATCAATTAAGTACTTTCTCATTTCTCATTGAATAAACTGTTTCATGACAGACAATTCAGGTGTCATTGAATATTCGAAATTGTAAAATCAATTCTCTATTTCCTCGTACATTTTTTTTCACAGACCCAACTATGTATATGTATGTGGGATTTCAAAATTTACAATGTTTAATGTTCAATGACATAACTTTTATAATCTCGATTTTGAACATGTTCTTAAGGGTTTACAGGGGTTTTGTTACTTTCTGTATACATCATAAATCCCGCGTCACGATGTTTGTCCGCGATAAACTCTGAAACTACTTATGCGATTTTGCTGTTTGTAATTTGGTCCAACATAAAAGATAGTATAGTTTTTATCTCGATCTCAATATGTATTATTGCGAATTAAATGGTTTACAAGTTTTTAACAGATGGCGATGTGAGTTAATTCGATACAACTCTGGGTCATCAAGGTCGAGAAGCCATCTCGTCGATGATGTTGTGTTTCGATTTCTACAATGACTACTGAGCTACCGCATCGTGTAGATATCGGGTCAGGTAGTTCATATATTATGTTATAAGCAAAATCAGAAATTTTGTAATAAAAGTTTAGTAACTATTTAAGCATGCAGAATTAATAGGATCGAATGCTAATTATGGTGTATTTTATACAACAAAGTTGGCATACAAGCGTACTGTCCACCTGATGGTAAGAGGTAACAGTCACCTATAATACATGTGGCTCTTGTTAGATTCGCAGCAAATCTGCAATCTCCACAAGAACCAAGGTGTACGTTACCAACTTGTGACATAAGATGTAAAGTCACGGTACCCAGTAATTTCATTGCCATATCGTACTCTTCAAACCAAGCACTGCTACTTTGCGGCAGAAATAGGTATGTTCCATATTGTCCAATCATATAATTATTTTGCTAATATATTAATTATTTACTTATGTCTGAGATATTCACTTGCATTACTAGCTAGATTCTCATATCGCTAGATAGCTTTGTAATCGCCGATTCTGCCTAAACCCTATAAACAAAAAGTTGACTGCAAATTATGTACATAAGACAGACAGGTCTGCGCGATGACAACAAACAATGGATTTACGTGCGTCATTGACATTTGTCTTACAACGCGCAATTCACATGGTTCTTTGTCAATGTAATATCTGTTTTAGATAGATTCTTGATTCGTTTGCAAATAATACTTTTTTGAACTTGTGCACATTTTTTGTATCCCATCTCTGAGTACAAGCTGTTAAATATTGTCTTTCATAATACGTGTACAAATACAATATTTCCGGATTCCTATGTGATTTCATCGACAAATTTTCCATCTAAGTCCATTAAATTATATTAATCCTTGAACGATTCATGTATGTCTCTGGAATTCTGGATATCTTGAAAATCCTAGATAATGTGCTTCTGAAGTGCTGAATGCAACATTTGATTAAAATACTCGCACAAGTGAAGTAACAGAAACATTACAATTCAAAGTTAAATGCAGTCCTAATTTTAAACATGCCCGCTTATCATTGAATTTCTGGTAAATAAAGGTAACGTCGGCTGTCATCGATAGAGAGCAACATATTTTTTTATATTGTGCGTTGTGATTTCTTGAGTATATATACTTACAATACGCACTTATTAGCTGTTTACCTAGTTTTTCATAATCAGTACTACTATTTTTTAAACATTACTTTTATTATTTAATGAATAGTTACGACTAGAAAGAAACGTCGTCAGCCGTCGTCGACTTTAAGCAAAAAAAATATCTTATATTACCTCAGGGATAGGATTTCATATATTGTTATGTATACTTACTATAACTTTTATCACCTGTTCACAAATTGTTTTCTTAGTCAGCACTATTATTATTTTGAAACTTAACTCCTTTATGTCTACTTACGAATAGGAACAATTGTTGATCAGCAAAGAACTGGTTTGAAAGCATTTTCTCCAGTCTGGTTTTATTTAACAGCAACGAAGTTTTTCAAAGCAGATACGTCGCTTGCTTCTTTGATACTTATTTTAAACAGTCGCTCCTCATCAATGACTAGTGCATATGACTTAATTGCATTATTCTCCATTGTTACAGCTCCAATTCTGCATCGCATTCCTTCATTCGTCTCAGCTGCTGTTCTATGACTGTGGCTACCCCAGATGGTCAGTAGTCTTCACGCTGCCTAACTCGATATTCTTCTACTATCTGTTTTACGATTTCTACTACAAAGCATACGGTAAGCCTGGCGACAAGAAGATTAAAAATGACGTAGACAACACAAGGAAGATTAATTGTAACGGCAACACGCACAAAGGGGTAGATACAACCAAAAATGGAGATAGGGCGAGCGGAAAGAAGATTGATTGAAGACTACACTGTAATGGTGCTTGTATATAATTTATTTAGTTATAATAAAAATTATCAATTGTTAATGACGAAGTTAAAAGTAGTGCTGCACTTTTAATACCGACAATTGAATGATCATTACGGTGAACGATTTGTTTATGCTTACTGTAGGTAAATCAATACAGCAAGATAACACGAAAAATCATCAATAATTTTAAAATACCTGTTGCTGTTAGAAATAAATCGTAACTACTTTTAAAATTATAATATAGATATTTAACAAAAAATCATATTAAAGGGAATAGAAAATGTTAAGCGGTAGTGAATCAATAAAAGAGTACCGCCGTAATGATACAACCAATAACATAACCACAATAACGATATACAGTAGTCATAATGTTACCTGCTTATTAACTCGAAATTGTAATGTTACCATAGTTCTTTTATAATATAGGTCTTAATTTATCTAGTTTAAGGAAAATGCTCAATACTAAAGTATTCTATTCTATTTATGGGGCAATATATTTGTATATTCATTGATTCAACTTAGAATGAAATCTGGTGATGTCAAATCAATAAGTTAAATCTTCCCTACCAGCACACAAGATACAAAATAACAATGTCATAACAATTAAGTTTTGTATATGTATTATAATTACCTTTCAGTAACCGAATATCTACACTGTCTAGACTTAAAGTATCTGTACACTGAAATTCACTAAAAATTTTGATGTTATTAGATATTACTTCAAACTGATTTTTCAGTTAACAGGCTTGTTGATTAGTTTTAGTCAAATCATTGGGATTCGTTATTATTATGAAATCAAAATCATGTTGTGTCACACAAGTTCGTAGTATGAAATTTTACTATAGAGTAGATAGGTACATGTCGAAAATTAAGATTTTTTTTATATTACCTACATAGATATAAAATTTAGTTATGAGATATTTTTATCAACAGTCACAACAAAAGTATATAAGCAATTCAAATTCAAAAGTTTTTTATAACATAGGCCTTTGCGGGCACTCAAAATCGTCAATACAGAAACACACAATATAAAGTTATGTAAATTTGAAATTATACATATCGATATCACGCACGAAATACTAGGAAGTCGATGGCAATAAAATTAAATGGTGAAACGCAAAACGCAAATTTTACAAATTGTGCAAAAATTAATCTAATTTTGTTACAATGTATCCGAACGTTAGCGAGTATTTTTGATGAATCAAACAATGTAGCGTGAGATTTTGTTCGGAAGAATATTTGCATACGTACTCGTATATAATACAAGATGAGGGTGTCTTTATTACCTAAATACTTTGTTAAATGTTGATTTACCCTGTGTCGAACAAATTGTATCGTAGGCATAAATTGCACCAAACGTTTGTTAGCGACTACAGACTCACGCGAAAAGTCTCGCCTCGAAGTCTCAAAGAAATTGTGCGAGAACCGAGAAGGTATCCACACTCTAGCGATCTTCTTATTTACATTCTCGCTCTTAATCCGGAGTGAACGCCAGTGTAAGGTAACGCAGTGTAGTGTAACGCACACCATACCAAGGCAGTAGCCTTGGTATGGTGCTAACGCACACCATGCGTTAGCACATTATAATCTCGTTAACGCCAAAATTAAAAATAATAATAAGAAAAAAAGCCCAGACGATGATGTTTTTTTACAAAGTACATTTTATAGAAAAACTGACACGAGATAACATGCAATCTACGCCACGAGTCACACTGAGAACAAACGAGAATGTGATAGCGCTCACTTTTCTCGCCCGGGAAACCCTTTGAAGCGGGCAAAAAAACCGACACCGATCGGGGAACAGGCGAGCCCGAGAACGAGAAGGCGAGAAACCGATCACATCAACGCTTCTCGGGTGTTCTCGGGGGTTCTCGGCGAGAGTCTGGAGGCGCCTTGTAATTAAACGCTTCGAATACTTAGGTCGCTGTATAATGCTGAGGAAACCAGGGGCCTTACCATGATCGCTTATAGCGTAGTTAATATAAATAGTATAGCAATAGAGACACCGCTCTCGTATAGCGCCATTCCGCTTTCGGCGCGGTTTTATTATATTGTGATGAGCGATCATGATTAGGGGCGGAATTCAATTCTCCTATCGTAATCGAAACTAAACCGCTGCGATCGACCAATCAGAACGCATAAATGAACTATCAACTGTTCGATGGCGTGATAATGTGGCGTTTTGATTGGTCGAAAGAAAGAAAGGAAGCACTATTTGATGACGCGAAAACAGGAGCCTAAGCGTGAACGCACACGATCGACTATCGGTGACCGATTTTTTGACGGATGAAAATTAAACATACGAAGTTCTACGTTACAACGCACGCAAACTACAAAAAGTCTCTCAAAAAAATATTTTTAATAATGCTTTTTGTATTTCGCGTTCGTTTCGGCCAACCCGATTATCGGTGAAAAATGGAACGTTCATAGATATACAGAACTGAACACTCCATAATATTTAAGGGTATGTATCCATCAGAAGTAGAGATTCTGTAGGAAAAATATTAGGGCTAACAAACCTACATTTTTCCCATACAAACTAAATAAATTATCTTTTGGTATTAAGTGCCGACAGCCCTACGTAAGCTTACGAGGTATATTACGCTCACGTCATACAAACTAAATTAATTATTTTTTGGTATTAAGTGTCGACAGCCGTACGTAAGCGTACGAGGAATACTACGCTCACGTCTGTCATATGTCATTTTGTGTTTAAATTTCTTTTGTGTTAAGAGCTGATTATGGTTGTCACTTGAAAGTTTTTGCTTTCAGTTTAAAATCAAATAACTCTGAGAGTATTGGGGTTCCCAGTCGCAGACAAGCACCGAAGTTCCATTTAGTATCTAACTTATATGCCCCTTAAATGTTATTGGGGTGTTAAGTTACACCCGGTATACGTGTCTGCACAAGAATACGTAAAAAAATCGGTCGCCGATTGTCGGTAGAGTGCACTCACGCGCTAACACATTTATGGAGTGTCAATAACGCTTCAATAGCAATGCTTTTTGAGACTGTTATTACTGGCTAACCGTTATCTAACTAAACCATTTGTCACTGTTGACGAAAAGCGCGTAAAAGTGACAAAAGTAGTTTTATTGAAACGCGCTCAAAACACGATAGCAACGTTAAGGTAAGCAGAATTAGGCCCCAGGTCACACTGTAATGAATAGTTAACTACAATTATTAGAAAAGTTTGTAAAGTGCCCTGTAAACGATCAAACACGTTTGTCAAATTCACGTGTTTGACTTTATTAGTTCGTATACGGTTTGATCGTTGATCGTTTACAGGGAGCTTAAGAGACGTAGGCGTACTTTCGAGAACCAATTCCGATCGATTGACATTGAGATTGTGCGATTTTTCGTACGCTTGAGTTGCAATATTGGCGCCAAATTGGACCCGTAATGCGCTGATTTGAGTAAGACGAACTCCTTGTTATTCAATTTTCTCGAGATACGGTTGAAATTTGGCGATAGCGCGTAGTGACGGTGGCTCTGCCCCCCTAGCCAAATGCTATACTTGTCTAGGGGGGGTCAAGCTTACGAAAAATTACAGTCCTAATTTCGATTGAGCGCAATTTGTTCAACAGGCTCACCTACTGTCTGAATTTAAATGTGATAAAAATTTCGTGCTATTGTTAAGTTGTGTTAGTAATTTACAAGTAAATTTTTGCACCTTGTCTTCCAACTAGTTTTCCATCTTGTTGGCTAAGTCTGAATACTGTTGCTTCCATAATATGCGGTGTATCCTCCATATGGTGTAAATATAAGATTTAACTCAATCCGCGGTTGTTTCATTGAAAATTTAACCCCACGAAGAAACAAGTTTGTGCTTTGACCGCTAAAAAACCTTACTCTATACGTTCCGTTTTACATGCGATTCATCGCTGGTTTTATAAATTAATTAGTTATTGTCATGTTATTGCGTACAGGATTTCATTTATCTGCGGTTAACGATTTCTAACATAGAATTTGTTTTTCACGAGATACTGTATTCGAGTGATTCAAAAATCTTTAAAATTGGGAACAGTAGAAAATAATTTGGCACGTGATTGTATGCGTGTTCGAATTCAAGATCAATTTCTAATGATTCAAAAATACGTCTCTTGGATGTATAATAAACTGTCTGAGTTTTTTCATGAGACTACAGCATGGGATTCTTCAAGAAGACTATTAAAAAGTTTTTAAAGTGTCGACAACGCGCAAGTGATATCTCCCACCTTGAGTTGCAAGCGTCCATAGGCTGCGGTACGCTTACCATCAGGTGGACCGTACGCTTGTTTGCCACATTGGTGGTATAAAAAAATATTAACACCCAATGAAAAGGGGTTAATGCTTATTGCAGGCTATGGTAACTTGCGGTCGAAGTCGCAAAAGAAACTCAGCTTTTCACCGCTGGGTTCTAGTAAAAAATTTAATCAGGAACACATCATGTTTTTAGCTGTGGCCTTCTGTAAGGTTACCTATTCTAATTCCAAAGTCAATCTTTGTACCTTCAACGAGGCCTTTACAGGTACTAGTTGACGTGAAAACCGAAAAGAAATGTAAATAGAAGTGAGCATTACTTATCATCGCATATGTCTGCAAATATACCTAAGCAGAAGGGAAAAAAACTTGACTCTACACCTGTTTGGGAAATTGGGACAGCTGAAGAAGAAGAAGAACATGCATCAAAACACGGAAGCTCTTATATACTTACTCATTATTATCCTTTTTTTCACATAGGGGCAACTTATGGGCAATGCGCATTAAGGCAAAGGTGTAGACCATTGATTCCCAAAGTGGTCCAGGTGGACCCCCAGGGGCCCACGGGAGACTCCACGGGGGTCTACGTTGGCGACCCCCGTCTACGAAAATTTATCTGGTTTCGATGGTGAAGAACCAAATGTTGGCTTGACTTCACATATCAATGTAGGCAGATAATATTTTAAGAAGATCAGTGACTGTTACTTGTAAAAACTTGCATACTTAATTAATTACAGCACAATCAATTCATTAACTAACCAATCAATTCTCATTTTTTTTTCGAAAACTTAATTCGTTGTCGCAACTCAGCCGCAACCTAACATTCCATAGTTAGGTTTAATCTTCACATTTTTTTATCTGGTTTGGGAATATGGTAGAAATGTAGCTACAGGGGGTTCACCGGAACCAGCAAAATTTTGAAAGTGGTCTATGAGAAAAAAAGTTTGGGAACCTCTGGTGTAGACGAAATGATGAAAAGATATGTACTTGAGGTTCCAGAGTGTGAAGAAACGTTAGGCTACGAACGTTCGGCTTCCCTTACGCGATTTTCTATAGAAATCAGAGCATCTAAGCTCACTCACATTGATTCATGGAAGATTTTAAAAAGCTGCTGTTAAAAAGTAGCTCCTTTTAAGAATTTTATTTATTTATTTAATGCTTAATGTACTACCATAAAGTGTACACAGCTACCATTAAGCGGACTTAATGCCATTAGGCATTTTCTGCCAGTCAACCTTCGAATTTTGGGTGATTTCGAAAGGTAGGCTGCTGGGAATCGGCTTATATGGACCCTTCGCCACTGCTGGGTAGGTAGGTATGTGATTTCAATTCTGTTGTATATTTTATTTTTGTTCGGCGAATAGGGAGGTGGACAAAAAATTTTCAACATCCCATGTAGGCTATTTCAAATATTGGACACTTATTTTTTCCTTTTAGCGTTCTGTATCTCAAAAGGAAAAACGAACCCCTTCTACTTTCTTCTTTGTCCTCTCTCTTCATTGCCCTTTTTCTCAGGAACACGTAGAGATATCAAGCTAAAATTTATATTGGGTCTACGATCTCTTTCAGCTTTGAAAAAATCTGACGTAAGTCAACGAGACCAAAAATAAGATCGTTTATGTCGCATATGCAATTTCAATGGTATATACTTCCCGTTCATCTCTAGAATCATGAAATTTGCCAGGAAGTCATGTCTTGCAGCAAGTGTAAAAGAACAAACCGGAAAAGGGATGGAATCCAAAATTAGAGGTACGGAGACCTGAAATCTTTAAGACACATGATTAATTTAATAGAAAAAATCTAACGTAATAGAAAAAATGTAACGTAATATAGTTATTCAAAAAATGTTAATCTCAAAGACTTTGAATATATTTAACGTAAATATGTATTCAAGGATTTTATAAACAAATCATAGAAATTGATATTCCAACCATAATAAGCAAAAGAATATAATATATTTACAAAATAATTGTTAATTTGAATACTAATTTATTATTTTATTTTTATTTTCTGTGTACAGACTCGCTCGGCAAAATTCACGCCCGTATGTATCCACTCATTCCATACTGGTTCTTGAATAATGTCGAGCGAATAAACTGACGCTGTTTATTTCATTGTGTTAAATGCATGTACCTACATATTATTATATGTCTATCATATTATTTTTGAGATGACGATACGGATCTATAGTGTAAAGAAAAACCAATTATGGTTTATAGTGCACGGCCAAAAATTACATTTTAGTTTTGGAAATGTTGTACAGTAAGCTCCCATTCAAGCTATACATTTACACTACGAAAACCGCCGCTATTACGAGCGGCATAAGTACGGTCCAAAGGTCAAACAGTATAGCTTGATAAGGAGCCCACTGTTCGTCTTATAATAAAAAAAAAAAATGTATCTTATTTATTTATAGGGATAAGTGAACTCGAGGGTTTCCACCTATCCCTAGCAGTAGATCGAAGTGTATTTTTTTCCACCTACCAGGCCATTAAGTGAAGCATGCAGGTGTAACATTCAATGGTTCATGTCAACCTGCTTACTTTGTGTTCTGTTCGCGACAATGTAGTCACGATCATCGCGCCATTCTCACGACAAAAGGCACCTCGTTGACAAATTGCCGCGATGACCTGTCAAGTCGTAAATATAATAAAAAGTGCAGCCTTTTGTTACTTTTAGTTTAAAATACTCGTACGTTGGTAAAAGGCGGTAACTAGTAATGTTTTCAATAGGACATGCGTCGGAACCCTTTTAGGATAACAGATAGAAAAGAAATGCAAATTGGCAATATCATTATTTATTTCTTACGATGCACTAGTAAATGCATTTTGTCATTGAATCGTTAGTAGGTATAAAGAACAAAGAAATGTTTTTTATATACAACTATGTCGGCAATCAAGCATACTGACCACCCGATGGTAAGTGGTAACAGTTTATGTGATTCTTGTGAGATTCACAGCAAATCTGCAACCCCCACAAGAACCACAGTGTATGTTGTCAAGTTGTGACATATAAGATAATAATTATGTATTGTCACGGTACCTTCACCGCCATATCTTATCCGTCAAACCTGAACACAGCAATGCAAGCACTGCGGCTTTCCGGCAGAAATAGATAACACGGAGGTACGTGAATTTTGGAAAAAATTAAAAGTTGCCTCTTTATTACTTAAAGCTGGAACGTTTCTTTCTCACAATTTAAACTATCTTCAGACTGAAAGCTAAATAGAAATACTGTGACTATTTAAAAAGAAGCTGTTGATTCTTAATCGTTTTTTAAAATTAAGTTCTAACCAAAGCCTGCAATTTTAGTGTGAGTATTCAGAAATAAATTCAAAACGGGTCTCAAAATATTCGTCCATCATCTCTATATAATTAATCTATACAATTATCTATATAATTATCTAATAATTATCTATACAATTACAATACATTTAATAACAATTTCCAAATTCACTAGCAACTCCAGAGCAATAATGGTCTAAGCTATGCGTATAATGGGTGGCTTAGCAGCTCCACTCCCTAGCTGTATGTATTACGAATATCTGAACAAATCTCTTTGTGCGGAAGCTAGGGACATCAACAGTGAAAGGGTAAAGATCCAGTCTACGTCTGATTTCTGGATGATGGAAAGGGGATGGTGTAATGATGAGTATTGATAAGCTATTGTGTTCTGACAGCGGTAAGATCCTCTTTAGTTGAGGAGTCCAGATGAACCTCCTTCCACCTGCAGCTTTACATTCGGCAAAGAAAGAGTTTGACATGGAACTAAAAAGTGATTCACGCGGTAAAATTAGATTGGTAGTAAATGATAGCGTGTTATTGAAACTATTGTCAC
Source organism: Schoenobius gigantellus (assembly GCA_963935595.1). Lineage (NCBI taxonomy): Eukaryota > Metazoa > Arthropoda > Insecta > Lepidoptera > Crambidae > Schoenobius > Schoenobius gigantellus. The sequence continues at coordinate 37,990,260 of OZ012549.1, forward strand.
TTACTCCACTGCGGTGACGTCATTATGACTTACATCATTGGTGATGCCGGACACACGCACCAGGGTATTCTATGGACAATTTCTCTAATTACCTTAATTACCATACCTTTATATTTATTTCGTATGTTCATTGACAATAAAACAAAATATTTTTTAGGTCACAGCTCTTCTATTTGACTTCTTATTATTTTAAAAAGGTTTGGTATCTTAATAACATGCGAAAATCACATATTTTTTTTTATTATGTCACTTTCGTTACTCTTATACACTAATAACATATCTGAACTAAACAAAAAAGGCATCCTACTAGTAATATAACATCAAAAATAATCAAGTGCACCATGATAAAACTCCAGCCACAATCTCTACATTAGATTACAACATGTTCTAAACACAAATATACCTAACTATTATTTCGTGGCTAGCTTGTAACTATTCTAAGCCGCCACAGAAAACAATGGCGGAAAAATAATTGTAAATTGTGAAAATAAACTCTTGTAAATTGTTATATAAAAAAGGAGACCTTCCGAGTTTCTTGCTTGTTCTTCTCGTGAAGGCTCTATCAATTTCCGAACAGGTGTAGAGACAACATTTTTTGCTTTTCTGCTTGTATTTGTAGACATCTCGGGATGGATGCACATACAACGTGGAAGATTTCTTCATGGAAGAGACACATAAAGAACCATAATTCGTGGTGGCCATAACACCACCACGCTGACTTAATGCAGATTGGTGGATAGAAATAGTTGCAATAGCAAACGGGAGCTACGGCGAATCGTGCTTTCAAAAACACGGAGGAACTCGAGAACACAAAGTTTTGGTCACCCACCGGCGGCGGAGTTCCTGAGGGTGGTTAGCTGGGTATGGGGTTTTTACCCGAGTCCTACGGCATATCCAAGGGGTGGCCTTGTCAGCTTCAGTCCCTTGTGAATCGTAAAGAGATTTCCTCACCCTAAAAAAGGGTCCAATCCATGTTATCTTGAAACCAAAGCGTTCGAATCACTCGCCACCTCAAATTTGTCACGAATGTCAAAACATTAGGTACATAGTCTGTTGGTATATATCTAGTTTGATAATTGTCGATAAACGTTCGCTAATCGACCGAAATGAAGATCAGAAAACAAACAAACTTAAGTAAGAATTGAGTAACACCAAACTTCATAAGAGATATGACAATTGGTTAGTACATTGAGTTGGCTCTGGGTAAATAGCCGTGTTCTGACCAAGTTAACGTTAGCATGTTAAAAATTCTTAGTCCAATAATTCCTAAATGACGCACACGCTTACACAGAAATAGCGCAGTTGGACTTTAAAAGAACATTGTAAGGCCACGATAGCTAAACATGGAATTAGTGTCTTAGTATGACAATATTATTAAGGTTTAGATATCTCATCAAAATATATTTAAAAAGATAAACAACTTCAATGCTGTATTTTTTCTGAAATATTCATCTAACTCTATGTATGAATAGAACTTCAAGAACCTAAAATTAAAAGGTTATAAATAAAAAAAATCTTGAACTTGGGTAGGAAATGATGCCTTTTTTTCCAATGACTGTTATACTTTTTGCTAAGTAAGAAATCCTTCAAACTTTAGATAAATAATTCAAATTCAAAAATCTTTATTCAACATAACTTAGGCCTTTACAGGCACTTATTGACGTCAAAGCAAAGAAAAATATTCAAATTTAAAGGGAACATATTAACCTTATATGTGCATACATCCTGAATATACTCAAGATGTCTGCAATTATAAGAAGGAATGAAAAAAAAGGTTGACTCTACACCTGTTCGGAAATTGGAAGAGCCTTCTCAAGAAGAACTGGCAAGAAACTCGAAAGGTCAAAATTTTTTATCTCCTCTATACATTTGTATGTGTAATGAAATTTCCTGTAATTCAGAGACTCAAATATTAGTGACTTTAGATATTTAAAAAAAATGCACCCAAAATATCTCACCTCTGGCTAAATTTGAACCTGCGTCTTTAACATAAAATTATCATATTGACACCATAATCACTTAGCAGCCGATGAATTATCTAACCCAGGCCGACTTATTGTAAAAGTGCAAAAATTGGTGAGCATACCTACATTAAAAAACGTGACATGAAATGAAATTGTGAAGTACAAAAATTCCAAACATCAGCATAAGTAAATATCACAATTTATGAACATTGAATGTAGGCAATGGACCGGTCAAATCTAGATGTATAGAACCGATAAAACAGTAAAGTTAGCAGTACTATGTCAGCAATCGTAGTGTGCGCCTTGTGATTTGATGCGATATACAGTGAAATACACAATGAGAAGTCGAATTGGGCTTAGTGTTGTGCCTTGAGGAACGCCTTCAAGCAACAGCACTAACATTAACATAGGATCTGCTCGCGTATTGCAGATTTTTCCAAATAGTGAGTTAATTAATTGACGAATCATATGCAATTCACATTGTTCAGAAAATTTTTTTTTGCAAATGAAACTTGAAATTTTGGTAAGCGACATGTCTTTATACCAATTCTCATATTTAGAACTTTCTAATTGAATTTTGATAAGAACTCTTGAAAGGATTATATTTTCATAATGTCGCTCCATATATTATTATTAACTATTGAGATAATACAATCCTAGACTACCAACTACAATCAGTTAATGAATGAGTCAATTAATAAAATAAACGTTCACCGGCTCTTTATTAAAATATTATTCCATAACTCAGACTCCATTATTCGGGGCCTTAATAACGGTGATAGAGTTTTATATGATATTCAAAACTTATTCCTTACTATATTTAAAAAAATCTCGGGTTCAAAAAAAGTCGGTTAAAATATACAAAAATTGTGTGCCGAAGCTTACTAGAAAGTAACAGATTATCTGAACCATAATAAATTCATGGGTAGAATCTGCTTGGCTCTACGGCTCCACGGCTGCTTATTGTTTATGACATGTACAAAGGTTTTCACTTATTTGAAAATAGCAAATCCCGAGATTTTGGTTTATTCCACTTTCTGGCTCTAATTTTTCGATATCATTTCGAGAGAGAAGGAGATATTAATATTTTGAATTAACTAATTAAAACGTTGTCGACTGTATGTCTCATATGTACATACGAAATATTTTTTAAAATTTTCAAAGTTAAATATTTTTCATTTTAATAATTAATATCAGAATAGGTGAAAAAGAGCTAATAGTAATTAAGCTCTTAAGCTTTTCTGGTTTATAAGAAAAAACCTACGCGCTGTATAAAATACTTAGATGTCAATATTTGGTTCCTAGATGATTACGTCAGTCTACGGATTGTTTGATTTTATGATTAACAATAGTGGTGACTGGTCACTAGCTAATGCCATGTTAATGTACTTAGTACAAGTGAAACGTGTGGGAAATGCACAGGGCCCTCGGGATTTTTTCGGTAATGATGATTGATTTTATTGCTTTCTCATGATTCAAATCTGTTATAGATTTTGGAAATTTTTACTTCTAATTTATATGAACACGCTCATTATACAATTTAATAACCAGGTTATTAAAACATGACAGTCAAGGGTATAGAAGCGTCATCGAATAATAATATGAATTTTGAGTCTGAAGAGAAACGCTAAAATTGTAATTTTTCGTTTGTATATTTTTATAAGTTTAAAACCAATTCCAATAATATGATATAATATTATTTATTAGGACACACCAATATAAAACTATGAACTGGAACTAAATTAAAAATAAAATAAAATGATATAATTGGGTTTGTTTACTTGTGAGTTAGGCAGATCCATAAACAACGAACACTGTCTGAAACCCAAACGCCTATACGGAAAAATTCAAGACAAAAATCGTCATACCATTATAAAATATTAGACATTCAAATTAGAAGAATTATTAAATCCTCTACCTAGGAGATGTCTGGAGAAATTCTGGGAGGCATTCTTAGACATTTTTTTACATTCGCACAAGCATGTTAAAACTTACAAGAAAGTGTGTAAAAGGGACTCAACCTGACTTTCTGATGAGCGTCATTAATTAGGTTTTTCATTTTCATACTGTACTTATTGATTTAATTACTTTGCAGGAAAATTTAGTGAGCGTGTTTTTTCCCGGCACAGAGAATGCGGCGTTTTCACGAAGCCGCCTAATTAAAATTTGGCCGCACATCCATCGTCATAATAATTTAAGCGTCTGTCCACAATAGACACGGATCTTGTTTGGACATAGTTACTGTTATATAAATAGACGGATTTTTTTAAAAACATAAACAGTATTTAACTACACGTTGACAGTATAGCTGTGGATATTATTTATTTAAATTGTTAACTGAGTCAACGAGCAGAAATAATTTTAAAAGGATTTCGGTTTGGTCGTGCGCGCTGCATGCGTTTTGGTGAGTTAATTTTAGCTTTTATTAAAGTTTTATTCATTCCATTATTTGTATCTATCGATTTTATAAAGGTACTTAAAGTTCATTTAAAATAAATTTAAGTGAATTGCTTTTGCGTTGATGTGTTCGTATTTTGCATTTTTCAAAACTTTGTAGCTATTTTTGAACTTTATTTATTAAAATTTAAGAAGTAAATTTTTATTTAAATTAAAAAAGTGCATTAATACAGCATTAAACTCTATATCTACTTAATATACATTTTGTATCAATTAACCCATCGAGAATTTAACAGAGACATAAGATGTTTGGTGGAAAACAATAATTATTCTTCATAAGTAATGATTAAGGTCAAACTAGTTTACAATCTGATAAAAAGATTAATGTTTTAGCTTTCAGTGTAATGAAATAATAAAGAATTTAACAAAAAAATTACTGTCGACTAAAACGGAATAATGAAGCACAAAATCTCTGTAAAAACCTAAATATCCCTATTTTCGCTCGTGAGTATGTCGAAGTGACAATTGAAGCTGCAATAATCAACTATATTTGCAATGAAATAAGCAACACCCAGTCGATTTTGTGGTTTGACCTAGCTTTTAACCATAATTCTAAATTAAGCTTAGAACATCTAAGAAATTGAGTGTTGAATACATCAATTGTAGAGTATTTATTTAAAATACTATTGAAAAATATTCCCCATGTACAAAGTACATCAGGTTGATAAGCTGTTTTCCAATTTTGTTTAATTAAAATATTTATTCAACATTAATATCTCTGCTTATAGAGAAGCGTTTATTTTTTTTTTTGTAATTATATATTTTTTCCCGCAGATTTAAAGTACAACCATATTCATCAACCAATCAAAATGAACTTGTCAGTAGAATACAAAAATACGCAGTGGAATTTAAGCCGAAGTGCATGTAAGTGAAATTAATGAAATTGTTGACTATTATATTTTTCGTGATATTTAAGACGCCCGACATTATTTTTCAAAATCACTAGCACCATCTTCAGGACTGTTCATGAACGAATATCCCTTAGAATAAAAATACAGATAAATTAACTACTTACTTATTTAAATTAACTACTTAATTAATGTAATCATATCTATGTTAAAAAATTTGCGCGATGTCAGTGAAATATGCGGATATCCCGCAAATCGCTAATATAAATGATGAATAATTTCAGACGAAGAAATCGGTCACTTTCCGCTGATGCACAACCCTGGGCCCGTACTGGTGATCCTCGCCAGTTATCTGCTCTTTGTACTAAAGCTTGGACCCACCTTCATGAGGAAACGAGAAGCCTTCAAATTCACCAGTCTGCTAGCATTATACAACGGTTTTCAAGTGGCGCTCTCTGTTTATTTAGTAGTGATCGTGAGTAAAAACATTATAATAGATACGATTAACGATTAAATTCGTTTCAATTATCCGAGACAGGACTGTGTTCTAAGTTTAGCGTTAAGCGCATTTAGTGAGACAATGCAGAAGCCGTCTTTGTTATTAGTGAAAAAACCGATCTCCCTGAAAAGGATACCTTTGTTTGTCTTTAATAATTTTTTTGTGTAGATTTGGTAGGTCTGTGAATAGGTCATAGGCTTTTTCCCCAAAGTGATAAGGGTGGTTCTCTTCAGAATTTTTCCTCCGGCCTTTTTTATGATTTGGCATCAATAAATACCCCCATTTTTAAGAGCGATATTACTATTTTGAATGGCGTGACGTAGTTCGCTGGCACAGTTTATTAACAGAAACGATATATTTATTTATATATTATTTATGTACATAATTAAGGTACAAAGGCGGACTTAATGGCTGAGGGATTTTCATCCAGTCAACCTAAGGGTGGTGCAGAACAAGGAAATGCGGTAGATGTACCGAGAATGAAACAGCTGATTAAGAATTTTATATTATTATTACATACATTTAACATAAAATTCTACTACAAATAAAATAAAATAATTAAAATAATGTAATATATCTCAAATGCCTACGTGATAATCGCAATGTATGATTGCCGATGCCTAAAAAATCAGTAATGTTGTTCTTCAAAATGCATTCGCAATTTATATATTATATATATATTTTATACTTTTTTTTTGTATAATACGTTCGGGGAAAACAAATTCTTCCGGGGCAATTTTCTGTATCCAAGATATGATCTTGTCAAAAAACGATTTAACTCATAATTTTTACTTATTTTCTATCAACTTACTTATATTTTTTTATTCCATGACAGATGGGAGCGAGTATACTCAAGCGAGGCTTCTTACCAAAAGTGTGTTTAATGCATCAGGAAACTGCTCGAAGTGAAGTGAGTTTTTTGCACAGATTAAAAATTACATTCTCAAATCACCATTAAGGCTACGATTGGCGATAAAAGTACACACGAGAACATACAATCACGGTCACATAACTATTTGAAAAACTCGAAAACTAAAAATGCTAGTTTGATGGAATAAGGTGTGCTCCAAAGATAATCTTGCTTGTTTTTATTTATATCGGAAAATAACAACACGTCTTACATTTTTTTCACATTTTTCATTGATGCTCAGCTCCTATTAGTCGTATTGTGATGTTATATAGCCTTCTTTGATAAATGGACTATCCAACACAAAAATAATTTTTCAATTTGAATCAGTAGTTCCTGAGATTATCGCGTTCAAACAAACAAACAATCAAAGAAACTCTTCAGCTTTATAATATTAGTATAGATTTAGTTTTATTTCTTTGATTGAAGTGTATTTTGTTGTTCATTAAAGCGGTAATATTTCACTATGCTCGCAGTCTAGTTTGCGAGTTTTTTAAATATCTTTACGTGACCATACATTCTAAGTTGTAAGTTATTTTTTTGGAATAAAAGTACTGAATATACATTTTTAGTTTTTTTTTATTTACATCGAGTTAGCTACAGATGTCCATTTTCATTTCATGTTACGGTAAATGACGGTAAGGCTAAAGTGGAAAGTCAATATCACCTGTACTCCGTCAATCCTGGGGGCGAATAAATTAAGAACTCTGATTTGAAATTATTGAAAAACTGAACAGAACTGTCTGATATTTTATTAGCAAAAAGCCTGCAAGTAGTAAACTTACGAGAAATAAAAGTGTATAATACGTTTCAATTGCTATGCCAGACTTAAGCCCCTAACCAAACAAGCGGAGTATACTTGCTTATGACCTAAGCTGTATGTAAAAAAAATCACACCCTATAAATAACAGTTCTTAATTTAGCAGTATTGCAATTTATTAACTCTTAATTTAGCAGTAATAAAATTTATTCCAGTTGCTAGCGATAATCTGGTGGTATTTCGCGGCGAAAGTATCAGAGCTCCTGGATACCGTGTTCTTCATTCTGAGGAAGAAGTACAGCCAAGTGACGTTCCTTCACCTCTACCACCACTCCATTATGATGATAGGCACTTGGGCCGTGCTAAAATACGCGCCCACGCAGACCGTTATGTTCCTGGGCATCACAAACTCAATGGTCCACGTCGTAATGTACACATATTACGGGCTGGCCTCCTTTGGGCCGAGGTTCCAGAGGTATTTGAAGTGGAAGAAGTATATAACGACAATTCAACTCGTGAGTATAAATATAATCTTATAATTATACGTTTTGGTTTATTGGTATTGGGATGATATTGGGCAGTTTTCATTGTTACTGTTGCACGTATTGCACGGATGTGGACACATATAATGACAGGTTTGTGTGGGTTCGAAGTTTTTCAAACCCAGCCGTACCAAGCAAAGGAGCAAGATCTCAGAGCCGACAATTAAGCTGATGGAAGAAAGGCGTGGGATGGGTCTGCAGTCCTCTGAAGATGCTCGTCGGCCACTCAACAAACAGATCTCGAAGTCTCTGACTCGCGACATACGCCGATTTAATACAGAACGTATTAAGAAAGCCATCGAGCGGAACAAGAGCTCCAAAGTGTTCGCAAGAGATCTGTCACTTGGTCAGAGTCTGCTGACGAAGCTGACGCCAGAGGACGGCAGAGTCGTTACGTCTCGACCTGAGCTTATGGCTGAGATTGAACGCTTTTATGGGCAGCTTTACACAACATCGCAGGCACCTGTCATTCAGGCTACAGACCCTAGAGCCAAATTGATCGGCATTACACCGAAGACATCCCGGACGTCAGCCTGTACGAGATTAGTGTGGCTCTCTAACAGCTAAAAAACAACAAGGCACCGGGTGATGATAGAGTTACAGCTGAGCTTTTGAAAGCGGGTGGACTATCAGTCCGGAAAGCGCTGCAGAGGCTATTTAACTCCATCATACTCGAGGGCAATACGCCTAAAGCATGGCACGGGGGTGTGGTGGCACTTTTCTTCAAAAAGGGCGACAGGGCCCAGTTGAAGAACTACAGACCCATCACGCTCCTGAGTCATGTATACAAGCTGTTCTCGAGAGTCATTACGAATCGTCTCGCGCGCAGGTTTGACGACTTCCAGCCTCCTGAACAAGCCGGATTCCGTAAAGGCTATAGTACCATAGACCACATTCATACGCTGCGGCAGGTTATACAGAAGACCGAGGAGTATAATCTGCCACTATGCTTGGCATTTGTGGACCATGAGAAAGCCTTCATAATAAATCAACATAAACGGCGAGTACATGACTCACCTTCGTTTTGCCGATGATATCGTGGTCATGGCTGAGACCGTGGAAGATCTAGACACAATGCTCGAAGACCTCTGTAGAGTGTCCCGACAAGTGGGTCTTAAAATGAACATGGACAAAACCAAAATTATGGTGAATTCCCATGTAGTACCCACTCCTGTGAAGGTTGGCGGCTCTACACTGGAAGTTGTTGACGAATATGTTTACCTGGGACAAATAGTCCAGCTCGGTAAATCCAACTTCCAGAAAGAGGTAAATCGACGAATCCAACTCGGCTGGGCAGCGTTCGGGAAGCTACGCAGCATATTCTCGGCCAATCTACCGCAGTGTCTTAAGACGAAAGTCTTCAATTCGTGCGTGTTGCCAGTGATGACGTACGGAACTGAGACGTGGCCGTTTACAATGGGTCTCATCAAAAGGCTCAATGTCACTCAAAGGGCAATGGAGAGGGCTATGCTCGGGGTTTCTGTACGCGATCGCATCAGAAATGAAGAGATCCGTAGAAGAACTAGTGTCGCCGACATAGCCCAAAGAATTGCAAACCTTAAGTGGCAGTGGGCAGGACACATAGCTCGCAGGACTGACGGCCGTTGGGGCGAAAAGGTCCTTGAGTGGCGGCCGCGTACCGGGAGACGCACAAGGTTGACCGACGATCTGGTGAAGGTCGCGGGAAGCCACTAGATGCGGGAGGCGCAGGACCGATCGGTTTGGAGATCCCTGGGGGAGGCCTTTGTCCAGCAGTGCGCGTCTCTTGGCTGAAATGATGATGATATTGTTTAAAGAGTTTTTGTAAAGTTTGTTTATTTGTTTGACTTTAATGAGTGCCTGATAACATTTTGTTGAATAAAGATTTTTGAGTTTGAGTACAAACCAGGGACCGGACCCGGTTTCCGTTATGGCCGGTAACCTTAGGGTTTTGATCGGGTATTTTATAACGCTGGGTTTTCAAACCCTTTGCCTTGCGGTAAGCTTTCAAGCGGCTTACCGGTTTACACATTAATCCCTTCGATTGAATTAATTCGGGTTACCGCTTACCGATATCAAAAACCCCCAAATGGGTTACCGTTCTAAGCGCTGATTAATTTGTACAAGTTATTTTAGACCTTACGTATATCGCGTGTAGATTGCTTTTGCACCGCATATATGCCGCAGGTCGTGAACGAACTCCAGCGTTATTGCGCCCGCAGTGCTACTTCAATCGCTCGGTGTGCGTGGGGCTTAGAGCATTCATACGGGAGACGGCAAGGCTGGGCGAACCCCTCTGCCAATTTACGCTGACCATATGACCATACACGTTATATAAAACTAGTTGACGCGCGGCCGCTGCCATTTGATGTCGTTTTCGTGTCGCACTAAGAGCTCCAAAAAAATGGTTAATTGTGCAGTTTCCTCTTGCAAAAGGTGATCCAGCTACTCAAATCTTCGAGATTATGACGTTTCCTATCACATTTAAGTATAAAATATACATTACCTTGTTTCATTTGTTTACAATTTTGAAGTATTTTTTATGCCGTTACGATAGAAAAATACAATGGTACGATGGTAGCTTAACACAATACACGGGCATTATATTATCTGTGACACGGGCATTATTGCTTAGTGCTGGGACAACGTGAGTGAATGATGCTGATTCATGTTTTTATTTATCATTCATTCACTCCGGGTTTGTTTAACCAGATATAAGATTAAAATAGAAATTCACGTGTAATATAATAGAACAAAAAAATATCAAGAAAATATTATATTATTACCTATTATATTGCTCAACTTTGCTTTGTAGTTTAAAAAATATTTTTCTATACAATATACTTTTTTTTCTTTATTTAATGGCCATACACCTCATGGTTAAGTCGGCCATACAATATACATTTACTCTAAACAATTTTTCGACTGCGTCTCACTTGATTTTAAGCCTATTAAATAATCTATATTGGTATTTTACAAAATGCAATGTAAGTTTACTCCAGCTAGAAAAATGTCAATAACGTCCTCTAAATATGTTGTAGTTGAGGTCATAAGTACAAAAAAAATAATTATTTTTTTGTACTTATAGTTTTTTGTTTAAAAGGCTGAAAATATGCAAAATGTTCATAAACTTTTAAGTATATTTTATTCAACTGTACTTCTATTTAATTTTACACGTTGACTGCCAGACAGCATACAAAATATAAAAACTATTCTTTGCGATCACCGTTAACCGCGTTTTCGTTTCGTTTCCGCGTTGCATTGCGATTTCATGCCACCTGCTTTATGCAGCAAGTTGTTGGGGACATCAGTAAAGAGCACAAAGCAAGTGATTGTCGTCATTGTCGTCGTCAGAGAAAATTATAATAATGCAACATCATTGTTAAAATCACAAAATAAAGCTTTTTCTTCTTATTTTAGTGGCTTTGAAGTTTGTACGGGCAATGTAAACAAAAACACTTTCAACGTTACGTTATGACAAATGAATAACATATAACATGTCTTACTATATGTAAATAAAAACTTTTATAGTAGTAAACATCTACTAAGCTACAATGGTAGAATTACGTGTAGCAACGAATTTTATGTTTACTTTAACTCACATTTTTTGGTGCAACTTAAAGGAAAATGCCCGATATCGTCCCAAGCGTTATAACACGTTGGGCCCTATCACAAATGAAAGGTTTTCTAAAATACTAATTTTGTTTGTATGGCAGTAAGTTGCTATCTCGTGCTTTTTACTTGCACGAGATAGCAAATTTCTACCATACGAGCAAAGCTAAACGAAAAAGTGCCTACCTATTAAACATGTTTATAACTATGTAGGTAGATATATAATAAAATCAGAAATTAGTTCTTGGTAGTAACAATTCTCACGTAAAACATCTAAGACATTCCCGGTATCCCCGCACCCTCCCACTGCACCCCACGCTAACTTGTTTCGACGGGTTCAGATAGAAGCGTAGCGCAAGTCAAGTCACACTAGTCATTGTTTTGATCGCACTCCGGAGTGTCGTTCTGTTACATTTATATAGTGTGTGGTATTCTACTAGTCAAGCCCTTTCATTTGATACCCATATTAAGAGAGTTGTGAAAAAATACGTAATCCACCATTTTGTGGCGGCGGCCATCTTGGATCGATAGTCATCAAACATAGCATCCCCGAGAGCTGATAAAAATTATGATTACGCATCGGAGCGCTTACTGTCTTTTGTCGTTCTTTAACTGAAAATATAAATTCCCCCCCCCCCCCCCCCCATCAAAACATTATACCTATGCCTATGACTGATAATATATATTTATTTCAGTCGATTAGCTAAATAGCAAGTGAAATTGCTGCATTTGACACAAAAAACTAATTAAAGCATTTTAATAATAATTAGCAGGCCTCGCTTTGTACTAATTTAAGAAACCCTGTCTTCATTGTATTTTTATTAACTCTAGCCGAACAGGGTATAGTAATAAAAATACAATTTATTGTAACATTTCAATCATTCACTCACGACGACCCAAATAGTTACTCATTCTTTGTGTCACATCACTAGGGACATTAATTCTTTGTGGTGGGGATTGCGTAGATACACGTTAATTTGTCGATGTGTGTGTGTTTCTTCATTGTAGGGTAATATTTTCATAGTGTGTGTTCGTAAACATTTTCGTAGTGTGCGTAGCGTGTTTACCTCGCCTCCCGCAAAAAGTGGCAGAAAAATGTATACTGCGATTTGTTGCGTACCGCATCCATAGGTTAAATGATCTAAGGCGTGGGGGAAAGGGTTACCCTAACCCGAACAGTAAGCGGTTAAGCGCATAAACTCTGAAAACCTTTAAGATTAGGTAAGCGGTAAATTATTATCGTGGGTGGTAACCCCTATTTTACGGGTTATCGTTATTGTTGGGAAACCTGTTGAACGGCTTACCGGGCCCACTGGGTCACCATACGAATGGGTTACCCTTTCGAACGACTTAAGCAAATGAACGGGTTTTCCGGTCCCTGGTACAAACTCAGTCATTGGTTGAAGATTTAAGTTCTGTTTCACCACCTGCATTATCCGTAATAACTGTTACGTAAATTTAAGATCTGGAGTTTCCCTTTGTAGATAAAAAATGTTAGTTAGTTTTATCCTCACCTAAAATGGTAAAAAGGCGCTCATGTTATCTTGCCTTTACTGTTTAAAATTATGACGTCTAATTATATAAATACGTTTTGGTTTACTTTAAATATTAATTAAACTAAAAAATATCATTTAAATCACACACAATATAAATATTCAACTGAGTGTAGGTTTTATAAATAAAAGGATGCATATAAAGATAGTACAATTGCTATAAGCACACAAACTTAAATCAAATTAATAATCAGATCACGTCAGTTTACCAAAAAAATGAAAAAGTAAATTCAGCTTGGAGCGTCGCAGGGCTGTGGACTCGGCACTGGCCTTCTAATCGGGAGGTGCGCGGTTCGATCCTGCCATGTACCAATGTGTTTTTCGTTTATCGAATTTCATATGTACATACGATGCTCTTACGGTGAAGGAAAACATCGTGAGGCAACCTAAGCTACATACATCTGCGAAGAAATTCAAAGGTGTATGTTAAGTCGACCAATCCGCACTGGGCCAGCGTGGTTGACTAAGTAAACACTCTAATTTAGGGCAGGCTCGAGCTCCTCGGTGGGAATGTATATGAGCTGTGACGAAGATGACTGTAAATGTCATTTAAAAGCTACTGGCACAGCGGAGAATTCAAAACGAAGACGTACCGAAAGCTTGCTACGTATGTAATGACAACTTTGCTTTGTTCCAGATACAATTCGTGAGTCAAATCATCGGATTTGTGTATGCGGTAAAAACATGCGACTGCCCGCCCACCAAAGGCCTTTCAGTGTTTATTGCTTTTAACGTGGTTGTGTTTCTTCTACTCTTCCTGAATTTCTACAAACAGACATACAAAGGCCGAAAGACCACCCAGAAGACCAATGGAGTAATTGCAAACCATTCTCTTATTCAACACGAAAAGCTGCATTGAAAATAAAAGTACCTTTTAAATGTTAGTAAATAAAAATATAAGTAATAAAAGAGTAATTATTTGCTCAGTTGAATGTGCCATAACAATTATAATAATTACTGTAAATATTAACTTTGAAGTCGATAAATCTTGGACTATTGACATGAGCGTTTGTGATCGTAAATATTCTCGAGAGTTACATGCTTGCTTTGTGTTTAGTTGGCGCAAACAGTTTTGTTGTTTCTTTTGTACGTTGACAATGGATTTACTTAGAAGTATTCGCTTAAAAATACTTTTAACAAATTATGATATAATATTATATTATATTGGAACAAATGGAGATGACTGGATAAGGCGAATTCTGCGCCTTTAGTGAAACATTTTATTTAAAGGTTTCATCAGCATAATAGTACAAAAGACATAGATAGTCCTAGGATTTCTCTTTCTGGAATCTTCATCCGAAGAAGATGCAGTGATCGATTTGCTTGCAATAAGCCTCCATATTCATAATCGGCGGAACGAAATCACAAGCAATAGCAATATATATTGGGGTCCTTGTAGGGTGTTAGATTTGCAAATCTGATAGAAACCATAGTATGTACTATTGGCGATTGTGGCCATCAGGTGGTTTAAAGAAAATTCGGAACACACGTCTCACCGCTCACTTCCTACTCGTAGATATCGCAAGAGTCGAGTTAGTGAGATGATTGCGAAGAGATGGAAAAGTAGTAACAAAACCTGATAACAACCCGACAATGCAATGTAACGCATAGCAGCGGTGATGGCTGAAAATCAACTATGTCCTGTGACATTGACGTCGCCGGGCCTTGAGTCTTTGCTTGCTGCAGCACGCAAACAAAATGACGTTATGTGTATGTAAAGCTTGTATCTGTTAATGGGTTGAAGTGACGTAATGATTATATATGATGTGATTATATATACCTTACCCTGATAATATTTCATACCGTCATCCCTCCCCATTCCTCCATATTTTATGATAAGTCGTTTACAGTTAGGTCCTTCAAACTGTGGAACTCCCTACCCGAAGCCATCAGACATGCGCCATCGCATGATACATTCAAGCTTGCTATAAAAAAACATTTACTTAAAGAAATATCACCAGCTCCTTAATACGTTATGTATTATATGTAGTGTATTTATTGAATATGTGCAGTTTATGTGTTTTATTATCAAAGTATATATTTAGGTTAAATTTTAATTAGGTTTCAATAATATTTAATATTTTACCCGTCATATAGTCTGAAGTTCAAGCTTTTCTCTACCCATCGGTTGCCTGTTAGAGTTTGCTGCTGTGGCAATAAGACTGTTGTTTGTTTGTTCCATCATATTTTTTTTATATATCTTAAGCGATAAGTATATATGTGTGTAACAAGGTCCCATCAAAAACTCTACAATATGTTTAACATGCTACAAAGACTCGAACCTCATTCTCCGTCCAAAGTTGTGATAGCTTGTGTAGAGCCTCGTCGATTATTTTAGTTAACTTCGTTCGACAAAACACTTAGTAACAGTAAATCTTTATTGACAAACAATTTTATCTGACTTTATTTAACATACATTTTATTAACAAAGATAATTATTTTGTGTGTTACCAATCACGTAACACAAAGAAAGAAATGTGTGTTAAACAGAGAAGACATTACCTTACAGTACATTACAGTCTTTTGTTGTTCCGTACTTTGGCTGTGAAAAGTTATTAAGCTCCAGGTCCCAATTGAATGAAATTTAGGAATACCTACATTAAGTTATGCTATGCCCTCTTAATCACTGGAAATTAAGGCTTCTAGGCTTACAGACGATGAAGTTACAGGGCAGTCGAAGATGTCCTGTCATGAAGATGTCCTACGGGGCCACTGCCGTACACCCGTTCTTATTTTGTATCATATGATAATAGTATTTTTATCATTAGATTTTATCCCTACGGACCGACTATACCCCTGGCAGTACCCCTGGAGGTAGGGTTGGACTTAACTATACCACCATTTACCAGATAACAGCGTATGATTTTAAATTATCATGATTTTTATTAGCGCTGACTCTCGTGTCCTGAGCTTAACATATTTCTCACGACACGGCCCGATGTTGGTAATTATTTACGCTTGTACTATTTATGTTTGTATGCAAAACTTATAATGATTAAATGCGTTTTTATGGTTTCTTAAACGCGAATTAAGCCTTTAAAGCTAATTTGCCTAATGCGTTAATTGAAAGAAATAAAGGAATAATAAAGGAACAAATTATTTAAATTTGATAAAAGAAATTTGTGTTTAGGAAGAGAACCGTGTTTATGATGATAGCGTCCCTTAATATCTTTTTATTATTACCAATGACCTTTAAAATAGAAATTGATTAAAAAAGATAAATTTATACAAAAAATACGCGTAAATCATAGTAAGGGGCAAGTAGTTGGTCACGGTAAATTTGAATTAAGAAGTAGCATTAATTTGCTAGCGTGTTGTCGGTGATAATGTACGGAACTTAAGATATGGCTGCTTGCAATGGGTCTCATAAAAAGGCCACTCAAGGTCACCCAAAGGACAATGGAGAGGACAATGCTCGGGGTTTCTCTTCGCGATTGCATCAGAAATAATAAGATCCGCAGAACGACTATACTCACGGACATAGACCAAAGAATCGCAAGCCTTAAGTGGCAGGACATATCGCACGCAATACTGACGGCCGTTGGGGCGGCGGTGGAAGGTCCTCGAGTGGCTGCCGCATACTGGGCGACGAGGCGTTGATAGGCCCTCCAACGAGTGAGCCGACGATCTGGTGAAGGTCGCGGGAAGCCGCTGGATGCAGGAGACGCTGGACCGATCGTTTTAGAGATCCCTGGAGGTGGCCTATGTCCAACAGTGGGCGTCTCTTTGCTGAAGTGATGATGATGATTGAATTGCTAGTTGATCTATTTAATAGCTTAAAATAAAATTATGGATAATCAAAACATATACGTTGTGCAGACTTCTGTGGATCGGACTGGCAGTATATATTGTGCGTAGACCGGATAGGATGTAGACACTCTTCACCATGAATTTTTTATTACTTATACTCTTCCTTCCCGGGATTTAATCATTCTAGTCGGCAACCAAAACGTCGTAGATATATTGATTTTCTTTCTTACTTATCCAGCATCTTATATTAAAACAATGACTTATCAAGCAGAATCTCGCGCGTTCTTATCTCACGTAAAGAAACAATGGGGCTATAACCAATAAAGATTAGGAATTTACCTAGATTCCAACATTCGCAAGCTTAAGGTGGTCTTAACCTTTCCAACTTTTTCTGGTAACGAGTAAATTGAGTTCACATACTGTTTAATATTCGATAATGATCATATATTCCGTATTGTCTAAAATAAAACTCCCGCGTTGTCCAAAACCCTGGTCAAGTCTTGGTGTGTAATAATGATATTAGAGTATCATAACGATTTTTGTATGATATTGTTTTTTATAGTTGATTTCTATTCAATACTTAGTTTAAAGTAATAAGTAGAGAGCTCAATTGAACGTCTCTTACTTCGCAATACTTACTTTAAATTTGGCACCGACTTCAATATGTAGGTAAGCTTTCAATATAGAAGAGCTCTATCGAATACAAAAAGAATTTCAACAATCGGTCCACAATTGGCGGGGTAATCGTGTAACATACACAAAAAAAAACACGCATCGAATTGAAAACCTCCTCCTTTTTTGAAGTCAGTTAAAAACGCGATATAAACATCAATTAAATTTATAGAATAAAGTTCATACATTTTTGCAGCAGTGAATTTTAAATGAAACTGTACAGGTGGAAAGTTGAATCACTATACTGATTTTTTAGTCATAAAGAGGAATGGAAAGGTTTGTTGTCATGTCAGCCAAAACACAAGCAATTTTTCTATTTCGGATTTTTCTCTTTACTATAGGATTTTACATAGAAGTTTGAGAATAAAATTAAAAAGACCCACGCGTTGAACAATATGATTGTGAAAGTAAGCTTCGTCATTGGACATCCATAGAAATGGTTTGCGATAGCGTGAATCATCACCAACAAAAATTGAATCTGAAAAAAAAAACAATTTTAAATACATTTTTCCTCAACAATGAACCCTACTGCACTTTACTAAGGTACGATCTACGATTTTACATTTAAAATGCAATTCGCCGTCATTGAATAATTCCCGAACAATAGGATGCTTATTATACAAGGTCCATTAATTTGTTGGTCATATGCTAACAAATGCTTCATGACATTGACACCCTGAATGATTGAGAAAGAGTAATTACAATAACAATATAAGGGACAACAACAAGTTACTAAGGAATTATTCTAGGTAAAATAATTCAACAAAGTTACTGATATGTCTTGCTGATTACAATTTTACAGTGTTCCAGTGTACCAGTCTTTCGATTTTCGAACAGGTGTAGAATTTTTTTTTTTTTATTTTACCTGTATTTGCATATCTTAATTATGACTGGGGTGTATGTACAAACAAGAATTAAATAATCAAAAGTTAACGTTAGTTAGTTAGCCTTTCCATTGGATTCTGACATTAAAAAGAGCTACTTTTAAACAAAGACTTTTGATTTTTAGTAAAAATATATTAGCTGTCAGACATCTCTCGCCGAGACCTACGAATCCAAAAGTCGTAGCTTATCAGACAGGTGAGATAATTATCGGACTTTCTCATCAAGTGCTTAAACTGACCGTGAGTTATTAATAACTTACCAGTTGCAATGACGTCAAATACTTCTTCCACCATAAATACTTAGTCAAGGACGGAATAGATGCCAACCCGTAATACGCGTACATGAGCACGTGTACCAAGGAGTTGACAGTACCGAGGAAGACCAGGGTGTACGTTGGGTCATACTTGATGGAGACCCACGTGTTCCAGAGCATAGCCGAGTGGTGGTAGACGTGAAGGAACGTCACTTGGTTCTGCTTCTTGCGCAGCACGAAGAACACGGTGTCGAGGAGCTCAGTTATTTTGGCGATGAAATAAAGGTAGAAGCCAGTTCTCATCTAGAAAGAAGAAAAATGATGATAGAAAGATGAAAAAGCATACCGAAAACTTCTAATGATGAGTTTTAATAGCTATCCAAGAGACGATAGCATTATCTGTGTGTTCTACTGTCTCTTTAACGGTGTGTGCTCATAGGAACTCTTTGACTTGGTCAAACCGATATCACTATTTTTTCCTCGTTCCATTCGATACCACAGTGAGACTCATTCATATTACCTGGAAGCGACGTTGTGAGTACGGTTCACTTTCACAGCAC
The DNA here is from genome assembly GCA_963935595.1 of Schoenobius gigantellus. Taxonomy (NCBI): domain Eukaryota; kingdom Metazoa; phylum Arthropoda; class Insecta; order Lepidoptera; family Crambidae; genus Schoenobius; species Schoenobius gigantellus. The sequence continues at coordinate 38,009,501 of OZ012549.1, forward strand.
TCATTTCTAACGCCACGAACGTGCCGGCTTTGGAATGAATTGTATGTCTAGGGCTACGATATGTCCATGCTCAAGAGGGGTTTAAAGAGACTATTATACTCAAAGTAGGTTGCGATCTAGCTGTGTCCTCGATATTTGCGAATTCCATGGGCGGCAGTTGGCGCTAACTATCAGGTGGGCCGTCTGCTCATCTGCTACTTTCAGCAATAAAACAAATTGCTTGGATTCACAGTGCAGGTGTCGAATAGATCGAGTTGCAGAGAGCAAAGCTATCAGCCGTACCTGGGACTTACGACCCAGGTGTAGGTTTAAGTAGTTATTTCACAATGCATCAATATTTACCTCCACTACCCTGGCTCCCTCCGCTTAGCCATATTGGATTCAATTCTCCAAATGTCATTATTGTTACGGGCTTTAGTAATGAATTTACGAATTTTCTCAAGAAGATCTTTGAGCAACGTATCTATATATAGATTTGGCCGGCATACCTCTCGCGCCTACTTCTACCAGTTATAAATGAACAAAATATACATTTTTTACATCGTCGTAGGTAAGATCATAGTATCTATTTATTCTAAGCGTGTGACCTTTGAGGATATTATTTTTCATGGTATGGTGAGTTCAATATGCTATTATGAAGGAAAACTCACAGTTTGTATTGATCGATATAGAAACACATCAGAATGGCAAATATACTTATATCAATTTATGATAATAATTTATGATATTACTATATTTAGTGTGACTTACGATTGGTGATATTCTGGTAACATTACACGCTGAGTTCAGGAGCCCGTTGGTTGCCAATAATTGAAAACCCTGTAAGACAAAATCAAGTTTAAAATCTAAATATTTTTGTAAATATTAAATTAAAAACAGGAGGAGCGGATAAGTACAGGATGCTTCATGAAAAGTCTTATAAATATTGGTTGTGTTTTATAGCTATATTAATTCACACATGAACACACAATTCACTGAAAGCATACTCATATTATGTATAATATTTATATTATTGCAGTCTGAAAACCGCAGATACTACGCAGTTTGTCTATTACAGCGTCTACAATCCACTTCATGGTTACACTTTATAAATACGTCAATACTTTTGCAAAGGTACTTACCATATTAAATAGATATATTGAAAATAAAACTTGCGCAGCATTGTAAAGAATGATCAGATTGTTTAGTTTCATTGGACTCTTCTCCTTCATGAAGTTGGGGCCGATTTTCAGCACAAACAGCAGATATGAAGCAGTTATAGCCAGCAGCGGTAGCGGAGAGTCCATAAGAAGATGGTCGTCTTCATATCGGTCTGGAACAAATTAAAGTTTTACGAACTACCTTTTTAAGCGTGACATGACAATCTCAGTGTATTGTTTTATAGAGGGGAGTATTATTTTTCGATTGTAGGATGGTTTATTAATTACACCCTTAATTATCTTTAACGGAGAAGTTTATTTATTATGTACCAAAAATATGCCGATAAGTGTGATAATATAACCCAACAGTCGTGATAGCAAAGCGAATTTAGCAAAGAAAGAATCAAAGGCACAATTAATACATCCAAGAGGATCGAACATGAGACTGCTATGGTTTCCTCAGTTAAAGATTTATGGCACAGCAACACTTTGGTTTTAAATTCAAAATAATTGTTCTTCTGACTGAGGTATCAACGTATAGCAAACTACTGGAGCTAGAATCATGAAATTTGCTCGCTGCAGTTGAAAAAACTCCCCTCTGCTAGCATATCGGGCAGGGTCCCATCAATTGCTAAAGGCTTCTCCCTCAAGAGCACATCATAAGGTTGTTTCTTTGCAGTTTTTCTTAACGAAGAAGTACGTATCAAATCAATCAGTTGGTTATAACGGTGTTTTCTTCTTCGGACTACTGGAACAATCACATCACTCACTAATGTACCAATCACGAGAACCTACATTTTCTCTTGAAATCCCATAGAGAAATTGTATCTTTGAACTGAATAATATTGACGATATCCATTTCAAGCACCGCACAAAACTGCACTTCGTATACGAATCGTGTGAATTTCTTGATCTTGCTCTACTTATTGTGTTTTTATCCAATTGTCATTTGAATTTCATCGATATTCATGAGCCCTTGAGCACAATAGATTGTTGCACGTAATAGACATTATGAGTAAAGGTTTGGGCAATAGTGTCGGTGGAGTTAGTAGGAAAATGCGTAGGGGCATGTTTTTACGCGTAACAGGAAAGTTTAGAGCTTCCATATCACCTGATGGAAAGAACATTAAACATAGAAATGCACTCAATAAGGTATTGAAACGACAAACTACTACAATGGGATGTGTGGATAATAATAGGTTTAAAAACTCCAGAAAATAAGATCTAAATAAATATAATAACAAGTTACATTAAATTAAATCTAATTACAAGTTACATTATATATATGCAAATAAAATATTTACAATAGAAGGACTCATTACCAGAGTCGTGTGCGCGGGTACCTCTATCTTAAGCAATTAGCAGCAGTACTTGTACAGTTGTGTTCCGGTTCGAAGGGTAAGACAGGCAGTGAAAATCGTCGTCTAGAGTTCTTAGATTTGCAAATCTTACAGAAACCACTAGATTTTAGGTGACTGTGGCCACTAGCCATAGGTACATCCTGCTTGTTTCCCCTCTAGCTGTATAAAAAGCACCTCCCTCCACCGCTAGAAGTGGTTCAAGAGGATTGGTTGAATTACCTCTCTGAATGGTGAGGCCAATGCTTTGTGCAAGATAAAGACCAGCCCTCTTATCACACAGTAGTGTCCGACAGACCTAAAGCGATTCCTTTGTAGATAGAATGGGCGCCTGGTCCTCATGGTGCAATGCCAGCGTTTTAAAGGCAAACGGAGCAAATCTGTAATCTTCACTGAAACTAGCATTTATAGCAGCAGCTTAAGTCTCAGCAGCAATAGACGTCACCGATATGCCAGGAAAATGGGATGCTGTACGGGTGTCGACCCCAAGAAGGGCTACTCTTACATTATATCTACGAACCTAAACAAAGTTTTGATATCGAAGTGAGAGCTGTACAATGCTTTGGTGTCGTTCATGACAGCACGCATAAATAAACCTCGATACCTAACTTAATCTTTGCTTACGGCCTTTTGTCGTCATCGCGCACCAAACCGTTGTATTCAACAATGACAGGTGATCCGTCGTAGTCTCTCTTGTCTCAGAAAGTGACAGATGGTGAATAGGGCTATTTCTAAATGCAAACATAATATTGCAAAATATGGTGCTATGCAGCTTTGTAACAGTATTCGAGGAAGGCACTTATTATAACTTTGGCCTTATCCCACCTTATATGCAGTCAGCGCAACACGTTTTCTTCTTCTAATTACTTCTATCATACGTCATCTCAGCACTGACATTCTTCGGAAACAGATACTAATGGCCATTTTCACCAACCTCGTCTTAGCTTAGGGTACACTTAAGTAGAATGCTGTCACATTCTTTTTATCGAAGACAAAAAGTGACAGCATACGTCTTAGGGGCTTCCTAAGCTAAGTTATGCTTGGTGAAATTGGCCACAAGAGTCGTTATTCTAAAGTTTTGTCATTCTATAACAATTATTTATGTCTTGCTAGCATTCTTAATGTGGAATGATCTCCCCCCGCAAGAGTTTTCAAGACGCTACAACATGGAATTCTTCAAACGGCGAGTGAATGTGATCCTTAAACTCAAGGCAGGCAATTTAAAACAATCGGTTAAGAAGTTTTGGAGTTTATCATGGACAAACATCGTGACACCAGATTTCTTAATACTCGTATGCTGGCATAGATATTTACTGATACTCGTATATCGCACATAGATATTTATTTATTTATCATATCATATTGTTAAAATGATGTAGGGACTTACCTTGTGTAAAAGATTGTGCTCGCCACAGGACATCGCTATGTTATTTTTTTTAAGTTCAAATGTTGATGTGGCCAATTTAGCAAGCACACGATAATCTATACCTATAAAATGCTTTGTCCTGAATGACTGACTGACTGACTGACGGATCAACGCACAGCCTAAACCGCTGATCGTAGAGACTTGAAACTTGGAGGGTGTGTTCTTTGTATGATGTAGGCGTCCGTTAAGAAAGAATTTTCCGAAATTCTACCCCTAAGGGGTTGAAAATGGGGGGAAAAGTTTGTATGGGTCATCGTGATTCCGTTCTCGAATCTACTTCAAATTTTGCATAAACTTTCTTTAACAGAATTACTGGAAGACGTGTTTCGTATTTTATTGAAATTCATCCCCAAACGGGGTGAGATGGGGTGATAAACTGATAAAATGTCTAAATCGACATTGATGCCGTTTTCATGGTTTTTCGGGTCGTAGATTACGAAAATAACATCGATTTCAACACCACATACCATCATACCTGGATGGGGTGCAATGGGGTAATAGTTCATTTTAAATAAATAGTTTGAAAAATACCATATAAAATTTTCGAACAATGCTTATGTAGAAAATCAACATGGCGCACGTGAAATTATTTTGACAAGTCTGTCACATAGTGCTCAGAAGAATGATTGTTCTGAGACATAGTGCATAGAAAAATTTAATATTTTCTGGTAATGGCTGTGCCCATCTGGATTTCGCTAACTAAGAAGTTTAGAAGTTTAAATTGTCTTTTTCTTATGTCGTACCGTGGTGGTAAGGCAAAAGGATCAAACCATACAACCAATGTATAAAGTATTTTTAAGACAATATCACGTCACAATAAAATTTGTAGGTTGGTTTAATTCTTGATTAATTTTCACAAAATAGGTACAATTTTTGAAATATTTGAAATATTATAAAGTGAAGATATGCTTTTCAAGGGTAAAGGGGTTTGAAAGGTGTTATATGTTTTTACATTATGACTAAGGAATCAAACTCTTTCATCCATTTAAAACTATTAAAAGTAATAGATGAATATTGATAATAAAAAAATATCTGACTGCAATGATTCTGGGTTACGCGCAGAGGGACGCGACGGGACTCTTGATCCTAATGTGTAAAATGACGGATCATATTTTTTTGGATCCACCCAAGGAACATGGATATCGAACGAAGGACCTAAATAGTAGAACACATTGAACCTAGCCACGTTGACTTGATTTGACATGACTGCCGATAAAGTTCGTTTCCAAACCCAGCAATATGGATATCAAAATATGAAACGCCTTGATGAGCTTAGATCATTTAAAGTTGATGAGTAGAATACCTATGTACCTAGCAACATTGACATAAATTCAACATACCCGTTGCTCAAAAAAGGTGGATAAAAATTCGTTTCCAAACCTAGCAATATGGGTACCAACTGAAAGGTCTCAAAGAGTAGAACATTATGAACTTAGGAAAATTACCCAAAATTAAACATGGCCACCGTTCAAAAAAATAGATAAAAGTTTGTTTTCAAACTCAGCAATATGGGTATCAAATGAAAGGCCCTGAAGAGTAGAGCATTAGGTACCTAGGAAAATCGACCTAAATTCAACATGGCCGCCGCTCAAAAAAAGGATAAAAGTTCGTTTTCAAACCCAGCAACATTAACATAAATTTAACATAGCTGCTGCTCAAAAAAGGTGGACGAAAGTTCATTTCCAAACCCAGCAATATGGGTATCAAATGAAAGGCCTTGATGAGTAGAGAAGAGTACTATGGACCTAGCAATATTGACGTAAATTCGACATGGCCACCGCTCAAAAAAGGTGGATTAAAGTTCGTTTCCAAACCTAGCAATATAGGTATTAAATGAAAGGCCTTGACGAGTAATGCACTATGAACCTCGCACAATGATGAAAATCGCACAAAATTCAATATGGCCGCCGCTCAAAAAAACGGATAAAAGTTCGTTTCCAAACCCAGCAATAAAGTATCAAATGAAAGGCCTTGATCAGTAGAGCACTATGAACGTAGCAACATTGACGTAAATTCAACATGGCCGCCGCTCAAAAAAAACGGATAAAAGTTTCTCTTCAAACCCAGCAATATGGGTATTAAATGAAAGTAGGCCCTGAAGAGTACCTAGAGCATTACGAACCTATGAAAATTTACCTAATTTCGAAATAGCCGCTGCTCAAGAAAGGCAGAATAAAGTTGAATCATTATGGAATAAAATGGAGGAAAACCTAAACACTGTGTTAAGCATTTTGATGGCGAAACGTAGTTCGCGGGCACAGCTAGTCTATACCTATAAAATGCTTTGTCCTGAATTACTGACTGACTAACGGATCAACGCACAGCCTAAACCGCTGATCGTGGAGACTTGAAACTTGGAGGGTGTATTCTTTGTATGACGTAGGCGTCCGTTAAGAAAGGATTTACCGAAATTCTACCCCTAAGGGGGTGAAAATAAGGGGAAAAGTTTGTATGGGACATCGTGATTCCGTTTTCGAATATACTTCAAATTTTGCATAAACTTTCTTTTACAGAATTAATGGAAAACGTGTTCCGTATTTTATTGAAATTCATCCCCAAACGGGGTGAGATGGGGTGATAAACTGATAAAATGTCAAAATCAACATTGATGCCGTTTTCATGGCTTTTCGGGTCGTAGATTACCAAAATAACATCGATTTCAACACCACATACCATCATCCCTGGATGGGGTGCAATGGGGTTGAAGTAGTTCATTTTAAATAAATAGTTTGAAAAATACCATATAAACTTTTCGAACAATGCTTGAAGAAAATCAACATGGCGCACGAAAAATTATTTTGACAAGTCTGTCACATAGTGCAAAGAAAAATTTAATATTTTCTGTTAATGGCTGTGCCCATGGGATTTCGCCAACCAAGAAGTTTAGAAGTTTAAATTGTCTTTTTCTTATGTCGTACCGTGGTGGTAAGGCAAAAGGATCAAGCCATACAACCAATGTATAAAGCATTTTTTATGACAATATCACGTCAAAATAAAATTTGTAGGTTGGTTTAATTCTTAACTAATTTTCACAAAATAGGTACAATTTTTGAAAAATTTGAAATGTTGAAAAGTGAAGATACCCTTTTCAAGGTTAAAGGGGTTTGAAAGGTGTTATATGTTTTTACATTATGACTAAGGAATCAAACTCTTTCATCCATTTAAATCTATTAAAAGTAATAGATGAATATTGATAGTAAAAAAAAATATCTGACTGCAATGATTCTGGGTTACGCGTAGAGGGACGCGACGGGACGATCCTAAATAATCCTAATGTGTAAAATGACGGATCATATTTTTTTTGGATCCACCCAAGGAACATGGATATCGAACGAAGGACCTAAATAGTAGAGCACATTCATTGAACCTAGCCACGTTGACTTAATTCGACATGATTGCCGATGTCCATGTTTTCAGCTGGCTAAAGGGGATCTGCAGCCGTGGTACAGGACCAGCCACTATGCTTTCTGAACCTCTTTTAGCCAGCTGGTCCGCAGCATCATTACCCAACGACCCACTACTGTGTCCTTTAATCCATTGAAGCGTAATTCTGTAATTCTGTTCTGTGAAGCCGTAAGCTCCAATGCTTCATGGCATTCGTTTATATCAAAAAAGGTGGATAAAAATTCGTTTCCAAACCTAGCAATATGGGTATCAAATAAAAGGCCTCAAAGAGTAGAGCATTATGAACTTAGGAAAATTGCCCTAAATTAAACATGACCACCACTCAAAAAAATGAATATATGTTCGTTTTTAAACCCAGCAATATGGGTATCAAATGAAAGGCCTTGAAGAGTAGAGCATTAGGAACCTAGAAAAATCAACCTAAATTCAACATGGCCGCCGCTCAAAAAAAAGGATAACAGTTTGTTTTCAAACCTAGCAATATGGGTGTCAAATGAAAGTCCTTGATGAGTAGAGAAGAGTACTATAGACCTAGCAATATTGACGTAAATACGACATGGCCCCCGCTCAAAAAAGGTGGATTAAAGTTCGTTTCCAAACCTAGCAATATAGGTATTAAATGAAAGGCCTTGAAGAGTAGAGCACTATGAACCTAGGAAAATCGCACACAATTCAATATGGCCGCCGCTCAAAAAAACGGATAAAAGTTCGTTTCCAAACCCAGCAATATGGGTATCAAATGAAAGGTCTTGATCTGTAGAGAACTATGAACGTAGCAACATTGACGTACATTGGAGGAAGAACTAAACACTGTGTTAAGCATATTGATGGCGAAACGTAGTTCGCGGGCACAGCTAGTCACTAATAATATTTGATAACGAATGTGCAATCAGCTTTGTATTTATTTTCACTGTTTTGTTACATGAATTAAAAGTGATTTCCAGGAAACAAATATGCAACTTTTTACACGAAAATGTTTGCAGCGTGACGTTCTCACTTCTCCCAAGTGTGAGTTTGATTTGCGTGAAGAGGATTCCGTGCGAAAATATCGTATTCAGAAACTATTTTTTACTATGTTTTATTCAGAAAGCAGCTTCGCCCACATACTTTCGCACACAAAAGTTTAGATACAACACAAAATTAAAAACATTGTGACGCAGATGTTCCGTATTCGGACTTTTTAGTTATGTTTGCTGGCCGTCAGCCGCATTTTTAAATTACGTTTTGCGTTTGGAATTTGTCAAAAAAAAATGACTGAAATTGTTGTTGATTTATGATTTTGTACAAGAATTTGTAAAACACATTATAATTTTAATACAATGAAGAACCAGTGAGAAATACGGTGTTTTATTTACATATCACATAATCATAAACATTTTTGGTCCTTCGAGCCGGATGGAAAGTACAAAGGTGAGAATATTGATTTAAATGTGACAATAGATATACAAAGATTGCAACAAATATAACAACAGTTATACTACAAAATGACGGAAACAACACAATATAATTCATTAAAAAACACTAGAAGCATAATAAAAGGAAAAGTAACTAGAATTATTAACTACATAACGGATTTAGATACAACCGACAAACAGAAATTGAACATCCACGAAATAAAGTTACGAAGTGCCGACTTATGTACGCAAAAGATGAGAGGAAAGCCGATGAGGAGCGAGCTTTCATGGAGACTAGGTACTACTCTACCCGAGCGCTCATCAACAAACTGCTGGAAAAGAGCGAAGACGTACAAAAGGCGACGGACTATCAAGTTTACCGGATCCCGAGATTGGAACTACCTTCCTTCAGCGGAGACATACGCGAATGGCCTGCCTTCAAAAACATGTTCGAGTGTGCTATGAACGGAGGCAACGTACCGGAGCTGCAACGTCTGCAGTATCTGAAGAGCTGCTTGAGGGGAGAAGCTGCGACATTGATAAGTTCCCTTCTTATTCTCGATGGAAACTTTAGTAAAGCCATGAATATACTGGAAAACAGGTATGAAAACAAAACTATTATTGTCAATTATTATTTGAAGAATTTTATGAGTTTTCCGATACTAAATACGTCAAACATAAAAGAGTTCTTAAATGTATTACAGCAAAGCTTAGATTCACTGATTGCTTTGAACTTACCAGTTCAACATTGGGATGTACTTTTAGTTTATATAATTACTCAAAAACTAGACAATTCTCTTAGGGCGGCATGGGAGTTGACTCGGAAAGAGACTTCAATTCCGACGATAGCGGAACTTTTAGATTTTCTCAAGTTGCGTGCAACAGCATTTGAGCTTATGAATGATAGGACTGATAAATTCTCTCAATCTAAATCAACACCCAAGCTCGCTCACATATCGACGTCTGATAATTGTTATGATACTTGTACCCTCTGTCAAGGGCAACATAATATTGCTAAGTGTGTACAATTTCTTGAAATGCCTGTTGACAAACGGATAAACTATATAAAGTCGAAGTTCTTGTGCTACAATTGTTTACAGCCTTATACAACTAAGCATAAATGTTTGAAAAGATCGTGTTCAACTTGCAATGGTAAGCATCACACCTTAATTCACCTAAATAATCCCCCTCCCAAGCGAGCTAACATTGCTATAGCCGCAGAAACAACAGCTCAAAAACAACAACACATAACGGAGATACAACAGCCGCCGCCGCCACCCCATCACTTCCTGCCACTGCAACAGCAGGCTCAGCAACAACTACCTCAGTCACAGTCGATACAGCAACAGTTGCCACAGCAACAACTGTTACAGCCAGAGCTGTCACATACACGTACTATAGCTAATAATGTACATAAACAAGAACAAAATATACATACTTTCGTAACACCTACAACATTGCACGTGTCTAATACTGGTGATAATCAGATTTTATTGTCCACAGCAGTAATTAACATACAGGATGACCAAGGTATATGGCATTCTGCGCGCGTATTATTGGACTCTGGGAGCGAAGTAAACATAGTTGCTCACAGGCTTGTACAGCGAATGAACAGTAAGCTACACTACGATAATCACTTAATACAGGGCATTGGAGAGTCAGGTAAGCAAACGCAATTATGTATGAAGGCGAACATAGCCTCTCGACTATCTGATTTTACAGCAAATGTTGATTTTATTGTCATGGATAACATAACCGTGCCTCTGCCACACAATTACATAAGCACAAACACATGGAATATGCCGGCGAAGCAATACAAATTACTTGCTGACCCTACATTTTATAGGCCTGGTGAAGTAGACATGCTTATAGGAGCACAGCTTTACTATTCATTGCTATTAGGTAATCAAATCACCCTAGGACCGAACCGACCTGTTCTTGTAGAAACTGTCTTTGGATGGGTAGTATCAGGTAACGTCAGGGAATGCGCATTGGGCACACATAGTAGATACAACGCTCATGTTGCTTTACATAGTATCGATACACCTTCCACGGATGATTTGTTAATAAGATTTTGGTAACAGGAAGAGGTAAGCCCTAAAGCCGTGTTCACACCAGAGCAACAATATTGCGAACAATTATTTCTCGAGACAACAGTTCAAAATGAAACCGGACATTTTGTTGTAGAAATGCCCATACAAAATGAAAGGGTTTATGAGTTAGGTAACTCATTTAATAAGGCATATCGATGTTTGATAAGTCTCGAATCGAAGTTTCAAAAAGATCCCTTGCTCTACACACAGTATAAAGCATTCATAGATGAGTATATAGAGTTAGGTCATGCTGAGTTCATTGATGACTTTCAACACACACAAGTGCCACACTGTTTCTTACCACATTTGGGCATTTTGAGGCCGGAGAGCCGCAGCACCAAGCTGAGGACGGTTTTTAATGCTAGTAGTAAAACTTCATCAGGGTTGTCGCTGAATGATATTTTGCTTGACGGACCGAACATATACAATGACGTACTTGACATAGTACTTAGATTCCGAATGTATAAATATGCGTTTACTTGCGACATAGTTAAGATGTTTAGGACTATCTTCGTGAAAGAAGAGCAGAGGCCGCTGCAAAGAATCTTATGGCGTGAGTCGAAATCGAGTGCTTTGAAATGTATCCAATTACGAACTGTCACATATGGTACAAAATGTGCACCCTACTTAGCCTGTCGCACTCTGAGAATGCTGGCTGAAAAATACAGAGAACAATTTCCAGAAGCCGCGGATATTATAGAGTCGGAGTGTTTCATGGATGACTTCTTGTCAGGAGCGGACACGCTCGAGAACGCGCAACGAGTTTGTAGTCAACTCATCGAAGTGCTGCAAACAGGAAACTTCAAGCTTCACAAATGGACTACTAACAAACCTGAAATACTTGCACAAGCTATACAGACCACTGATGACACTATATACGATTTTACCCCCACTCCTACCTTCGCGGTTCGTGGCAGTGAACGCTGGAGTTCCGCAAGGCTCCGTTCTATCCCCCACATTGTTTCTTCTGCATATCAATGATATGCTTTCCTTGGGAGCTATACATTGCTATGCAGACGACAGTACAGTGCATGGGGGATATCACGGAGCCTCGGGGGCTGCTCGTGGTGATATTGGTAGGGAAAGGCAGAATCTTATCATTGAGCTCAACAGGACGCTGGACCTCGTCTCCGAATGGGGCTCCAACAATCTTGTTGAGTTCAATGCTAAGAAAACACAGGTGTGCGTGTTCTCGGCGAAAAGGTCGCCCTTCCTCCCCCTTCCTTCTCTTCAGGGCACAACCCTTCACACACAGAGCAACATCACCTTGCTCGGAATGAACATTCGCTGCGATCTGAACCCCAGAGACTACATCGAATCCGTTATAACTACTGCCTCACGGAAACTCGGTGTCCTGAACAAGGTGCGTAGGTATTTTGCGCCGGACCAACTATGCTTGTTGTATAAAACTCAGGTTAGGTCTTGCGTGGAATATTGCTCGCACCTTTGGGACGGCTCCGCTCAGTACCTCCTCGATGCTCTGGACAGATTGCAGCGTCGCGCTATTCGCATAATTGGCGATGTAGAGGCAACTAACACCCTCGAGCCTCTACAACTTCGTCGTGACATCGCCTCTCTTAGCGCCTTTTACCGAATGTTCCATGGGGAATGCTCTGAGGAGCTCTTTAACCTTATCCCTCCCTCTCCATTCCTTAACAGAAACACGCGTAAGGGCCTTCGGAGTCATCCGTACACTGTGTCCTCCTTTTCACACCGTACCAAGAAATTCCAAGATTCCTTCTTCTGTCGTTCATCCCACACTTGGAATTCTCTACCTGCGCACGTGTTTCCTCCATCCTACAACATGGGTTCCTTCAAAAGAGGCGTGAAAAAGCATCTTTTGGGCCGGCAAGGGGCGGGCAGGTAGGAGAGTGGATGTCGTCCCTACTCTATCTGTCAACTCATTTGGGCCTCTTTCACCGCTTAACATCAGGCGGGAGGAGGTCATTTGCCGGGCCATCCATAAATAAATAAATAAAAACTCGAGCTGTCAAAACATTAGGTATCAAATGGCTACCAAAAAGCGACACGTTGACTATAGCCATACCAGACCTTAAAGAGATGAAGCTTACCAAAAGAAATGTACTGTCAGCAATAGCGCAAATCTACGATCCCATCGGTATATTAGCGCCGACAGTTATTATAGCAAAGATATTAATGCAATCGATATGGAAAGTTAAGATAGACTGGGACTCTGTCATCCTAGAAGATTTACAAAGAACATGGATGGAATTCCACGAAAACCTTCACAAATTACGAAACATAGAGATCCCCAGATACTACTTCTCTGATATCGTATCTTCGATAACTTTGATAGGTTTCAGTGACGCATCTGCTAAAGCTTATGGAGCTAATGCTTATTTCAGAGCCACATACCCAAACAAACCACCTACCTGCAGTCTTGTCATAGCAAAGACACGAGTCGCACCGATAAAGCCGCAATCTTTGCCACGACTGGAACTCTCTGGATGTTTGTTATTAGCACAGTTGGTCGACAAAGTGAAGAAAGCTTTCAAAGATAAGTTCAAGATACACGATACTGTATTGTTTACAGATTCACAGATTGTATTACACTGGATAAAATCCCCATACAAAAAATATCATACATTTGTGTCTCATAGACTAATGCAAATTATAGAGCTGACTAAATCTGACAATTGGAATTATATAAACACAAACCAAAATCCCTCGGATATACTGACACGCGGTGTGTACCCACAGAATCTTCAGAATAGCTCATTATGGTGGAACGGACCAGAATGGATATGTCAAGATCCTGCTACTTGGCCTATGACGTCACTGCCAGCCATAAGTAACCAAGAGCTACAAATTGAAGTGATACAACCGCGCACTGCTCATGCTGTTACTCAACAAGACACACAAACCGATTTTTATAGTTTCTTTCAGAGGCATTCTAAATTCAATAAACTGACTAGAGTATTAGCCTACATATTTAGATTTATAAATAACACACGGAGTTATACTAAAAATGTGTCTTTTCTTACAACACATGAACTTAAAAAAGCTCACGATTTCATAATTAAAACAATACAGCGTAAACATTTCACTAAAGAGTATCAAGAGTTAACTAGTTTGAAATTTCAGAGCATACAGTCCACACATACCCATACACAAACTAACACAGACTCTATTGGTACTAGCAGTGAACAGCATACTTTATACACATTTAAATCAAGTCCCCTACGAAAGCTTAACCCGTTTCTTGATGACGATGACATAATTCGTACAGGCGGTCGCATACAAAATTCAGACATACCTTATAGCCAAGCTCACCCCATAGTGTTACCCAGTAAAGAACACGTTACTATGCTTATTATAGAACAATTTCACCTGCGTTTATTGCACATAGGCATACAAGGTACACTTTTCGGACTTAGATTAAAATACTGGCCGATTAATGGACGTATGGAGGTAAGAAAGGTCATACATAAATGCGTTCGCTGTGTACGATTCAATGCAGAAGCCTGTGAGCAGCAGATGGCTAGCTTGCCCACTCCAAGAGTTACTTTAACACGAGCTTTTCTGCATGTTGGTGTAGATTTTAGCGGAGCAATTTATATTCGTAACTCGATGCTTCGAAATTGCAAATATACAAAGGGATATATTTGTCTTTTTATCTGCTTGTCAACTAAAGCAATTCACTTAGAGTTAGTTACTGAGTTGTCCTCACAAGCTTTCATTTGCGCTCTGAAGAGATTAATTAGCCGAAGAGTGTTGTACCTCAGGTTATCATAATAAAATATTAGTAATGGCAACACCAATTTGCCCCTCCCGCTCTTCTTGCTTGTACTGACTTGAGTGTAATTAGTCGTAGTCAATTAAAGTGATTTTAATTAATATATTACTTTTATTTCCACACCGAAAGTACAACAAATGGCGTCGAGGCAAAAACGGATAACGCGTGATTAATAAATTTTGCTGAAGACTTTTAGTTAAAAGTGAAAAAAAGGTAAAAAAGAAATCGGCACATTAGGCTTCAGTGTGAAGTGAGTTACAATTTCCTGCCATCGGACATCTTTGATTTATCGCAAGAGTACCAACATTACGAAATTGCGAACCTGTGAAACTTCACGACTGTTATCTTGTAATAAACGTCAATGTCGATGTATCAAAAATTGGTCTGTGATGTCGATATTGGAAGAGTACAGTAGTGACTTATTAGAAAGAAAAACTTCATTTATACAAACTTTAAACAAAGAAAAATTATTAAATTTGTGCACTGAACTTGACATAGTTGTGCAAGCTGATGACACAGTGGACTCCCTGAGAAAAATATTACGTGAACATATTAGGAGTGCAACCATATTGACAAATACATTATACCAGAATAAATCAAAAATGTCTCTTAATTACAATATTGAACCGTTCGATGGAAAGGATTTTGACACATTCGACACGCAATTACAGTGTTTGATAACGCTTAACGACGTTTCGGAGGATAAAAAAGTAGCACTACTTATTACAAAATTAACCCCAAAAGTGTTTGATACACTGTGTCATATTTGTTCTCCAAATAAACCGACAACCAAAACCTTTAAGGAATTGTTGAAAATATTAGAAGAGAGATATACAAAGTCTGTATCTTCTGCACTGGATAGAGTAGACTTTCGCAAATGTAACCAGACTGCAGGTGAATCAATAGAAAATTATATCATTCGACTCAAGAAGTCTGCAAAGAAATGCAACTTCAAGGACTTTGAAGATCAGGTGAAAGAGAAATTCATAGATGGAGTGTCATCATCTTTAATAAAGTTTGAATTACTAAAAAGTAATGAAAAAGGTTTGGACCAATTAATCAATTTGGCCAGAACAGTGGAAAGTGCTTTGCTCCATTCTAAAGAATCATCGTCTGATAAAATCCAGAATAACAGTATGTATCAGGTGAAAAACAAGTATGTTTCTGAAGGTAAGAGATCATATTATAACAACAACAAACAAATGACTAAGTCATTCCAGGACACTAAATTGTTATGTTTCTGTTGTGGCAAGAACAACCATATGAAATTACAGTGTAGGCTTAAGAATAAATATTGTTCAGAGTGCGGGCAACAGGGACACATATTTAGGATGTGTTCAAAGAACCGTAAAATGCGTCTGGTTGATGTTGTTAATGAGTCTGGTGGTATTGAAAACACACAAAAAAATACTGAATTGGATGACGTGGAACATTGTATACATAAACTTTTTCCTGAATCTGATGATACTTATAATATGTATGTGTATATGTCAAATCAAAA
The DNA here is from genome assembly GCA_963935595.1 of Schoenobius gigantellus. Lineage (NCBI taxonomy): Eukaryota > Metazoa > Arthropoda > Insecta > Lepidoptera > Crambidae > Schoenobius > Schoenobius gigantellus. The sequence goes on from OZ012549.1 coordinate 38,025,574, forward strand.
CAAAATACCACCATGCATTTTAAATATAAAAATTGAAAATTTAGTTTTGAATTATGAGCTGGACACGGGTTCGGAAGCCACAACTATCAAGTTAAAGGATGTTGATTCCCTAAATTTAAATAATAAAATTCAAAATTGTAATGTTTGTTTTACAAATTATGACCAGACTACAGCAAAACCATTGGGCATTTTAGAAAATATAAAAATGTCTTTTAATAATGTTGAAAGCTATGTAAATTTATTTGTGGTTGAAAACAATAAGCCTAGAATATTAGGTAGAGATGTCTTAAATAAATTTGGTATGTGGCCGTTGCAATTAAAATCAAATGTAATTCAAGATCCAATTTGCATGATAACAGAAAAATATTCCGAAGTGTTCAGTCCAGGTTGGGGAAATTTTAAGGGTCAGTGTATAACCTTAAAGTTAAAAGATAATGCACAACCGAGATTTTTACCGGTAAGACAAGTTCCGTTTGCTTTAAAACAAAAAGTCAATCTTGAAATTAAAAGATTACTTGAAAATAAACGAATTGAACCAGTAAATTATAGTGCTTGGGGAACACCAGTTGTTCCAATACTCAAAAGCGATGGATCTGTCCGCCTGTGCGGAGACTACAAAGTCACCTTAAATCCTCACTTAGAGATTGACCACTTCCCACTGCCACATATAGAGGACATATTTGACATATTAAAGGATTGTGAATACTATTGTGAGTTAGATTTGAAAGAAGCATACTTACAAGCACCTTTAGATGAAGCTTCGCAAGAACTGACAGTTATTGTAACAGAGGTTGGTACATTCAAATATAAATACTTACCGTTTGGTGTGAACACAGGTCCTGGTTCTTTTCAGCGTTTAATGTCACAAGAACTGGCAGATATACCTAATGTAATAGTGTTCATCGATAATATCTACTTATGTGGAAAAAAATATTCTGATATGTTAATTACTCTTGAACAAGTGTTATCAAAGCTGAAAGACTGTGAATTTAAATTAAAAGCTGAGAAATGTAAATTTTTTCGAAAAAGTCTTGATGTTTTTGGTTATAATATTAGTAAAAATGGTATTCAAATAATTAAAGAAAATATTGCACCGATACTTAACTTACCACCTCCTCAAAATATTACAATGTTGCGTTCTTTTCTTGGAAAAATAAATTATTATGCTAGATTTCTGAAAGATTTAGCCACAATTTTGTATCCTTTATATGAATGTACAAAAAAAGGAAAATTTATATGGTCCGAAAAGTGCCAAGATGCGTTTAATTTAGTTAAAGAGAAACTTTCTTCTGCTGATAACTTAAGTCACTATGACACTAAGCTTCCATTGGTACTCACCTGTGATGCTTCAGCTTATGGTGTAGCTGCGGTGATATCTAATAGGCATACTGATGGTACTATCAAACCTATAGCATTTGCCAGTAAAAAATTAACTGACAGGGAACAAAAGTATTGTACTTTAGATAAGGAAGCATTGGCAGTAGTTTTCGGTGTTACTAAATTTTACAATTACACATATGGTAGACAGTTTGAGTTGGAAACTGACAATACTGCTTTAGTAAGAATATTTGGCCCTAATAAAGCAATACCGAAGATGGCTGCCAAGCGCCTTCAACATTATGCGATATTTTTGTCAGCATTTACATATACAATTAAACATATTAAGACTGATGTAAACCCAGCAGATTATCTTTCTCGCTCACCAGTTATGGATAGCACAGAAATTAATCATTTTTGCAATGAAAATTTGTTTAATATTAATATTAATTATATAAACAGTTCAGACATACAAGCTTTAAACTGGAAAACTATACAAAGCGAAACAAAAAAAGATAAAGTTTTGTCAAAAATATTAATGTACTGCCAGGATGGGTGGCCGGAGACAATGTCTGTATCGAATGATATTGAGATGAAACCTTTTTATCTAAGACGGCATGAAATTAGTGCAGATAGAGATTGCATAATGTGGGGACACCGGATTATTATACCAACTAGTTTAAGACAGACTGTATTAAATGAGTTACATGCAACACATTTTGGTGGCTCTAGAATGATTGACATGGCAAAATCGTATTTTTGGTGGCCAAAGCTGAATGAAGCAATAGAAAATTTAACTAAAGCTTGTACCATTTGCCAGACTAATAGACATAATCCTCCTAGAGCTATACCAAAGTGTTGGCCTATACCACCAGGACCATGGTTTAGAATACATGCGGATTTTCTTGGACCATTGTTTGGCAAAATGTATTTAATTATAGTAGACAGTTTTTCTAAATGGCCAGAAGTTTTTCTTATGAATAATATTGGTTCAACCCTGACAATTTCAAAATTTAAAGAACTTTATGTACGATATGGCTTTCCTGTACACTTGGTTACAGATAATGGCCCATCATTTACGAGCTCAGAATTTCAACAATTTTGTAATATCACAGGGGTGAAACACACATTCACACCACCACATTTCCCTGCAACCAATGGTGCTGCAGAGAGGTTTGTGGAAACTTTTAAAAGCCATATGATAAAAATTGTGGAAAGTGGTAAATCACAAAATTATGCTCTGAGCTTATTTTTGATAGATTATAGAACCACTCCACATCGTAGTATCGGAGCCACGCCTGCTAAGTTAATGATGGGGAGAGATTTAAGAACAAGATTATCTTTATTAAGGCCAGCCCCAATCTACCAAAATTTAGTTGAATCTCAAACCAAACAATTAAAAAATTCTGCAGGTAATAGAAATATTAACATTAATACTGGCAGTAAGGTTATGGTAAAAGATTTCAGAAAAAATAGCAAACAGTGGTCTGAAGGAAGTGTTCTTCAAATTTTAGTGCCAGGCACAACTTATTTGGTAGAGGTGGAGGGTCATGTATGGAAACGGCATGCCAATCAATTACATGTCATATAAATAAAACTAAATATATATATTATAAAATATATAAATAAACATATATATTATACAAAATTTTAACTAAATTATGAGATAAATCTAATGTTACTTTGATGTTTGTAATATGTATTCTTTATTATTTTTGGCAATTGTTGTATGCTAGTATGATTTACCGTTTGGTGTCATTGTAACAAAATTTCTGAGTGGAGGAGAGTGTTGTACCTCAGGTTATCATAATAAAATATTAGTAATGGCAACACCATTTTGCCCCTCCCGCTCTTCTTGCTTGTACTGACTTGAGTGTAATTAGTCGTAGTCAATTAAAGTGATTTTAATTAATATATTACTTTTATTTCCACACCGAAAGTACAACAAAGAGGTTACTGTAGTCATTTGTATTCGGATAATGCTACTAATTTTAAAGGAGCAGCCAATGATTTACATGAATTGTATCAAATGTTTAAAAATGATAGGTCCTATAGCCAGGTAATTGACTATTGTAATATTAACTCGATAGAATGGAAATTCACCATTCCTCTCGCTAGCCACATGGGTGGTATATACGAGGCGGGAATTAAATCTGTCAAAGGATTACTTAAAAGGTATTTAGGTAATGTCAGATTAACTTATGAGTTTTTCTACACTGTTTTAGCGCAGATTGAAGGCATACTGAACTCAAGGCCTTTATGTTCTGTTTTTGACGTTCCGAACAACGATGTTATCGTTTGTTTGACACCTGCTAGTTTTCTGATTGGGTCTCCAATTATAGATCTGCCGGAACCTAATTTAGTAAATAAAATAGAAAATAGATTAAATATGTATCAAAAAATTACTCAAATAAAACAAAAGCTTTGGGTTCAATTTTATAATAACTATTTGAGTGAACTGCAACCAAGAAGCAAGTGGCTGCAAAGAAGGGCCAATTTACAAATTGGGCAAATCATTTTGTTGAAAGATGAAGCAACTCCACCTGCTTGTTGGCCTCTTGGTAAAATAACAGCTGTCAATAGAAATGCTTCTGATAATTTGGTACGGTCAGTAGAAATTAGAACTCAAAAAGGTATTTTTGTGAGACCGATTCATAAAGTTATTCTATTGCCAGTTAATTAGATGTAGTTTTCTGCTATCATAATTTACTTTTTTGTTAAAAAAGGGGCGAGAATGTTCCGTATTCGGACTTTTTAGTTATGTTTGCTGGCCGTCAGCCGCATTTTTAAATTACGTTTTGCGTTTGGAATTTGTCAAAAAAAATGACTGAAATTGTTGTTGATTTATGATTTTGTACAAGAATTTGTAAAACACATTATAATTTTAATACAATGAAGAACCAGTGAGAAATACGGTGTTTTATTTACATATCACATAATCATAAACAGCAGATATACAAAACAGATGGTCTTAATGCTAATAAGCAACCTCTTCCAGGTAACTTTCTCAATACTAACGGAGGATGGGGTCATACTGGAATAGAAGATGAAGGACTATCTAAGGAATTAAAATAAGGAAGTAATTTTGGACTAGATTCCAAAAGTTCCCCAGCGTTGTGCTCTCCCAATGCTCTCCGGGGCATACAGTCGGACGGCATAATTATGCTGGTAAGCAGTATGATATGAAATGAAACGGAAAAACTCAGGGGCGCATTAACATGTATAATTGGCTCACGATTACTAAATTTAAGCAAATTTGGCCGAGGCCTGACGCCTAAGATGGGTGACCAACAATAAGAAACATCGCTAACTGCACTGTGCATCGGATGGTACGTTAAACAGCGTATCCTGCACCTGACCTCGTCCCGATTCTATCGGAGTGTGCGAGTGAAGGAGCACAGAGTGCACTTACGAGTTACTTACGAGTGCGTCGTATGTTTGCGCAGGCACTTGAGCAATAAAATATCTTCTGCGCAGGTACCCAGTCTCTGTTGAGATTGGCCACCGCAATCGGTTAGGTGGATATTATTATTTATTACCTAATCGCCAGGTACTGTAGAGGAAGATGTCAGAGTTTCATTAAGTTTAGCTTTATTGTTGGAATTTTACAAACCGACTTCAAAAAAGGAGGCGGTTCTCAATTCAATGCGTATGTTTTTTTTTGTGTGTATGTAACGTGATTGCTCCGCCAATAATTGTGGATATCTTTTTGTATTTTTGTATTCGATAAAGTATACTCCTGGGGTGGTTCCATTGTCACCAATGTGGGAGCTTATGATGAAAGCACATGAAATTGGAGGGAAACCCTTAAATTTTATAATTATAGGTCCAACGTGTTTCATGTTTTTCCGAAGCTATTTACGTATTTGCGTCTAGTAGTCATGTACTGAGTTGATGATGGAAGGATCTTTAGCATTTGGGAGTTAGAGGTTAGATTTTTAAATACCATATGTACGTATTAAGTGAACTTAATGTCAGCTAAAGATAAACATACAAAAAATAAAAACCGACTTCAAAAACACTGATAAGTTAAAAAAATTCAATATAGAAATGCAATGTTGTCTGTAATAATTCTTATATTCTTTTTAACTTTTCAGTGTTTTTGAAGTCGGTTTTGATTTTTTGTTATTTTTTTTTTGTTAATCGACTTCTAAAAAGGAAGAGGTTCTCAATTCAATGCGTATGTTTCTTGTGTGTATGTTACGCAATTACTCTGCCAATTGAAGACCGAATTTCGAAATTCTTTTTGTATTCGAAAGGGCTCAGTGCTACCGATCTAGTCTCGGAAGGTCACCAGTTCCGGAACAAGTCTTCGAACTTGGAATTCCGGAACAAGTTCCGGAAATAAAAGTTCATTTTGTTCAAAAAAATATTTTTGTATCGTATTTTTTAACGTTTACTATTGAATAATAAGAAAATAGACATGCGAATAATCATATTTCATTAAAAACAATGAGTCACAATAAAGTATATTAGTTAAGACCGGAACAACGAGACTAATTGCCAGTTGCGGAACTGAAATCTCGGTAAAAATAGTCCGAGATTCTGGGATCTCGGACTATTTTTACCAAGATTTCGATTGACAGCGTAAAATCCCTTTAGAAAGATAACTCCTCGGTTGCTAAGCTCTCATGTTGTCAAAACGGTATGTTGACGACGCAAGTTCGAATGCTGTCCGAAGTTTTTCATGTATTAATTTATTTATCTATCAATAAATTTTGAATTTACCCCATTTTATTTAATTTTAATTTTTCACGCACAGTGTCCACAAAAGCGGACTTAATGCCAAAGGCATTCTTTACCAGATAGATAAGAAATGGTAGCAGACAAAATTAAAATAATTTTTATAAAAATTAAAATATCCTACTAATATACAAAATTGTCATGTCACAGTGTTTGTAACCGAACTCCCCTGAAACGGCTTGACCGATTTTTATGAAATGTTTGGTGTACATTCTGGTCTGAGAAAAGGTCGTAAATTATTTTTTTTTACCCCTAGATGATAAGGTTTTTTTTGAAAATTATTATGTCGAAACGTTGTTCGCGGGCACAACTAGTGATACATATAATAATCTCCTAATACACGAACACCCATATTAAAAAAAAACAATGTCTTTCGAATCAACTAAATGATTGCTCAGCTTGAAGGTAAATATATTTACAAGCTTGGTTTTTGAAGTACATATCTTGCAACTGAAATTCTTACTTTTAAGAGGGAGAGCTTCCACAGTACTTCTGTGTACCTTGTACAAAAAAGAGGAATGCATGATGTTGGAGTAATGAGGATAGATAAGTAGCTGATTTGAAGATAAACGCAGGGTTTATCATGAGAGGTGCACAGGTACTGACATTGAGAAATCAAATAACCTAACGTGGTATCGTGGGTGTAGAAAGAATAGCGTGTTTAAAGTGCTCAAGTGCCTATGGTGCTGGATGGGCAACTAGTTATTAGAAGGCTTAGAAACAATGTTTGAGTAGGTACCTAACTAGATCTACATTAAGTTCGAGATAGCACAGATCACCATGTCGATGACAGGAAAAATCAAGGTCTGTATAAATATTAAACGCCTTCGTGGTCTAATGATTGAGACCATCGGGTGTTGATCGGGAGGTCTTACCCCATGGGGGCAGAAGTATTTTTGCTCGGTTTGGTTGGTGGTAGGGCTTCTGAGTCCGCCTGGCTAGCTACCACCGTCATACCTAATTTTGTCGCCATAACAACAATGTCAATAGCATTGTTGTGTTCCGACAATTAGAGGCAAGATAGCCAGCTCCCGAGCTATTGAGGAGTTCAGTTGAAGAAGCCAGGTACTTATCGTCACTTGCCATTAAGGGGGACGATGGCTGAGGCCTCGTTTACGGAGACGCGGGGCGGCCCGCTCAGAATTCAAACATATGGCGTTGTATGATTGCGTTTACGGAGAAGCGATTTTACACGCCTTTGCTTGAAATGGCGCGTTTTTTACGGCCGAGCCCGCGGATGGCACCGCCGCGTCTGTCGGTGTTCCCGTCTCGCATCTCTATGAACAACATCGTATATTGCCATATGTTTGTGTTTACGCGTGCGATTATGAGTGCCGCTTCACGCGCCGCCCCACCGTAAACAGAAAAAACGTCGGACGCGCCGCGAGACGCCACGCCACACGCGACGCGCGACGCCCCGCGTCTCCGTAAACGAGGCCTAAGAGGTTCCCTGCCGTATGTAAAAAAAGTATTTTGTCAATATTTGGAGGCGGAAAATTCTCAATCTATACAATGATAAAATTCTTCAATCAATACTACCTGCAATTGCCAATTGTATGTGGAGTCAATATACCTCTACATTGCTTACGTATTACTTAGAGGAATAATTTTGCTGTCAAAAGTCTTAGGTAACTTTTTTTTGCGATTTATATGGCTTTTTGGTTGTTAATTATTCTAGGTTTATGTACCTAATTAATTATTTCCAAATATAGGTATGAAAATAAAACTATTATTATTTCAAAATATATATTTTATATTTCATTACTTTAGACCAGGAGACGCATTTTTGAAACAATAGAATTCAAATTCGTATACGAATTTCCAAATTCACTATTTTTGAATATTCATTCCGTGAATTCTGCAACGAGTGGTCCTACCCACTCGTTTCTGATTTCTACTAGTAGAATATACGCAACGTATATACGTTCCGTTTTACATGCGATTCATCGCTGGTTTTTGTAATTTAATGAGTTATTACCACGTTATTGCGTATCGAATTTTATTTTTTCTGCATGTAATGATTTTTAATAAAGAATTTGTTTTAATGACAATACTGAATTCGAGTGATTCAAAAATCTTTAAAATTGGAAACAGTAGAAAATAATTTCGCACGTGATTTGTATTCGTGTTCGAATTCAAGATTCATTTCCAATGATTCAAAAATGCATCTCCAGTGCTTTATTGACAAATTAAGAAAATTAAACATTATTTTGATAGAAAGAACTACTCGTACATACTCGTATAAGTAGAATCATATTTTTTTAATGTAAGATAAATTACTCCAAAATTAAATTCTGTGACTGTAGCATATACATACAACAATAAAATTATTTGGCTGTGGGAACATCAATAAAACACAAAGGTTAATAAAACTTTAGATATCACAAATTTTTCTTAAACATGGAAATGTAGGCATTATTGTAGTAAAAAGAAGACACAAAGTTATTTAGTATTATTAAGTTATTAATATTACTAAATGCTAGACTACTAAAACTAATTTACTAATTGCTTTATTCCTTCTTTTATTCATATTATACTCATTTGATTCTAGTATTACGCCTTTCATTATTTCCTCACAATTATTGAGAAAAGCACTATACATACATCGGCGGGAATGGGATTGCCGGACTCGTAATTATTGTCAAGGACTCTGCACAGATAACATGCCACGGCCTCGCTGACGCTCGGCCTTGAAAGTTCTAAGCGTCCGGCAATCCCTAACTTCCCGGCCTCTGCAGTCATGTTCTAATATACAAACATCTTGCATCAAAGTAGTACTTAAAAACAACTAATTAATACAAGTATTACCTTAACAATAAACTATATACTAACGTAGCCCTTTATTCACAAGTCTTTATACTTTCGCTTATCCATATTTTGTGTCGTACCATTTTATAAAATCTTACGTTAGAAAAGAACCATAATTATGGTGACTTAGTACTACGTACGAGTATATACAGTCGTGTGCGCGTGCGCAGGTCCATTAAGCGCCACCCCAAAATTTTCCACTAAAAACTACTGGGTACGTGACTTCTTCTTTACATAGTATAAAACAAAGTCGCTCCCGCTGTCGCTTAGATCTTTTAAACTACACAGGATCGAACAACTGCCACACAGATTTGAAGTCGAAGATCTAACGCATGGACCAATCTTGACTTTGTATTACGCAGTGAAATTAAAGATCTCATGTGTTTGTGTAATGCGACATGCGATAGATGGACATAAAAAGTAGATTGAGGTGATGTAAAAAAAAAATATAAATTATCCACGTTGGCAAAGCCGCGGGCTGGTCGCTAATCTATACTAATATTATAAAGAGTAAAGATTTGATTGTTTGTTTGTTTGTATTGAATAGGCTTCGAAACTACTGAACCGATTTTAATGAAAGTTGGTATAGAGATAGTTCAAGTCCAGGGAAAGGACATAGGGTAATTTTCCTACGGAAAAATATAAAATTCCCACGGGAAAATAAAATAACGCGGACGAAGTAGCGAGCGGAAAGCTAGTATGTTATAAACCGACAAGATACATTTCTTGTAGAGGTAGCAGACATGAAAATCTTACAGGAACTACATGTCCTATAGGAAACTGCAATCAGTAACTGTCCTGTAGACAGCATAAGGGTTATTATAAAAGAAAAATAAAACACAAAACATAGATGACTTTAAAAAGGTACACGATTAAAAGGATTAGACGTAAGGAAATGTTGCTTAGCTATAAGTAAAACTATAATGAGATCATGACTTTTAAATTCTATATCTGCCTATATTAAATAACACTGTAATTTTCGGTCGATTTTATCCCGTGGCAGCATGAACCAGTATTGCTTCTAGGTATATTAGGACCAACGCTGATATCGTGAAAAAATCCGCTGTTCCATACATTTCGGTCAAGAAAATCTTTCTTTACAAGCAACATGCAAGCTGTTGGATTGTATCTCATCTGATGGTTGTTGGATTTTATCTCATCTGATGGAAAGTGATGATATGACCTAGACTCCTCAATAACTGAGGATGTAGGTAGCTGTCGGAACACAAATATTATAAACCTTATGGCGACCAAACAAACCAAGCAGAAAAATTTTTTCACCAATAAACTAAGGAGAAGACTTGATTTTTTTAGTACTTCACAATTAATCCCATTACAAATCGACAGCATTTCATGTACCGAATCATCCCATTATGAAGTAAACGACCAAAAATGACAATGAATTAATATCTTCACCATATTATTTGTACCACTTACATATTAATCACATTTACCCATAACTTTACAGTTAGTTCTTACACCTAAATTAAAACTATTCCAATTATATAATTTACAAACTAGTACCTATACGACTGCTACTCAGGAGAAAAAAAAGTTGTCAATCGTTCTTGAATCTTGTAATTACTCTAAAATACTCTACTAAATGTAGTTACTCTCATACTTGGATCATTTTTGTTTATGATTTGCTAACTCAGTTATTCCAAATTGATGAATGATCTTTTGAGTCTATTCATCCTTCTGCTTTTTTGTTGTCTTTTTTATTAAGAAAGAAAATAAGGAAATATTGTTTCTGCGCATCGTAATAAAATTTTGCAAGTGCTTTTATTTTCATCAATCTATCTTTTCTAATTTTTCTTTTTCAGTCTACACTGAAAAACAAAAATTACACTACACTAGACCCTAAAAATGCCTGACGTAGGTACCTTAAAATTGATAATATAATTTCTGCACACATAGGTACCTAAAGTAAAAAGAAATATTAAAAAAAAATACTTAAGTATAGAATTTAAAAAATAATTTCTTGACGTAGGCACTTGAAAATTAAAAAATACAGTTTCTACACAGATACGTAAAGTAGAAAAATTACTAAAAATAAAATTTTTCGAAATAGCTCCTTAAATTATTTTATTTTTGGCAGTGACCGCACTTTCGGAATATGACTTCAGATAGAAATTGGAGAATAAAATCAAGAAAAACGTGCCATTGAACAGTATTATTAAGAAAGTCAGTTTGGCCATCGGACACACGTAGTAGTGGTTCGCCACAGCGTACACCAAGCCTAACAAAAATTGAATCTGAAAAAAAAAGAAACAGTGTGATCATTTATAAATTTAAGCTTGTTAGCCCTCGAACTACTTTTATCCTTTAAATCATTAATAAGTTCAATCCTGCCTTCCTGCGTCTTCAGCATGCTGTGTTGACGCTATGACTGCCAATAATTCGATTTCATGATATCATTAAGATTTCAGGGTTAAGAGGCTGAGTAACGCCAACGACCTTGAGACATAAGTTTCTACTGGATACGGTGCATTATTGTAATTGAGCGAAAAAGTCAAAATATTTTTTTAAAAGAAACTAATAATTTATTTGAAGATATGAAACATCAATATTATCAAATTAAGTGTAACGAATTAATTCTCTGAAAATCATGAAATAACCTTTGTTAAATAACTCGGATTTTCTTTTAGAAGCTGTTTTTAATTGGTGTTTTTCACATTTTTTTAACGAGAAATTTTGATTGAAATTTGTTTTGGGGTAATTGATATTCTCAAAAATAGTTTCAAGAGTAACACATTTTTTTACTACGGTACATTAAACAGGTTTTGTTGAAAAAGTTTTAAGTGCAGCTCGATGAGCTCAGCTCAGAGTTGTCAGCCTCTTAATGTTGACATGAAGCAGGCTATTAACAGTGTAATAACAATTTTTGAATTGGAATAATTTCTCCAATCCACTCCTCCAGAACACAAAAAGTACAACGTATAAATACGTTGTATTTTTTGTACGTTGGTTTCCTTCTATGTTTTCAGGGACTTTCCCAGTCGATTTGCTTATCAAAGAGTAAATGCTATGGCCTATAACTCTATTAGTACACTACACAATTACACAAAAAAGGATTAAAATTATTTGGAAACTCTGAAATATTCGCAGGAATTTAACCCAAAAGGTGAAATCGTTTATGAAAAAGCTACCACTCTTACCAATTGTAAAGAAGTGAGATATTTCTTCCACCACAAATACTTTGCCAGCGACGGAAACGCCGACAATCCGTAATACGCGTACATAAGCACGTGTATCAAGGAGTTCAGAGTGCCGAGGAAGACCAAAGTGTACGTTGGGTCATATTTAATAAGGACCCACGTGTTCCAGAGCATAGCCGAGTGGTGGTAGACGTGAAGGAACGTCACTTGGTTCTGTTTCTTGCGCAGCACGAAGAACACGGTGTCGAGGAGCTCAGTTATTTTAGCGATGAAATAAAAGTAGAATCCAGTCCTCATCTAGAAAACAAATGTGAATATTATATAATGATACATACATATTTTAAATATAAAATTAATACGCTCAAGAAAGCAAGTATAAAATGTGTTATTATTCTTTATGGGTGATATAAGATCTTTAAAAATGATACGCTATATCATAAATCTTTATACAATTCTTACTATAGCGATTGAGCCTCAATGTTTAAAATTATTGTTTTCTATCAGACAGTGATACACTTTATTATGCGTACAAATAGTAATAGGCGGCCTTATTGTAAAGCAGCAATCTCTTCCAGGCACCCACAGAAAAAGGATATTAAAAAGAAAAAAAACAGAAGAAAGTTAGGGTAGTGCAAAATAATATAATGTATGGTAATAGATGACAGATAATGAAATCAATTCATATAAACTTTTATAAGTACGGAATAACACAGAAATATGGAATATAAAAATATCTAATGTTAGATAAATGTCCCGATAATAGATGGCTTTTTTTTTATTGTTTCGATGTTGTCATTTTAGAATCAACCTATACTCGTTGTAAAGATTTTTTTAAATGCAGAGTCACATATTAGAACACACCCGGCTCTTCACACAACGCTTGGTCTTAGTCGATACGATTCTGTCCCCAACCGCAAAACAATTAAACGTGGGTTGGATAATTTTAACAAAACTGGATCCACTGAAGACAAAAAGACAAATGTCAAACCTTTCACAACCAGGATACTTGAGAATGTTAAGGCTGTAAGAAACTCTATTCTTGAGTCACCTCTCATCGTTCTGCGAAAAAGAAAATGAAAGCATGCTTGGCCTGATAGACTGATGAGTAAAACAAATTTTGAATAAGCACATTAAATTTTATCCATTCAAAATATCTACAGTCCAAGAATTGCTACTCAGGGTTCAAAAACTCGAGTGAAGAGCTATCAGAAAATTCTGAACACAGAGCCAGTTGGTGCCTTTTTGCTTACAGGTAACGAAGAACATTTTCATTTGTGTGGAACTGTGAACCAGCAAAACATGCATTATTGGACACCTGAAATCTCTCACGAGACCTATCAAAATCCTCTACACAGAGGAAAGGTCACTGCTCGTTGAGCAGTATCCCGTTTTGGCCTTTTTTATTCTGAATAAGGCCATGGCAGGAACGAGATGTTCCATTAGTCATTAGGAAATAAAATGTAAAACACTTTGAAATATGGAGGGGAGTTGGGATTGAATAGGACAGTATACCTACATAGGTGTGTCAGAAAGTGTACCAGTAAAGTTAAAAACGAATTCAGAGATTCTGAATATTATTATATGAAATAAAATATTGATTAATAATAATGAAAAAACAAATATTCTCAAAGTGAAACTCACGATTGGAGAAGTTTTGGCCGTATTGCATGCAGAATTAAAAGCGCCATTGGATGTTAAAAATTGAAAGCCCTGAAACATGAAAATTTATTGGTTTTTAAAAATGCACAAGTTTTAATTCTCGTTAATCCGAAAAAAAAGAACGTTATAGATAATGTACATAAATTAGTAAATGATGCATTATCTTAAAATTAACATTCCTAGCAGATATCATAAATAAACTGAAAAAATTGTCCATGACAGATTTAATATTAGGGTGTCAACGGATAATTTCAGAGGTTTACAGAGGATAAAATTCTTTCTATAGCAAATGTTCCTATTTCCACCAACTGATAACCGCAATCATAAAATGTTTCTTACCATATTAAACAAATAGACTGAAAATAAAACTTGGACCGTATTGTAAATTATAAGTAGCTTGTTAAAATTTATCGGAGCCTTGTTTTGCATGAATTTGGGACCGATCTTAAGCACGAACAGGAGGTATGTGGCAGTAATCACCAGCAATGGGTAAGGAGAGTCCATTAGATACAGATCGTCTACATGGTACGCTGAAACAAAAAAGTAATACGCGCCAATTCTTTTCAGTTTTGATAAAAAATAATAAGGCAGGAACGTAGGCCTTTTTAACAGGGGTGGAAGGGTTCCAGAGGGAGGCTTAGCCAGGTATGAGGGTAGCAATGGAACAGCCGCTGATGGACTAACATATCGTGACATGCCCAAGTGGGCAATTTAGCCAACTTAGCTTCTTTATATCACAACAGATAAAACTGAGCCTAAAAGTCTTTCGTTAGCTCAAACGTAATGTAACAATTTTAAAATGTATATGTTTAGTCATGCGATCACTTCATTTATTCATGCACAAATTATTTTGTCTCTTAGATTAAGTTTCACTTACTAAAACTCTCATGAAAGAGTTAGAAATAAGTTTATGTTAAAAGATATATAATAAGATAAAAGTGGACATAAATAATAAATAAATGTCTGCTCAGACCAATTGTTTGTAAGCTTTAAAGATAGAAAGATAGATATGCGGCACATCACTTTAGTTTACAAAGTTATTTATCTTGTTATTAAAACACTAATTTCACAAGTGCTACTTGAATCTTTATTATACATATTTGAGTTATTGCGACCGGTTTCGATACATCATCGTCATGAAATTTGTTTGTGTTTTAATAACAAGATACCATGGAGTTCAATCAAGAAATTAGAATTATTTAGATCTCAATCGAGAGCGTAGTAATGCAGCATTACATTACAACAAACTGTGACAAAGGCATCAGATATCAAAATATCAATATCTACAGTATGATGTTTCTTGATGTTTATTGATCTTGAATTCTAAATATCACCAGCAAAATTATGTTCAAATCACTTACAATCATCTTCGAAATCCCAAAAGGAATTAGTTTTTGTAAGATGTGTGCTATTGACAATATCCATTTCAAAATCCGCACAACACCGAATCCCGCTCACGAATCGCGTGGATTTCTTGATCTTGTTCTACTTATTGTGTTTTCATCCAATTGTTATTTAAATTTAACCGTCATTCGTGAACCCTTGATTCAACAATAGAATGTCACGCGTGATATACATAAATAGGGAGATTTAGGCAATAGGACTCAACTGTCAATCCTTATAAATGCGATTATCTGATATAATTAAAACTCAATTGAAACGGTAATTGCGATTCAGTGGGGTCACGGATTTAAAATACATATGTGTCGCCGCTCCGTTTCTTTCTTAGAAACAAGTGATTGATCGAAAAGCATGCACGCATGTTATGTGTGACCGGTAACAAATATATAGGCGACTATAGTCACTTATCATCACGCGGGCAGCTTGCTTGTTTGCTAACATAGATGTGATAGAGAAGTGACGTTGGTATTTTGGTACCAATTCAGTCAAACAGGTGCTCTGAGCACTCACCGCTGAAGAGACGGTAGAACACACAGAGCGTAATTAGTAAGTAGAGTAATTAGTATGTTACACACAGAGAGTAATTAGTAAGTAGATAGATAGATAAATAGATAGATAAACACTTTATTTACGACTTCAACATCACACACATACATCTTAGAATTAAACTTATATTAACAATTGAAAATCAACAACAACAATACAAACAATTTGTAACCCTATGAGTCCAAATACATATGTACCTATCGAATCACACGGTTTGTGTGTGCTGCCGAAGTGCAAAAAGGGTGATGGCTTAGCGATAGTTTTTGTCCACATCGTAGGACATGGACAAAACGCTGATATTCTGCCACGACCCGAGGGCTTTGTGCTCGCAATATTAAAGCAATGTCTTATGAAATAAAAGAGAAAAAAAAACAGAAATTATTTAAGGGTTGATAACCTACTTCAATTCGAAATATAAAAGAAAACTATATTGTAAAATTTATAAAAAAGCTTTGTTGACAAATTGTGTATAAAAGATTAATAAAATATGTGGCTCAGTCAGTTTTTACTAAATTTATAAATATTTAAGATTAAAGTGTGTTATATTTATTTAACTGTCAGGACTGCGCTTCTATATAGCAAAGTCTGCTACCGAGTACCCCTTAGGAATGCCTTCGACTTGTTTGTTTATAAGTAAGGATTTGAAATGCTTTTTAAATGTTAATTTTGATCGTAGTAGTCGGCGGGACGTTATTCCAGCATTTGGTAGCAAGATAGCGAAAACTGCCAGCAAATGCAACCGTCCTGTGCGGGTGAGCTTCTAAAGGATTTCTACAAGCTCTCGTGCCGAACCTATCACTTATACATGATAGTCTCAATTTTGAGAAAAGATATTTCGGCTTGTGATACTTTAATAGATCAAACAATAGGCAGGATAGATGCAGGTGTCTTCGTGATTCCATTTTTAACAAGGATGATTTGTTCAAAAAGGGAGTAATGTGGCTCCTGGGTAGTACGTTGAAGCAAAAACGACAACATACATTTTGTACTCGTTGTACAAGGCGGCGAGTTCCCGACTGTAATCGCGGTCCGTACACTAAGTCTGCATAGTTAAGTAGAATAATTGCCAAAGTATATTATTGGCACCTCTGATAATTCGAGCAGTTCGTCTTTGCAGAGAGTCAAATGGATCAAGTTGGTACAAATACCAGCTTGATCCATTTTACTTTCCGCCCCTGCTCACGGATGCGAGCAGGTACTCCACGTGCGGATGAACTTGGGCCTTATTACAAGGCGTATTGTAGGTGTATGGCAAATGATCTGGAATGCCACGAATTGACTCCTGTTAAACAATATTTTTAAACTGTCACCACGCGCAAGAAAATGTAAACATGTCTGTATTTAAAAAAAGATGTTATGCAATGTGGCGATGCTGATTTTATGAAGGCGGACATAAGTCACAAATGTACCAAACGTTATCGTTTGTATCGAAACGTTTGGCTGTGGCTCGACAGTCCTTTCTTCTTGCATGCGCGGCCCGCCATGCCAAATACCTATGCAGAGGCGCGCTCAGAGCCTCTGGGTGTAGTTGTCCGGTTGTTTTTTAACTCGCTCAGAGGCGTTGAACGGATTGCAGCAACCAAATCTTTTATCTCCCTCTTTCACATGATTTTTTATTTCTGTCTCTTTCTAGTGGATGACATTATAGAATATGGGCACCAGTATCATCCAATCACGTAAGAGTATTTCAGTAATAAACGTCAGAGCGTTTTACAACCATCAAATTCGATGGTTGTTCGGTTGTAACTCGCGCCGACACTCTAAGGTCTTGAACGGGCCGGTTGTTTCACCCGGTTGTCACGCTCGAAGGCATTGAACGGGGTTAGAGCGAAAAGTTGTACTTCGCGCGAGGGCTCTGAACGCGCCTCAACTGTCTTGATTTTGACATCTCAACGCGCCCACCGCTTAAAACAAGTGCGAGTACCATTTTTAACTACGTACCACTGTTCCGAACATTGATGTAGTGCTGTTGTAAATATGTAATACTACCTGACCCGGCCACATGTTGCATATTGGCTCAGTACGTTGGATCATTGTAATACTAACACCCGGTTGCACTAAGTTTTTTCGATTTACAATTTCGTAAAAATTTGTTCGTTACGTATTTATATTGACTTTTAATGTTACTTTTACGAAATCGTAAAACTTGGTGCAACCGGCCGTTAGCCTCCTAATGTAGTCAAATAAAAACGATTTCATAAAAGATCATACCGCCATCTGTTTGACTTTTTGGAACTAATAAACAATAAAAACAATTTAATTCGCAATTATCAATATTGAAATCAATAATCGAGATAAAAGCTATCCTATCTTTTAAGTTTTACCAAATTACATACAGTGAGCCAAAAGTAGTTGAGTAGTTTCGGAGTTCATCCAACCCCTTGATTGTGTAACGAAAATCTATCGCGATAGCTATCCCATGCCCCCCTCGGCACAAGTGTGCCGAAGCCACGCAGTCCTTGGAACAACGACACGCCGAAGCTCAACGAGCTTGCACCGACTTGGAACAACGATATGCAGAAGCTCAACAAGGACCCGCACCAACCCGACCAAAGGGGCAATGGCACAAGGTGCAACGCACTATGACCCGCAAGCGGGTCAACGGGCGACCCCATCTTAAAAAGGAGAGATGACGCCCCACATGGCCACATGAAGTGGCCCACCGGGCTAAGCCCGGCCACACCACGCCCCCCTCCACGGGGCAGCTGTCAGACTCTTAACCCGCTGCAGAATATCTACCGGGTTGCCCAGGGTGCACCACGAGGAGATGGACCCATCCCCACCCATTATTTGGAACCATCATACCCCTGGCCATACCCCTGGGGGTGGAAGAATCATTTTTTTTCAAATATATCAATTTTGAAAACATTATTTGCTCAATAATAATAATTGATTATATTTTTAAATTGTTCAATGTTGATATAGTCATATAAAAATTATATGGCGTCATTGAAAATTCAAAAATGGTAAAATTGTTTGAAATCCCCCATACTAATTATTGGGTCTGTGGAAAAAATATATATTATTTAGAAATTTAATTTTACAATTAAAAATTTTCAATGACGCTTTAAATTTTATGACTGTTTTAACATCCTGTCTTCGTAATCGTCTGCAGGCTGTGACGATTGGCACTTTTAAATCAAATTTTCAAATGATCCCGTCAGGCGTCCCTCAGGGGTCTCACCTAGGACCACTGCTTTTTAATATCTATCTGCACGACATTGAGTTGTGTCTCAGACACTCTCAAATACTTTTGTATGCTGATAATAGTAAGATTTTTATGCCGATCCGGTGTATTGCTGACTGCGAAAATCTTCAATAAGATTTATTAAGGCTTTCTGAATAATGGAAGCGCAACCTCTTGGAACTCAATGTCAAAAAGTGCCAAATATGGTAAATATTACGCTATTACGCTAGGAAGCGCAGTGTTTTATTGTATGATTATTAGTTTGATGGCTGTATGATTGCTAGGGCTAGCCTAGTCCGTGACCTTGGCGTTATGTTGGACAGTAAACTGTCATTTGCTTCCCATTTTGAATTTATTTTGCAAAAAGCTCATAAGATGTTGGGATTCCTCCACAGAAGTTCCAAGGCATTAAAGAAAATACAGTCCCTGAAAATATTATATTTCGCATACGTGTGTAGTATTGTGGAGTATGCTTCACCAGTATGGTCCCCAACTTACGTCACACATAGGGCTCACATCGAATCGGTTCAGCGTTGTTTCACTCGACGTTTAAACCATCGCCTTGGAAAACATGAAAGCTACGAGGAGAGACTTATTAGTTTTAGGATGCACTCTCTAGAGGACCGTCGTATGGTCGCGGATATGAAATTACTCTATGATGTGGTCAATGCTACACTGGACTGCCAGGCGCTCACATCACGGGTTGCTCTTTATGCCTGTACTATGCGCACAAGGCGAAAAAGCTCACTTTATGCTGGCTCAGCTCGTTCAAATTACGCCAAACATTCCGTATTGTATCGTATCATACATACGAGGATAGATTTGGTGATACAGACATTTTTTTTCTGACTCGCAACCAATTTGTTAGCCGTATCTTAAAGCATTTGCCCCAGTTCTCTAACAGTCAGTCAGAGTAGTCACACTCATTACACCCCACGCCTACGCAAGTACACTCACACTCACTCAAACACACGTTATCCACAACACAATGACACACATTTTTCTATTATTAAAAAAACCTAACGTTCGTTTTCTGTTTTGGTAGTAATTTAAATTATTGTGTTTTTTGATGTATATTTTGGAACTTTTCTCGATATCCGTTACTGATATTACACTAATTAAATAATTAAGTACGTCATCTGTAATTTGTAATTCGGCAAACTTTATTATTGGCTGTATAAGTTTTTAATTTTAAGATTAAATACCAAGTGGACTGATGCTGTTAAGTTTGCTTAGTGAAATAAATAAATAAACATTTTACCCTCTCGATACTGGTCAATAATACTACTAAGAATCACATTTTTTTTCCTCTTGACATCACCAGAATATCACCACCAGCGGTTGTGATATGAAATCTCTATTCCAATTAACACCGCCCTGATGATGCCTATAACTTGACAATAAACTGAAAATCTGGACCCGCTTGGAGTTTCCACAACTAGCATCTTAAGGAAATAAACAACTGGGAATCTTACAGACAAATTAGTATCTTCCCTTTTAACCGTGGTCCCATTGCTAGGAAATGAAATATCTATAAAACCCGAAGGCCCACAAATTTTATTTTTGGCTCACATTTAGCCAAAAAATTTAAGCTATCCGCCCATATCTAAATTATTTATCTCTCAGATTAATGGTTTAGAATCTTCCTGCTGGAAAAACGTTACTACAGCAGGATTCGTGTTTCTCTTTTTTTTCATAAACGGAAAGGCGCATTTTTTTTACTACGCGCACATTTACAGCAAATTACGCTGTAACCTTTTTCGGTGAGCATGAGAGAAAATTGTAACTACCATCAGGTCGTGGGTTGATATTTCATATTGTTGACAAGAGCCTACCTGGAGAGGTGTATGGATATATTTTTAAAGGGCGCCTCCATACAGATGCAAGCAGACTTCAGCTGTGGGAAGGATCCAATAAAGTATACACAATTTAATTAGTTCATGCAATTTATTATTATTGTTCTTTTTCCTTTTTTTTTACATCCTCATAAGTAGGTACTTAAGTGTAAGAAAAATATCTTAAGGCTTATTCAAATATGAGTAGGATACAATTAGGTGGGGGCTTTACTCCTCACGACACGCTATCATAAACTAAATATAGGTAAAGATAGAGGCGGGTTGATATAACATTACGAGCGAACCATCTTCCTTCCTCACGCTGGGTGGAAATTAGAGAGCTGGTGACTGCTCCTTCCCTCGGGGATTATGTAAATGGTAAGAAAAATCAGGGCACGTTACCTAGACACGCCAGAGAGTAAGTTCTTCGCGATAGCGGGATTCACTCCAACCCAAGTTCTGGATAAGTATAAGCAGGTTCCTTGAATTGCATCAGTCCCCCGTTTGTTTATTATTGTTAGAGTAAAATATAAAATGGTACGCAAAAAGAATGACTAAGGCATAAGCCTAAAACCCTAAAACAAAATAACACAATGGTTAGAACATGGTCAGGTAATGGCGGATCTACGCCGTGGCAAAATTACATTGAAAACCACAACTTACCATGTTCTCCATGGGTTTTATAAAAGGAAATTAAGAGTTAAAGTAGTCCATCCCATGATGGGTTTGGATAAAAATATTAAGGTCAGCTCATATCGAGCGACTGCTCTTCCACGCTTCCAAACGGGAAAGGGCCGGATTTAATCGACCTCATCCTGACATTGACAAGAGACAACGTCAAAGCGGAACAACAGGGGTCAATCAAGGAATCGGGCCGCAATTCATGCACCGTTAATACTATCGATACACAGAACAAAAATACTACTACCTCATCCGATCCGAATAACAGATATCAAATCAGTATGATCTCCTGCTTCTGAGGAGAATTTTGAAGGTACCTCCTTAAGGGAGACACGGAACTAAACCCGGAAGGGTAGCCGCAAGGTGACCTACTCTGCTATAATTAATGCCAGCACAAAGCCCAACAGCATTCACCCTGCGACGCCGCGGGGTTTCTACAAGCCTAGAGACTAAATTAATTCTCTAAGAAGTATACTAAAATAATTTGAAACTTAAACCATTCCAAAACAAACATAGGTAACTCGACATAATTAAACAAAGCGAAAGAGATTAATAAATAAGCCCTTTTAAGTATAAGAACGCGGTATCGATATACACCTACTCGATAAGACGATATTTCTTCTTAATCAATACCGCTGCACTAGCTCCACAGATGATCAAAACACAATAATATTCTATCCACAGACTCAACAAGGACCATCTTACATCATAGACTTTCACAAATCTATGTTCTATCTAAACTATGGAAACAATCCCGCGAAGCGCCTAAGTGTCTTTCTAAATATGGTAATATTATTAAGAGGTTTAAATATCTAATTAAAAACTACTTACTTAAAAAATCACAACTTGAAACAAAACTAAAACATCACATAATATATTTATTACTTAGAAGTGGCAGAAGGCTACGAGTTCCTTTGCCTATTCACAAAAGAAACGTTCAGAAGAATGTTGACACTGACATTTTATTATTTAGGTAAACAAATTACATAATGTTTTTCGAATGAAAATTGCAATTATATCTCTCACAAGGCCAAAAATGTCGTGATGGTGAATATACAGTGTTACAAGGCTCTAATTATTCATGAAACTTAATTTAGCCTATGACACAATTTACTGCTGGGAGTACGCACACCCCACAGTGGGTCCACGGGTATTTTTTTCTCCCCATAGTGCTCCAGAGTGAAGAGAGAGAAGAGAATGTTAAGAATATAAATTTATCTATTTTCAAGGCTGATTATCGAACAAATAAAACAACAGATAAAACATTTTAATATTTTATTCCATTTCCTTAGATTTATTAAAATTTTGCATCGTATAAAATAAACAAGTAGAGGGACCAATAATAAGCATGCAAAATTTACCGTGTGATATAGGACAATTAGGTTTAGCTGTTTGTTCTTGATGGCATGTTGCTTGCTTATTATATTTACAGCGAGTTTGGGGTCAACTCCACATTTCTTAAATTTATTACCTAACAATTTTAATATTTACTGGTATTTATCTTTAAAATACCGGGGGTTGTAGGTACAGTCCCGGAATTTGAATGTTTATCAGGTTCCGATCTTGTTGTATTTTAAAACCAATGAGCGCTGTGGAACACAGCAAACTGTCAAAATATCTGTATATCGGTAATATCGGTAGTAGTTCATGTATTGGTACTATACAACTAAAAAGAAATGATCGAGAACATGCTAAACATCAAAATTCTTTGACTGTACACAGAAGCACTTCGTTCGGCATTATTACATGGTACCTAATCATTGTATTGTGTGACTACTTGTGACCCGTAAAGTGACCAATAGTAGTATTTGACATCCGAGTGCGGCAGTTATAGGGAAATAGAAAGGGTTATGCACGAGCCGATTCTGATTCGATCACAACAAGATTAGAAACGATGAGATCCGTAAGAAAATATATCACGGATATAACGTCACAGAACTGCGAACCTTCAAAATTTTGCGAATATAATATTTTGCTAATATACATATTATGAGAACAAAGTGCAGTGGGCAGGACACATCGCTAAATTGATTGACAATCGCAGTGATTGTCAATCATTTTAGCGATGTGATTTATCGAGAATTTCCTCGATTGAATATACCCGGAGACAGCGCAGACAGATACAGTTAACTACAAAATGATCGATATGCTCAAAGTTACAAAAATATGTATACACTAACTATAATGAGTTAACATTAAGGTAGAATATGTTTGTAATTTTGACAGTATCGATCTTTTCGTAGTCGACTGTACTGTACACAAAGCAACACGCCAAACTTAACATTTTGACCTTGATATCGCTCTTATTCTGCTTATAATAGCGACAGTTTTCGTGTAAAGTCTGGCGTGTTTTGCTGATTGTACAAGGTGGTAAAGAAAATACTCGCTGCTGGATGTGAACAGCACATGGATTTCACACAGTTTGAAAAACCCTGAGGAAGACCTATATATTGTATTTAACAGCGGGTCTTTCTCGGCCAAATGATGGATTAATTGATGAATTCTTTATAAGAAATTACGATCATCACCTCCTTTGTTCTGGTCTATTTTAGATTTGTCATCGTAAATTTGCCGTAATTAAAAGCCCGTCCATTTAAATTCAGTACAACACGCAGTCGTTAAGCCTGGTCCTCTGATGCAGTAGTACAACTTAATAGTTTAACTGGTTGTACAAATGACACCACCACTGTATCAAACTTATTTTTTATTATATTAATTTTTGTTTATTCTCTAGAAAATGGCATTAAAGTTAATTTAAGAAAGTGAGAAAAAAGTAGATCTAATAAAAATACTTTTTAATAAATAACAGAGAATGTTACATTTAAAATTAATTTATTTTAGAGTAATATCCTTTTCCGCCATTTGAAGGCGACGCCAGTTGCAGCTTCATCTAATTATATATCCTAATTATTATTATTAAAATTGACTCAACTACAAGCAAATTACATAATATCTCCCTTCAAACTACAAACATTAATAATTGGGCCCTGATAAATAAGAACTACAGCGTAGGAAATTGAAAAACTATAACTTTTATGAATAAATTGAATTGATTCAGGAACATCAGTTTCATAATAATTAATACTACTATACAATCGTAATCAAATGCGTATAATATTCGACCAAAGAAAGTCAAAACAAAACAATAGTATCAGAAAACCATGTAGGAATATTAAAATTGAAACATACAAAATAGTCAAGAAGTATAAATTCTCATTCCGTAAGTACAAAACAATGTTAAATCGATATAGAATCAAACTCTAATGTACTTATGTGTTTCCAAATCGCACGAAATAAACAAATTACGTTCAATAAACACGTTTTGAATTACGTTCAGCTGTTCTTAACATCTAATTAACAATAATTGTGCGGTTGGCGAATATTGTAAATATTTCATTATTATTATTAAAGCGTATCTTCTCACTGTCAATATATTGCATTTCAAATCGATAGTATTAAATTTATTTGAGGTTAAAATCTACGATATGCTGTAACTTTAGAATTTGTATTTTTTTAAATGTAAGTATATCACTACGTATTTGGACAACCCCTTCAGTATAAAACAAACATTTGTTGCAATATACAATTATACAAATAGGTTTGAGAAATGTAAAGCAAGAAAAAACCGATTGCTGGTTGGAGTCCTGTAAAAATGAAGTTATATATATTATGATGAATCGGTTTTTGGTATCACAAGGCTTCATAGTTTAAGTCAAAGTCATTAGTAGTAGTTTGTTTAAGTCATTTGAATCGCTCCTTTAATAACAATGGCTCCAAGCTGTAACACGTGCAAAGATTTTTTGTACCTTAAGAAGTTCAATGTCACATGGTAAATACAATCTTATTACATTCGAGACCAGCAACGTGTGCCAAATTATTATCTGATTCGAGCGCAAGCAGATCCCATGCAGTGATCTGATACAATTGGCCGTTGAGACGTTGTTGATTCCGTATGTAATATTAATCTTAACTTCCCGCGTTATTCCTATCTCCTAATTTTATTTTTTAAACTCTCATCTGTGTCATCACAAACATCAGTCTCAACAGAAGATTCCTAGCCACAGTCTATCAAATCGAATCATTTCCTTATTGTACTATCGAAATCGTATTCTGGTCCAAAAGCTGCTTTGGCTGTACGTCTTGTTAAATAAACTTTGCCGTTCTTCTCATAATCTCCGCAAGCGTTATTGACTTCGTACGGTTTGTCTTCTGCTTCATTGCTATTTTTATCATCACTTTTAAACACACCATTCTGCTCATTGATTTTTTTATCCTGGGTTTCAGCTGCTTTAATGAAACCATTTTTCTTCAGTCCATTACGTGTTTGATTGTATTCATCTTTGATTTTCTTCTCTACATCCCTTTTCTCTTTGTAGCTTTTAGAGTAGAAATTGAGGAAGAGGATCAGGAATATCGTAACATTGGTGCAAATAAAGTAAGTGAAGCCGGCGGCGTATTGGCAGCGCGGAGAGAAGTGGGTCCATGCACAGTAAAGAAGCATCAGTACAAATTGAATCTGGGAAAGGAAAAACAAATGTGAAAAAAAAAAACTATTAGGTAGCATAACTACAAGTACAGGGAAAAAAATAAAAAGGTGATATGAAACATTAATAAAAAACTGTTTAAGGTTTAATATAATAAAATTATTCACAAGAATTTCATTTTACAACTTCCACCTTTCCATTTTACACGGTTGGTCAAAATTCTCACCAGTTGCATTTTGGTGACGTACTTCTTCCACCACAAGTACTTTTGGAACCTCGGGCCCAATCCTGACAGCAGGTAGTACGTGTACATAACGACATGGACGATCGAGTTCAGTAACGCCAGTATCGCCCCCTCGCCGCCAGCCGCGAACTTTAAGTAGCTCCAAGAGTAAAGAGCCATAACTACGTGGTGATAGACGTGGAGGAACGTTACCTAGAATACAAACACAGGTTACACCGTCGGATTAGATCACGCCTGCCATAAATTATGTAGATAATTAAGTACCTATACATCATTTGTAATGTCACGATAGTAAGAATTAGGCTAAAGATAAATTTAACTATACAAAAACCAATATCCTGCTTCGAAGCTAAAGCGCATGATAATAAAGCACTTTTTGCACTTAGTAATTAATGTAAGGTACTACTCTTTATTACCAAAGCATATTCTCAGGGTACTATACTGTGTCAAATTGTATTCACAGATTTGTAGATAAATCAATCAAGCAATCTTTAATATAAATCTCTTCAGCATGTATATTTTAATATTCAAGATTGTAAACTATCAGGCGTTTCACCAATTTCACTTTCATTTCCAAATTAGTTAATAAGTAGCATATAAGTGTATATCCGCCTCCGTGTTCTAGTGGTTGGGACTACCGTGTTCTAATTCGGAGGTTTGGGGTTCGATTCCCCATGGGGGCAAAAGTATTTCTGCTTGATTTTGTTGGTGCATGGTAGGCTTCTAAGCCCGCTTGGCCAACTACCACCATTATACCTAAGTTTGTCACCAAAATCACAATGTTAATGACATTGTTGTATTCCGACAATTATTACAGGTAAGATTAGTTCCTTGGTTGTTAAGAAGTCCGGACAAGCTCGCTTCTATCTTCGGCCTTTCTCGTCACTTACTATCAGGTGAGATGAATGCTAAGAGCTTCACTGTCATAAGTAAAAAAAGTATACGAACACAGAAATCAGACACATATTTATGTTTTAAAAACCTTAAGCAATTAAAAGTATGGGTATGGGGTTCGTTAAGTATGTAACGATATCACTACCTGGTTGTTTTTCTTCCTTAACACGAAGAAAACTGTATCCAGCAGCTCGGTGAATTTGGCGAAAAAGTACCACCAGCCCAAATCCAAGAGCTGGAATAAAAATGCAAGTTAAATTATTTTCGTCCTGAAATGGTATGGAGACTGAAAGTAAGAGTATCGAGAAACCGATATCGAGTGATTCTAGTGCGAATAAGTGTTATTTTCGTGCTGAAAAATATGGTCAATAATGTTTTTCTGTTGACAGTAAAAAAATGTAAAATATATATCTACACGCGCTAGAGTTGGTTGGGAGAGATCTTTATAGAGATAATGCTTATCCCTCACGTGTTAATAAATAATTTCAGTGTTATTCTGTAAAACCTTGACGATGTGTCAAGTCTTATCATAAATTACACATTGTTAAAACTCCTAAAAAGTGGGCATAGCTCTTTATTGGCGTAGGCGACTATACATTTATACTATATCTACTATACATTAAATCACATTTATATGCAAAATTTCTTTTGTGGTGGGACTTTGAGCTTAATCACTTACCAGTGGATTTTGAGTATTGGACGGATAACGACACCCAGCATAGAGTATGCCATCTTTGAAGAGGCTCAACTTGTATACCTGAAAGTTTGATAAAGAAACCCATTACTTTTAAGTGTCATTATACTAATCAACTTTTATAATAATCAAGGATCATAGTAAAAGTTACGTCAAGAGCTAATAATAAATTATGTCCTCCTAACCAATATTCTGTCACAGCGGCCAATCCCAACAGAAACTAGCCATCAAAAGTCTGCGCAAACGCAAATGCATTTTCTGTTCCATCACTAGCATAGTTCGATGGAACGGTTAGCCGACATGACCGGAACGAAATAGACTCGTATAGCAACCACTGTTCAACGTGCCTTCCGAAGCACGCATCAGCTCGAGGTGTTTCACACTTTTCATGACCCATCACAGGACCGACCACGGGCAACGTTGCTTAACTTTTGCAATCGTTACCCCAGCGTACAGGCCACGGCAAAGTACCACTGAGCCACTGTAATAATTACCGTGACCGAGCTCTTCAAAGGCGTTAGCGTTATTGACTAACAAGGCAGGGCGCGGGCGCTGCGTTTATCGCTGTAATGAGCTACATTTTATTACGTTAATTGTATTACCGTGACTTCATTCACCTCCACCACATATAAGTTAGCCATACATTAGGTTTTTGCGCGTGAACGAGGTCGCCAAGGTTGTAGGGAACGCCGATAGTACTTTTGTGCTGGGCATGGGTGCGCAATGCCACAGGCAATGCAAAACTGAATCCGGTTGCAAGTGTCTACAACAATCACAGCTCATACACGTCCCCACCGAGGGGCTCGAGCCTACCCTATGTTAGGGTGATTAGGCCTTAGTCAACCACCCTGACCCAGTGCGGATTTGTCGACTTTACATACACTATTGAATTTCTTCACAGATGTATGCAGGTTGCCTCCCGATGTTCTCCTACACCGTAGGAGCGTCAGACAAATGTACATATGAAATTCTAAAAACGAAAAACACATTTGTTCATGGCGGTTTCGAATCCGGACCTTCCTGTTATTTTTCACTTTCAGAACTTAAAGGACAACCGGAAAAAGAAAATGTTACAGTACTATCTCAAACTGTTGACATAGAGGAGATACTCTATGTCAACTAGGAGAGTACTGATAGTAAAAATGTGGTAAGTACTGACACAGACGAAAACTAAAATTTTGATTTAATTTGATTAAGTGATTCGGTTTTTTAAAGCAATATGTGTGAACAATATTGAAAGAGAGACCGCTCTTGCAGCGTATAGCGCCATCTTCCTCTTAGTACGGTTTTAATTATTGTTTTCAGCGATCATGGTTAGGGGTCAGGTGGGTCATGCCACTCATGCTGTGTAAAAAATCCTTTATTCGCAGAAGCTCTGTGGAAGTGGTTCCGAGGCGGAAATAATAAGACTTACTTCCAATAGTTCTGCGGCACAAAACAGCAAAAAAAATGTTTTACTTTGGTGAAATAAACTTTTCATTTCAAAGATGCTATATTTGATGATTTCTATATTTGCGATTATATTTTTAATGCAAATTAATTTTTTTTTCTTTGGCTTAACAAGGTATAGCGATTCAGCTTAATTTCGCTCGAGTTGGATTGAAGGGTACATTCGTACTATGAAATGACTTCACTTAACTCTACCCAGAACTTTAATAAAAATATTTGCAACATCAAAAAATACCTTCGCGCAAAGCATGCTCGCCATAAGCACTTGAGAAGCGTTGTAGTAAGCGATCAGTTTATTTATCCTCAATGGAGGCCTGTTCATCATCAGCAGCGGCACCACCTTGATCACGATGAGATAGGCGATCACCACGCTCAGGATTGGCGTCGGACTTGACATCATGAACCACGAGTCTACCAGGGCACCTGTAACACAGGTTGCATGAAAGTATTTACCGGAGGCAGACTCTGTACCAGGGTCGTGTGCATGGGTACCTCCGTCTTACCTATTTCTGCCGCAAAGCAGCAGTGCTTGCATTGCTGTGTTCCGGTTTGAAGGGTAAGATATGGCACTGAAATTACTGGGTACCGTGAGTTTATAATATCTTAAGTCACAAGTTGGCAACGTACACCGTGGTTCTTGTGGGGGTTGCAGTTTTGCTGCGAATCTCACAGGAACCGCATGTATTATAATAATAATAATAAATTCGTCTATTTTCAGATTACACAGATCCATACGTTAGTAAAAAAAAATACTAGCCTATGTTAGTCTTATGGCCGATTTCACCAACCATAACTTTAGCTTAGGAAGCCCCTAAGACACATGCTGTCACTTTTTGTCTTTAATGAAAAGAATGTGACAGCATGATACCTAAGAGTCACCAAAGCTAAGAAGAGGTTGGTGAAAATGGCCATTAGTAAATTTAAATACCTATTTATCTATCTATCTAATTAATAAAGCATATGAGTGGCTGAACAAGAGCCCATCAAATTTGTTTGCCATTGCCTCCAGGATGCTGTTGGTACTCCCACGTACTCTGCTTTACAGTGAGGCTGCCTTTTTCCTCATACAGGCGGCAAAGCCGTCTACTCTGACCTCCGTAAACATGCCAGAGGCGCTGCAGAATCGTGGGAGCCCCAACCACATCCTGAATGCATTGTTATATTGTACGCGAAGGGCGTTGAACGAATTTCTCGTATACGTGAACCACAGGCTGCTCGTGTAAAAAGATTGGCAAAAAGCTTTAAAGAGGGTAATTTTTACTTCTGTAGAACAACGAGCAAACCTGCGGACCAACATATTCGCCCTCACCGTCAACGCCCTTCGCTCCCTCTCCATGTCCTCTTCATCTTTAAGGTTATGTGTAACCAGATGACCCAGATACCTGAACTTATACTCTCTAGTTAGTTCCTTACCACTCAACATAAGATGAGGCACATATACTGGGGACTTACCCCCCTGGCCCAAAAACCATAAACTCTGACTAGGTGAGTGTTACCACTTACCATCAGGTGGGCAGTTTGCTTGTTTGCCAACTTAATTGCAATAAAAAGTATTTCTGTCAGGCCCTCCCCCTCTCCCCTGAGAGGAGTCTCACTGTGAGTACTGGATTGTTGGAGCTCCGTTATTTTCACAACAATATGCGGGCACAATACGCGACAATGAAGTCTTACGCTTTACCACTTTATGTCCATTACAGTCGAGAGTCTGTGCAGTTAGGGAGTTGAAGCCCAAAGGTTTAGATATCGGAAATTGGTCACTGAATTAGGGAGAACGGCGGAGACTTCCGTTCCGGCTTGTTCCTGATGCAAAGGATAGCCTTGCCAAAAATTTTATCATCATGGGCACCTTTACGCCAGGTTCGATACGGGGTGGGCTATTTGATTGGATAATTTCTGTCATTTAATTAATTTCACAATAAAAATATAGGGATGTATTTTTCATAAGTATACAATATTTTTATGGACTATCTGGACGGTACATTCAGGTGTGGGCTGTATGTGACTACCTAGGTTCATTGCCACTGCATGAGGCTTTTACTGCACACGAAATCAATGCTCACAAAAATTATATCATTGGCGTTTTCCACCCCATTCCAGACCCGACTGTTTTCATATAGCTAATATATGTATTGTCAAATATGATACAACTGTTACTTTGATCACAATAACAAAAAAACAAATACATTTTATTAATATTGTTCAACTGAGTCTTCGGGAAGTAGATGTATGTTTTGCTGTTTCATATTTATATCTAAATATCAATATAAAACATGAAATAGATTATTGCTATAAGGTCATAATTTCGTATGAATTACTTTTCATGATAATCGACTTATAATTGACTTCAGTTGGCAAACGATATCAACTCTTCAAACAAGGCGTAATTAGCTTAATGCCCTCTTCCATACCAATTTTTGATCACGAATAGTCGAGTTCGAGTATTGTTTTGTATTGTATAAAATCTTTATTATATAAACAGGCAATATACAAATTAAAAACATTAAACACACACTAAATATAAGAGTCATCGCAAAGTCAAGTGATAAATTTATTTCCGTAAAACACGGAGCAACTCGCTTTTCCCTTACAAGCAAAGTTCAATTTGATGCTGCAATTTGATGAAATTTTTATATCTATATTTTTCTTAATAATTTATCTTAAGTCACAGATAGGGGTGACCTTTTTAGAGAATAAGTGACCACAAACTACGCTAAATCATCATTACATCGTTTAACACCATAACCACCATCCAGTGAATTATTCACATAGTTCTCTGTGAATAAATACATTAGCAGTCAAAACGAGAGAGTCCAAAGAACTTCTTAAAGTAGCTTACTTATTCATTTAGGTCGCGACATTATGAAAATTCGTCGTGATAGTTATTTGGGGCATTAATGTTTTTTCACTTAGTTTTGAATTTGAATATGTTAACGTGTAATATCAAATGTGCTGTTTTTGAAGCGTGTAAACGCTTTAAAGAAAAGAGTTTCTTTGAGTTTGTCGATAATAATATTTATTAATTAATGATTTATTTGACCTTAATAATTTTTACAGCAGGAAATATAAATATTTTAGAAAACAGAAATATACCACAAAAGTGCTAGTATGATAAGAAGGAATCTATACTATATAAAGCTATATAAAACATTATATTTATCATCACAGCTCATATACGTCCCCACCGAGGGACTCGAGCCTACCCTAAGTTAGGGTATTAGGCCTTAGTCAAACACGCTGGCCCAATGCGGATTGGTCGACTTTACATAATTATACACCTTTGAATAACTTCGCAGGTATATGCAAGTTTCCTCACAATGCTTTCCTTCACTGTAGGAACGTCGGACAAATGTACATATGAAATTCGAAAAACAAAGAACACATTGGTACATGGCAGGATTGAACCACGGACCTCCCGATTAGAAAGCCAGTGCCGAGTCCACAGCGCCACCGACGCTCATATCTATACAACTAAATAAAATTGAAGTGTCTGTTTGTAATGTCAAAATAACAAGTTTTTACTAAATGGGTATAAATGTATATCAAGTACCAATAACAAAAACACAATTAATTTTTTTTGTCTGTCTGTCTGTTTGTTCCCGCTAATCTCCGGAACCGCTGTACCGATTTTGACGGGACTTTCACTAATAGATTGCTTATTATATAAGGTATAAGATAGGCTACTTTTTTAACAACTTCAATAAAATTTACTATTCAACGCGGACGAAGTCGCGGGCACAGCTAGTTATTTATATTAAGCATAATGTTTACAGAAGATCACACGAATTCTAGACACAATACAGGATAAATAAATGAACGTTAGTTCAACATACTCTATAATATATATTTTTATAATACTAAGTTGGCGAAAAAGCATACTGCCCACCTGTAAAGTGGTAAGTGGTAACAGTCATCTATAGTACCTACTCGTACATGTGGCTTTTGTAAGATTCGCAGCAAATCTTCAACCCCATAAGAACCACAGTGTACATCGCCAAACTAGTGACTTAAGATGTAAATTCACAGTAACTCCACTGCCATATCTTAACCCTTCAAACCGGAACACAGCAATGCAAACACTGCTGCTTTGCGGCAGAACTAGGTAAGATTTACTAACATAAAAATATTTCAGCTATTTCTTTGGTTTAGTAGCGTAATTGCTTACGTTATTTCTAAGAGTTGGAATGCTTTTGCACAATGTACCTGCCGATGAATAATCGACAGGCATTTGTGGGACTCACCCCGCAGTGTGCGGTCAAGGTCAAGGTCAAATATCAGTGGCACCTTAGGGACAGCCCAGCCAGCCTTAACGCCTGAGGAAGATTAGCGAGGACATTAAGGTAATCATCAGATTGCGGGCCTATAGTCGCGCGCATCAGGAGCCACCCTTCTTTTCTCGGGGGGAAACGCGTGACCGCATGCGTACCCGCCGTTGGCTAGACGGCGAGCGTGTGTGGGGATAGAATGCAGGCCACACCAGGGCGTTCTTGGAAGGCGGGCTACATAAACTCGCCTTTTACCGCCCAACTCTCTGCATCAGCGAAAACTTACATCATTTACTGATTTGCATAAATTTGAGTGCCATCCAAAACTATTCTTTTACTGATTAGATTAAAATGCCTTGCGGAAAGCAGGTAAAAAGTATTTACAATTGTATGGAAGACTGATGGCCTCTGGGGAGGAAAGATCTCGACTGGCGAGCGTCGCAGTAGGGGAGTCGCAGTATTGATAAAGTCGACTGACCATCTGGTAAAGATCACGGAAAGCCCCACTGGCTTTCCGTGATCTTTACCAGATACTACTACTACCAGTGCAGGAACTGGGGTCACTGAACTAAATCCAGATTCAATCCCATTAAACCATCTGGGCACGTGTGATACATAAGCTACGAAAATGTTTAGGCATGGTCAAGCATGCTTATGAAATATGCAAAATATCAAAGAAAAAACTTACTTTTCCCCACCTTCAGCGAGTCCAGATAGCTATCTACCTTCTCCAAGTAACTCATTGTGATTTGTTGGCGTCAGTAATCTGAAAAATGGACAAATAACACGCAACATTAGCAATGAAACGATCTAAATTGACTGAATACTGCGATGACAGCTACGTGAAATTGACTAATTTGTTTCTAAATGTAAAAACTTTATTAAAAAGGTTGGTTCTATAAATACCTACAAACCAGATAATAAAACGCACAATAGAGAACGTCGATATTTTTTTTATATATTCTGACTAGCTATTAGAGTAAAATAATCATGAATTTCTATTTTGGAGTAAGCTTAGAATGCTCCATACGATTAATATGTAAAACAAAACATGCTTACAGAAATTAAAACATCGCCAATTAGATGTACCTCTTTTTTTTTTTGTAGCGACTCGCCCGCGGCATTGCCAGCGTGGAGAATTTAGATTAAACTATTACCCGTGCGAAGCCGGGGAGGGGGGGGGGGGGGGGGGAATTACTATAGTGATTGTTCTGAGACTATTATTTATATACATTTTCCTTATTGTGTCAAAAGTAAGGCTTTATTTGTCCTGCTGTTTTTTTGGCATACATGGTTATTTTTTTATCACCCTGGAAAATTTTAAAAAGAAATAAAAAAAATTAAAACAATTTAAAAAATCTCTAAACATGCTGCTCTCAACTAGTGCAGCATTTTTGTATTAAAAAAAATAATATAAAATTAAGTAAATGAGTTATTTTTTTATTTATATTTAAATCATTCTAATACCATGTCGTGAAGCGTCCCTTAAATTTTCTAGGGTGATAAAAAAATAACCGTGTATAAACCTTTCTTTTGAATGACTATCTATTGCTGAAAACTGAATTAAAATCCGTTGTAGTTTAAAAGATCTAAGCGTACAGACAGCGGGAACGACTTTGTTTTATACTATGTAAAGATTTACAGATAAGTACATTGCACAACTAAATAGATAAAGAAATGGTAATACATAATGGTAAAGTCAAAACCGGTTTTGTGATATTTGAGTAATGAATACATGGTCGTGACATCGCCTCTCTTAGCGCCTTTTACCGAATGCTCCATGGGGAATGCTCTGAGGAGCTCTTTAACCTTATCCCTCCCTCTCCATTCCTTAACAGAAACACGCGTAAGGGCCTTCGGAGTCATCCGTACACTGTGTCCTCCTTTTCACACCGTACCAAGAAATTCCAAGATTCCTTCTTCTGTCGTTCATCCCACACTTGGAATTCTCTACCTGCGCACGTGTTTCCTCCATCCTACAACATGGGTTCCTTCAAAAGAGGCGTGAAAAAGCATCTTTTGGGCCGGCAAGGAGCGGGCAGGTGGGAGAGTGGATGTCGTCCCTACTCTATCTGTCAACTCATTTGGGCCTCTTTCACCGCTTAACATCAGGCGGGACGAGGTCATTTGCCGGGCCATCCATAAAAAAAAAACATAGGGGTCGTATATTGATCTTTTTTAACCCAGTAAAAAGATTTTAAATCTACCGCAAATGGATTGGGGTCCGCCTGCGGTTATGTGAGACTCATCAATCGAGATATACTAACTAAAAATACTGGGGGGGTTCCGTCTAATCACATTCTCGACACACAAAGGGTATTTTTTGCAATCGCTTTGTGTATCGAGTGCGATGCTGCTAGGCCACACGGGGTCCTCTTCAGTGTTGGGAGTGTAACGCATTCAGATACTCTATCAGCATAGGGTCAATTGTGGTTATAAGTGTGAGTGATGGGAGCCCCACTTCGTCACTGCGACCCCTGCGGCAGCTGGTGGAGGGCGTAAGTTTGCCTTCTTCTGGCCGGCCACCGCCTGCGGGACGGTTCCGCGTTTGTATCATCCCGTCACCCATTTGACAGACCACGATCTGATCTTGCAGATAGTCTGCGATGACCCGTCATAGATACAGGGGCACTCCGTGATATCGGAGTACCTCGGCGTCGTAAATTGTCCTAAATATATTGACCAGTACTTTTACTGATTACTATTTTATCAAATAATTTGAAAGATCTCTTAGTGATTTTTTCATGTTTATTGGCGTCATTTTTGGTCCAAAAACAATTCTCTATTCTATATCTTATATAAGGTCTTCTCTTATACTGACGATTTGACGAACACGAGGTTTTGGTTCAGCCACGAGCAAGTGTCTGGTCGCGAGCGTTCTTAGGAGGTGCGATGATCGCTTATAGCAGGGTTAAAACAATTTTTAAACAGGGACACCGCTCTTGCTACGTATACTCCTACCTGTACTTGCAGACATCTTGAGTATATTCAGGATGTATGCACATACAAGGTTAAATATGTTTCCTTTAAATAAGAATGTTTTGCTTTATTTTGACGTCAATAAGTGCCTGTAAAGACCTATGTTGAATAAAGATTTTTGAATTTTAATTTGAATAATGCGCCATCCCGCTGTCAGTGCTGTTTTAATATTGTTTTAAGCGATTATGTTAGGGGCCTGGTCTTCCACGGGAGTTGCTCATTGTATTGCAATAAGGTTGATTTTGGTATAGCTGTAATTGTCACTTCGCCAGGTAAGTACACCACTGAAAATTACCATTTAGTGCATTTAAATTTATATTTGCAAATAATCGATGATAATAATCGAATTCAAGATTCACTTCTAATGACTGAAAAGTGCGTCTCCTGCAGGCCCATTATGGATCTTTAATCGTATGACATGGTATAAATTGGAGATATGGAAGTCATGAAATGCTTCATTTGTTATAACCGATCTCCAATGATATCATAACTATGGCATAATTTTAATTATGTCATCAAAAATCTGACCGAAAATCTTATGACATGTTTTGCACTATGATTTCATCATGGTAGCATTTGAAAACCATGAGATCGGTAATAAGCCTGATGTTCTTAACATAAAGGTACAATTTAAAAATTTAAATATTATTAAGATATATATTTAAATTTTTAAATTGATTGAGTTGCGCAACTTACCTTAGATTAGGAGTAAAAAGTAGTCGTAAGTCTTAATATAATAATTAATAACAAAATAGGTCACAACGAGAAGATTACATGAAAAGAGCACGGACCACGAGTCTGTGGAGTGTTAAATTAGTAAAAAAAAAACATAAAGGTACACATTCACGATTATGAAGTTAATAAAAATGTTATACGTTATCTGTCTCTGCACTGTTAACGTTAATAAGAGTTCTTGTGTTATCTTGATTAAATTGATTTGTTCAGTAATGGAGCCTAAACCAACAATTTCGATTGTGTTCAGTATCAGGCTTGTTTTGGTCATGGTTACGTGAAGTCTGCCCAATCAATGCACTCATAGCCATATAGAATTAATAACCCTTGCATTGCAGATGCGTTGTTTTACATATCTATGTGGTCATGTTACCATTACCTGTCACACAACTCAGTTTGGTTGGTCTTGATTTAATTAAAAGATTCTTTAAGACGCAAGTCGGCGGGCTGCAGTGTCATTCTGTGTACTCTCATGGCGCCTGTGCAAGGAGCTTCGATTGCTAAAGTTAAACTACGTCCGCTGTAGTCAGATTAATGATGGGTGACCATTTTTTATACAACTAAGTAGGTAAACATGCAGGCTGCCCAACTGATGATAAGCTACAGTCACCTATAGTAAATTTGGTTACTGCAGCGTAATTCTATGTACCTTCATGGAGTTTCGATTGCTGAAGTTAAGCTTCATTCACTGTCATCGAATTTATGATGGGTGACCAAGTCTTTAATGCCCTATGAGCAACTATGTTGTATGTTGCCAACTTGTGACGTAAGAGATCACGTGACAGTACCCAGTATGACTTTGAATTTTCAAACTGGGACACAGCAATGCAAGAGCCGCTGCTTGGCGGCAGAAATTAGTAAGATTGAGGTACCCACGCAGACGTCTCTAGTACTGAGGCTCTCTTTGGTATAATATTTCTTCGGATGAAACTGAAACTGGCCCACTCCTGGTCTCGCTATAGTTTTTTACTGTCTCTTTGAACTATTTATCATTTCCGCCAAGAGACGCCCACTGTTGGACATATTCCTCCCTCAGGAGCCTCCAAATCGATCGGTCCTGCAGTTCCCGCATCCAGAGGCTCTCCGCGACCATCACCAGATTGTCGGTCCACCTTGTGGGAGAGGCCTACCAAAGGTGCGTCTCATGGTACGCGGCCTCCACTCGAGGTCCGCCCCGCCCCATGGCCGTCCATCCTGCGAGCTATGTGTCCCGCCTGCTGCCACTAAAGTTTTACAATTCCTTGAACTAAATCAGTGAGGAATGAATGGGACTGAGGTAGACAAGACTTACCGCTTCCTCGTCCTAGGGGTTTCTTGACTTAGGGACCATTGTGGACCCTACCTCACGCGCTTAAAGGGCAGGGAGAACACCGGGGGGCTTTAGAGGTAGGCCCGGCAGTCTGCCGGGAGAGCCCCGCACACGTCCGCCGTCTAGTTTTTTTTATTTTTTATTTATTATACATAGTATACAAGTTACAAGTAGTTTCACATGAAAGCCTCGCAAACCACTTTCGTGGTTGACTGCGAGTGCGAATCTCGCTTATGATGCTAATATTTATTGCTTAGGTGTCAATTTTATTTAAGTAGTGTCTTTTTAGCTTCATACCAAACGCTTTTTTATGAGTTACTGAGGCTAATTCGGGCGGCAGCGCGTTGACCAAGTATGGCAAACGTTTATCTAGTGTATGATCTCCGTAATAGTTTCGAACCCTGGGAACAACGTACCTGCCGCTCGCAGCAGCCCTTGTGTGGTGGCTGTGCTGCAATGGTGGCAAACGCTCCCGGTGCTCATGGTTGTTAAGTATTAGTAGGTATTTGTGTTTTAAGCTAATTAATAAAATTTCACAGATTTTAAATAATTGGTGGTAGTTATTTTTACATTTGGCTTTAGTTTTATTACTAACAAGTAATTTAAGGAATCTAATTTGAAGAGCTTCTATTTTATCTATATATGATTTAAAGGTCAATCCATAGCTATCGAGAGCGTAGGACACCACCGATTCAACAAAAGTGAGGTATAACGTTTTTAGCACATTACGTGGTACTCTATACTTTAAGTGATAAAATTTGCCTAATAATAATCTAAGTTTATTACACACATAATCGACATGACTAGACCAGGAGAAATGTTCATCGACTATTAGTCCTAAATATTTAACATTAGATACTCTTTCGATGGGAAGACAGTTACAAGATAGGTTTGTATTTTGGTGGAAACAATTAGTATATGAGTGAGCTATTATATGCTGGTTTATTATGGGAGTTTGTGAATAAGGCGATTTGATGACTATCATTTTAGTTTTTTGAGCACATAGTACAATACCATTATCATGGGGCCATTTAACAATGCTGTCGACATCCTGTTGCACGTGTTCGAATATACTAGGCAAATCTGTGCCGGCCCTCAGCACACATAGGTCGTCTGCGAACATATAGGGAGTACAGTGGTGGATCACGTTGGTGAGGCTATTTACGTGCATTAGGTAGCAAAGCGGGCCGCACCCCGAGCCCTGCGGCACGCCGCAGGGCGCGTCGCGCGGCGCGCTCACCTCGCCGCCCACGCGCACACTGAACGAGCGCGACGACAGGTACGAGCGGAACCACTCACCCAATGGCCGCTGTATTCCGCACTCCGATATAGCCTGGATCAGGGTCTCGTGCTCCAGGGTGTCGAAAGCCTTTCTATAGTCGAAGAAGACAGCCACCACTATTTTTTTATCATTTAATGATTGGTTAATATCGTTTGTGAATGAAGATATGAGAGAAGCAGTGCCCTTGCCCGATTGAAATCCGTACTGACTGGCGCTTATTATATTATTATTAGTTAGATACGAGTTCAGCTGGTTAATGATACATTTTTCAATTATTTTTTCTATACTTGACAAATTCGAAATGGGTCTATAGTTACTATAGTCATCTTTTTTGTCCTTCTTATATATCGGACGAACTATTGCTTGTTTTAATTATGATGGGAATTCATTTTTGTTTACACACAAGTTAATAAGGTGAGCGATTATAGGACAAATTGCTTCAGACAAGAGCTTTACATCTCTCATACGTATCGAGTCACATCCTGGTGATTTTTGAGTTGACATGCTATTAATTACTTGAAGTACCTCCTTGGGTGTTACATTTTTCCATCTCATACACAAATTGGGTATTTTGACATAAGAATTGCTATCGAGCCACTTATCACAACAAGAGTGTTTAGCAAGTTTCACCTCAAAGTCAAAAATCTCAGCAAATTTATTACATAACGCAGAAATGTCACTACAACTCTTCATGTTTTTTAATATTGTACTATCTAAAGATTGTTTCTTATTGCCTAATAATGAATTTAGCTTATTCCAAAGTTTTCTTAAGTTATTTTGACAGTTAATTATATCTTGTTATTCATGTTCCACCCTACTTTTAAAAATTGCTTTATTGCACTTATTACGTAATCTAGTAAACTCTACTCTTTTGAGCATATTTTTTTGGTCATTACATCCTACTTGAAATAGTCTATCTTTTTCTAAAATTATTTTTTTTAATTGCTGTGTAATCCATGGTTTTTTTTGACGGCGGGTACGGTGCAGTTACGAATTTCTCCCCTAAAAAAGGGTTGAGACCACCCAAGATTGATCTGAAGGTCTGGGGTTCGATTCTCCATGGGGCAGAAGTATTCTTTTTGGTTTTCTTGGTGTTAGGATTTTTTAGCCCGCTTGGTTGTCTACCACCGCTTTACCTAAATTTATCGTCATAATGACAATGTTAATAACAAAACTGCACGACAATGTTAATAGTGAGTGTGAATGAATTGTGTTCCGTCAATAAAAGGTATGATAGCCAGATCCTCAATTGATGGGCAGCCTAGGTGAAGTTTGCTTCCACCTGCCTTAGCGTCACTTACTATCAGAAGAGATAAAAGCCAAGAGCTTCCCTGTTGTATGTTAAAAACTAAGCGTGTACGCGGTGTACGTATGTGCAGAGCTATATTATGGCATGGTGATAAATAGCGAAGTTCTATCTAGATCTAATTTTATGTACGCACGTTATCAATCACTGTGATTGATATAGTTTTGTTCGTAGTTGCTTGACCCCAATTGACGTGGATGTCAATCAATCGTCGTTATTTCGGATTGCGGTATACTTCATCGATTCCTTAGTTTCGTGTCGAAAATAGCCCAACTGTAATAATGTAACAGTAAATATTATTGTTTGTCCCAGAATGATTTGATAAATCGAATTTTCATGAAAGTTCTAGGGATATCGCAAACGCAGATAATTAGACAACGGTGTAAACATTTCTCAGTCTCACTGAAAGAAGTTAAGGTTCTCGCGAAAACACGAGTCTTGCATAACCTTATCTCTGATTAGATAGATTTTTACTTGCTGATTCCTAAATTTACCCCATGCTTTTTGAGGAATTATATCATTTAGTTACGAAGGGTAAGAAATGATTAATGTCGATTTATAGGAACCAACTTTACTTTATATTTAACATCCACAAACTTAAAATTCCTTTGATAAAAACAGCCAATTCTTGCGTATTCAGTTGATAGATACGTATTTTTTTAAAGAAAGTGTAAAAGTTAAAACTTGATGCAAGCAACCATTACCAATTTTATACCTCACGTATAAAATGTTAAATGTATGATGTAAACCATACAACTAATATTGGAACACCCTATTCTTATACGTATTTATTTGTTCACAGACTTTATTGCACAGCTTATACAAATTTATTTCTTTCAATTGATCGTTGGGACGTACCTCTGCAAATTGTTTCTTACAGTCAACTCATGGTATTGTAACTAATACGTATTTTGATATATACGTTACTTTTTTTGATATTGCAAAACGTAAAACTTGGTGCAACCAGCCGTTATGTTATACTTTGTGACTTTAACGTTAAATTTACAGAAAACACCAAATCAAAT
The DNA here is from genome assembly GCA_963935595.1 of Schoenobius gigantellus. Classification (NCBI taxonomy): domain Eukaryota; kingdom Metazoa; phylum Arthropoda; class Insecta; order Lepidoptera; family Crambidae; genus Schoenobius; species Schoenobius gigantellus. Next base: position 38,067,569 of record OZ012549.1, read on the forward strand.
TGGTCGCTCAGAGATAAATAGCGCACACCAAGCCTAAGCCTGAAAATCTTTGAGAAATTCACATTGAATGCAGGAAAAACGCAAACCCGAATCCAATTGGGGACTTTGACTGGCCACTTCGGCATTAATCGCATGTTAAATGTTAACCTAAATGGGTTTGAGTATAATACAGATACCTGTAAAGCCTGCAAACAGAAAGGAAACATACACTGAGCCATTGGGATTCTCTAGCTTGCAAGAAAATAAGTCTCATTCGGATTTTGAATATATAAAACCCGAGGACTTCAGGGCCATCCTACCCGGACGAATTATGAGACTTGTAAGTGAACCCAATTGGTCCATAAATGGTGAAAGCCACTAATAAACATAGGAGCTGGGGCAGCATAGAAGATCCTCTGGGGTCGAAGTTAAGGGCCCGCAAGAGTCCCCCCCCCTCCTAAATATAAGTTAAAATAATGTCAAATGTGCATAAAATGTATGGCGCGTGTCGTATATTTAACAGAGGAATAACACATTCTAACGTATTAATTTGATTTAGGTATGCGATACTTTTAGCAAAATTGCAAAACGTAGAACATTGTGCAACTAGCCGCTATTTCATGCTAAACATGTTAAACGTCAAATGTATGTAGAATGATTCGAGGTAGTGTCGGGTTTCACAACTACCTCGAACATTCTATCAGTTTCCTGAATTGGGCAGTTTCATTATCTTGCCAGTTTCCTCACCTGGTCAATCTAAGAATAGAACAACCCATTTTTTTAAAAAAAAGACGTCGCCCCACACATGGATTTTTTCCTGTGTCGTGGGTGCTGTTACAAACATAGAATCTTACATGCATAGACGCCCAAACCGGAACAAATTTCTGTAGGCCAAGCAAAATATTTGTCCCGTACGGGAATCGAACCCGCGACCCGTTGTGCAGTAGGCGATCACTCGACCATCTAGTATTTAGTTGATTTATATGAAATTACAAAACGTAAATATTGGTACCACTGGCTATTGCACTAAACGCCACACTAGTACCCCTTTTTAAAGAGGTATAATAACATTAAATAAGGTTAGTAGTTCGTATTGATTAAGATCAAAGTTTGCGACTTTTGATTACAGGTAAAACTATAAATACAATTTTACTTTCAACATAGTTATTATCGAAACGTTTTTGTTTGTTTTCAATGCTGGCTGATACATTTAAAAGCATGACAAAGAACAGGAATTCTGGCCAGTCACCGTATTTAACAATGGTAGGAACACGTATTTGTCGAAATTTACATAATAATTCGGAATTGTAATAAATTCTCCATTAGCTAAGTTGTGCACGTTTTGTTGATTCAAGTAAACAAGTTTTTCATTTCTTTTTTAACCTGGTCCAAACTTTATTTGGTAACGCTTATGTATTTTTTCATTCGTCTGTCCGTCTGTTTGTTTCGACGAGATCTTAACCTGTCTGTTCGACATAATCTAGAAACTTCGGATTTTTACTGGATGATAGGATATGAACTCTAGCTTCGCCTATTTAGAATTTTATAGTCCGGCCCTTGGGTCTCGCCACCTAAGGTCGAAAACCCTATTAGGTTTCCTCATCCTCACACAATAGGTTTAGATAACTAAATAATTTTTTTGCTTTTATAGAAGCTCATTCATATAATAAACATAAAGAAAAAATCGGGTTTCGAATAACTATAAAAACAACCAAGATATAAGGTATTAAAGATTTTTCTCCATCTCTTTCTAGCAAAACGGCAATTTACAAGGAGTTTATATGGGCGTACTCAACGATGACGTCACGGTTGATGTCGGATCTCTCTGTCTAATCGCTTTCAAATTAACAACTTAAAACTTAAAATACTAAATATTGGACATTTCACTAACATTACAAATTACAAATTGCTTTTTTTATATTATGTTTCGCTGAGATCAGAGAACCGTTGAAAATGTCAAAGAGGAAGCGTATAGAGTTGTAGGAACTGCACATGCGATACAACGGAGAGTGCTGACCAAGACGTGACTTATAGAAGGGAAGGGTAAATGTCATTCGGTTTTGGACCCGGCTAGTCAATCTAGGTACTGTAAACTGCAGACGTGCTAAAATACTAGGTGAAAGTACATGATTATTAATTATTTTAAAAAGAAACAAAATATCACAGAACTTTCTACGGATATGCAGAGGTGTTATGGAGTAGTGGACACATCGTGACTCGTAAGAAGTAAGATGATAGCACTTTCTGTCCGCGTAGCTTAGCATATAACAAATACCGACAAAGTGAACTTAAATGTTTCGAATAAGGCCAAGAGCGTTAGCACTTGACGTCACAGCACATTGAAGTCCACCTGAGACAGATTGCAACAATTTGTTTCCAGCTCATCGGACTTCGATGTATAGCAACAGTGCAGTCTCCAACATAGACCTTAAGCTTCGGAGATAAGATCCTCATTTCTTCACAAATGTCAGCGAGTGTGTGAAAGCATAGTCCTTTCAGATGGATGTATGCGAAGAGTTTTTGTTGGTGTCAGCTCTGTAGGGCAAGGTTTGCCTTTCTATGTCAATGCGTTTCGATTCATTGTTGGATTGCACTTTGATGGGGAATGCCGTTATAAGCGTGAAGTTGAGAGTCAATACTTATTTACTACTTAGTGAGTCACTAATGACATCTATAGCATATATTTCTGCATTTTGAATCAATTCATTTTTACTATTCCCCTCATTGACATTGTTAAATCTAATTTGTAATACATTTTTGACATTTATTATATTTAAGTACTGTTAGTCTCTTTTTAATTTTATTTTACATGACAGACATTGTAGTTGACATTGACATTGATATTAAATATTATGATTTTATTGACATTAATTATAAATAATTTAATAGGCTTTTATACCAATCGGATACGTCTTTGAATTTGTTTATATTTCTATGTCTGTATTTCTTTTTTGTAATTTTCATATGTCTACAAGGCGAATCATGGCTGTACACTACCCATTATTTAGAACACCAATGTATATACCCATGTATTATGAAATAAATGAATATGAATATTTATTGAGGGTCTACTTTCCCGATTTTAAACAATTTCGATTTAATGTAGCACCACAAATATAAAACGTACAGTTGTAAGGGATTCAATAAGATGGAAGCCTTAGCGATATCGAGTCCGGCGGCGACAGCCTAATTAGCCCTCTAAAGTTTCCGCCCAACGGTGATTCAGGTAAACTAAAAGATCACTAGCTGAACGACCGTGACGAAAGCCGTACTGTAGGTGTTGCTAATCAGCTGGTGCTCTTCTGGGTACCGTAGGAGGCGGAAGTTAATGACGCGCTCCATTATCTTGGAGAGCAAGGACGTTATCGCTATTGGCCTGTATATTGAGGGGTTAGATCGGTCACCCTTTTTTGGAATTAGGTGGATATGAGCAATCTATACCTATTTTCAAGGCTCTCTATTTCTAGGCATAAAAATTATTGTCATAAAATCATATTCCATAATTTCGATTGTAATAATCGTCAAGACGCATAATAATCAGGAAACAGAATAGTAATAAGCATAATATTGTGTGGCAGAAAATCATTTGTCATAAGTATTAAAACCCATAAACTCGAAATACAGAACAACTTGACGCATAATTTTTCAAAGCATAATTAATGTTTAGCATATTAATCACAACGAACAATACAATTACGCAGAATTTCTCTAGGCATAAAAGGCGCGCAAGCATGCAGCAATGTAAGGAAACATGCAGTATGCATGCAAGCAAGCATGCAACATGCAAGCAAGAATGCAACATGCAAGCAAGCATGCAACATGCAAGCAAGAATGCACAGTGCAAGCAAGCATGTACCACGCAAGCAAGCATGCACATGCATGGTTTCTGTCACGGCTCCGACGCTGCGGGGCTCCGGCGGTCCCACGCGAGCTTATCGTCACAGATGGTTTTCGCTCACCACCGCAGCTTCGGATTGTTGGCCGGCTTCGCCGGCCATCCTCAGCCGCGGCGGCGAGCGTTAAAACCACCTGCTCCTCAGCTCGCGGGCCGCCTCGCCCCTCCGCGCTTACGCGGGTTTGAATTACACTCTAGGGGTAGGACAAACAAGACTACGTGGAGTCGGTTTTGCAGCGATTCGTTTCTGTCACTAGTAGCATGAATGAATTACTTTGTCAAATAAAAAATCAATATATACCTACTATGAAAAAAATATATCAAATGAAAATATAGAATATTCGAGTATCATATTTGAATAAAATAATATATGAAATGTTATTATAAAAAGTTTAGTAAAACAGAGAGTATACATTGTATCTAATGAACGTGATGATATCCCTTAAAATAAAATCATTTCTAATTATAAGAAATGCCCCAAAATATTGGGGATATCATTAATTATGACACTTAAAATTATGGCAAAACATTTTAGGACTACCAATATTATGTCAAAAGAAATAAGGGATTTCATTAATTATGCTTTATGAAATTATGCCTTTAGATAGTTGTGCCTTATACAAATTATGCAAAGAAAAAATTATGTGACGTTAATGTTATGCTTTTCGATTATTATGCTTAGTGATTTATGCCAAGCGCCTTTATGACAAACAACATTATGCCAAATGAAAGGTCCCCCTATTTTCAAACCACATACTCATAGACAAACAGAAGGAATAAAAAAGTACTTAATGATAATGGTTCCAAGTGTGATATTAGTTGCTAATTATAGTCTCGAATGGATAATATGATACACCAAAAACACCCCTATGAATATTGATATGATAATTAATATCAATATTCATAGGGGTGTTTTGTTTGTGGTTTTATCAGTCACAATAACATAATGTGCTTTTTAAATTGCTATTATTATTATTTTTGCCAACATATAATTTGTACAACCCCTCCGGCACCTCCGGCACCTTCGGCACCTCCGGCACCTCCGGCACCTCCGGCATCTCCGGCTACATTCGTAACTTAAGTTTCGTAACAGTTGTGAAAATTGATTATTTGGACCGACAGTTCATAACTTTGAATCGCTTTATCTTAGTAGTTTTTGTTATTTGGACAAAGCGAAAGTTTGAAAATTGTGCCTGGATCTTCCACAATCTCAACCATGACTACGATATCATCAGCATGGCGAAGGTTAGTCATGTCTCGTCGTTCATGTTAATGCCGAGTCCTCTCCAGTTCAAAAGCTGTTAGTAGCTGAATTATTCCTTCAACGCAGCTGTGAACAGTTTCGGCGATATAACGTCGCTCTGTTTCACACCGCACTAAAGCCGTATTGGTTTCGAGTTTTGGTCTTCAAGGCGGACTGTCGTGATGACTAAAACACTTGGTTGTACCGATAGTCTATTTGGCACCTCTGGAGTGACAAAATCGAAGCTTTCTCATAGTTCACAAACGCCCGAGTCCTGCGCGCGAGCCGATTCTTGATGACTCTCGAGAACAGTTTTACTTGACTCACGAATGTGATGGCTCTGTAGTTCTTGAACTGGGCTCTGTCGCTTTTTTAACCAAAACGCCACCATACCCCTTTGCCATGCGTTATGACCTCGCGTATGACGTATTACGAGAAATACGTATCTGTTATTCATTTTCTATTGTCTGTCTGACGAATTGATTAGATTTCCATTTTTCATACTCCTACCTCCCCCCACCCTACCTATTACTCCTCTCCGAAGATACGGAAAAGTCGAAATAAAACCCTTTTTAACCAGGTGTAATTCTGTTGCGCACCGTAGGCTAGTTGACAAGACTTGCTCGTTGCGAAGGCTAGTTGACAGGCGCTTGTGGGATTCTCCTTGCTGAGCGGGGCATACCCACTAAACCAACCTCGATGTCTATCTAGTCCATAGTCCATATCCTTTTGTTTAAGGAGAGATTTGTGCCTAGCCAATCTCAATCAAATCCAATCTCATCAGCCGACGATGCACTCTGCCAATCAACGGACAAGGCTCTGACGCTTTCCACCAACCAACCCGCACTAGGACATCGTGCATGGTAGGATATATCTCAATCATCATCTCATCCTATGCCAAACAGAGCCCGTTTGTTGGCTGAGATGATGATGATCTTAAAAACATACCATGTTATTATAGTACTTCGACTATTCTATTGCATATTAATCAACCAAGATCCCAACTACCGCTTTTCACCCTTGGTACATTTGTCAGACCAAATGTAAAGGAGGTAAGATAATTTACTATCATTAAAAAACGATTCGTAAATTCATATTTTGTCAAATAACTACCCACCAAATAATGGATACTCATGAAAATACTTAAAATTCATTCGTCACTACTGAATCGCGTGATTACACAACATTTACACGAATGTCTAAAATATCGAGCAGGATTCGTGTTCTCTTCAGGAACCAATATACGTTACCTACTCACCTAAATAGTTCAGCATTTTGTTGACCTTTCGTAGGCATAATGATCTAACGCCCCTTGCGTGCTAACTCACCTTCCCTGCATTGGTTTAAAAACAAACAGATTGAAAACGACTTTTAATCAGTCCAGATTGCCTAGAAACACCACCTGCCTTATCAACGTTTAAGCAGTAATTTAAATGCAGCCTCGCATTTCCCGATGAAAGCGGACCAGCTGAATATTTTATTTGTCTTAAATTTTAAAGTTGTTGTTTAAACAGAGTAAAAAGTCTACTAGTCTAGAATTTATGTACCAATTTTAGTACAAGGAGGAGCGTTCGTTTCTCCATCGTATATTTTTTCTTTAAGTAACTTAATTATAGAGCACTTCCAGGGGTCGTATAAGAGGGAGGCATACGGGCTGCTTTTCCATACTAACGTAGTCCCCTGTTTTCATCTTTGACAATGGTTGTAATAAATAGTTGGTCTGCATTTCTAAAAAAATCTATAAGCATGTTTCCGTATTTTTCTTTTACATTCTGCAATTAAAAACGATATTTTACGAAAAAAGCAAAACATAGAAACACAGTCTTTAATGTTTAATGCAAAAAATAATTAAATCGATTTAGTTTTAGAGGATAAAATATGAGACTACGAAACGTCTATTTTGTGTACTTTTTAACCGACTTCAAAAAAGGAGGTGGTTCTCAATTCGATGCGTATGTTTTTTGTGTGTATGTTACGCGATTACTCCGCCAATTTTGGACCGATTTTCAAAATTCTTTTTGTATTCGATAAAGTATACTTCTGGGGTGGTCCCATGGTCACCAAAGTCAGGATCAGATGATGGGATCCCATGAAAATCGAGGGAAACCCTTGTAACACTTTTTTTTTCAATACTAGCTAGTAAGCGCACAAATTCTTAATTTTACTTAAATAATTTTCTTTAATTCTGAAATAAAAACATTTAACTCAAATAACATGCATCATTGTTATGACAGATCTGACATCTGATGTAGCTTTTTTTAGAAACTTTTTAATTCTATGAGCGTTGCACGCTCATAGAATTTCACTTTAATAATTTTCTATAATTCTGAAATAAAAACATTTAATTACTCAAATAGCATTCATCATCGTTATGACAGATCTAACATCTGATGTATCTTTTTCTAGAAACTTTAATTCTATGAGCGTGCAAAGGGAACTCCATACAGCCTTCCCCTTGTTTCGTCTTGATATGAACATTTTAAGTGAACCAAGATAATTGCAACTGGATTATATCCGATTTTATGTTAATATTTACTTAGTTAATAATAATTCTATTCTCAAATGGACAAAACATTCAATTTGATTTCTTTGAGTGAACATCTGCTTTGGTTAATGTTGAGTCTGTGGATAGGATATTGTTGTATTTTGTTAATCTGTGTATCGATAGTATTAACGATGCATGAATTGCGACCCAATTCCTTGGTTGACCCCCGTTGTTTCGCTTTGACGTTGTCACTTGTCAATGTCAGGATGAGGTCGATTAAATCTGGCCCTTTCCCGTTCTGAAGCGTGGAAGAGCAGTCGCTCGATATGAGCTGACCTTAATATTTTTATCCAAACCCATCATGGGATGAACTACTTTAATTCTTAATTTGTGTTTATAAAACCCATGGAGAACATGGTAAGTTGTGGTTTTCAGTTTAATTTTGCTATGGCGTTGATCCGCCATTACATGACCATGTTCTAACCATTGTGTTATTTTGTTTTAGGGTTTTTTTTGCCTTAGTCATTCTTTTTCGTACCATTTTCTAACTTATTATTTCAATTAATATGCAAATGAGGGACTGATACATACTGGAGGAGCCTGTGTAAACGTATCCATAACTTTTTTTGAGTGAAGCGGACCCTCGTGAGAAGCTTACTCTCGGACGTGCCTAGGTAACGTGCCATGATTTTTTTTTATCCACTTGAGTGAGTTTATCCACTGAGGTCTGTTTGTATGAGTATGGAGGCGCCCTTTAAAAATATATCCATACACTTCTCCAGGTAGGTCCTTGTATAATATTATAAAATATTAACCCACGACCTGATGGTGCTTAAATTCCAACTAATGCTCACCGAAAGAGGTTACACCCTAATTTAATACCAGTTTCCTTCACTAAAAAGTTACAAAGAAAAAATATTTTGCAAAAAATATAAACCGACTTCAAAAACACTGAAAAGTTAAAAATAATATAAAGATGGGTACAGACAATATCACACTTCTATATTGAAGTCGGTGACAAATTTTAAGACTTTCTAGGAGATTATCGTTTGGCATTTTTAATTTTTCAGTGTTTTTGAAGTCGGTTTTTATTTTCTGTGTAATATTTTTTATCTTCGGCCCGAGCTGCAGATGTCTCTATCGCACTCAACTAGGTTGTTCAAGCATAGTGTCATAGCAATACGTTTTACAAATACCTGTTTTTGAATTCATTTAACCTTATGTTTTCCCCTTATGCACACATGAGATACCTATTTGAAGAAATTTTTAGAATCCCTTTCACAGCCAAACATTTTAAAATATATAGCATCAATGGATTTAGATCCATCTCTTGACCCATAAAGAGGGTTGAAGCCATGGTTATTACGTAAAAGCAAGTTTAACATTTCTACACCGAGGCCCAAATTAATTAGTTCACGAGGACACGTCAAACACATATTATACGTATACTGCAGCATATTTATTTTAACCAAACAATGACAAAGTAATATGCATTGAATTCAATGGGTGATGGCCGAGTTACTCAAATCTATTGTTGAGTGACCAAACGAATCGCTCGGCCTAGACTTTTATCCCATGTCGGTAATGTTTCGACAGCTCTTGTTTTGCACGTGTTATCCTTAACTTATACATATTATGTTGGTCTTTAAATACTACCCGTAGGCATTATGAAAACGACATAGATGGGATAATTTGAAATGTGAATTCAGTAATATTTGTAGGGTAAAAGTATTATAAGCCGACATTTTGACTAGCATATACTATTTGGTGTTCCATATACAGGGTATATGGAACACCATATACAGGGATTTAGATCGGTCGATCGGTATATATTATCGGTATTGGTCAGCAGTTTTTCTTATCACTAAAAATCAATGACATGGTTCCTAGGAACAGATCTAAATCCCTGTATATGGTGTTCCATATACCCTGTATATGGAACACCATATACAGGGATTTAGATCGGTCAGTATGGGCAAGTCTGTAACTATAAGATAAACAAAGATCTGTTCCTAGGAACCATGTCATTGATTTTTAGTGATAAGAAAAACTGCTGACCAACCCAATCCAACTGCTTACTTGAAATTAAAAAAAAAACTTGTACACAGTTCGGGAATCGAACCCGGTCGTGTTGAAAAAAAAACGTACATTATTTATATATGGATATCGATTGTATAGATCATAAGCAGTAAGTCTTACTATGAAATATGTTATATATATTTTTTAATATGACCGGGTTCGATTCCCGAACTGGGTACATGTTTTTTTTTCAGTTTTTCTTGTCATTAAAAATGGTTCCTAAGAACAGATCTTTATACGTCTTATAGTTACGGACTTGCCCATATTGACCGATCTAAATGTACAGCCGGCTTCAAAAGTAGATAAGCATTTTTGGCAGATTTAGTACCATGTCACACCATTTATTTCTTTAATTTAGTATGGTTACACCTATATTGCATTGTTAATAGTTGGTGTGACACAACTAACATGGTTATCTACTTTTGAAGCCGGCTGTACCACTCTGTATACACTAAAGAAGGTAAGGAGTTCCGTAATAGAATATAATATTAAAAATAGCATTCAATTTCAAGGTGAGATATTTTGTAAATGATATACAAAAAAAAAACTGTCTGACAAACACTCCTTCATATTGATAACTTTTGAACTCCTTCTAATTTAAAAGCAAAAATATTTTTTAAAGACACTTAGTATTTAAAGGGTTACTTTAGGTTTTTAATCCAGATAAACGCTAAAACAAGAGTAAATTACTTGCAGATTAAAGTGTTTCAACAATTTTATACACTGTAGTTACAAATCAAAGACAAAAACGAAATTTTGCTTCGTCTTATAATAGAAAACTTGACTTACTTGAAAACTTGTGAGAACGGACACTTGGCGCATGAATTCCAAGCCACTGACTTTATGTGGCACGTGGGTGTTATGATAGTTTGCTAATCGTACAGTTGAATTATTAATGTATTTCATTCTATAATCGATTCATAAACAGAAACATACATTTTTTATTGCAAATAAGTTGGCAAACAAGCAAACTGCCTACCTGATGGTAAGTGGTAACAGTCACCTATAATACATGTGGCTCTTGTGAGGTTCGCAGCAAAACTGCAACCCCCCAAGAACCGCAGTGTACGTTGCCAACTTGTGACATCAGATGTAAAGTCACGGTACCCAGTAATTTCACTGCCATATCTTACCCTTCAAACCGGAACACAGCAATGTAAGCACAGCTGCTTTGCGGCAGAAATAGGTAAGACGGAGGTGCCCAAAATTGGTATGTCATACTAATTTATCATTTTAATAAATTCTTTACAAATTTTACTCGCACTCCAAATTACTAAGTTAGCGAGTAAGTGAGTAAGATAGCAACTAATAAATAAAAAAAAGGTAAGGTGGTTGGTCTATGTGAACATTACTGGCGGGCATGCCCGCTCTTAAAATCACTTGAACTCACACCAGTAAGTTTCTCCATGCCTAACCATCTCTATACCAAATTCCAGTAAAATTGCTTGAAAGCCTAATTGATAGACATACAGAGCTACTTTTGCATGTATAATGTTAGTAGGGGATCCCTAGCTTAGATCATTTAGCCTAGAATGCCTGAATATCTGAATGCTCTAAGATCCTATATAGGATATAATACTAACACAATCTTTGATACATGTATTTTAATAGTAGATTAGTAGCTAAGGGCTGTAAGGCATCAATTGCAGCCCGAGATAATTAGGCGCACGAGCACAGCGAGGGCGCCTATATTTCGAGGGTGCAATTGGTGCTTACATCCGAGCTAACTACTCTGCTTTACATCTCGATTGTGAGGTAAGTAGGTCCTTATTGCCCCCAAATGGGGCTTGCAGGTGACCAATAAGCGCTCTAGGCCTCAGGGCTTTTCTAGCTACATTATTACCCTAGAGCGCTAATTGGTCACCTACAAGCCCCATTTGGGGGTAATAAGGACCTACTTACCGAACATGAGAGATGTAAAATATGTTGTGTTATACTACTAAATTATTAGCGCCTAATCACGGCTTCTTTAAGTTTTTTATAGTGCACATTATGTATTTGGTACAATTAAAGTGTAAATTATAACTATTATTTATCAATACAGGTGTCAATGAAATTACAGACTGAATATTATTCTAATGTTATTGTCAAACTGTAGCGTTACTTCATATAACAGTAAATCAAATTTAGGGAGAAAGCATAATAAAAAATAATAAATGGCAGAAAATAGTTGCAAAAATGTCAAAGTTTGAGAATGCGAAATACAATACAATATTATTATTCAAGGAATATGTTAGTCAAATAGAATAGAATGTCAATGGATACAAAAATGAAATAAAAAAGGACAAAAATATTAGAAATTCAATTAAAATTTTCAAAACAATGCTCTTTATAAGTTATATAAGAAGTTTTGAAGATTCATAAATGTTTTTTCAGTTTGAACTGGGCTAAATGCCCAGTTCAAACTCTTGATTATATCAGTTATTGATCAGATTGACTATGGAATTTTATTATACATTATGAGTACTTCAAATTTATGCGGATTTATTTCAAAAAAATTTGCTAGCTCGCCAATTTTATAGAGGTCTTTGTCAAAATTTTATATTTGCGAAATAAAATTAATGAAATATAACGAATATTTCTTTATGTACGACATACATGGATAGCAACCAGAGTTCGGCATCCATGTTTTTAAGCGCCGAGTGTAGCCGTATTGTAGTGCTTCCGTAGCCGTACCGTAGCTACTATCGTGCTCTACAAACTAAAAAAAAGTTAGCTTGGCAAATAATGATTCTAATGATGATCTTCAAATAAACTCAGCTTAAGAAAAAGTCGAGAGCTTTCCGAATCAAATCACACAAAATTTTCATTCTATTTGCCAAATTCTGTTTCTTATAAAGCACAAACCTAACATTCTGTCCCTTCCAAAAAACATTCCACAAACTTCCTTTCTACTTCCTTCAAATAATTATTTTGAGTATCCCCGAACTCTCACCTTTACAGTATTTATGCGACATATTCGCTTAACGTTACATAATATTTAAACTCAATCCCTAGCACAGTTCAGCGGTGTCTAGACGCTGTCTAGTATTATTGGATAGCTTGACGGCTAATTTAATAAAATGGTGGAACACGGCTTATTTGAAAAAGTGCGTGAAAGCCAAGTTATAAGCCGAAGGAAAATAATATTGCTTAAAACAGTACCTACATTATTTTGTTGAGTTTTGAAATTTTTAATGAAATTCATATAATAATACTTCGATAAGTAGCTTTTTTAATATACACGGTGTTTCATAATAACCAATAAATAATCAATGCGTTATCTAAAACTAATTATTAAAATGTGTTTACACGTAATGTCATTCAACCCAAAATTTTCATGTAAGTATATCATAGTATCATCATCATGTCTATGATTTACATGAAAATTATTATTATATAGAAAATTAATATTATTATAATATTATTTTTGAAAAAAATATATATGTTTATTTTGTGTGCAATAAAGTGTTTATTATTATTATTAAATACCGTGTATAATAAGAAATAGTTATTTTCTTCAGTAACGGCTATTTTATGCGAAATCAAAAGGTTTCCTAGATTTGTTAGTCCAGATTATAACATTATTTCTGTGTCGAAATCAAAAGGTTTCCTAGATTTGTTAGTCCAGATTATAACATTATTTCTGTGTCAAAACGTCTTAGCGGCAGATTTTAATATAAGTCTTCAATTTAATTTTGACAGATTAGGCGAACGACAGCTAACAAGATTTGCCTAATGAGGATATATCACATTAAAGCCATATCTTAACTTAATAAACAAGTTCTATGCTAGTATTGCTGAAAAATACTTCAACAAAGTTTATTATAAAAGTAAAATTTTATTTCATGACATCGTGACTTGTGACATTATATTTAGAAATCTATTAATATTTTTAAATGTATGACTACTTTAGTACAATGTTTCTTAAGTATAATAAATACTAGCAATGCAGTTTACCAGATATTTGTTCACCATCCCAAAAACTACTAAATGAACAAAATATAAGTTCATTATACCGTCACAAAATTTCAAACAAATTCATCATGTCAATTTTACTAAATTATTACGAATACTTTTACGAATCGGTTTGCAATGCTACATTATTATTGACGTCGGTTTTCGGGGGCCTCTTGGCAAAAAAAGTAAAGTTTCAGTCATTTCAGAACCAATAATTGGTACATTAACATAACGTAAATAAATTATGCTAATAACTGTTTTAATCAGATTACGTCAACAAGTTTGAGCGACAGACCAATTCTATTTTTGTCACTGTCCAGTATAGGTTCACCCTTCATAAAAACTAAGGATATTATATAGTTAAATCACTTAAGCAAACAAAGCAATAAATAATATTGACATATAAATTGATAATAACAACAATATCAAACAGTTTTTTGAATACCGGCGAACATAACCAAACTCCTGAGAAAACATCAAATTCACGTAAAATAAAGCAGTCGAGTTTACTTTCCGTCGAAAGAGGTTTAATAAAGGTTTAATGTAGCGCAATATATAAGTAGTATTACAATTTTTGGGTAACTCACCGTTTTATTGGGAAATGCCGGTGTTTTGTCGCACCGGGCCCGGGTTGCCGTGCGACAGACTCGGAACTTAGCCTACCACTGCAGTGCTATCGATTCGCCTGGCCGCCGTAAGTGAACGAAACACGCGATGTAACCTAACCTAAGCACCTCAAGACTGCCGCCCTATTTGCAGAAATGCCTCACCTGATTATGGAAAAGTGCACGAGTAGTGCCGACTCGTCGGCGGCTTCACTGAAATGACGTTTCGTTTCACGCGCGTCAACTTTTTTGAGACCGCAAAGCGCTGTGCGGAAGTTTACTTTTGACTTGTCAAAACTTTGACAATTAAGCGCGCGCACGTCTTTTGGTACGTTTGGAACCGGAACTAAGAATCGGTTATCTTCCGATTTAATTTTTGATTTTGGATCTGACTAACACTTCGTGACTTTTCGATCCTTGATATATGTTTTGATGATAACTTTATTATGTTATCATAATCTGTACATTTTTTTAACTTTAAAAATAGGTACTTATAAAGTGTATTAGCTAACTATAAATCTAAAATACATATAAACGAATTCTTAAATAAAATACGATAAAACTATAAATTTTGATAATGATGTAGAGTTTGTATGAATGAAAATCTATTTTTTTATTAGCCCGGAAACTGAATTAATATAAATACTATTTTCTTTTAATTTGACTTATTTAGTTCCATAGTTATTGACATTACACTAAAATTGGCATAATAAATATTCTAAGTAAATTCATTTATATATAAATGTGTAATTAATGAATTTCAATATAGACTTGACAATATAGACATAACTTGACTAGAGACAACACAATATAGACCTTATTAGACTTG
The DNA here is from genome assembly GCA_963935595.1 of Schoenobius gigantellus. Lineage (NCBI taxonomy): Eukaryota > Metazoa > Arthropoda > Insecta > Lepidoptera > Crambidae > Schoenobius > Schoenobius gigantellus. The sequence continues at coordinate 38,082,623 of OZ012549.1, forward strand.
TTTAGTTCATACAATTCTGTTTTTCTTTTTTTGTATATCGATGGTGAATCATATACATACTGTAACTTCTATATTTAATTTTAACATCTATGAACAATATATACCTATGTTTATAAGAAGGCTATAATTTGCCTGCCTTTTTGTTCGTGATAGTGCCATATCAACGCCCAAAGCATTCCAAGTCATTATAATGAGCTCTACGACGCTTTCCACAGGTGCAACGTCCACGCTGTTTTAATTTCTGAATCATGGCTAAAACCACATCTCCCTTCTACCGTGTATTCATTACCAAATCTTACTCTCATTAGAAACGACCGCATTGGTAAGGGTGGGGGAGGTGTAGCAATTTATCTACGTAGTACTTTCCCTTACAAAATAATTACTGCTTCAACTCCTCAATATTCTGCCTCTGCTGAGTTTTTATTCTTGGAGGTCGGCGTGGGCGCTGCGAAGCTGCTGCTTGGTGTTGTTTGTTGTCCACCCTCTATAGATTACTTCACTGAGATTGAATCGGTTTAAGAGTCTTTTGGGTCTAACTATGCACACCATATCATCATGGGCGATTTTAACACCAATATCCTTCTCCCACTTTCCCCCCGTCCACGTAAGCTCCTGCAAATTTGTGTCAGTCAGTCTTACCTCTGCAGGCCACACATTTCAACACGGGTGGCAATGACTCCTGGCTTGACTTAATTCTTGTCTCCAATCCTACGCGAGTCCACTCCCATGACCAATATCCTGCTCCCAGATTCTCCCACCATGACCTTATTTTTCTCTCTTATGTCCTCAAGCCTCCCAAACCTGTCCCCAAAGTTCTGTACAGGCGCAGTTTCGCTTGCATGGATGTTGCTAAATTGCATTCAGACGCATCTGAAACTGACTGGCAACCAGTGCTACAAGCAAGTACGGTTGATGCTAAGCTACAAGCTTTTAATGGGATCGTCACTGATATTTATGACAAACATGCACCTGTAAAGAAAATCAAGCTGAAACATCAACCTGCTCCATGGATGTCAGATGATATCCGGAAAGCAATGAAGCGAAGAGACAGAGCTCTACGTAATTTTAAAAAAGAACGTCTCGACGACACGTGAAACGCATACAAAGTTGCTAGGAATCGGTGTAACCAGATGGTACGTAATGCTAAGCGCCGCTACATACTCAATAATATCTCTTCTACTTCGTCTGCCGCTACCTGGAAGTTCCTTGGTACTCTTGGAATTGGTAAGGCTCACCACTTCGACCTCCCTACCAATATTAATTTAGACGATCTGAATAGGCATTTTTCGACCAATTTTAACCTTAGCCATGACATAATTTCAAGCACTATCGCCTATATTGAGTTTCTTCCGAGTCCTAATATCCCCTGTTTTGTTTTTTCACCTGATGTAACTTCAGACGAGATTAGGAAGATTATCATGTCAATGAGATCTAATGCAATGGGTTGTGACAATATTGGCCGTCAGATGATTATGATCATTCTCGAGCAAATCCTATCTGCCATCACGCATATTATAAATTCCTCTCTTGAATCGGGTACATTTCCCTCCCTTTGGCGGAAAGCCTTAGTACGTCCACTTCCTAAAGTTCCAAATCCAACTCTCCTTAATCAATTCCGCCCTATTTCTGTCCTTCCTTATCTATCCAAGGTGCTCGAGGCCTGCGTCCATAAGCAGTTTTCCCAATTTATCCACCTTAACTCTATTCTGAGTCCTTTTAAGTCTGGCTTTAGACCTGGTCACAGCTCTACCTCTGCCCTGCTTAAAGTAACTAGCGATGTTAGAGCTGGAATTGAAGACAGGAACAAGACAGGAAGACTTGCAACTTTACACCCAGGCGGATATTGATAATATAAATTTATATTGATACAATCAATACGGATCTTAAATCTATTAAGAGCTGGTCTGAGCAGTTTGGGATCCTTATTAATCCTACAAAATGCCAAGCTGTAATTATCGGTGGTTCCAGGATTATGCCAAGGATTAATCTAGATAACCTTAGCGCTGTTGTTTTTGACGACAAGATCATCCCCTTCAGTAATACCGTGAAGGATTTAGGCTTATACCTTGATTCCAGCTTTAGTTGGAGACCCCAGACTGCCAACATATGTCAACGAATAACAGGGATTTTGAGGACTCTTTATCGCTTAAAAAAACTTTTTACCTTCACATACTAAGAAAATGCTTGTACAGACTTTGATATTTCCTATTATTGACTATGGTGATGTGTGCTATCTCGACCTGAATGCAGATCTACTCAATAAACTTGACCGACTTCTGAATAACTGCATTCGATTCGTTTTTAATTTAAAAAGTTTGATCATGTTTCTCAACATCGGTTGCGTTTGAAATGGTTGTCTATACGGCAACGTCGGCACATGAGAACTCTGACAACACTCCATTCATTACTTAATAGTCCCAACCAGCCCAGTTATCTTAGAAATAGTTTTGAGTTCTTGTGTTCCTCACATGATCCCTTCATTCTACCTTGAATGGTCTCCTCAAATGCCCCTCCCACAAATCTGATATCATACACTCTTCTTTTCTAGTCCAGTCAATCTTGTTATGGAATGCTCTCCCACTTGACGTCAGAAAGTCATCAAGCAAACTGAGTTTTAAAAACAAATTACGAAGGCTGTACCACGAGAATCTTTTTAACACCTGTTTATTAGGAATACGCAGATTATCTTCGAAATATCGTTTAGAATCGATTTTCGTTTTATAGTTTTGTATATTAATAGTAGGCAAGTATATATTAGTTTATTTTATTCATAATATTTATGTATTAGTATTTTAAGTATATATCATTATCCAGTAGGTATTATTTCACTATTATAAGTACTACATCTACTTCTTTTTTCTCTGCACCACCCAAAGGTTGACTAAAAGATAATGCCTTTGGCATTAAGTCCTCTTCTGTACATAATTGTACTGGAAGACTAAATAAAAAATAAAAAATAGTGGCCTGCGGGACCCGAGCCTGGGAAGCCTGTATTGTACAGGTCACCATAAGTCGTCCATGACTCAGATGCCATGAGGGATCGACTTCCCCAATGTGGTGATGTGAGAAAGGCTCACCCTGAGTGGGCAAGCGCCGACGAGTGGAAATATTCGTCCAAGTTCCCATGATCTCATCTGACAGCGACACGTCTTCCCTCCTCGATGTGTTTTTCTCTCATGAGGAGGACACCGCGATTGGTGGGCTTAAACCAGAGCATATGTGAGAGACAACAAGAGTTTGAGTCGGTAGGCCGTGGTTATTAGATTGCTATTCTGCCACCTAATTACAGCATAGAGTTCAACATAGCCACATGTTCTCCCAGGCATGTGGTATGCGTACCGCATTTCCAAGTGCAGAAAAATGGCTCTACCAACGTTTACGAGTAAGTCTAGTTCTAGTACAAAATATACTAAAGTCGTGTTATATTCGTCGCTTGAAGACTATTGTTTTGTTTTTTATTGACGTCATTGGAACTTTTATAATTTTTTGACCTGACTTCAAATGGATTGGTAACTATTTACATCTGAATTTCTCAACCAATCTTGATCAGATTTGTATATGTAGGACATACGGGGTAAAGATGGTCTACAAGATGTTTTGTTGGTAATTTTGAAAAGGAAACGAAAAGTTTGAGATTCGGAGTTTCTTACATGCTCTTCCCGAGAAGGCTCTCCCAATTTTTGAACAGGTGCAGAGTCAACTTTTTTTGTTTAACTTGTAATAACTGCGGTTGGGGTGTATAACATACAGGGATCATAATATAAATCATTTGTTATATCTTATTATTGATTTTTAGTCAGATTCTATGTTAATTATTATTTGTAATTTATTTGATTACAATAAGTGCCTGCCAATATTGCCAATAGATTATAGGTCAATATTGCCTAAAGATTTTTGAGTTTAAATTTAGCAACCTTTTGAGTTTAAGTCTACCGGAGGGAGACTCTGTACTAGGGTCGCCTGATTGGGTACCTCCGTCTTACCTTTTTCTGCCGCAAAGCAGCAGTGGTTGCATTGCTGTGTTCCGCTTTGAAGGGTGAGCTATTGCAGGGAAATTACTGGGTACCTTGACTTTACATCTTATGTCACAAGTTGGCAACGTACGTTATGGTTCTTGTGGGGGTTGCAGCTTTGCTGCGAATCTTACAAGAGCTACATGTATTATAGGTGACTGTTACCACTCACCACCACGGATCCTGGTGGCCTAACTCCCATTATTTTATCGTAGAAAGTGCATGTTTGTGAATGTATATAATTATGTAAACGGTATACATTGTGTTAATTAAATAGAACTTGAATTTCGTTCCTGTAGAATCGGGAGTAGAATTGATTCCACAGAAAATAGGGGCACATTTTATCCAAAACTAAATTTTCAATTACGCCGCTTCTTAAATTTACTTCCCCTATAAAATTTCATTTGTCTGTTTTGCCACGTGAGAGCTGATTAAAAATATCACCAAAATGTAAAAAAACAAGTGACAAAAAGATGAAACAAAATTTATTTCTATGCCGAAGAGTTCCATTTTCAATAAGTTATGAGTGGTCAGTTCTGGACATTAGATAAGATAAGATAATTCTTTATTTGCGTTTGAATAGGGTATACAGAAGGTGGAATTACAATATTTGTACGTGATCAATCCCATTCAGCTATTATAAACAGCATGCAAACATTATGTGAGTGAAACAACATTTAAGGTTAATATTATTTAGAAATGGTAAGCTGGTCAATAGTTTCCGATTGATTATATTTTAACATTGCAAGGTCAATAAAGTAAATAAAAAATGAATACATTACTAGTCAATAAGTACCTACTTACAAAAAATAGTTAACCCTTGTAGTCAAAAAATTCTTTGATTGTATAAAAGGATCGTTCAATTAGCCAGTTTCGCAGCGCTTTTTTAAAATGATTGTACGGCATGTCTTTTATTTCTTTTGAGATTTTATTATAAATAGCCATACACATATAAAAGCAGTTTTTTTAAACGTGCGCTCTTCGGCGCCGTATCTAGTACCAGTCTACTGCCGTTTCTCGTGTTTCTAGGAAATACCTCGTTTGCTTTTTTAAAATAAGTTAAATTTTATTTAACAAATTTTGCCTCTTCAAATATATAAATACAAGGTAGTGTTAGGTAAGGTAGTGCCTATTTTTACGAATAACGGTTTGCATGATTCATCCGATGCCATGCCATGAATGGCTCGCATGCATTTTTTCTGAGCGATGAATAATCTTTCTATGTCGGTGCTATTTCCCCAAAGAACTATACCGTAACGTAGTACAGACTCTACATATGCAAAATACGCAGTAAGAGCAGTATTTATTGTTGCTACTTTTGTCAATTTATAAAGTGCAAAAGCGAAACTATTTATTTTATTGCTCACGCTATCTACATGTTGTTTCCAGTCCAATTTGTCATCAATTTATATGCCTAAGAATTTAACAGTTTTTGGATTGATTAGTTTATGTCCTTGATAATTTATATTCATTGTTTGCTGATAATGTGTAAAGTTAATATAATGTGTTTTATCAACGTTTGTTTGTAGGTTATGATATTTAAGCCAATTTATTATTATTAAAATAGTTTTATTACGTTATCTATGTGGTTTTGTAATGTTTTATTTCCATCTGTTGTCACTACCACCGATATATCATCTGCGAACAGGATACTTTTGTGTGGGGATATTTTATAGAATTCATTTATATAAATAATGAAGAGTAACGGCGCGAGGATACTACCCTGCGGAGCTCCATATTTGCCTACATTTTCGAATGTCGATTTAAATTTATGTACCCGGTTTCCGGTATCTATCTTGGAGACTTCAACACATTGTTTCCTGTTTTCGAGGTATGATTGTAACCATTTTAAGGCAGTACCCCTAATGCCACTGTTTTCCAGTTTCATCAAGAGTTTTCCGTGGGAAACGTAATCAAAAGCTTTTGTCATATCAAAGAAGAGCGTTGTAGTATATTTATTATTATTTATGCTTTGTAGTATCTCGTTTACTAGTTCAAACGCCGCCACAGTTGTGCATTTGTGCTTTTGGAACCCGTGTTGACTTTTTGACAAAATATTAAACTTTTTAAAGAATTACATTATTTTATTGTGCATCACTTTTTTAAAAATCTTTGATATAATGGGTTTTAATGTAATCGGACGGTAATTGTTCAAAAGTGATCTTTCTCCTTTTTTGAATAGTGGTTTCACTATTGATAATTTTAAGCTATCAGGGAATCCTGTCTCCATTGATAGGTTGATAAGATATGCCAATACCGTGCAAATTTGATCTTTGCATGCTTTAATAACTTGTGTGCATATTTCATCATATCCTTCTGATTTAGTATTGTTTAATGTCATGATATTTTTTTTACATCATTCTCGTCAATAGGTGTCAAATAAATTGTATTATTTACTGATTGATTTCAAATAGTAATTAAATTAATATCATTAAAATCGCGATGTATGTCGTGCTTGGTCAAATTAATAAAGAAATCATTGAAAATTGTCACTATTTGAATTGTGAAGCTGGTTGGGTTTCACTTTCTATGACTTTCCATGTCGCTTTGCACCTATTTTTGCTGCGCATAACAAATTTGATATTAGTTTTTTTTTGCTTGGTATATACATTTTTTAAGTAATTTTGAGTATCTGTTATAATGGTATTTGCTTATAGAATTTTTCATTTTATTAAAATTATTACGTAAACGCCTCCTTGTAGTACAGCTTTTTCTGATGCCTTTCGAGATCCATGATGATTTCGGACCCGAACTATTTTTTACCAAATTAATTGGGAAACAAAGCTTGTATAACAGACAGAACCACTCGTAAAAATAATTAAATGCTACATTTGTGTCAGTTTCTTTATACACGTCATTAAATGAAGAGCTTTCTAAATAATGTATAAATTTCTGAATGTTCTCTTGGGAGTAGCATCTTTTAAATAAAAATGTATGTTTTGGGATTGTTGGTTTAGATTTTACATCAAGGCATAACATTTGTGCCGTGTTATGATCTGATAATAAGAGAGGTAATATGTGACCAGTGGCTCCCCTCACATTACTTACAACGTGGTCTATGCATGATTTGTCCCTGGTTGCGTCAGTGATGTGCTGTTTTAGGTTATAATATTTTAAAATGTCCTTTAATTGTTTCCTTGTAGTGCTATTTTTTAAGGTATTTATATTAAGGTCGCCTAAGATTATTATTCGTTTTTTGTGGTGTTTGTGCAAGTAGGAATTTAGCGCGTTTTCTATGTAGCTTGTCAAAAAAATATTCGTAATGACGGATCTTTGTTGCTGTCGAGGCTCTGTATATACACAATATTAATATATTGTAAAGGGGAATATATACTGAACAACATTCGAAGAAGGTTTCAGTAAAACATAAAACGTCAGGACACAGGCCATATTCAGATAAAGTGGTTTCTATTAATTCAATTTTGGACCATAGACCCTGAATATTTTGATGTAAGATACTAAACTTATTTTTAGGGACGAAAAAAATCTTCACATTTATTTTGTGATAGGTTTTGTGGAGTGCTTTCTGATATTGTTTTAGAGAACTGACCGGTTATAGTTCCATTTTTCACCAGGACATAACTATTTTCAGATTGTACTATTTGTGTCATACTATTACTAATAATGTTGTTTTTGTAATAGGTTTTCCTTTTGTCAAAAATTGCATTAAGTATTCGTTATTGTATCTTATAAAATCTATTTCTATATTTATCTTCTGACATATTTTATTTATCAGTGATGTATTCTTTAATCTATAATTTGCCAAGAGTTGACTAATGTCTATGAAATTACAATTAGAATAGTTTTTTACCAGCATGCTAATTTCAGCATTGAGTTTATGTATATTCAAAAATTTACTTTATTGTACACTCAATAAGAATATTTTACAATGTTTTTGATTGCACAAGAAATTACAAATGTTTGATAGGATTGAATACGGATTTTTGTCATTACATCCTATTGCCAATATTACTATATCGTTTTTGTTGATATGAGATGTACAGCCATTTAAGACTTGGTTAGTTGAAGCAAATGGTTTCACCACGCCAGATATATTGTATTCGTCGTTCCATTTATTGCATCGGGATTTTATTAGTTTTTTCGTCACACCTTTCACCTGTTGGTCTCCTATTATTGGTCTCCTATTATCCTGCATTTAAGTTCGCCCAGTGTTTACGCTTTTTTTTCATACAGCTCAACACCCAGTTATTTCATATCTAACCCTTCAAACCAGAACACAGCAATGCAAACACTGCTGCTTTGCGGCAGAAATAGGTACGCCGGAGGTACCCAAGCAGGCGACCCTCGTACAGAGTCTCCCTCCGGTAAATGCTGCTTCACCAATAAACGCAATTTGTGATATTATACAAATGATGACTTAATACTAGAGTGGTGCCAGTACTTCTATCTTACATTTATCTGCTGCCACGCAGCGATGCTTGCATTGCTGTGTTCAGGTTTGAAGGGTAAGACAGGCAGTGAAATTCGCATTCGTTCGGATTCGCAAATCTTGCTGGAACCACATGTACTATTAGGCGTCTGTATATAGCCATTAAGCCATCAAATGGGCAGCCTGCTTGTAACTTGTAAGTTGTATAGAAAATATGAAGGGTAAGACAGGCAGTGAAATTCGCATTCGTTCGGACTCGCAAATCTTGCTGGAACCACATGTACTATTAGGCGTCTGTATATAGCCATTAAGCCATCAAATGGGCAGCCTGCTTGTAACTTGTAAGTTGTATAGAAAATATGATTCCCAGCTTACTGCTTCAATTAGCATTTGACATTGTTATAATTAAGAATTAAGAAAAAATGAACCTTTTTATTGAAAAGAAAGATGGCCGCCACAACAAAATGGCGGATCACATTTTGTTTCAATCAAACGAAGTGGGTCGAACAATATTACGACTAGAATACAGCGCATTACAATAGAAAACTAAAACTTAAATGACGACAAGGTGCACTCAGAAGCATAATAATCAAACCATGCAGATCAAATTCACGCTTCCTTGCGAATCGAGTCCAGACTTGTACCAGTTGGTTTCAATCGCAGAGACAGTTAAATCGATGTAAGCGAATTGTCAGCTGTTCGCATAACCTGACCTTGCCTAGGACACGATTAGCGCTTTGTCACGCAATTTCTCTTTAGTCGAATGACTAACAGATTTCAAGGCTCTTTTAGAAAGACGAAGAAAGTTTGAATATCTTAGGGTGAATTTTATGTACCTATACTCTCATCAAAATTTTCTTTATTAAAATATAACTTGATAAAAAGCTGTTTTAATTTGTCCACATATTTTGCCTACCACCTATTTGGACATCTTTTAGCTGATATTATAATGGACGTAAGAAACTTATCAGCTTTATTAGAAATAAGTAGTTACAAAAAAATATGTCGACTATATCTACAAATTAACACAAGGCATTGACGTTAGGTATTCAAATAATTCTTGACTCTTATAATAACCTATTGTTACGAGTACGTTTGCGGGGTGGGTGTTGTATAGAAAATCGCGAAATACAGACAATTATGAGATAAGATTTAATTAAGCATTAATTAAATCACTTCACTTAACACTGTAAACCGTTATAAGCACTATGGACACACAACACTTTACTGCAAGACGCTTCCAAGTCGCTTTGTATCGCTTAATCCGCTCGGTTTGCTGTCTTGGAAAGAACTGTCCGCCCGCATTTTTTTTTTCGGCAATCGCAGTTTGCCAACCACTATGCGGAGTGGAGGTGGAGAATCCTTATGGATACCCGTACGGCCGGCCGTAGGGGTTATGTCGGACTCTTACCGACTAAACTCCACCTTATGCCTTTGACCATGTGGTCATCAAGGCTTCATCGGATGGTGACCACCCCTCAGGAAAGGGGCGGTGCAGCGCTGCCCTTTTTTTTTTAGGAGGGGAAATCCTTCTTACGGATTCGACAAGGGGCCGACTGACGGGGCCACCCCAAGGATATGCCGGACTCGGGTAGAAGACCCCATACTCGGCTAAAACCCCTCCAGATACTTCTACCTCGGTAGGGACACAATCGGGATCGGCGTTAGCCATTCCCCGATTGCGCCCCCTGGAGGGTTGCCTGGCGAATGCAGCGCTGCCCTAGGCTAACTACGGCATATGCGCTTGAAATCAATCGATCGGGGACCAGAGTGGGCCGATCGTAACTGATAGTGGGTGTGTAGCGTCCGCCCGCATTCGCCTACGCGCTTATATAGTAGGGCCGGCGAACATTCGGGGCATTCGAGGATGTTCCATTCTCGAATATTCCGTACCCGATCGATTGTTTCTCTTTCCTCCTTGAAAGTTCCGTGGTACCACCTTCGCACTTATATAGTAGAACCGGCGAACATTCGAAGCATTCGAAACTGTTCTTTAACTATTCTCGAATGTTCTGTACCCAATCGATTATTTATCTTCTCTTCTCGAAAGTTCCGTGGTACCCTTCACGCTTATATAGTAGGACCGGTGAACATTCGAGGCATTCGAGATTGTTCTATTCTAGTACATTCTGTGCCCAATCGATTGTGTCTTTCCTTCTCGAACGTTCCGTCGTATTCCCGATTATGTTCTGTCCCTGTCAGCATATTCTATATCTGTCAGCCAGCACGCCTATAGAAGTTTTTAGATGCATTTCGATCTATCTTTTGTATCTGGATGGTGCTGACTATTTTTGTCCCTTTCTCACTCACTCCTATTGAAAATTTAGTCATATATCGAAGTGTGCTTCAAAGGCCCATAAGAGGTGAAAACGCCTGAAAACGGGTTTTCAGGTTATGGCGTGGTTCGATAGAAGGTAGCCTGAAACGGACTGAAAACATGTTTGAGCCTGAAAACAACGGCAACTTGGGTAAAATTTCGATATTCTAGTATGTGATAGAGCACCTCCTGAAAGGCTGCTGAAAACGCTTCTAAGGCCAAGAAAACCATGCCGGAAGTTTCTTATCCCATCGGCGTAAGACTATTCTCATAAAGTCATAAGCGTTTAAATATATTATTATTATATTAAACTATTATTATTTGAATAATAGCCCGATGACAATCTTAAAAAAAATCTCTTATTTGTTTATGTACTCATAAACCAAAATGAATAGGTCTGGAGGAAAAATACTAGATTGACTGCAAAATTTGGACGAAAAAGAGAACACTTTAGAAGACTTGCAGGGTAGTGAGAACGAGATTGACCCCTGTATAGAAGAACCACGTAACAATTCTTAGTCTGAAGAGATTTTCGGAGCAGGTAGTTCATATGAAATAGTATTTTTCTTTTTTATAATTGTATTACTGAAAGAAATAACCCTAAAGTTATTGCCTTATTAATAACGGGTCCTTAAAGTGAGCAGTTTGTGCTTGATTAGTTATCCATGGACTGAAAAAGGTAAAACGCTGGTTTGAAGGATTTAGTAGAAAACATAATGTTAAATTAAAACCAACAAAACATAAAAGGTTTTTAACAAGATATAGCAAACACGTCCGAATTTTGATTTCACATTATGATAAAAAAGAATAGGTAGCAAATAACAGGATGTCATTATAAACACTAAAGAATCATAATTTTTCGTATAAACAAGTACTAAATATCCCCGAAAATATCCAGACAAAAAGTTGACGCTAATTGTTCGTGACATTAACACCTTAAATACACAGTTAACATGACAGACTGGCGTATAACGGCCAATTCGCGTGGTTATGCAACTAAACATGATTTTGAGGAATTTGGTATGCACGTAGTTTTGTTGTGCTATATGTATATTAAATCAGGGAGGTAAATAGACTCGTTACGAATTTGGTTTGGCTTAAGTTTTTTGTAAGTTTGACATTTTTGGTCACGTGTTTGTGCTGATCTTGCCACCTCCATGGGTGGAGGTGAAACTTTCCTTACATGGATATATTTAGCAACTGTTAATATTTTTTAAGTAGCCGTAATTTTCTTTTTCTCTTATACAGGACATCCCACGGAAACGCTACATAGAGGGAAAGTACCATAAAAACCGCAGATAGAATTTTTTTCTGAAAAAGGACTTCATTTTGATTTTAAAAACGATCCAACTGCACTCACAGATTTTTCAATAATCGCCTGTCTAATCTGTTCGTATTTTGTTTCAAAAAGGACAATAGAAAGAATTTTTAAAATCGGCACAGTAGTTTTTGAGATCATTTATTACAATCTCAAAAACTACTGTGCCGATTTTAAAAATTCTTTCGCTAATAGAATGGTAATTTATCACTGAATATCATAGGCTATAAAATTGTTTTCACTACGGGGAAATATAGAATTCCCACCGGAAAAACCAAAATAACACAGGCGAAGATGCAAGAGAAAAGCTAGTTTTTTTATATAACTAAGTTGATAAGCAAGCAACCTGCCCGCCTGATGGCACAGACGCCTATAAGTACATACACCAAATTAAAAGAAATACTGATCTTAGAATTCATCTGTCGTGATGGATAAGTCAAGTTAAGTCCAGCGATGCTTAGATGCCACCTTGCTTCTATGGCGAGTCGGCGACAATCTTTCAGAAACCCTACCGCTAAATAAACCAAGCACAAAAAAATTGCCCTAATTAGGAATTGATCCCCGGACTTGACCCAGTTGATCTCGACTACAGTAACGACGAAAAGTAGAAGCGTTTTAACACATATCTATTGTCCTTTTTAAAACACGGATTAAGGAAAAAACTAACAGTAAATCTAAATTTCCATCACGTACTAAATCTTAAAAAGTTTAAATTCTTTTCATTTCCATATATAAAATGTTGTATATTCCAGCATACAAGAGAGATGCCGTAAATGGCGAAGAAAGAAATGGTGACCTTAAAAAGAAATGCTAAGCGCCATTTTTTGAATGAATGAATTACTCATCCTAGGAAAAGCAACGCATATGTTATGCGTTGCAGGTATTTGTGTGATGTTTCAAATCGCTACGTCATCGATCGATTTTAAATCAGAAGATCATCAGAACTTTTTTATTCACAATAGGGGAAGCTCTTGGCCTTCATCTTACTTAAGGGGGCGTTATAAAATATTACGTAACGCAATTTGAGAGGGGGGGGGGGGGATCTTGTAAGACGTTACGATGCGTTACAGGAGCGGGAGGGGGTTCAAACTACGCGTTACGTAACAATGTTTTTTTTTAAATTTGGGGAATTAGAATCTCCCAAATTGGCAACCCTTTTCGCTTATGTGTTACGGGGAATCCCTCGATTGTAATGTATAATAATCATTTTTATGTTGTTACGTAACGTTTAAGGAGGGGGAGGGGATATAGGAAGATGTTACGGCGCGTTACATGAAGGGTCAAAAATCTTAAAAAATTGCGTTACGTTATACTTTAACGTCACCTAATGGAAGGTGACGATAAGGCCGAAGATAAAAGCGAGCTTCGTATGGACTCCTCGACAACTGAGGAACTGGCTATCTTACCTCTAATTGTCAGAACACAAGAATGTTATTATGGCGACTAACTTAGGTAAGATAGCCAGGAGGGCTCAGAGGCCACTTAATTAAGCAGTAAGATTTCTGTACCAATGGGGAATTGAACCCCGGACCTCCAGATTGATACCGGCTTGTCTCAACCACAAGACCTCGGAGGCGGTTAGAAACTGTCAATAGTATGGCTCTGGATGCTGAGAAAGGAGACAGACGAATAGAGTTCACGTGGCTGAGATGAGAACGTGAAGATTAATGTGTCATGTGCCCGAATTCAGGTTCAGGTTGACTTGTCCGAAATGATGGTAATATTGATTGGGCTGTAAGGAGAGGCGCAGACTGAATGAAATGGTGACAGGCGTCAGGAAGTGATGGACGCATGACCCAATCGTTAAAGGGAAGATTATAAGTCGATTGTTAGGGTCGGTGTCAAGATGTCCCAAAAAGTATTAATAAACTTCTCATTAGGTATTTATGGATCTCAATGTTTGACCATAAGGGAGCCGGATGAATAAAGAGTTTGCGTGGTTGCGATGAGAATTTTAAGAATATTATTTTATTTCGATTTATTTCAAAATTCGCAGACCTCAAAAATAGCTTACATCAAAAAAATTACAAAAACATACTGCAAATAATGGGGTTTTTGTCGGGATATATTTTATTTTTATTTCATACTTTTATTTAAGCCCTTGGCCTTAACACTCTATCTTAGATAAGCTAGAGCCTCTCGGTGGGGACGTATATAAGCTGAATCAAAGCACCATTGAAGGTAAACACTGAATTACAAGTCTATATCTATTCATCGAAAGAATGAAGTTGGATTCCCTCACTAAACCACTTTCCTACTCTGTCTATCGAATGCTTACTGTTCATCACCATGTCCTAAAAATACGAGTGTCATTAAAGTAACAGTAAACTTTGAATTGGTAAGCTGCAGTCTAAGTTTAGGATTAAGTGCGAACCTCAATGACCGACTATGGGTGACCGATTTTTTGACGGTGGAAAATGAAACAGTTTTACGATGCAACGCACACGAACTACAAAAAGTCAGCCACCGATGGGGTACTATGCAATATTTAGACAATAGTTGACTGTCAAACCAAATACCAATCGGACGCCGAATATGTTTAAAACAACAATAACCAAGCGTAGGCACGGGCGGACAGTCACTCTGTTGGTGTGCCCGGCCTGGCGACGCCAGCGCAGCGAACTCAACGCTGCGCTGGGAGGCGGAGACCTCTCGCTGCCGAGCATGGTCGTGGCCATGCTCCGCGGCGAGGCGGAATGGGGGGCTGTCGCCTCCTTCTGCGAGGACGTCATCTCGCAGAAGGAGGCCGCGGAGAGGGAGCGGGAGAATGATCCTCAAGCCGCTCTCATCCGCCGCAGACGGACAGGCAGGCGAAGGCGGGCATTCGCGCAAGCAATGCCCGTCTAATGACCCTGCCGTGGAGGCCTGCGTGCATGGTTGGCCCCGTGTATGCCGCCGTAAGGCCCTCCGTCTGGAGATTGCCCTGGTGTCCTCGGGCAATCCCCCCTTGGCGATAGCCCGACCAGCTAGGTCGGGCTAGCCCGGGCGCGTTGGTAGTGGTAGTCGCAGTGTGGACCCTACCACGCGCGTCCATAAGGGCAGAAAGAACACCGGGGGGTTTAGTGGGTAGGCCTGGCACTCTGCCGGGAGAGCCCCACACACGCTCGTCGTCTAGACAACGGCGAGTACGGTGCGTCACGCATTCCCCTCGTAAAAAAAAAAAAAAAAAAAGGCACGGGCGGACAGTACCGCGACAACGGCCCGCTGGCGGTCACGGGACTTATGACATCACGCTCTCTTGCCGCGACTTTTAACTGGGTGACGCATTTATTTAATCGCTACATACTCACTTATTTTTGATCCTAAGAAAAAGCCAATTATACCAAGGTTCAGGATTGTTTAAGGACTAATATTCTACATTCAAAACTAAAAACCGCGATGTACTAGAAATTGTTTTGTTGGAGTAATAATAAAGATTTGTTTAAACTATTATTTTTGTTTAATTTATACGAGTAAATAGTATGACGCTCAGTCATAGTAATTGTATTGGTTATTGCCTGTCACACCTGGGGTGCGATGTCAGACAACCTCCTTGTGGTGCACCCTGGGCAACCCGGCAGATTCTCTGCCGCGGGCGAATAGTCTGACAAGAGAACCCTCCATAGAGGGGGGGTGTGGGATGGCTAGGTTTAACCCGGCGGGCCACTTCGTGTGGCCACCCGCTTCATGCGGGGAAGGGCGAAGTCCCCTCTTCTTATTTTAAGAAGAGGTGTGGCTTTCGCCGGAAACCTGATTTGGGCGGCTACCTTGAAGGTAGCAGAGTGGAGGCGACTTCTCGCCACGGCGCTTCGCGTCTGCCGGGGGTTACCCTGAGCTTCGGCTCACCCGCGCGGCGGTGGATCCAGTGGGATCTGCCGTCGGGCAACCCGTTACCCGCATTGAGCGGGCCGGGGGCCCGGCGCACTGAGCGTCGGGTCGCGTGGAAGACAACCACAATAAAAAACCATTCCCGGGGTGTAGAGCGGCGCGGAACCGCTCCACAAAGTAGCAGAGCCAGGAGAGACGGGCTACGGACATGTCACAGGCAGGGGGTCAGCGGGAATAAGGCCTGGCTGTTGTCCCCTTCCCCTTGTCTTGTGACGGACGGAGGAGCTGCTGGGGGGGTTTTTAGTGGGTAGGCCCGGGCCGTGTACGGTCTGGGGAGTCCCACATATCCTCGTGGTTTGGCTCGACCACGAGGAATGCGCAAACGCCAGTTAGTGTGACTGTCAGGAAAAAATTATTCTGTGTCACACTGGTGTCACAGAGAGTAATCCCCCCGTCAAAGTGATAAACGTATGCAATGAGTCGGTCGGAAAAATCGGGACGATTATCAGGCCTAGAAAAAATCGATCGTGTGCGTTCGCCGTATAACATTTGAAGCACGAAAAGATACGATAAACAATTAATAGCTATGTTTATTGGCTAAAATATTTCATCATGACATATACGACAATTTATAAACCAGATACTGCTAGCGGTTACAAATATGATTAATTTAATTACTCTTACATCATACGTATAAATATTACATATTTTGATAAATCTTAAAGCTATACACCTAACGAAGAGTACAATCAAATTTTTTTTGTACATTCTTATTAATATTGATGGAAAATTTAACATAATATTACGATTAGAATACATTGTTATTTTTATTTTTTATTGATCGGAAAGATGATTTCGAAACTTTTAAGCAAAACTTTCGACAAAGTGTTGTTCCGAAAAACTCCATATAAGCAAGTACGCAGCGCTAATCCAATTCATTTTACAAATAAATAAAACTAAACTTATTTTATTGTTGCACTAATTTAACTATGGTGATCCTTAAAACCATTTTGGTGAGGAGCTGCGTCTGCTTTCGCCAGCTTCGAAACTCCATTCGCGACTGGCTTCTTCTTGATGTATGTTTTTATGTAGAAATCAATGAAGAGAATGAGCATGAAGAGGTTTTGGGGGAGGAACACAGCAGAGAGCCAGCGAGGGTACGCACAGTCGGTCTTGAACACGATCAGCGACATGTGGACGACGCACCAGAAGAACTGCAACTGGAAATAGAAATACATTTCTTATTACTGACTTTGTCTTATGCGGGGTAATCTCTGTCGTGGTACCAAGGGACTAACTTGACTAGGCTGCCTACTTGAGTATTCCGTAGAAATCTGGTCTACCGGCAGCCGAACCGTCGGAGTCCCCATACCTGGCTAAGCCTAATTTGGCAATATCTCCTGGTTCCAAACCTGATGAATATCTGCAGGCCAATTATGGATCTTTCATCGTATGATATGGTATAAATTTGAAAAAAGGAAGTCATGAAATGATACATTTCGTATTACCGATCTCCAATGATATCATCACTATGGCATAATTTCAATGATGTCATCATTAAATAATGAACAAATGATAAAAAATCTGACTGGAAATCGTATTTTTCGTTATGCACTACGATATCATATGATATCATTTGCAAAACCATGAGATCGGTAATAGGCTCTCAGGTTGAAATCAGGAAGTGCCAATTCGATGACATACGACGTGGTGCAGATAGTAACTAAAACAGCACTGTCTAATCAAAACCTGCACCATCCGAAAGGTGAAGCTAGTGTAGCTTCACCTTTGGGATGGTGCAGGTTTGGATAGTGCCGGTTTTGATGGTGCCGGCACCAAAGCCACACCTTCAACACTGTTCGAACGGCTTCGATCGTCCAATGGCTGGCGGTTGGGTAAGCGAGGGGTCACTGTTTACTGGCGCAGGACCTCACCCTGCGCCAGGTGTTCTATGTGGGCCACTTCCACTGGTAGGAGGCACACTCCCCTATCCCTTGTCGCCACTTGATGCCGACACCTAACATCCCATGGTCGTGTGTCCGCGAGAACGCCGATGCTCCGTGGAAGTCGGTGCAAAATCCTTACACGGCCCGGTTGGTCGTAAAATCGAATCGTATAAATTATAAAATAGAAGCTATCGTATAAATTCTTAATTCCTGAACCGCATAGTCATTGCGATGTTGCGACTATGTGTGTTCTTTCGTCCATGGCGGCGAGTCTTTTTAACGAGTTTTATTACCTAATCTTACCTTCTCTTTTTCATTTTAGGAGCACACGTGATAGTCTGAAATGTCAACGACTTACTGTTACCATTCTAACGCAAACCAAGATATTTATCAACTCATTTTATGTCGATTAAAAAACTCAGATGTGTGCTGGACTCGCAGCCAGCACACGTACTTCCTCCTTCTTATAATCTTAAGCACTTTTAAAGAGGCGTGAAGAAGTACCTTGCATGTGGGCAAGTAGAAACTAGTGCCGCGTGAATTCTTTCCTGCACTAACTATAGCTTCGAATCACTTCCAGTTACCATCAAGTGGATGAAATCATTTTCTAGGCTATCTATTAGAAAAAATCTTGCTCTAATCATGGTGAAACCACAGTATGCTAGAGTGCTATACCAGTTGAGGTTACCTAACCTCACTTCTGTGAGGTGTAGTAACATCAAACGGTACTCTAGCTAGCGATGTTCTGCGCATGATAGAGCCATTGTTAAGTGGAAGGGCACTTATATTATGATTGTATTGTAATTTATGTTTTTAAAGGCCTAAGGCATATTTCTGACCACTCGGTGCTTAAAGCTTGGTATCGGTGCGTATATACTTAGCATTATGTCAATCTGTTTTAACTTATTGTGTAGGAACGTGGAGCGGTGCCGCCAAACTTACCTCATTTAACTTGAACGAGCCTAACGGGCTGTTTTGAAGACAGAATGGTCCCTACCTTGTAGATACCCCACTGTAAATATATATCGGAAATGCAATGTTTTAACTGTAAGACACCTTTTTATCCTACAAGTATTAATGAAAAAACATTCATCTATCGAATATAATCCTAAAGAATTTGAGAACCTCAGAAGGAAGGTTTGTAATTATGTTTGGTTTAACTTGCAACATACTCGTAAGTTCTATTGCTTCCTAGGATCGTATTTATTTAATAAAATAAACGTTTGTTACACATAT
The DNA here is from genome assembly GCA_963935595.1 of Schoenobius gigantellus. NCBI lineage: Eukaryota > Metazoa > Arthropoda > Insecta > Lepidoptera > Crambidae > Schoenobius > Schoenobius gigantellus. Next base: position 38,101,650 of record OZ012549.1, read on the forward strand.
ATCTCCTACCCAATTTTGAAGCCAAGCGTGTCGTCACTGAATGGCTAAAAGGCCTTATTTATAGGGAAACTGAATTTTGGAAGAAGCCTTAAATCGCTAGAAAAGCAGATTTATCCTTTTTCAGACTCCAGACACTCACATTAAGATTATGATATTGTTATCATTTAAGTATACTTAAGACTCTTTGTGGATGTATACCCTACTTTTTTATATGAGTAAATAAAGATGATGATGATTATTATTATCCCAGAGAGGTTTAGTATTGGAAACGCAAAAAACCTTCTAGTTATAATTATTTATAGGCCAACGGAGCCAATTTTCATCAAACCAGTGCAGGTAAGACTTTAGGAGTCTAGTAGCAAAAAATCCAACTTACGATTTGAAGCTGCGTAATATATTTCTTCCACCACACTGACTTCTTAACACTCGGCACGGCGACGGTAAGGAGGTAGTAAAAGTACATAATGATGTGTACGAAGGAGTTGATAACGCCAATCAATGTGCCGTGACCCCCTGAAATATTAAAATTAATAATCGAGAAGCTCCATTACGCAGATTAAGAAATTATCACCTGTCAGTCATTATAAGTAAGATGCTGGCTAGTGAGAAGGAATGGGGGTCTCCTTTTGCGAGAACGAAATCTCGCAAGAGGCAGCGGAGAGGGAGCAGGAAAATGAACCAAATGTCAATTTCCTTCGACGCAGACGGTTGAGTGGTAGAAGGTGGTGGACCTATGCAGCTCACCTTCCATGACCCCCCTTTGTGTGGCCTGTGCGCTTAGGTTGTCCTGACTTTGGACAAGATGGACGTCCAATTTGATTTAGTGGGGTATGACCTGAACTTCGCGGGAGAGTCTCACACGCTTATCGACTAGCCATCTTCAGGTACGGTGTGCAACAGCATTCCACCTGGTAAAAACAAACCACTTGGTCTCGCTTCTACTTGTGAGTGAGACCACGAGAACTAAGACGTCTTACCAGACCAGGATAAAAACAATATTGAAACAGAGACATCGCTAGCAGCGTATAGGGTCATCACTCCCTCACTGGAGTTTTAACGCTGTTTTACGAGATCATAGTCTCTAAGGGACCAGGAGCCGGTGTATGTACGCAGTAACACGCCAGACATTACATGTTGTCTTGTATCGTTCCTGATACTTTCGTAATTCAATTGTAAGACTTGACATGTTGCCGACTGTACAATTCGGTGAACTACTTATACTTTGGACTGCCACGATCAAAAGGATTCATAAGGTGAAAAGCTCTACATACAGAAGTATTCAGAAGACGGTCGGTAATTCATTATTTCTTATTGCGGCAATTTTTTTTCTACCTGATGGTAAGTGGCTACAGTCGCCTATAGTACATGTGGTTCCTTTAACACTTGCAAATCTACAACCTCCACAAGGAAGCCAATGTACGTTGCCAACTTGTGACATAAGATGTCAAGTCACAGTACCCAGTAATTTCACTGCCTGTCTAAGCCTTCGAAAGAGGTAAGATAGAGTCTCTTTCTGGTCTCGTAAATTTCGCTAGCCCAAAAATGTTTGACTTTATTTTACATTTAAATTACACTTTGTTCACATCAGGTATCCTGCTTGCTTGATGGCTAGCCCGAAATCAGGTCATCATGTTATCCATGTAAAAAATCCTAGGCAAGCAACTAGGTGTGTATTCTAGTTGTAACTCATTTTTATTATCAACTAGCTGTGCCCGCGAACTACGTTTCGCCATCAAAATACTTAACACAGTGTTTAGATTTTTCCTCCATTTTATTCCATAATGATTCAACTTTATTCTGCCTTTCTTGAGCATCGGCCATTTCGAAATTAGGACAATTTTCGTAGGTTCATAATGCTCTTTTTCTAACAGTCCACAAAATTAAATACATTACATATTACTATAAACACTAAGTATAATTATTGTTTTAGAGACATTATTGATATTAATAAATTCTTCTTCAGTACAAAGAACTACACAGTTGCAAGAATAATCTTTATCGTATTCATGTTTCGAATTAAAATAAACAATTGTTAATAAATTAGAACTGTATACGAATAAAGTTTAGATTTTATAATGGGTCTTGGTAACACCAACAAAATATATTTTTTGGATATGACAACTTGGTCAATTTTGACTGGTCGTACAGTAAGCTCCTTGTCAAGCTATACTGTTTGACCTTTGAACCGTTCTTATGTCGCTCGTAATACTGGCAGTTTTCGTAGAGTTAATGTATAGCATGAATGGGGGGGTTACTGTACAAATACGTTTTCCGTATTCGATATCCGATCACGGAATACAGACACGGAGTTTCGTGAACGTAGCGCAGACGTTCGTTTCTTCTCATTCGGGATTTCTACCATTCTACCTAAATGTACGTACAGAACGTGTTCCGTTCGTAATAAAAACGAACGTGTGCGGCAGTCAATGAGTATTTTGTATAGATTTGATGCATTCGGATGCCCGCATTCAGAAAACGAATGCGATAAAACGTATTTATGCGGTTAGCCTTAAAATGTATTGAGACTTCCGTTTTTGTAACGTGTACTGTGCGATATAGTGTTGCTGGCATAGTTCTGTTAGCAAACTCGCCGTGATGACTAACATCCAACACACAAACTTGGAGTTATCGTTAGTTAATTCACGATCGTTGCATTATCACGGTCTTGAAGGACACTAAACACAGGTAACATCTAACATCGAACATCCAATAGGCCCCGGCTAGTGGGTTCTTAAACTTTTTTGGTGACGGAACCCTTTTAGAAAGCGAAATACTTGACGGAACCCTAAAATAAAACAATAGTTTTTAAAAGTGTATTCTTTATTAATAAGCATAATAAAAGTACGACCAGAGAGGGTGTTTTGATTTTTCTAAATTATTGCGGAACCCTTATAGGGGTATTGTGGAGCCCTAGGGTTCCGCGGAATACACTTAGAGCATGGCTGCTCTAGGTACCCTTCAGGGCCTACTTTCATTTAATACCCCTATTGCTGGGTTTGAAAAGCAACTGTTATCCGTCTTTTTTGAGCGGCGGCCATGTTGAATTTACGTCAATGTTGCTACGTTCATAGTGCTCTACTGATCAAGGCCTTACATTTGATACCCATATTGCTGGGCTTAGAAACGAACTTTTAACAGTTTTTTTTTAGCAGCGGCCATATTGAATTTTGTGCTATTTTCCTAGGTTCATAGTGCTCTACTCTTCAAGGCCTTTCATTTGATATCTATATTGCTAGGTTTGGAAACGAACTTTTATCCACCTTTTTTGAGCAGTGGCCATGTCGAATGTACGTCAATATTGTTAGGTCCATAGTGCTCTACTGTTGAAGACCTTTCATTTGATACCTATATTGCTAGATTAGAAAACGAACTTTTATCTACCTTTATTGAGCGGCGGCCATGTTGAATTTATTTATGTGTTGCTAGGTTCATAGTGCTCTACTCATCAAGGCCTTTCATTTGAGACCCATATTGCTGGGTTTGGAAACGAACTTTTATCATTTTTTTTTGAGTGGCGGCCATTTTGGATTTAGGTCGATTTTGCTAGGTTCCTAATGCTCTACCCTTCAAGGCCTTTCATTTTATACCCATATTGCTAGGTTTGGATACGAACTTTTATCTATATTTTTTGAGCGGCGGCCATGTTGAATTTATGTCAATGTTGCTAGGTTCATAGTGCTCTACTTATCAAAGCCTTTTATTTGATACCCATATTGCTGGGTTTGAAAACGAACTTTTATCCATTTTTTGAGCGGCGGCCATGTTTAATTTGGGGAAATTTTCCTTAGTTCATAATGCTCTACTCTTTTAGGCCTTTCAGTTGATACCCATATTGCTAGGTTTGGAAACGAACTATTATTCTTCTTTTTAGAGCGGCGGCTATGTTGAATTTATGTCAATGTTGCTAGGTTCATAGTGCTCTACTCATCAGGGCCTTTCATTTGATACACATATTGCTGGGTTTGAAAACGAACTTTTATCCTTTTTTTTGAGCGGCGGCCATGTTGAATTTAGGTCGATTTTCCTAGGTACCTAATGCTCTACTCTTCAAGGCCTTTCATTTGATACCCATATTGCTAGGCTTGGAAACTAACTTTTATCCACCTTTTTTGAGCGGCGGCCATGTTAAATTTATGTCAATGTTGCTAGTTTCATAGTGCTCTACTCTTCAAGGCCTTTCATTTGATACCCATATTGCTAGGTTTGGAAACTAACTTTTATCCACCTTTTTTGAGCGGCGGCTATGTTGAATTTATGTCAATGTTGCTAGGTTCATAGTGCTCTACTCATCAATGCCTTTCATTTGATACCCATATTGCTGGGTTTGGAAACGAACTTTTATCCGTTTTATTTGAGCGGCGGCCATGTTGAATTTATTTATGTGTTGCTAGGTTCATAGTGCTCTACTCATCAAGGCCTTTCATTTGAGACCCATATTGCTGGGTTTGGAAACGAACTTTTATCATTTTTTTTTGAGTGGCGGCCATTTTGGATTTAGGTCGATTTTGCTAGGTTCCTAATGCTCTACCCTTCAAGGCCTTTCATTTTATACCCATATTGCTAGGTTTGGATACGAACTTTTATCTATATTTTTTGAGCGGCGGCCATGTTGAATTTATGTCAATGTTGCTAGGTTCATAGTGCTCTACTTATCAAAGCCTTTTATTTGATACCCATATTGCTGGGTTTGAAAACGAACTTTTATCCATTTTTTGAGCGGCGGCCATGTTTAATTTGGGGAAATTTTCCTTAGTTCATAATGCTCTACTCTTTTAGGCCTTTCAGTTGATACCCATATTGCTAGGTTTGGAAACGAACTATTATTCTTCTTTTTAGAGCGGCGGCTATGTTGAATTTATGTCAATGTTGCTAGGTTCATAGTGCTCTACTCATCAGGGCCTTTCATTTGATACACATATTGCTGGGTTTGAAAACGAACTTTTATCCTTTTTTTTGAGCGGCGGCCATGTTGAATTTAGGTCGATTTTCCTAGGTACCTAATGCTCTACTCTTCAAGGCCTTTCATTTGATACCCATATTGCTAGGCTTGGAAACTAACTTTTATCCACCTTTTTTGAGCGGCGGCCATGTTAAATTTATGTCAATGTTGCTAGTTTCATAGTGCTCTACTCTTCAAGGCCTTTCATTTGATACCCATATTGCTAGGTTTGGAAACTAACTTTTATCCACCTTTTTTGAGCGGCGGCTATGTTGAATTTATGTCAATGTTGCTAGGTTCATAGTGCTCTACTCATCAATGCCTTTCATTTGATACCCATATTGCTGGGTTTGGAAACGAACTTTTATCCGTTTTATTTGAGCGGCGGCCATGTTGAATTTAGGGCTATTTTCCTATGTTCATAGTGCTCTGCTCTTCAAGGCCTTTCATTTGATATGCATATCGCTGGGTTTGGAAACGAACTTTATCGGCAGTCATGTCAAATTAAGTCAACGTGGCTAGGTTCAATGTGTTCTACTCATTAGGTTCTTTGTTCGATTTCCATGTTCCTTGGGTGGATCCAAAAAAATGTGATCCGTCATTTTAGACATTAGGATCAAGAGTCCCGTCCCGTCCCTCTACGCGTAACCCAGAACATTACAGTCAGATATTTTTTTTATTATCAATATTAATCTATTACTTTTAATAGTTTTAAATGGATGAAAGAGTTTGATTCCTTAGTCCTAATGTAAAAACATATAACATGTTTCAAAATACCTTGAAAAGAGTATCTTCATTTTTCAACATTTTAAATATTTTAAAAATTGTATCGATTTTGTGAAAATAAGTCAAGAATTAAACCAATCTACAAATTTTATGGTCACTCGATAAGTATTATCATAAAAAATGCTTTATACATTGGTTGTATGGCTTGATCTTTTTGCCTTACCACCACGGTACGACATAAGAAAAAGACAATTTGGTTGGCGAAATCCAGTTGGGCACAGCCATTAACAGAAAATATTAAATTTTATTTGTACTATGTGAAACACTTCATTCCTGCCTTTCAATTTTCGAAATCCAATTACTTAAGATCAGGCTGTATGGCGTAGTTCCATTGCCTTTCCTTCGTGGAAGGAAATACCTTCTCTCTGTACTATGTGACAGACTTGTCAAAATAATTTTACGTGCGCCATGTTGTTTTTCTACCTAAAGCCAATTCGAAAATTTTATATGGTATTTTTTCACTAAAAATAAAAAGTGAATTTAAACAAACGAAATTATGCCTAAATGTTCTTCCGGAAAATTCTAAGCATTGTGGTGAAGCCATATCAAATTCTGTCCAGTACTTTCGGAGATCTTTCCGGACAAACAGACAAACAAACAAACAAACAAACCAACAAACAAACAATTTTTTTTAAAACTATTCTATCGTGTTCTGCTAATGATTTTAAGACGACCTGTGTGTGAATTTTTTTTCTTAATATTTCGCAATTACAGATTTTTGTACCCCTACGATTTTATTATATATAGAGATATAGAGATAAAGTATTTGTAGTCAATATAAGATTAAAAGAGGCGGGAACTGAAGGAAAAGGTCGTCTTTCGGTATGATAGCATGAGTTCAATACTATCCAGCGCAAGACTGCAGAGGCTATGGACATTGTTAATAAGATTTGGGTTTAAATTTATTTGATAATATTATTTATTACCTGGAAAATATGTCACTGCGCCCCATACCAATAGAACCATGCCAGTGTGATGGTAGACGTGTAGAAAAGACACTTGATTAAATTTCTTTCGAAGCACGAAAAACACCTGAAAATAAATAATTAGCAAGGCTGTCAACATTTTCAGGAAGGCAACAATCTCGTATATGCATAGATGACAATAAGTACCACTTTAGAACTTATATAATTTAGTTCCATCAGCGTGCAGCGTTGCCAAAACGTTACGTTGTAATATTTTTAAATAATGAACTTTCAGAAAAAAATTTATTAAAGTTGTATCGAAAAAATATGTGAAACGGGACTCAAGCTCAAGCAACGTATTTTATTTTGTAGCAATACGCAATAATTTACAGTTTTATTATATTATTAATCTTCTTTATTATCAAGCCTACATATGAAATCATACCAAGAACGCTAAAATAGTGATTGGACTCCTTTAAAACATAAATATTGTATTAACATATAAAAAAAATTAAAAAGACTTACTTTTCCTATCCTAAAGTAACTTTTATAGTGCCACAGACTTATCCGTTCAGGCGGACAAACGAGGAATTATAATGATGCCATTTTGGAATGTCATTCAAAATCATGGCAAATTTACCTATACAGCAACACATACTACGATTATAGCGACCCCACAGTCTGAACAGATAAGTCAGTGGCACTGTAGAGCACTCTTAGGTAACTTTTGAGGAAAGGGCTCTAGCAATACTGGTAACGATACAAAGGCTGGCAGTAACATGTGTAAGATCTGGTAAGAAGTAGATGCCATGAAGTAGAGACCATGAGGTGCCTTGTGTTGTTTTGTGTTCATACTATTACAGAGGCGTTACACAGGCAATGAAATTACTGGGTCTGTGACTCGCCTTCTGTTGCCTCAAGTTGACGATGTTCGTTGGGGTTCTTGTAGAAGTTGTTGATTTGCAAATCTCACAGGAACCACGTGTAACTATAATAGCCACTTACCATCAGGTGAGCAGCCTGCATGTTTGCCAACTTAGTAGTATAAAAATGTACAAAGAACTTACTGTATCCAACTCTGGCTACTTTCGTCGACTTCTCGCTCACAGTATTATCACAGTTTTCAGTTCACAACATACCATCAGGTCGGCAACCTGTTTATTTGCCAGCTTAGTTGCATAAAAAAATGTTTCGAGAACTTACTGTATCTAAGAGGTCCACAAGTTTTAACACGAAGTAATAGTACACCACCTTGGCTACTTTCATCGACTTCTCGTTCACAGTATAATCCACAGGCTCGCACACCCACTGGTAGTCCCAGCCCCAAGCGCCGATGATTGACTATTATGAAAGACATAATAATTTACAAAAACTGTTGTAGTAGGCACTGTATTTTGATTAAGAATACATGTGTCGCCGTTTCCTCTCTTCCCCGAAGAAAATCGAGGGAATCCCTTAAATTTCATAGGCACGTCCAACGTGTTTCATGTTTTTTCCGAAGATATTCAGGTATTTGTATCTGGTAGGTAATCATTATGTTATCGTGTTACTGAGCTGATGGTGGAAGGTTTCTGGTAGGTTAGGAGTTCGGGAATAATATTTTCAATACTGTTGAGCGGTAAACGTTTTATTTTAAGTTTTTTTTAAACAAAACATTTAATTACGTATACAGAAAATTGTCATATCGACGAAAACTTATATTCTGGTGTTTGCCAGGACTCAAATTCTAATACACACTTATTAAATTTACTAAAAAGATTGAAATAATAAAGTTTTACAAAAACTAAAACCCACTTTAAAAACACCAAAAGTCACAAGTAATATAATAATATGTATGTAGTACACACACGCAACATCACAGTTTTATATTGGAGTTCAACAATTAATGTGCTGCAGAAAAGGGCTATTCGAGCTATTTATAATCTTAAAATAAGAGACTCTTTGAGAGAAAAATTTAAAGAAATCGATATAATGACAGTTGCGTTACAATATGTTTACGAGAATGTAATATATGTCCATAAAGACATTCATTTATTTTGTAAAAACAGTGATATTCATTCAGTGAATACTAGGCAAAAGAATATGTTAGCGTTACCAAATACTAGGCTCAAAAAATTAATAATTCTTTCAAAGGCCTTTGTGTACGTTTCTACAATAAAATACCAAATAATATTAAAGCACTTAGCTTGAATAAATTCAAAGTTACAATCAAGGGCGTACTTATGAAAAAAGCATATTATAAAGTGGCTGATTACATGACAGACAAAACTGCTTGGAATTGACAAACAATGTGATAATTGACGATCAATGTGTATTAACACTTTGTGATAATTATTGGGATAAATATCATTCACTTGAGTAACTGTTCCACTCACTCCGACATGCATTTTTAAATTATTTTTATGAAATAAAACTGTTTGTGAAATATAATCTTTGTAATGTTGGCAGTTTAAAAGAGGAGAAAAAAAATACAAGACCGTCCGAGTTTCTTGCCTGTTCTTCTCGAGAAGGCTCTCCTAATTTCCGAACAGGTGTAGAGTCAACTTTTTTTTTCATTTTACTTGTATTTGCATACATCGTAATTATGGTTGGGGTGTATGTACATACAAGGATTAAATAATTAGTAAATTAGATTCTTGTTTAATAAGATTTTTATGTTTTGTTTGACGTCAATAAGTGCCTGTAAAGGTCTATATTGAATAAAGATTTTTGAGTTTGAGTTTGAGTTTGAAATGTAAGTAGTTGGTTAAAAATTGGCACCAACTTCAATATTTAAAAATGTTATGTTGCATGTATATTCTTATATGACTTTGTGACTTTTTGGTGTTTTTGAAGTCGGTTTTAATTATTAAACCTTTTTTTTAGCAGACAGTTGACACAGAGTCTTGTATTGACGCCGCAATCATTGGGAAATTCAAAGGCAATATCCTATCTACTCGTATCTCTGTAATTGTTAACTGGAAGGAGAATTTTGTCATATTTGTATGGAGCTAATATCAAACAACTATCGCTAGTAACCAAATCCGCAGATGGAATTTTGAAAGCGGCCGTAAGTGATTTTGGCGCAATCAGTGTCTAAATGCACTATGCCGAAGTTACGCGGCCGATGATACGCGGCCGAAGTTCCGCGGCTGATTTTACGTTCCGACTAAATTATTATCAATATTCATACGCGACGAAAACTCGGTGCTGCAACACTGCGTGAATTCAGTGTGCCAGGCGCTATCGTGATGCCGCGTCGTGTTTATATTATAAGTTATCAATTATTATAAATCTTCATAGAAAAATATATAAGAGTAACGAAGCTCGTGTTTTCTTTGTTTCCAAACTATTAAATAACATCAGACTCCCATCTTATATTTGCCTGACCTGCGAGACGCAACACCTAACAATCAAGTTAAACATTTAATGTTTATTGCTATATTTTCTAATGAACATAAATTGATTACTGAGTAGGTACTTAAATTTTGTTTGAAAATTGTTTTTATTAGACTTAGCAAAGCTTGTAATATTCCCAAGAATACTAAAATACATTGTAATGGATACGCCAACAATTTCAGAATTTCAACAAAAAATAACAACAATAACAACCAATTAATTCCATTTCACGTTTATAAATCTTACAACTAAGTAATCGAGGAACTAATTGTGTATGCAAATTATATGAAAATCACTCACCTCCACAAAAATGTGTATGCAGCATACGACTTGGATGGCGTTGTACACTATTAATAATTTATCAAGGTTGAAGGGTCGCTTGTCTTTCATCCACTGCGGGCCCCACTTGAGGACAAACATTAGGTAGAGTGCCACAATGGCCAGCCCTTGATATGGCTTGGCCACCAGCGGCCATGGCTTGGTTCTTGGATCTGAAATATATATTTTCAAGTAGGAAGATTTAAAGGAGGAGACACAAAACTTTACATTTACATTTCCGAGTTTTTTGACTGTTCCTTTCTTCAAGGCTTGATCGATTTCCGCACAGATGTTGAGTATTGTAGAGTCGTCCTTTTCCTTTGCTATAAGTGTACCTAAATTTGACGGTAAAATTGTAGAGCTGAAATTTCTTTAATAAATTTTATAAGGGTAGTTATGCCTCTATTGTTAATCTTATTAATAAAGTAAATTCAGCTCTACAGTTGTCGTCATACTCTGGTGTAGGTTATTGTCTAAGAAATTATATCACGATCGCTATAATTTGACAGTCATGGCGCCGTGATAAGACTTTGTGCCGACTTCTTTTATTTTTTTATTTTTTTTTTATGGATGGCCCGGCAAATGACCTCCTCCCGCCTGATGTTAAGCGGTGAAAGAGGCCCAAATGAGTTGACAGATAGAGTAGGGACGACATCCACTCTCCTACCTGCCCGCCCCTTGCCGGCCCAAAAGATGCTTTTTCACGCCTCTTTTGAAGGAACCCATGTTGTAGGATGGAGGAAACACGTGCGCAGGTAGAGAATTCCAAGTGTGGGATGAACGACAGAAGAAGGAATCTTGGAATTTCTTGGTACGTTGTGAAAAGGAGGACACAGTGTACGGATGACTCCGAAGGCCCTTACGCGTGTTTCTGTTAAGGAATGGAGAGGGAGGGATAAGGTTAAAGAGCTCCTCAGAGCATTCCCCATGGAACATTCGGTAAAAGGCGCTAAGAGAGGCGATGTCACGACGAAGTTGTAGGGGCTCGAGGGTGTTAGTTGCCTCTACATCGCCAATTATGCGAATAGCGCGACGCTGCAATCTGTCCAGAGCATCGAGGAGGTACGAGCGGAGCCGTCCGAAAGGTGCGAGCAATATTCCACGCAAGACCTAACCTGAGTTTTATACAACAAGCATAGTTGGTCCGGCGCAAAATACCTACGCACCTTGTTCAGGACACCGAGTTTCCGTGAGGCAGTAGTTATGACGGATTCGATGTAGTCTCTGGGGTTCAGATCGCAGCGAATGTTCATTCCGAGCAAGGTGATGTTGCTCTGTGTGTGAAGGGTTGTGCCCTGAAGAGAAGGAAGGGGGAGGAAAGGTGACTTTTTCGCCGAGAACACGCACACCTGTATTTTCTTAGCATTGAACTCAACAAGATTGTTGGAGCCCCATTCGGAGACGAGGTCCAGCGTCCTGTTGAGCTCAATGATAAGATTCTGCCTTTCCCTACCAATATCACCACGAGCAGCCCCTGAGCTTCCGTGATATCCCCCATGCACTGTACTGTCGTCTGCATAGCAATGTATAGCTCCCAAGGAAAGCATATCATTGATATGCAGAAGAAACAATGTGGGGGATAGAACGGAGCCTTGCGGAACACCAGCGTTCACTGCCACGAACCGCGAAGCGCAGCCGTCAACGACAACGCGAATTCTACGCTCGTGGAGGAAGCTGGCAATCCACGTACAGAACTGCGCGGGTAATCCGTATGCCGGAAGCTTGGAAAGAAGAGCCTTGTGCCAGACTCTATCAAAAGCTTTGGCGATGTCGAGACTAATAGCCACCGATTCGCCGCGCTTATCGATAGATTCACCCCATTTATGCAAAAGGAACGCTAGAAGGTCACCTGTTGACCGTTTAGGACGAAACCCATACTGTCGATCATTAAGTAACGAGTGACCTTCCAGGTAACGGATCAGCTGGGTATTAAGGATCCTCTCCATGATTTTACACAAAATGGAAGTGACGGCTATAGGACGATAGTTAGCCGGATCAGAACGATCTCCCTTTTTGGGAACCGGTTGGACATTGGCCTCTTTCCAAGATTTCGGCACACAACCAGCAGAGAACGACAGACGGTATAGACGCGTAAGGACCGGAGTCAACTCCGCTGCACACTTCTTAAGAACAATCGCAGGAATGCCGTCTGGTCCACTTGCTTTTCGAGTATCGATCGATTGGAGCTCCGCCCGCACATCACGCTGTCTGATACGGAATAAAGGAATAAAGGATGGACTGCGACTGTCAAACTGTACACCTATACTTGTCGTATACGTCCCATATTATTATTATTCTTGGGTTGTATGCGCATACAAGGATTAATTAATTAACCACTTAATAACTCCAATATTTTACTTTTGATTAACCTTTCGTAGGCTTGGTGAACAAAATATCGCCGTGAGCCTGGCACAATCCAAATGACGCCTCAATAAAACACCACCAGAAGAAATAAGTGTACAGGCACGTCGGTGGCGCTGTGGACTCGACTCTGGCTTTCCTACCCGAAGGTCCGAGGTTCAATGCTGTCTTGTATCAATGTATTTTTACTTTTCAAACTTCATATTATGTACATTTGTCCGACGCTCCTACGGTGATGGAAAACGTCGTAAGGCAACCTGAAGACATCTTCGAAGAAATTCAATGGTGTATGTGAAGATGACCAATCCGTACTGCGCCGCGTGGTTGACTTAGGCCTAAGCACCCTAACTAAGAGTAGGTTCCAGCTCCTTGGTGGGGACATAGGTAAATGAGCTGTCGTGATGATTACATCATCACCACAGCTTATACACCAATAGGTGGGGAATAAATACCCCGCTACCGCTAGCTCTCGTGCTATTAGAAGTGTGTCCGACTCAGCAAAAACAATAGGTAAAAAATAGAAATATTTTACAAAAAATAAAAACCGACTTCAAAAACACTGAAAAGTTAAAAATAATTTAAGAATAGGTACAGACCACATCACATATCTATGTTGAAGTCGGTGACGAATTTTAAGACTTTCTAGGAGATCATCGTTTGGCACCGACTTCAATATAGAAGTGTGATGTTGTCTGTACCTATTCTTAAATTATTTTTAACTTATTAGTGTTTTTGAAGTCGGTTTTTATTTTTTGTAAAATATTTTTATTTTAACTTTTTAATGAATGAAGTCTTTTTATCTTTTTTGTGAAAGAAACCCTAATATAATAGCATATTAAATTAGGGTTTCCCTCGATTTTCATGGGATCCCATCATCAGATCCTGACTTTGGTGACCGTGAGATCATCCCAGGAGTATACCTACTCTATCGAATACAAAAAGAATTTTGAAAATCGGTCAACAATTGGCGGAGTAATCGCGTAACATATACACAAAACACGTTGGACACACGTAAAAATTTAATGGTTTTTCTCGATTTTTATGGGATTCCATTATCATATCTTAAATTTGGTGACTATGGGACCACTCTTGGAGTATCCTCTATCGAATACAAAAAGAATAATCAAAATCGGTTCATAAACGACGAAGTTATCCGTGAACAAACATAAAAAAAAAACAAAAAAAGCATAATACGGTCGAATTGAGTAACTTCCTTTTTTCGAAGTCGGTTAAAAAAGGGCGAAATTACTAACGTTAAACTATTTTAAGTTTAACTACTAAAAAGTTTTTCTTCCAGCCACGGACTATACCTAGGTACTCAGGTAGGAGATAAAATTTATCACTCTAATGAGGTTTCGGTATGGAGGAGCCTCACGGAAAACCTCAAATAACAATTATGTTCCTGCTCCAGCGTATTGTGATTGACGTCGCTATAGCTCATTTGAGGGATGCTGTAAGTATACTTGTGTTGACGGTGACGTTGATGTTAAATCGCATGATTCTCTCTGGTTGCAGGCCATAGGCTGCGGCAATCACTTACCATCACGTAGGTCATATAATTATTTGCATGGACTTGATGATATTTGTACTGGACTATCTGATAGTTCAGAATGTAATTTTGACACATTGATATATTTTTGACGTATTAGTATGCTTACATATTTACAGAAAATAAACAGTATAACCACAAAAATGAATGAAAAGCACCTGCTGAGTTTGCCGAGGCAAATTATTTGAAATATTAGATATTGCCTTGAAATAATGCAAGGGGCTGCTTCGTAGCACCACATTATTTTCAGATTAATTTTTTAGATTTATTCTAGCAATAAAATCAATTACTTTCTATTCTGAATTAGCGTCAGCAACAGGAATTATGATAGTAATTTTGGCGACGAATTACTTTGATCTTTCCAGTCTAGTACCTACTTATTTACCATTATTTTTTAAATTTAAATTCAATATATTTTATTCAAATTGGATTGTTATAATCTCTTTTGCACGTCAAAGCAGCTACCCCATTGGTTCACAAGTCTACGGCGGGAGACCCTGTACAGGAAAGAACCAGCAAGAAAACCATTTGAAGCCTGTACATTGGAACGGCAAGTTTATTTTTGTATCTTGTGTTTAGATGGTGAATTTGTAAATTGGTTTCAAATGTATTATAATTTTTATAGACGTAAATCAAATTTTCATAAATGTATTGTCCTGCTAAAGTCAATATATTAATTTCTCTAAATAAGTCCGGAAGAGTCTCTTGCTCGTAAATGAAAACTCTCCCTGAAAACCAGCGCTGCAGGTTGAACCTCAGCAAATGCTGAGCCAGTATCCGATTCGCCGGCGCAGGGACACACCTCAATTTTTATATTTTTTTATTGTTTAATGTTAAGTTTTCTTCTCTGTCTCTTCTCGCTATTTTAAACCTATAAGTAAATAATATGTGTGTGTGTCTTTTGTGCCGTGAATAAATGTCGTCTTTCTTTCTTCCTCTCTAAATTATAAGTAGTGCGAACCGCTTTTTTTTGAAGTACAAAAATACTTTCTATACTAGCAGCCGATCCCCACAGTAGTATTCCATATTACATGACACTGTGAAAATAACTAAAGTAAATCAATCTTGCCGTTTCAACGTGAGTAAGGACTCAATATGTGGATCCCACTGCAATCTAAAATCTAGTGTAATACCCAAAAAATTGGTAAAGTCGATGAATTCAACAATTTCATTATTCATTTTCACAAAAGTAAGTAGGTATCCACTTATCATTGAATTTTAATACATTTAGTTTTACGTGAATTTAAAGATAAATTACTTAATAAGTGAACCAATTCAATACTTTAGAGAGAGCACTATTTACTACGTCAGTATTTCCATTTCCTCTGTCAGCATTTAATATTAAATAAGTATCATCTGTAAATAGTACTGTATCGCACAGATTCTTAGTAAAGTGTGGGAGGTCATTAATATAAATTAAGGAAAGCAAAGGTCCCAAAAGCGATCCTTGTGGGACGCCCATAATTATAGGTGCACCCGGAGACTAAGTTTTAATAATAATAATAATATTTTATAAGTTTTTCTCCACAATCTTAATAACTATGCAGTAGTACTTAGAGACAGAATGTACATAATATAAGAACTGAACCCAAATTGTCCAATAACAAATAAGACTCAATAGTCTAATTGCTTCTTCAGATACACCATAATGCTTAAGTTTATTTAAAAGAGTTTGGTGACCAACACAGTCTGAAGCCTTGGATAGTTTACAAAATAAGGCCGAAGGTGGAAGCGAGCTTACAAGTTACGTCGACATCTGGCTACTCAGTTTTGATTATTTTGGATATTGGTATTGTTATTTTGGGTATTGTTAATTATTAATGTCGATAAAATTATAAGGAGGCCATTATAATTATACAACATATTTTGACAGTTTATATCGATTTATTGTTTTATTATATCGTGTTTCCATGTTCATGCTACGGGGGCATGGGGCTTAGACAAGTGGCAATAGTTTCATAGAGAAACGATAACTAAATTCGCCATCGTTTGTGAGATAACGAAAACGTCATTAAAAATGAAATGAAAATAATGAATTTAATCATTTATTTTACCATGCATTAGAATACTACAACACGTAGTGGCCGTTATTTTGTTTTGAGTAAATAACAAATATTTTGTTTTCTTGTAGAAAGAACAGTTAGACACAGCGATTGCTACAATCCTGTTACGTTGGCTCGGAATTAGTATTAAAGTAACGAAAAAACAATTCGCTTCTTCATCGATTCGTTGCGAATCAATACATTGTCTAACTATTTACACATCGATGACTTTGATCTATTTGCCACGTATCACATATACATTTTGTTTTTATCGAACTTTGTAATCGTTTTAGAATTTTCACTTTGTCTAGGCCCCAGCTTCTAAATCATCTAAAAATATATCCTTCATTCGCCATCGCAGAAACTTTAACATATTATGATAATCAAGTGAATATTCAATATATTAGAGATAACGTAAGCTTTTGTAACTTAACTGTTAGTCTCATCACTTCTGATATCATCAGGTGAGTTAAGAGCTTCAATAATTATATTTTGAAGTATATACCTAATGTCAATCGTGGTCAATCTTTTGTGAAATTCTAGAAATTCAATTCAAAATTATTTCAAATACTAATCTTACCTGGCCACTCCTCAAAAAGAATTTGATACCCCTGCCAAAGCTTTTGCAGTATGGCCGCCATGATTAACTTACGAGGAACTTGTTAAAAGTTGTCGATCTCGATTCGCTGAAACCAACTATTCTATTCGACACTTAATACTAAACTAGCCGGAAAGGGTCAAAACTGTGAACTAATTAACAATGGTAAAGAAAAAAATTAATATTCATTGGACAAAAGCGATGTCATTGTTGCCAGTAACGGAGCCCTGTTGACGTCGGAAGACTTTGTATCACAATTTAGTTGTATTAGAATATGTGCATGATATTTAACGTAACAAATTTCAAGAAACCATAAAATAATACATATGCATGCGATTGCGCTAGTAAACTGCATAGAGTCATGCAGAGGATGAACCATGAGCATATTTCAGCATATCAAAAATTAATTACAATGAATGATGCCTTCGTAGTTAATATTCCAATAGCACCGAAAGCCTCTGAAATGAACTCCAAAATAGCAAAATGTTTCGCAAAGAACATTGACCATGCTCGACATCTTTTGGAGCATGAACCTCCAAAAGATGTCGAGCATGGTCAGTATTCGTTTGAATTCTTATGTCAAAAAAAGCTAATAAGGTGCCAATTTTATTAGAAAAAGTGCGATAATAAATCTTTAGCACCAGGAAAGTGTACATTAGCTCAGAAAATCTAAAACTAACGCTTTTGTAAACTTATATTTAGTTTAGATTTTGAAATGGATCAAGTTATATTGGTAAAATCGCCGAAAAACATTTCTTTATCCAAAAGTTTAGTGCGACTTTCACAAAACTTGTTCACTTACTCAAAAATAATATATATAACCTACTAGCTGCACCCGACATGCGGTGCAATGCCATTTTTTTTTTTCATTTTTTTTTGCTAGGAACCCTCACGGTCCTCCCCAGAACACCCTACCAAAGTTTCATTACAATCTGATGAATGGTTTCGGAACGCATAGAGGACATATAAACATAGTATATGTATATGTGTGTGTATATATAATAGGTTGGGGAAAAAGTTTCTTCGCATTTTTTAAGAAAATTCAAAACATTTTTTAATATAGTTTATTTACATTTAACTAAAGTATGTAGGTACCATTTTGTTCGATAACTTTTTGCCATCTTGTAGGTAGGGGCATGATCCCATTGCTATAGAAATTTTGGGACTTCTGGTCAAAATACCGCGACAAGTGGTTTTGGCAGTCCTCTCGTGATGTTAACCTGACACTGCCTAAAGAATTCTGAAGAGACCGAAACAGGTGGAAATCTGAAGGTGCAAGGTCAGGACTATACGGCGGATGCATTAACACCTCCCAGCCAAACTCTCTTAATTTTTGCTGAGTGGCTAAAGATGTGTGAGGTCTAGCGTTATCATGATGAAAAACCACACCCCTTCTGTTGATTAATTCCGGCCGCTTTCTCTCAACTTCTTGCTTTAATCTCATCAGTTGTTCGCAGTAGAGTTCAGAATCGATGGTCCTGCCTGGTGGTAACAGCTCATAATGAATAATGCCCTTCCAATCCCACCACACACACAGCATCACCTTGATGCGAGTTAACCCGGGTTTCGCCACAGTTTGTGAAGCCTGACCGGCCTTTGACCACGACCTTTTTCGCACGTTCTTGTCGTACGTGATCCACTTTTCATCACCAGTTATCAGCTTCTTCAAAAATGGTTCGGTTTCATTACGTCGTAATAAAGAATCACAAATGAGTACACGGTTCATTAGGTTTCTTTCAGTGAGCTCGTGAGGTACCCAAATGTCGAGCTTTTTTGTGTACCCAGTTTTTTTCAAATGCGCCAAAACTGTTTTGTGGTCAATTCCCAGTTCTTCAGCTACGTCGTAACTACTGACATGCCGATCTTGCTCCACTTTTTCAAAAATGGCATCCATTTTATCTGTAATAGGGCGACCAGAGCGACGTGCATCTTTGACATCAAAATTTCCGGATTGAAAACGCTTAAACCAAATTTGTGCTACTCTCACAGACACTGCACTAGGTCCATAAACATCGCAAAATTTTTTCGCGGCTTGCGTTGCATTTTTACCTTTTTTGTAGTAAAATTTTAAAATGTATCGAATTTCTTCATTAGATTCACTCATCTTGGCGTTACGAAAAACAAATGAAAAAAAAAATCACACATTTTCCTAATTTGAATTTGGAATTATGTTCTTTAAAATTTAAACTTTCAATGATACCAAAACCAGCCAGATACAAATAGTATAGCCAAAGAGATTTTATTACAAGTTTATACATACTATAATGCGAAAAGACTTTTTCCCCAACCAATATATATATATATATATATATATATATATATATATATATATATATATATATATATATATATATATATATATGTCGGTATATATTTTTATTGTAAGTTTAATTTTAACTTAAATTCCATGTTATTAGTTAAGTTGTACACTGTGTCTACTTGATAATTTACTTTATTCACCTGTCGCAGGGCTGCTGGCAGAAATTTCTTAAGAAATAAGCAGCACCTTTGTACTTGTTTCCTTATGTTATTTTGTTTTGTCATATTCTGTGTGTACAAAAATAATAAATAAATAAAATAAATAAATAGTAATACATTGATTTTTATATATAAAGAAATCCAGCTTTATATATTATAGACTAGGCCTAACTTAATAACTTATAGCCATATTCCTATTTCTATCTACATGAAACAATTGACAGACACAACTTCACATTTAAGAAAAGAAAATGATGTTGTGTCTGTTTCCAAACCACAGATTAGAAAAAAAAGTTTCAAAACATACAGAATAACTTACAGAATAATTCTCTAAGATATTTATTTAGAGAAATTAATATATTGACTTAAGCTGGACAGTACATAAATGAATATTTGATTTATGTCTATAAATCAAAATTCACCATTTATTCATAAGAAATAAAAATAAACTTGCTGTTCCAACGTACAAGTTTCAAAAAACTAGAGGCTCGTTTATGGGGAAATGTGTAACTTTTTTTAACAATGTTCCACAAAGTGTTACCGATTTGCCTTTTCATAAGTTTAGAGAGCATGTAAAAAAGACTTATGAGTACTTTAAGGTTATTGTAAAGTCAACGATTATTTAAATTATGCCAATGCCTGGTGTTAATTTGTAGACATGAATTGTTATAATGTAAAGAATTGTTTTTGTGTCTAACTATTCATGTAACAATATTGCAGTGTATGGTAACGATATAATTTATTGTAAATTTTGTTACTTCTGATAAAGCTTGTAACACCGTTTTTTCTTAAAATTTCATAAAACACAAATTTTGCAAAAACACTTTGGTTTCACTGTAGTTTTAACACAAATTTCACAACTAAAATCATAATTACAATAACTTTGTCAATTAATTGCACAATATCAATGTCAAGTGTCAACGTCAACGTCGTTTCACGTCACGTCAGTGACATTTGCAATTATCTTTGGTCATTATTCAATTTTTGCATAAACAAAATAAATCTCGCGTTTATCCTGGCCTTATTTACAAAGATAGTTTTTTTTCGCCCAAAATCCCGTGCTTCCATTTAGGTGGGTTGATTTTCTCAAAATTCGGAATTTGACATTTAGACCGTTTGTTTTGATCATTTCTATAGACATATTTTAATAAAATACGCTTAAACTTATAGATCATATAATTATAGTTTCGTCGAATAGAATTTGGAAAGCATTCACAATTTGTTTATGGTTAATTTTTCATTACGTTTTGTTTTTCAACCAAACTTATAACTTTAGCTGGAAATACTTATTGCATATTGTAGAATTTCGAAAGATCCGTATGTTGACTTGACACATCTTGAAGCAAGTTAAGAGTCTTACGAGTGTCATGAAATGAATTTGGTTTTAGGAGAGGTTCCGTCGCCAATACGGCGCTTAACATTCAGCAAACGGACCTCGGCTCCGTCGCTTCCACATAAACGCAAATCTGCGCGCAAGTGGAGCGTTGGTTTAGTCTATCGTCTAGGTTATGATTAGTCTGTGAGACATCGATCGAAGTAATTTGTTATTGATTTGAAGATCATAAAGTTTTTATATATTTATATAGGTATTTCTCCCGTTTTCCGTGTGAATTTGATTTGAGAAACCACAGTGAAACTACAAAATTCAGTTCTTTTTGTTTTCAGCTTGAAGAGTAAAGCTAAGGGGAAAAATACTATATTTACTCGCCGTCACGCGATTCATTAAATTAAATGGATTTATTGTATCAATAAGTGCAAAAAATCAATAAGGTATCTAATTAACTTATTATATTTCATGATTTAAAGCAGATTTTGTTAATTTTATTTTTATTTGTGGGTAAATTGATTATTAAATCAAACATGTTACATTTCCAAAATTCGCCTTTTCCATCCCCTATTTCATTAAAAAAAACCTGATAGTAAGCGGCATCTTAGTGGGATTAAGGCATATATTGAGTAACACTTGCGAATTTCCTGTTAAATTCTAAATTTTTACAATATTAAGTTTCACATCCTTCTTTGGCAAATAACTCACAAATTAAGCTGTTTTCTTTTTATTAATAGCAGTAATTATACACAAAGTAGGTGCTCTCCCCTCCATATGTCCTTTTTATTAACTAACCAATAAGACCATTTGTCAATTTATTAAAAATTACGTTTTAGAATTCATTTGCTATGTTTATTACATGAGGTTCAAATGTATTGACTGGGATTCCTTCAGAACTCAGTGTTAGACCCACTGACCCTAAGATCATAGGCATATTTAATTATATTTTTAACCTAGCACTGTGCTATGAATCTCCAGGGCAGTCACCGGAGGCCGTAGGGCTCCGCTGCTTGACCTTACAGCTAGAAACCATAACAAACTAACCTAACACAAGGAGGAATTCTGTGGAATTGTACATATATAGAGAGAATAATCTAAGGAATTGGAATATTCGAATATACCGTGATCGCGGAAACTTAGCATCGAAGGTACGCCCTACTAACAACCGCTCCGGGGAAGGCTACTAACTTCTTTAAAAAAAAAAAAGGAAACCTATAACTATTTGTTGGTGTACTTTATTGCCCCTCATTTTGTAGTTTTGTACCCAATTAGTACCTGATTTTTACCTGCCGAGATTGATCAAACAAACCTGAACCATCCTGCCCTTGGCTTGTATTGATTAAACATTAAGTTAAGTGCTTTGCATTGAGGAATTGTGTTAACATATGCATATGTGTATTATAATTATGTACCTACAACAATAAAGCTTTTCATTTTGTATCGGACTAAAGGAATAAGTTTGTTTTTTTTTCTTTCAACTAAGATTCCCCAATATTTCAACAATTCAGCGAGAAAAAGCACTACAATTTGGCGCCCGAATATACAGCAGGTTTTGTGGCATTATATGGCCCATTATTCTGGTCAAATGCTCAGATAGTGTTGATCCATCTCGGTATGTATCTTTAATAATTTTCTTTTTTTTAACGTTGTGTGTTAGTTAAGCTAAAACTCAAAAACGGCTCGACCGATTCTTACGAAATGTTATGTGTATTTGAATAGGTCCAGGGAAGGTTTAAAAGTACAACTGGACCCAGTAGGTGGCGCTGGAATCGGACAGGAGAACGTCTGCCGGTCTCACTAGTTATAAGATAAATAAGAATTCTATGCAGGTTTGGTTCAGATAGGTATAAATAAAAACAAATTTTAGTTACATTTGAATAAGGTGAATATATTTTAAGATTTTTTGTTCATAGTTTGAGTATATAACATAAATAATATTGTAAAATTAACTTCTCATATAGAATAGAGCGTAGTATATTTTTACAAAAATGGAACAAAGACCAATTAGTTTTAATTTACTTAACAAAGATGAACTAGAATATGAGGTGAAAATCAGGGGTTCGAAACCAGCTGACACGGTGATGGCTCTGAGAGCACAGATCCGTACTCTCAATAAAGATCTGCCTTCCGATGAAATACTGACTTGTGATCTTGATGTCAATATTGAATTAAAAGTAATTCAAAAGAAATTAGATGATCTTGAGAAGCTCATCACAAGCGCTTCAAGTAAGCTGTCATCACTTAAGATGTTAAATAGAATTCAAACTCTTGCACACCACTTATTCCACAGAATTGGTCGCTTGTCTTTATCGGAGTATGATGATAATAATCTTACTTCTTTAATTACTTCTCTGAATAATAGATTAGATAGCATTCTTGTAAAAATAGATAATATTTGTCATAATTTTAAAAGTAGCTTGGCACCTGAACAACCGATTGAGCACTCCACTGCAACTACACACAATACAGCTAATGATTGCTCCGTGCATAAACTAAATTTACGCTTCAATGGCAAGACATGCATTAAAGCCTTCTTACAACGCCTCGAAGAGTTATGCTTGTCTCGTGGCCTTGCAGATTCAAAGCTTTTCTGTTCTGCGGCTGAACTTTTCACTGATGAAGCGCTATGCTGGTATCGAGGAGTAAAGTCAGACGTTCACAATTGGACTGAGCTGAAGACCTTGCTTCTCGATGAATATTTACCATCTGATTATGACCATCGCTTGATGCAAGAAATTAGAAGTCGTACTCAGGGCCCCGACGAAAGCATTGTGAATTACCTCAGCATTATGCAAAATTATTTTACTCGATTATCAAAACCAATCTCTGATGATGATAAATTGAACATAGTCATGTTTAATATTAGACCATTTTATACTGCTCAGCTTGCTCTAGCCCCAGTGGAATCTTGGACTGATTTAAAGAAAAAATGTAGGTTGTTAGAAGGTGCAAACGAGCGATCGGTGCATTTCAGTGAACCTCCTAGGGTCACCACATCTTCTCTGGCTCCCGATTTGTGTTATAAAAGTAGTAATAGTAGTAGCAGCACTAGCAAGACGTCACCAAAAGTCTCTTCAATACAGCCAGTGAATAATACACAAAATAATCTTTTTTGTGTCCGCTGTCGGAAAAATGGCCACAGCTTGAGGTATTGCAAGGCGCCTTGGGTACTTATTTGTTATCGTTGTGGAGAAAAGGGCTTCAATGCAAATAATTGTCCAAAGTGCACTTCTTCAAAACCTTCAACCGCAGAGATTCCAAAAAACGCCAAGCAGTGAACCGATGGCATAAAACAGTATATTTTTATAATAAACATTGTAATTCTGAACAATCAAGGCAGAAATACAATAAATTCTATAATAATGTAAATAAAGCTAGTAACATACATATGCATAAAGGTAAGGTTACATCGGTTCACGCTACTACTAACGCCACCTATAATGATACCAGAGCTTATCTGAAGATTAATATTTTTGGCTTGGAATTCAGAGGATTACTGGATTCAGGATCACAGATCTCCATTGTGGGAGGGCAAGCATACAAATATTTTAAAGATTTCGCTACTTTACATAAGTCTGAGGACTTAGACTTTATAAAAACTGCAAATGGTTCTACTTCACGAGTAACTGGGTATTTATTTTTACCAGTATCGATAGAGAATAAAACTCGTGTTATTAAATTTTACGTCGTCCCTGGAGTTGCTACAGAGTTGTTATTTGGCTTAAATTTCTGGAAGGAATTTAATATTGCGCCAGATATTTTATCATTGTTAGAAGATAGCGGACATTTATATAAAAATAATAATCAGGTGTACACAGTTATGTCAGGCAGCCGTGCTTTACACGATTTTGAAACTTTATCTAAGCTTGAGCGTAGGCTGGTCAATGACGTCATAAAGCAATTTGATGACATTTCCGCAGAAAAGAAAGGCCTAGGTAGGACACACTTAGTGAGTCATAAAATTGATACCGGTGACCATCCACCTATTAAACAACGGTATTATGTAGTCTCACCCGCAAAACTGGCAGAATTAAATAAACACCTAGACCAAATGCTGAAGGATGATGTTGTGGAGCCTAGCGGAAGTGCATGGAACAACCCCGTTACTTTAGCGGTTAAATCAGATGGGTCATCACGTTTCTGCTTGGACAGCCGAAAACTTAACGCCATATCAAAGCATGACGCTTACCCTATGCCTTATATTAGCCATATTCTGGACCAGCTCAAAAACGCTAAGTACTTATCTTCTATTGACCTTAAGTCTTCATATTACCAAGTTCCTTTGGACTCTATTGAGTCCAGAGAGAAAACTGCTTTTACTATTCCCTGCAGAGGCTTGTTTCACTTTAAGGTCATGTGCTTTGGACTTACTGCAGCTCCAGCTACGCAGCAGCGGTTGATGGACCGCCTCTTTGGGCCCGAGTTTGACAATAAGGTGTTCGTATATGTTGATGATTTAATTTTACTTACTCCTGAAGGCCCAACGGCCTTCCAGGATCACCTCCAGCTCCTACGTAGGGTAAAGGAGAGACTTAAACTAGCCAACCTTACTGTCAACATGGGTAAATGCCAGTTCTTCAGGAGACAGCTGAAATTCTTGGGTCATGTGGTTGACGAATATGGTCTGCGCACGGATCCTGACAAAATTAAGGCTATAGTAGACTTTCCTATTCCCACCTGCAGGAAAGACGTCAAACGTTTCTTGGGAACTGCATCTTATTATAGGCGTTTCATAAAAAATTTTAGTCATAGAGCTGGTCCCCTTAATGCTCTTACTTCTACCCGTAAGAGCGCGCCCCCTTTCAAATGGACGACCGAGGCAGACGAGGCGTTCAACGACCTAAAACTCGCACTGTCTACTTCTCCGGTTCTGGTATGTCCTGACTTCTCGAAAGATTTTGCTGTCCACTGTGACGCTTCTGATTTCGGGTTAGGAGGTACCTTAACCCAGGTTGTAGATGGACAAGAACATCCTGTTGCGTACTGTAGCCGTTCACTAACACCCGCTGAACGTAACTATTCCGCTACAGAGCGAGAGGCATTGGCCGTGGTACATGTCGTTGAACACTTCCGCCCTTACCTTGAAGGTGGTCGACAATTTAAAATTATTACCGATCATGCTAGTCTAAAGTGGTTTTTAAACCTTAAGAATCCGACAGGTCGACTAGCGCGTTGGGGGTGTAGGCTATCGCCTTATAATTTCATTATTGAGCATCGTAGTGGATCTCAAAACGTCGTACCGGATGCACTATCACGTTCTGTACCAGTGGCAGCCGTAGACGCATTTACTTCCAGCGATGCTTGGTATAACAATATATTAAAACGTTGCACGGATAGGCCGCGCGCGTGTCCCAATTTTCAAATTATTGATGGTAGGCTTTTTAGATTTACAAAAAGCACTAACAAACTCTGTGGTGACTACCAGTGGAAGGAAGTTGTACCAAAGGAGCTTAGGGAGGATATTATTACAAGTAACCATTCTGAACCAATTGCTGCGCACTTAGGCGTCGCAAAAACATATAAAAGATTAAAATTACGGTATTTTTGGCCCGGTATGCATAAAGATACCGAGGAATTTATTAAAAATTGTGCCACTTGTAACTCATATAAACATAGCTCACTAGCGCCACCTGGCTTTATGGGGGAACCCAAGGTCTGCTGTCGACCATTCCAGTGCATCAGCATTGATCTCGTTGGTCCACTGCCGATGTCTCGACAGCAAAACA
Organism: Schoenobius gigantellus; assembly: GCA_963935595.1. Taxonomy (NCBI): domain Eukaryota; kingdom Metazoa; phylum Arthropoda; class Insecta; order Lepidoptera; family Crambidae; genus Schoenobius; species Schoenobius gigantellus. Next base: position 38,128,057 of record OZ012549.1, read on the forward strand.
CCTTTTTACTAGTAGTTGTGTGTTGTTTTACAAAATATTGCTTATTATTTCCTATACGGCGTGCAACGGGCAAAGTTGGCCAAATTGTAGTGCTTTTTCTCGCTGAATTGTTGAAATATTGGGGAATGTTGTTTTTTTATTACAATCTTTAACATACCTATTAATGGATTTACGTAGATTTAAGGTGCATGCATGTTAAATATTCTTTATTTACACACGTTTATATTTAAAGCTTTATGTTTTATCTTATACAAATAAATAAACTTATAAAAAAAATGATAACGTTAGGCGTAATTGGGTACAGAGTTTATCACGAATGAATAGTTTTTAAGTACCTAATTGATTCCATTTATGATAATTCTGTTTGGTTGGTTAGGGGGTTTTGAGGCTGACGGGGCGTCAGACGAATTCCCTACGTGAATTCTATCGTGGTTGGGGGGATACTGTAACACCGTTTTTTCTTAAAATTTCATAAAACACAAATTTTGCAAAAACACTTTGGTTTCACTGTAGTTTTAACACAAATTTCACAACTAAAATCATAATTACAATAACTTTGTCAATTAATTGCACAATATCAATGTCAAGTGTCAACGTCAACGTCGTTTCACGTCACGTCAGTGACATTTGCAATTATCTTTGGTCATTATTCAATTTTTGCATAAACAAAATAAATCTCGCGTTTATCCTGGCCTTATTTACAAAGATAGTTTTTTTTCGCCCAAAATCCCGTGCTTCCATTTAGGTGGGTTGATTTTCTCAAAATTCGGAATTTGACATTTAGACCGTTTGTTTTGATCATTTCTATAGACATATTTTAATAAAATACGCTTAAACTTATAGATCATATAATTATAGTTTCGTCGAATAGAATTTGGAAAGCATTCACAATTTGTTTATGGTTAATTTTTCATTACGTTTTGTTTTTCAACCAAACTTATAACTTTAGCTGGAAATACTTATTGCATATTGTAGAATTTCGAAAGATCCGTATGTTGACTTGACACATCTTGAAGCAAGTTAAGAGTCTTACGAGTGTCATGAAATGAATTTGGTTTTAGGAGAGGTTCCGTCGCCAATACGGCGCTTAACATTCAGCAAACGGACCTCGGCTCCGTCGCTTCCACATAAACGCAAATCTGCGCGCAAGTGGAGCGTTGGTTTAGTCTATCGTCTAGGTTATGATTAGTCTGTGAGACATCGATCGAAGTAATTTGTTATTGATTTGAAGATCATAAAGTTTTTATATATTTATATAGGTATTTCTCCCGTTTTCCGTGTGAATTTGATTTGAGAAACCACAGTGAAACTACAAAATTCAGTTCTTTTTGTTTTCAGCTTGAAGAGTAAAGCTAAGGGGAAAAATACTATATTTACTCGCCGTCACGCGATTCATTAAATTAAATGGATTTATTGTATCAATAAGTGCAAAAAATCAATAAGGTATCTAATTAACTTATTATATTTCATGATTTAAAGCAGATTTTGTTAATTTTATTTTTATTTGTGGGTAAATTGATTATTAAATCAAACATGTTACATTTCCAAAATTCGCCTTTTCCATCCCCTATTTCATTAAAAAAAAACTGATAGTAAGCGGCATCTTAGTGGGATTAAGGCATATATTGAGTAACACTTGCGAATTTCCTGTTAAATTCTAAATTTTTACAATATTAAGTTTCACATCCTTCTTTGGCAAATAACTCACAAATTAAGCTGTTTTCTTTTTATTAATAGCAGTAATTATACACAAAGTAGGTGCTCTCCCCTCCATATGTCCTTTTTATTAACTAACCAATAAGACCATTTGTCAATTTATTAAAAATTACGTTTTAGAATTCATTTGCTATGTTTATTACATGAGGTTCAAATGTATTGACTGGGATTCCTTCAGAACTCAGTGTTAGACCCACTGACCCTAAGATCATAGGCATATTTAATTATATTTTTAACCTAGCACTGTGCTATGAATCTCCAGGGCAGTCACCGGAGGCCGTAGGGCTCCGCTGCTTGACCTTACAGCTAGAAACCATAACAAACTAACCTAACACAAGGAGGAATTCTGTGGAATTGTACATATATAGAGAGAATAATCTAAGGAATTGGAATATTCGAATATACCGTGATCGCGGAAACTTAGCATCGAAGGTACGCCCTACTAACAACCGCTCCGGGGAAGGCTACTAACTTCTTTAAAAAAAAAAAAAGGAAACCTATAACTATTTGTTGGTGTACTTTATTGCCCCTCATTTTGTAGTTTTGTACCCAATTAGTACCTGATTTTTACCTGCCGAGATTGATCAAACAAACCTGAACCATCCTGCCCTTGGCTTGTATTGATTAAACATTAAGTTAAGTGCTTTGCATTGAGGAATTGTGTTAACATATGCATATGTGTATTATAATTATGTACCTACAACAATAAAGCTTTTCATTTTGTATCGGACTAAAGGAATAAGTTTGTTTTTTTTTCTTTCAACTAAGATTCCCCAATATTTCAACAATTCAGCGAGAAAAAGCACTACAAGCTGATGAGTTTTTTGTGCCCATTCTTCTTTCTGCTAAAAGCTCTCCTGAATGGAAGGTAGGTAAAAAATTTGGATGATTCAAAAGACCTTCAATCAAGTCATATTTGATAAAAGAATATTTTGATTTTGATTGATTAGACCAATATTTCAACTCCCTGACCCCGAAAAGGCCTTCAAGCTGGGCACGTTTCTCTCTCTCGCGCTTACGGGCTCATCTATGGGAAGAACGGAAGCGGCTACACATGAATACTTAGAATCTTTATAGTTTTTGTGCAGTTTGTTAAAGGACAAGACGTAAAAATTTGATACAAATGAATTAAATAAAACACAAACATTAGGAAATGACCCAAGTTTATTAAAGACATATTCTTGGAATAAATCTTTGAAGACACTTAATTTCTATAGGTAAAATATTTTACACATCAATACAAAAGTATTGATTGATCCTAATGATCTTAATTTAATGCCACTTAAAACGTATAATTTGTATATTAATATTCATTAAATAAAACATTTTGATCTTGATTTGGCACATTGTGTTAAATCGGTTATGTTACATTTTTTGCTACTACGATATTCTTTGCTGATTAAGATTCTGGAACGAAAATTGGAAAACCAAAATATGGTGTCCAATTGAATAATAGCTAATTTATGCCTGTTTTAACGAAGAACAAAAGGAGAAAATATATTACAACTTATCTAGTGAGCAATATAACGACATTAGTATGTCAATAAAAGTATTTTTATTTCTAAAATACATTCTTGATAATGCCCTATAACCTTTACCAAGACTATACAATATAATACTTATGTAATACTTATCGAAATAAGAATCGAAACACTAATATATTGTAAGGTAATAATAGCATTCTCTTTTTCTAGCCTTACGAGTAAATTAATGTTTGACATTATCCTGTATCTTTAGTCACAATCGTATTGTATCACAGACAATATGATTCTTTAGAGGGAAGGAAACAAAGCGATGTTAGGATGATGAAACTTTTGTCAGTACTAACCGACAGAAGGAACTTTGAAACCACTAAAATTAATTAAGCATTATTCTTACTTCTGAATAGATGATGAAAAGTAAGTTTAATTCGAACTCCATATTGTCGAACGTTGTCAAAGCCTTTTCATAGATCAATATTGACCATGGTTTCATCATTTGTCTCATTGTTTCCTACACTCTTTATCTTTAATGTTTATGTATCATTATAAAATATGTGTTGATCATTTATATTAACAGTACATCAATAAGTCATTCTAATAAATTTAAATCCGTTCTTTGTTATAAGTTATTATTTTAATATACAATAAGATACATATATTTTGCAATGAATGAATAATCATTTTAGTTAAAAAACGACATCATTCAAAATAATTATAAAATAAGCTATATTAAAATATAAAACAATAATATAGATATCTACACAATAGCAATTAATAAAATCTCTCAGGTGTTTTATTAAGTTACAGGGCTAATTATTAGAAATAAATCATAAATAACATTAGGAAGTATATACATAAATGATAGCAAGAAAAATACGTTATCTGAAGAAAAATATATACGGAAAGAAACTAAACAGCACATTTGATAGATCTAAATAAAGAAATCTAATTTGAAATACAATTGAAACAATTTTGTCATTCGTCAGAGTATTTAATGCTACCATAACATATTTTTTTCTAGACAATAAAGAATTATGCGAGAATACACTTCATAAATAGGAGTAGATTTCAGATCAATCGCAAATTGGAAGCAATTTTTTCATTATATCAAATACATACAGTATTATAGTTAAGCATTCATATGGTATTTCATATCTGTACACATTAAAACTATCACAACAAGTCAACTTATTTTAACAGTAGCAGTGTAGTTCTCTAAATATTAACATTTTCAACTAAGGAAGTTAAGCATGAATCAGGAAAGTTGGAACGTGCACATTTTTGCACCGCATACAATTTATATTTCTCTTGTACAACGCTCACCTGATCATATGCTTATTAAAATTCCTTACAATTATAAAGTCTTTTTACTAGCACTCCTTGTCTTTAGCTTCTTTGGGTTTGGTAAACTCTACTTTTGTGTCTTTGGCTGATTTCTGGTCATTTTTTACGTAGTTCCTATAGTAAAAGTTGCCGAACATATAAAGGAAGAGTCCAGCGTTGAGAGAAAGTAAGAAGTTGATGCCCTTTGGGTAGTTGCAGTCACAGAACATGACGGTGAAGTTGTGGTAGAAAATGATACAAAATTGAATCTGAAACAAAACACTATACTAAAGAAAGATGTATATTAAAACATTTGCTTAGGTATACAATTAATATAACTATATTCTATGTAACCAAACAGAATCAGGAGCCAGATTTAAAATAATATCTTGAGCCTATTTCTATTTCACTGGATTTTTTCGTATATTAGCGTACTTTTTGACGGTATTTACTGATGACGTTAGTAAAATTAGTATTTTGAGTAGAGTAGATAGCAGGCAGTGCTATTCAAAATGTGTGTAAATTGCATCGTACGGCTAACACACTAGTGGCAAGCATCTATAGGCTTATGGTTACAGCATAGCATTAGGAGATCCGTACGCTTGTACTTCTCAAGTAGTATAAAAAATAGGACTGATTTAAGCTTTAATTCAGGGAGGTTCATTTCAATCCAACCCATTATGCCAGTTTTTATACTGTTTAAATTGTCAATTACATAAAAAAATCTAGTGTACAGGTTACTTACCAATTGCATGGTGGTGAGGTGCTTCTTCCACCAGAGGAACTTCTGGTATTGAGGTCCGAGTCCAGAGATGAGGTAGTATGTGTACATGATGATGTGGATGAAAGAATTTATCACTCCCAGTAGCGTTCCATGGCCACCTTTAAAAAGACAAAATATGTTTATAGTTATATGGCGAGAAATTACGAAAATTGTTACAGAGTTCATCGACAACTAACACACTAATCTTATGGTATCAACTTGGTCTCTGGCTTTCTAAGAATGGAGCGTTGAATTTTATTAAACTGAGATTAACTCTGACTTAGTCGTATTTCTAAAAAGTTGTATTCACCCATCGATGAATTTGATAACATCGTGTTTGGTCATGCAGAATTCAATCTTTTGTTTTATTACGTAAAATTCTGTGTGGATTTTGCAGAATTAACATTACAATTTCTCTCCTAGAAAACATGTCACCTTTAGTAAAAGCACTAAAGAGTTTTATAAGCCTATCTTCGTTATAAAGACTATGTTGTCGTTGTTATATACAATTGTTAAATTAACCTTTGTTATTAATCTATCATTATTAAAACTAGACTAGGAACTAGCGGAAAGTATTTTACAGGTTAAGCGTATGCAAGTGTCACAATGCATTCAGAATTAGTTACCTAGAATGCCTAGTTGCCATAAAAATTTTATGAAACTAGGATTTAACGAAGGGATTTTATTATAAATAGGTTTGGTTACCCTTCCTTCGGGGATTATTTGCCAAACATCAGCTCTAATTATTGGGCTCAATTAAAAAACGCGCCAAGTGACTTATGGGTTGTCTGTGGGCAACGAGAACGTAACTGGTGAACGAATTCTAAATCCTTAGCATCGCCACAAAGTTGCCCGTTTAACAGTTTTTTATCGTGTACATTAAGGAGAGTGTAGAATTCTACATGACCAATCTAGCCTTTTTTTTCCCATCGTACCACTAGAAACTCGCCATTGCGACCATTTCATTATTGACATTCTTAAAGCAAGAACGAAGCGATTTGATGCCACAATTGACGTATATCACATGCCTCATTCGAACTGCCAAGCTATGTCGCCTGACTATGTTGAACATATTGCCAGAGTAGATTTCCGTGATGGATACAACCGAGATTGCTTCAAATCGAGGGAGAATCGGTTTTTGTTAGGCAAGTTAGGCATTCGGTATACCCCATTATCGCTCAACATCAGACGAGATGACCGTCGAGCGTAAGCCTGATTTACATAAGAAACGTGGGGAATAAATCTACCTGTTCAGGGGAATCACTTTTTTCTTTCTGAGCATGGTAGAAATGTCTAGTAAAAAAACACAACAGATATTTTACTGAATAAGAGGATTAAAATTAGGACTTCGTCGTTAGCTTAGGCTGTTATGATTGCCTAACATAACCTTGACCATCTAGGTAGAAATAGTTTTAATAAAAATATCCCAAGCGGATGAAGTGATGTCAGACTCATAAACAATAACTGTATAAAAGGTAATGCATGGTTGAAGTATACCTCACATTAAAAGCAAGTCAAAAAACACATGTAAACATTTCCTTATTACTTAATCCAAGAATAGATAATAATTAAGGAACTAGAATGGCTAAGAGATACAATTATGAGTTTAAAATATCTTGCTATTGTTATTATGAGTTAACGTAAGTACAATTGACTTAGTAAAAATATTTTACAAAAAATAAAAACCGACTTCAAAAACACTGAAAAGTTAAAAATAATATAAGCATATAGGCACATACAACATCACACTTTTATATTGAAGTCGGTGCCAAACAATGATCTCCTAGAAAGTCTTAAATTTTGAAAATCGGTCCACAAATGGCGGAGTAATCGCGTAACATACACACAAAACACGTTGGAAACACCTTAAAATTTAAGGGTTTTCCTCAATTTTCATGGAATCCCATCATCAGATCCTGACTTTGGTGACCATGGGACCACCCTTGGAGTATACTCTATCGAATACAAAAAGAATTTTGAAAATCGGTCCACAACTGGCGGCGCAATCCGCACTACAAAAAAATCGTGGAACTAGATGCGCATGTATTAAAATTTTCCTGAAACTCCGAGCCATTTCGGAATAGTAAAACACATGCCGGGTAGCACTTTCAGCAATTCATCTCTAATCGTAAGTGATAGATCTAAGACTTAATTGATACTTGTTTTTTTTTCAGAAATGCATTCAATGAGGTCTTTTATAAATATTCCCAAATTCATTAAGACGATTAGAGCATCTGAATTTTAGGCAAGACATCGTCTCTCATTATCGTACTATGAAGTAAGAGCTATTTGTATAGAGTTACTATAAGTCATTCAAATAGTTACCTGGTAGAAACTTGACGCCGATCCACGCGCAGATAGGCATCATGAAATGGTGGTACAGGTGAAGGAACGAGATCTGTCTGTTCTTCTTCCTCAGCACGAAGAAGATGGTGTCCAACAGCTCGATAATCTTCGCCATGAAGTACCACCACACAGCTCCTGCCATCTGTTAAATTGGTTATATTTGTGATATTAAAAAATTGCTGACTGAATTCGTTATAATTTAAGATAGGTACTTTAAATCATAATGGCAACTGCAGCATTAGTCATTACGTCAGACCTTTCAGACAGACAAGCAGACAGATTGTGACCAGCTGTAAGTTTGTAATTAGTCTGTACCAGGTTATCTTGGTAACCAATGGCGACTTGGTGATAATGTTTAAATAAACATTTTTTGGTAACGCGTTAAAATAGTTATTATAAATGTCGTTGATCACTTACCCTAAGAGCTTTGGGGCTGTCGGAGTAATCGACGGGTTGACATGAGAAGTTGTAGTCATTCCACCACCCGGCGACTAAGCCCTGTAAATAAAAAAAAATCCCATTATACTGTGTGGTGATGTTTTTTATTTGTGGTATTTAGATCTAAATTTCTTTTTCATAACAATTTCAAACGCTAGAGCTTCGAAACACTTTGGGTTTTCGTGCAAACTTTAGTTTTTTTTGCAAAGTTTATTTGAACCCTTCGATGTGCAGCAAAAGTCGACACCACATGGCTGGGTCAACAGTAGTATAAGCCGGATAAAGTACATCATAATGATGTGGTAATGTAAAAATATTAAAGGTATCTTTCAATTTTCGAGCATAGCCCTAGAGACGCATTTTTGAACCAATAAGAGACAATGATACACATTGATGTCACGTGATGGAGATCTGATACACTAAAATGATGCAAGTTAAACATGTAAAATACACGAAATATCTTAGTACATTTTGCACACAGAATTTGTGTTACATTTTGTGTTACTATGGTGAACCTTACAGGTTCACGCTAGTCACGTCTGCATCAAAAGTGATGTTGATTTAACAGCTAGTTTCCATGAGCGATTTTTGACGTTTCGAATAGGCTTTATATAAGTATTTTTATGCGTGTGCGCTTTTTGACTATAACAACGACGTTTTTATAGTTAAAAAGCGACAACCATTAGAGTGAACTAGTTTAAATAATGCTCTGCTATAAAATTTACGATTGTACATTTTTCAAGTATTGGTAAGTACACATTTTTAACTGTCTATATTATTGTTATTCCTTTTCAAAAAACATTTAAATTTCATCCCATGAAGCAAATTCGATGAACAGCATGGAATGAAAGGTTTCAAAATTTTAAGGGGTAGTATATAATTAACCTATATGCGTTGATTAAGCTATTCGACTAGTTAGGAAGATGAACTTTATAATGATGACGTAAGTATAATTATGTCATCACAATTAAATTATTTCATCGAGTGCTGCATGAAAAATATTCTATTCATTATTTTAAAAGCACAAACACAATTGTTAGTTTAGAGCGTGTCGATCAAACTGTTTTGTGTTTGTTTAATACGAACGTAATATAAGAAAAAACTTCACAAACGCTGATGATAAGTGAATTTGTATATTGGTACGAGTAATATTGACACGCCTGTACAGTTCATTTTTATTTCGCTCTGTAGGTATGTTGAGATTTTTCGCGGCTTAGGAAGTAGCACTCTGATATGTAATTTGGTGTTTATCACCAACTTTTTTCATGGCATAATGCATAATGCTCCGCGGAGAGGCGGAATGAGGGACTGTCACTTCCTTCTGTGAGGATGTCATCTCGCAGAAGGAGGCTGTAGAGAGGGAGCGGGAGGATGATCCTCAAGCCACTACCTTCCGCAGCAGATGGACAGGCAGGCAAAGGAGGCTCAAAAAATGCCCGTCTTGGGACCCTGCTGTGGAGGCGTGCGTGCACGGTTAGCCCCGTGCACGACGCTGTAAGGATGACTTGATGAATTCATCAAGTCATCTAATTGCGATGATGATTCAATTTTCTGTTAATTGTGAATACTTTTTTTTATTTTTTAAATTCATCAAAAACTTGAGACTTCTTCAATCACTTCTGCGTAACACGTTAACATTTTGTAGCATTACATTTATAAACATTTTGCAGCACGTTGTGAGGTAGCGAGCCTCCTCTGCTAACCTAAACACACTTTATCTTAGTAGTTTTTTTACTTCGTCAAAGCAAAAAACGCATGCCTGTTATTTTTATTGTCTAACTGACAGACTAATTTAATTTTAATTTTTCGTACCCTGTCATCATACCTACTTGGACAACGAATGCCGGTTAGGCGACGAGTTTTAAACACCACCTCAAGGCTCGGTTGATATTATTGCATAATTCTTGTAATATTAAGCGATCAATTTGAATTGATCGGCTTCGCTCAAATAATACAAGTCTGGACCTAGGCTTACATGCTGTAAGATATATGCAAAGATAGACAGACATACAAAGATATACAAAGAGAAAGTAGTGGGAGTATGCAGTACCTACAATAAGAAAGTAAGATTATTCCTCGGACCATCTTCACAGCTTTATCGGCAGCAAGACTACCAGTCTCCATACACATTTCAATACAAACTTCAGCTGTTTAGCTAAGCATTACAAACCACTTATCAGTTATGAAATGAATCGCGCCATGACAATTAGCTTAGCGTAATTAATGGACCTTGAGTTAATGTGTCAAGATCAAGACGAGCAATTGCGATGGAAAGTAACGAGGCCAGGTATTTTTATAGCAAACGGGAATATGGCCTATGGCTAGAGGTTACTGATACTCAAAAATACAACATACAGAGTCATAATGTGCAGGGAAAATTCGTTAAATGCGAAAGATTTTATAGATATTCTAGATAAACCCGAGGCTACATACGCGTGGATTTAATTATGTAAAATTACGCAGTTTTTTTTTCATACAACCATTTTTGTATACAACGTTGGTAAACAAGCAAGCTACCCACCTGGTGAAGATGGCTACAGTCGCCTTTAGTGCATGTTGTTCCTTTTTGTAACCATGAGAAATGTATAACCTCATGCTAAGGAAAATGCAATAGGTCAGTCTCCGCCGCCATTGGAGGCAGAGTGCCATCGAGAGACCGCAGCCTAGCGACTTAACCTACTAATCACAGCCGCATTCTCCTCGTCACAGAATAGATAACAGTACTAATACGTACAGAATTTGCACTTCTTTGATCTTGAAAAAAGCCAACATTTTCAATAACTCAACTTTGAGCAACCATGCCGCGTTAGCGTATTATTAGTAATTCTAAAGCCTCACGTCGCTACAAACTCGAGCGACACTAGAGTTATTGCTGATGGTAAATAATCAAGAGCGCAAGAAAGCGCCAAACGTTGCTATAATTGTGCCAAGACCGCGGTACACAGAAATATATACTCCGAGCGGAGAGCAGCAGCCCTGCTGCTTTTTTACACCCTTGTACCTTAGAGCCACGAGTGGCTGACCCCAGCAGACCTACAAAAAAAACTGTGGAAAATAGGTTGTTTAACTATGTCGCTGTAATGTCGCCTGACTCACTCACTATCGTTTTGACTCTCGTCTTTAACGTCATTTCCTACCTCCTCTTATAGCAAACTCGTGAAATTAAAACGATAGCGAGCGCCTCGCTTTCGCCATCGCGCATTGCTATGAGTTAGGCGGTAGGACCGCCCGGCATCTGCTTGCCTAGGACGAGCTTCCCTCGCCACCCAAAACAGGGATGCAGTTCACATGGTTCCTGTTTATTTTGTAAATCTGCAACCTATACAAGGTCTCAAGTGTATGTCGCCAAGTGACGTAAAATGTCAAGTCTTTGCACCCAGTAATTTCACTGCTTCTCCTGCCCTTTAAAATTGGAATGCAGCAAACACCAATACATTTTTAATTTTATACATTTTTTCATATACATTACAGCAAAAATAGGTAAGATAGAGATACCCGCGCAGACCACTCTTGTACTGTGGACAAAATAGGACAAGAGACAAATAACATGTTTCTTCTTACTCTCTCATATAACTATGAAGCGAGACGTCATTTTGTATAGTCCACGCGCCGTGCTACGCTTGCTGGTCTGATCAGGGGCCTTACCATGATAGCTTAGAGCACGGTTGAAACAACATTGAAACAGAGACACCGCTCTTGCTGCGTATAGCGCCATCCCGTTCTCAGCGCGGTTTTAATATTGTTTTGAGCGATCATGGTCAGGGGGCTGTACAATATCGTCTATAATAAATAATGCTGTCTTCTTGTGAATGTCGCCAGGGCTTATTGGGAGTACGCTGTTACAGGATATTACTGTTACTATTACAGTACTTTTCAGGATTTTGAGCAACATTTCCAGCTTTTATAGGCTACGGGTCGTAATACGACCATAAGCATACTATGCTTGTTTGTCACGAATATTGCATGCAGCTTAGCTTCGAGATACTGTAGGATTAACCTTCCTTAACTCTCGCCCCTTAACTCTAGTCGCCTTTTTTGGCAAAAGTGAACTTTTTTGTGATCGCCTTCAGCAGTATTAATACAGCAAAGCGAGATGGATAGCGGTAAGTATCTCTGTTTCAGCATTGTTTCAACCTGCTGCTCTAAGCAATTATGGCAAGGCCTCTGGTTGCAAGCGCCCATACCACGGTAACAACATAGCATAGGGTTGACATATAAAGTATGGAGCTTTCACACATTCTTAAATAAAAATTTCGACTGTTTAATTTTAAAAAACATAATGAAGAACACATTGTATTTTGCAGCTTAGTAGATTAAGAAGCATTGTTTCGAATTGCCAAATCAGAAAAATGATTCTCCAAATATAAAAAAGACTAGAATAAGGATTTTTCCAACCAAAAACCAATCAAGTACCTACTCAGTTGTTATGTAGAGTAACGTTAAAAAATTAAAACACCTAACATAAAGGTAACAAGACAGCTTTCAAACTTGGCAAAGTAGGTCGTTTTATTGGCTTCCCTTTAAATTTTTACTCTCGCCCCATACCTACTAGTTTTTGGTATTGCACCGCCGATTTAATTTGCAAACGAATATTCCTTAAACACTACTTAATGAATTTGAAGCGATTGAAATCGATCATTCATGTTTCTGCCTAATCGCAGGAATATTTTAAAGGAGCTATAATTAGCTACAACTATGAAACACAACGATGCAAATAAGTCCTGGTAAATCACCCCATAGAAATGACGGTAATATTAGACAATAAATGAATTCCGTTCAAAGTGGAAAGGATTTTGATCTGTTTAAACACTATTTAGCACCAATGTTAGAATTTAAACAAATAACGTCACCAATTTTTCGTTTTGTTATTCTTTACACACACGTCATTATGTGCTAATACTTTAATGACACCAAATAAGCATGTGGTAATAATTACTTAACACAAGCGCATTATTGGCAATGACTAGGGAGATTATTGAGGAAAATATAATATGAACCAAGACAGGTTTACATGTCGCTTATACAAATACTGCTATTTAACTGCAGTACAAAAATTATCTGTCGATTTTTATTACGGCAAAACGAGTTTGCAGTTGAACATTATGTACAAGAAAAATAGATTAATAAGAACATTGAGAATCAAGATCTCGTAAGAGTAAATAAATCTTATCTTAGTAACATATAGGTAACATTTTACAACATTACAGTCAAGACAATATTCAATATAGGAAAAATATTATCGTGAGCCGTGAGAACTAGGATTAGCCTGTGTTTCAGGCAAACAAACACAGTATTAAAAAAACGGAAAATAAAATGCAAAATCAATAACATTAACAATAGCTACATAAGGATTATTATTATGACACACACAACACACACCGGGAGATGCATTTTTGAACCATTAGAAATAAATCTTGAATTCGAACACGAATACAAATAACGTGCGAAAATACTTTTCACAATTTTAAAGATTTTTGAATCACTCGAAATCAGTATTGTCATTAAAACAAATTCTATATTAGAAACCGTTACAGGCAGAAAAAATTAAATCCGGTAGGTACGCATTAACATGGTAATAAGTCATTAATTTAAAAAAAACAGCGATTAATCGCATATAAAATGGAACATACCTACACGTTGCGTATTCTACTAGTAGAAATCAAAAATGAGTGGGTAGAACCATTCGTTGCCGAATTCACGGAATGAAAATTCAAAAATAGTGAATTTGTAAATTCGTGTACGAATCTAACGATTTCGAATGCGAAATTGAATTCTATTGTTTGAAAAATGCGTCTCCAGAAATGGAACAATACAAATTACTTATCTACTGCTAATAATTTTTCTGTGTCTTCATAAGACATATTATGGAGAGCTTCATGGAGAAGTCTCTTAGTTTTATAATAGTTAATGAACTTAAAATTGATATATCTCAGCCGCCGCATCAATTTTGATGCAATTCGTTCGTGTTGGTAATGAAAAAAAGTCTGTCATTTGTAAGAAGACATGACAAGAACAAAGGCGATACAAGTTTGTAGGTAACTCCATTAAAATTTAGTGATTGGAAAACTCATGTATCATATTGTTACACCGATGGTATAAGAAACTTTCGGCGTAGTTTTCTTGGCCTTAGAAGCGTTTTCAGCGGCCTGAAAACGCAGTTCAGCGCGTTTCAGGAGGTGCTCTATCACATATAAGAATATAAAAATTTTACCCAAGTTACCGTTGTTTTCAGGCGCCTGAAACATGTTTTCAGTCCGTTTCAGGCTAACCTCTATCGAACCACATCATAACCTGAAAACCCGTTTTCAGGACCCCTTATGGGCCTTTGAACCACACTTCGATATATGACTAAATTTTCAATAGGAGTGAGCGAGATAACAGGATAAGAAAGAGACAACAATAGTGGGCACCTTCCAGAGATAGGAGATAGATCAAGATGCATCTAGAAACTTCTAGACGTGCTGACAGACAGAGATAGAACATGCTCATAAAGACAAACATAATCGGGGATGCGATGGAACTTTCTAGAAAGACAAACAATCGATCGGGTATGCAATGTTCTAGAATATAACATTCTCGAATGTCTAGGAAGTTCACCGGTTCTACTGTAAAAGCGAGAAGGCATACACGGAACTTTCTAGAAGACAAACGATCGATCGGGTATGGAATGTTCTAGAATAGAACCTTCTCGAATGTCTCGGAAGTTCACCGGTCCTACTACATAAGCGCGAAGGGTACCACGGAACTTTCGAGAAGAGAAGATAAATAATCGATTGGGTACGGAATATTCGAGAATGGAACATTCTCGAATGCCCCGAATGTTCGTCGGCCCTACTACTATATATGCGCGTAGGCGAATGCAGCCTGACAGTTCATTTTCAAGAGAGCGAACCGAGCGGATCAAGCGATACAAAGTGACTTGGAAGCGCTTCATAGTAAAGAATTCTGTGTGTTCAGTGCTTAGTAACGTTTTACAGTGTGTCCGTAGTGCTTATAGCGGTTTTCAGTGTTAAGTGAAGTGACCTAATTGGAGCTTATTTAAATCTTATCTCATAATTGTCGGTGTTTTGCGAATTTTCTATTGAACACCCACCCCACAAACGTAACAATATTCCAATAAATTAAACAAGGTTTGAAGATTTGAATTAGAATCTATTCACATTTTCACGATTAAAAAACTTTCATAAATATTTTGGGCCGTTAGAACTCAGCTCGCCTAAAGTACCCAGAGAATCGATCACATCAGAATGATAAGACGAAGATCAGCAAAAACATGAAAATTTTGATCGCAATATCCGTGGCTTGAAGCCTTAATTATTGGATGACAACCGACGTCTCTCACTTGACACTTGAACATATTTGATTTGAAGCCAAAGCAAAAACTGGTGACGTATACCCAATACCTTAGGCATGCGGATTGGATTAAGCATAAAAACTATACGCACGCCGATAAGAAGAAGTAACTGGTAAACACAGAATTCCAATAGGTTTTCCAATAACAATTTTAACGTTTCCAATAACAATGAGGAATTCCACAGTATTGGAATATAATTACACGCTGCAAATAATAGAGATGACAAAGCTCTATTACCTTTGTAATCTCTGTTATTTGTTGCGTCTTGTTGTGTAGATTACTGAAGATCGGATATTTGGCTGTATATCAACTTAAAGCTTAAGTACTGGCACTTTTGTACGGATAGGTAATCCTGGGATTTCTGATTCGAATAATTTTAGGATCTGATTATAGAATTGCTTCTATAGTAAGGAAAATCCGAATTTATCATAGCATAAACATGCATAATTACACGAATCCGAATATCCGATTTCTAGACTAGGTTACATAAAAAAGCACATACGTATTTATCTCATTGATAAAAAAGTAAGATACACTTATTTCCAATGGCTTCTCATGCTATATTACAAATTAACTATCCTGTATAGTAGTCTGCTGAATAAATAAAAAATAAAGTTACAAAAACTTCATATTAAACACGTAGATAGATAGATAGCTAGATAAATTCTTTATTGTACATCACAAATTAAAATTAATTAAAGTATATTACAAAATAACGTACAATGGGCGGCCTTATCGTAATGAGCGATTTCTTCCAGGCAACCTTAGCATGGATAACATTTACGAAAACGAATAATTGGGGAAGTTGGCAATGTACAACATTAAACACTTACAATAAACGCAAACAAACACACATACATACACGTATAACATTACATAACAAACATACAGATAGGATTAGAGTGAGAGATAATGGTCATTAAGCGATTTCTTTTCGTAAACTCCATAGTATATTGTTAATTGTATTATCATTTATGGAATTGAAAGGCTTATTGGTTATTGGCAGGGCTTCTGAGGCTGCCTGGCTTTCCATCATTATCTTACCTGAGATTTTGTCTATAATAACAAAAAATGTTAATAACATTATTGTGTTCCAACAATAAGCGTTAAGATAGCTGATCCAGGTGAGCTCGCTACCATCTTCTGCATTATCGTCACTACCACTAGGTCAGATGAAGGCTAAGAGCTACCCTGTCATGGTAAAAAATCTAAATAGCAATCTCTTAGCTCTTTATAATAGTTACGATTAACTACTGGATACTTGGCTACTGACCTTTGCAATAAATCTGTCATTTGGGAGACATCTAGGATCCTGTTATCCGTAAAAAAGAAGTAAAGCTAAGCCAATTTTTAATATAATATATTGTGAGGGCCAGCTTTTAAATATGAGATATAGCACCAGCCTACCTACAATCCTGTCCTACCTACAATCTGTGTTAAGAAGGTTGTACTAACCTCATACACCAGGAATATGCTCATGAGGATTTGTGATATGTTGTACACCACGATGACATTCTTCAGGTCGAAGGGCTTCCTGTCTCTCATATAGCGGGGGCCTACGGAGGTGCAGAAGTAGATGTAGGTCGCCAGTATCGTGAGCAGAGGTCCTGGGCCCGACATGAGAAGCCATGTCTCTGTTCTTGGATCTGAAAATGATGAGAAACAGACCAATTACTTTCACTGCAAAATGGGAAAAGGCATTACCTGCTGGCATTTGGTTGTGTTATCAATGACGAACATCCCACAGGAAGTGAATGGATAGTTGGCTATAAAAGTGGTTTAACATCTTAAGCTTGAAATTTGTTGACTTTTCTTTACAATAACTTAGTGACAGCTGTTAAGGTAACTTTTACGATATTTTGTTTTTGTTTATACGTGAAATTTTGTCAAAACTGCTACACCACTTTCTCACCCGACCGTACGTGATGGTGTCCACCAGCCTCTAATGGGAAAATTAGGTGAAAGCGGTCGCTCCCTTCGCCTCATCTCTTTTGGAGCCCTATTATTAATAGTAGGCACCTTACAATCGAAATAATGGTAAAGGTTACCGGATTTGAAGAATAAAATGCAAAAGTTGACGAATTTTTCAATAACTTGTTTACTCGCTGTAAGCCAACGTTTTTATCGATGTTTTTATCAATGATCTGCTAATACCTCCAGAAAAAACATTGGTATTCATTAAATCTGTGAGCACGTAATTGTTCCCTAAAGTTTCGATAAAGGTATCTTTAACAAAAAAAAAGTATCTTTTTCCAACCGGTACCTATAATCACCTCCGCCCATCATTTTCATATTAGGGAATCCCCTGTTTCACTGTCATGATTTAAATAATAAATAAATTAAGTGTGGTTTTTGTGAATATTACAACACTGGCGGATATTTCCGCATTAATTTACTGCAGGGCTTCACTTGGAGCATCGGTGGCGATGTGGACTCAGCACTCGCCTTCCAATCGGGAGCTCCGGGGTTCGAAAACACCATGCACCAATGTATTTTTCGTTTTCCGAATTTCATATGTAGATTTGTCTGATGCTCCTACGATGCAGGATAATATCGTGAGGCAACCTGCATATATCTGCGAAGAAATTCAATGGTGTATGTGAAGTTGACCAATCTGCACTGCGTAGTTAACTAAGACCTAATCACCCTATAACAGAGGGTAGGTTCAAGCCCCTCGGTGGGGACGAGTATGAGCTGCGATGATGATGATGATGATGTCCAACTTCGAGAAAGAGTTCTCTCGTCAAATCCAGCTCGGACGAGCAGCGTTCGGGAAGTTACGAAAAATCTTCGCGTCCAAATTACCTCAGTGTCTCAAGACGAAAGTCTTTGTCCAGTGTGTGTTGCCAGTGACGACCTACGGAAGCGAAACGTGGCCATTCACTATGGATCTCGTCCGAAGGCTCAAGGTCGCTCAGCAGGCAATGGAGAGAGCAATGCTTGGGGTCTCCCTGCGTGATCGGATCCGAAATGAAGAGATCCGCAGGAGAACTAAAGTAACCGATATTGCTCGAAGGATTGCTTAGCTGAAGTGGCAGTGGGCGGGACACATAGCTAGAAGAACCGATGGCCGTTGGGGCCGAACGGTTCTTGAGTGGCGACCACGATCCGGACGACGACGCTCAGTGGGTAGGCCCCCGACCAGGTGGACCGACCATCTGGCAAAGTTCGCGTGAAGCCGCTGGATGCGGGCAGCACAGGACCGATCGTTGTGGAGATCCATGGGGGAGGCCTATGCCCAGCAGTGGGCGTCGTGCAACTGAGATGATGATGATGATGATGATGAGGACTTCGCTTGCGTTCAAGTTTGTGTTTACGCCTTAAACGACTAACCTACACGTTAAAAATAACGCCAAAACAGTGGTTACATCTGGTGCAAGATATTGGCTAACAACGCGGAAAGCTGATGGGCACATGTGTGATTACACAATTATTATTGCAATGGTAGAAACGTGAAATTTGGACAGTTGTTTGAACTCAAAATTGCGGACGCACACTAAGGGACTTTAAAAAATTTAAATCCTGAAGGCATGAAATAGGGGTTGCAAGTTTGTATGGAAAAATCTTTAAATTAGCAACGATTTTGATAAACTTAAGATGCATACTCTTAAAAACATTTCATTGAATACGTATTTCATGGTTTATGGGAATTCACCCCCTTAGGGTGCAAAGTAGGGGGTTGACATTTTTTATGGAAAATATTTAAAATCTGCTCCAGTTTCTATTAAATTTATTATCCGAGCTCCTAAATATGAATGACCGTCTTCTATATAATAGGCTACAAAATTATTTATCTACTAAATATAAAATTCCCACGGGAAAACAATAATAACGCGGGCAAAGCCGCGAGCGGAAAGCTAGTATAACAATATGTAGCAATGACACAATTTTTATTCCAATTCACATCCGGAAGTATTAATGGACTATACTTGATTATGCTTAAGCCTATTTGAACCACATCACTGTGCAAACAAGCAAAGAAGCGAAGATAATTTATGCATGACAATTACATAGTGTATTACTTATGTAGGTACATGTTTTATGTATTCACTTAACGAGGTGTAATTATTTGCTCAAAGTGCCTGGATCACATCACAAACGGAACAAATCTCAAACAAAAGACTTGCTTAGGGTCAATTTACAACACATTGACATTATAGTATTGATATAGTGCATCATAATACAAAAGGACATGAATGTCTAATTGAAACTTAAAAGTTGGTTGGACGTTGAAATTATTATTTAAAAATTCAGCTCGTTCATAAAAAAACGTAGGTATTCAATGTGAGAGAGTAATCGGCTTTTGGCGGGTTGATGCCACGTAAAAAAACCAATCGGAGTGCTTAGCAAAAAGTGAAATAAGTTACGGCGTCAGACATCCGCAAAGATAGCTTTGATAATGACGCCGTGAAAACGTTGACGCAAAAATGTGACGCGAGCTTGAATTTCAGAAACTTGACCAGTGGTGTCCGACCCAAAGAACATTTAAGTCTTAATAAAGAGATAGAATAAGAAGATAAAATCAAATCAAATCAAATAAATTTATTTAGTTTCACAAATAAACATAAAATACAATACAGGTACTTAAATCAAATAAAGTGAAACTAAAAAGGCCACCACTCAGCACTATGCTGCAGAATGCATAACACCTGCAACGCTGGTATTCTGTGGAAGTCTATACAAATGTATGTGTGCTGGCCAACATACAATCATCTGTACAAAATTAATTGTAGGATAGGTAGATATTATAGTTTAAGCAATAGCATAACATATCAAAGTGTAAGTAATAGGAATAAATGATACATTGTGAAAAATGTTCTATTGTGAAAAAACCCCATGAAACCACTAAGTCTTTTGACAGTTACGAAGGACACAGTCATCCGCTATGATCCTATTTATTGTTCAAGCAAAAACACTTTGAGTTTACTCCTAAATTAATAAATAGAAATTTTACCTTTCGAGTTTCTTGCCTGTTCTTCTCGCGAAGGCTCTCCTAATTTCCGAACAGGTGTAGAGTCATCTTTTTTTTTCAATCCTACTTATATTTGCAGACATGATGATTATATTCAGGATGTATGCACATACAAGGTTAATATGTTTCCTTTAAATTAAAAATATGTTATGCTTTGTTTTGACGTCAATAAGTGCCTATAAAGGCTTATGTTAAATATAGATATTTGAATTTGAAAATTTGAATTAGGTGCAGTAAGTGCCGCGTCAAGTGTTTGACCTTTGGACCACTCTTATGATGCTCGAAGACCTCTGTAGAGTTTCCCAACAAGTGAGTCTTAAAATGAACATGGAAAAGACTAAAATAATGTCAAATTCCCGTGTAGTACCCACTCCTGTGAATGTTGGAGGCTCTACGCTGGAAATTGTTGACGAATATGTTTACCTGGGGCAAATAGTCCAGCTCGGTAAGTCCAACTTCCAGAAAGAGGTAAATCGACGAATCCAACTCGGCTGGGTAGCGTTCGGGAAGCTACGCAGCATATTCTCGGCCCATCTACCGCAGTGTCTCAAGGCGAAAGTCTTCAATTCGTGCGTGTTGCCAGTGATGACATATAGAACTGAGACGTGGCCGCTTACAATGGGTCTCATAAGAAGGCTCAAAGTCACTCAAAGTGCAATGGAGAGGGCTATGCTCGGGGTTACTCTATATGATCACATCAGAAATTATGAGATCCGTAGAAGAACTAGAGTTACAGACATAGCCCAAAGAATTGCAAACCTTAAGTGGCAGTGGGCAGGACACATCGCTCGTAGGACTGACGGCCGATGGGGCGGAAAGGTCCTCGAGTAGCGGCCGCGTACCGGGAGATGCAGTGTTAGTAGGCCCCCCACAAGGTCTGGTGAAGGTCGCGGGAAGCCGCTGCATGCGGGAGGAGCAGAGCCGATCGGTATGGAGATCCTTGGGGGAGGCCTATGTCTAACAGTGGGCGTCTCTTGACTGAAATGATGACAAACTAAGGTGGTTAGCTCTGACTAGGAAGTTACCAGCCAAACTAAAAAAATCTAAACTCAAGCAATGCCCGTCATATTTACGCCTCAAACTAGAATAGGATTAACGCAATGCAGATCGT
The DNA here is from genome assembly GCA_963935595.1 of Schoenobius gigantellus. Classification (NCBI taxonomy): domain Eukaryota; kingdom Metazoa; phylum Arthropoda; class Insecta; order Lepidoptera; family Crambidae; genus Schoenobius; species Schoenobius gigantellus. Next base: position 38,149,561 of record OZ012549.1, read on the forward strand.
TATTGACATTCAATACATTTTGATTAAACGACTTCGTACGTGATGTGATTACGAAATTATTTGTTTGTCTGCGGTAGGTAAGAATTTTGATTTGAATAATGATTATGCCAAGAAAATTGGAATGGTAATTGTAAATGCATTAGTGATACAAATTAAATAGTTAATTTTTGGATTAAAACATTTTTAACCGACTTCAAGAAAGGAGGAGGTTCTCAATTCGTTGCGTATATTTTTTGTGTGTATGTCACGCGATTACGCCGCCAATTGTGGAGCGATTTTTTAAATTCTCTTTGTATTCGATAGAGTATAGTCCTAGGGTGGTCCCAAAGTCACCAAAGTCAAGATCTGATGATGGCATCCTATGAAAATCGAACAAAACCTCAATTTAATGCTTATGTCAAAAAGCAATATTATTGAAATGACAACAGGTTGCGTTTTATACGCCAAATTTAAAAGAATAGAGGCCTATTTACCGACTGTTGATAATAACAATGCGTAACTGTACGTAACAGAAATCGTAGTATAACAATAGCAGCATATGATCGACTCCGGCGCAACTAAACAACGATATTATTCTAATTAAGTGATCACTTGCCGATATCTTCCGTGTTTTTCTTTGGCACATCGATAAATACAGTACAGAATACAGACTTGATATCTGGAACATAATGAATGATCATCAAAATTGATAGCAACCCTACACGAGGGAATTGCGCAATGCGTTTCGAAGTCTAGTGTGTGGTATTTACATTCTTGTTTGAAAGCTGCATCATGGGGAATAATTTGATCATGTTCCACAACATCTAAAAACGGTAGTAATCATGACCTAACCGATATTTGGTCACGGCGGCCAATCCCAACAGGACTAGCCATCTGTGCAGGAGATGTTATAGTGCACAAATGACTGCGCAGACGCAAGTGCACTCTCTGTTCCTTCACTTGTCTAGTCCGATGGGACGGTTAGCCGACATGACTGGAGCGAGATCAGGCGCAGGACCCACTGTTTAACGTCCAAAGCACGGAGGAGCACGAGATGTTCCGTATTTTGGTCACCCATCGTAGGACTGACCACAGCTAACATTGCTTAACCGTAGCAACCGTTTGCTGAGCGCACGCGCCAATGCGCCACCAATCTCCTCGGTAGTAATCAGTTCGTCGTACTTGTTGTAACCTTCGAATTTGCGACTAGACATGGGGCCTAATTCTGCTAATCTTAACGTTGTCGTCATTTCTTGATAGCATTTCAATTGTTTTGTCCCTTTTATGCGCTATTCCTGATGTGATTTATTCCTACTATATAATTTCTTGATCAGTCAGTAGTGACTAATGTCTTAGTTAGTTATCGGTTATCCAACAATAACTGTGTCAAAAAGGAACGCTATTAAAACGTTATAGTCACGCCATAAATTAACGCTAGCAGAATAAGGTCCCAGGACGACATTGATAGTCCTTTTCATTTCTCGGGGGGAAATGCGTAACCGCACCGTACCCGCCGTTGGCTAGACGGCGAGCGTGTGTGGGGCTCTCCCGGCAGAGTGCCACCCGGCAGTGCAAGGAGAACATCATCATCACAGCTCATATACGTCCCCACTGAGGGGTTCGAGTCTACCCTATGTTAGGGTGATTAGGCCTTAGTCAACCACGCTCGCCCAGTGTGGATTGGTCGACTTCACATAGACCATTGAATTTCTTAGCAGATGAATGCAGGTTGCCTCACGATGTTTTCCTTCACAGTAGAAGTGTCAGACAAATGTACATTTATAAAATTCGAAACGAAAAACACATTGGTACGTACCTACCTCCCGATTGGAAGGCAAGTGCCGAGTTCACAGCGCCACCGACGCTCCTATGCAAGGAGAACACCGGGGGGTTTTAGTGGGAAGGCCACTTAAACCCCCCGATGTTCTCCTTGCCCTTATGAGTGCGCTAAGTAAGGAGACATTGACAGTCCTAGACAGACACTGATGACCAATTTCACTACCCTTGCCTTAGCTTAGGACAATCCTAAGAAGTATGCTGTCATTCTTATCCTTAATGAAAAAAAGGGGACAGCATGCCACTTAAGATTGTCCTAAACTAAGACAAGGCTATGACAACGAGCTCGCAAACTAGGAGCGCCCTACGCTCGGTGTCTCCTTAAGAATGTGATCCAAAAAGACACTTCGGGAGATGTTGGACGATTTTCTACGTGAAGGAGTTGGGAATATCCTGAAGATCAAAACTGGAGGCCGATTTTGAAGCCGCATCATGAGTGTTGCAAGTTGGGACAGGCCTTTGTCCAGCATTGATCTAAACTAAGCTGATTGTGATGCAGTCGCAGCGTAAAGTAATCAATCATGACCTCTTCTGGGGCTGTTCAAGTAAACAGTTTATAAGTATTGAGCTGCAGTGATGCGCCAATGCGCAGCGGGGATTTCTCAGACGTTATGCCATTGCGCAGAGGGCGCAGGCCATTGTTCATTCGAACCGTATAATTTATAGCACAGCAGATAATATGGTAATAAACAGTTTGTAGTAGTGTCAGTCAGTTTTTTATGGTTCCGTAGTCCTAATTTGAATCGTATCACCATGTTCATAAGTCCGTCCGTCCGTCCATCATATTAAAGCATTTAAAAAAAGCTGTTAGAGCTAAATACCTATACTTTTACCTATACTAATAGACAAATTAATCACACTCACAAAGTGGTACATTTTAGTCTGAAAAATATACGGCAGGTAACCCCCTCAATCACGTTAAATGGGGTTGTTTTTTTTGGTCTTTCTTCTAATGGTGAAAACACCGGAATTTAATAACACCTTAAAGTTTAAACATACACAAGCACACTTACGTAAATACAAATATAAACATTTTATACTGCGGAACCCTACACTGTGCGTACATACCCGCCCGACACGTACTTGCCGATTTTTTTTTCTTAATGCTTAAGTGTTGATATTTTTTATGTTATTTTAATGCGTGGCTAACGATGTAGATATCGCAATTAGTAAATTATTTGCTATTGTAAGATTTTACTATTTATTGTGATATTGTTTGTTAACCCAAATATATTAAAAAATAATAATAGTATAGAATAGAACAAAAAATCCCGATCAAGCGCGAGTTGAACTCGCGCACCAAGGATTCCGTACAAATTTATCTAAGTTCTTAACTATTTACATATTTACGGTTTTCTGATTTTTTCCCTAACACCTGCTATAAGTCCCTGCATATTGCCAAATTTCGTGATTCCAGGACAACGGAAAGTAAGTACACTTTCTGATCCCCTTGTGAAATTGCAAGACGTGCGACATATAAACAGTCATAGACTTCCCTATGACTGTTGAATTGACTATAGAATACCCTACAGGTTATGAATATCCCTTCATGAAATTGCAAGATGTGCGACATATAAACGGCCATAGGGAAGACCTTATAGGTTTTGAACCCCTTGAAACGGCTTGACCGATCTTTATGAAATTTTTTGTGTATGTTCGGTAGGTCTGAGAATAGGTCGTAAACTATTTTTTGACGTACTGAGTATGGCGAAACGTAGTTCGCCGGCACAGCTAGTTTAATATAAATTTCAGCTTGATATATCTACTCGTTCCCGAGAAAAGGGTATTGGCAGACAGACGGACAACGAAGTGATCCTATAAGGGTTCCGTTTTATTCCTTTGGAGGTGCGGAACCCTAAAATATTACATTATTGCAGATTTCTAGCTCGCAAACAAAACTTTACATTACGATATTCCAGATACCACCTTTGATATTTGGTGTCAGATACATTAAAAACATCTGTCCGATACTTACACATTAATACCTACAGGTACGTATTTAAGTAGTTAGCCAAAAATTTAATCGCAGGAATTTTCGAACAAAAAACAAAGTTTGATAACCCTAAGCTAATCTATTAATTTCGCTTACTTCGATTATAATTACCGTGATTTTACTGTCTGGCAGTGATTTTCCAAAGAAAAGCTACCGCAGAAATAATCTTATAGTTAATGCTGTAAGGCACACATTTGATGAACAGTTTCTACAAAAACATTGTTATTATAATTACCGTGCGTCTATTATATGTACTATTATATGTACGTCGGAGTATTCTTCAATAACGTAAATCCCGGCATTTAAAAAGCTGTATGGATAGGTAATCGGAAATCACCGGAGCAAAATAGATTCGAGCAAAACACCTAAATATTATTTTCGAGTAATTCTTTTCTCTTTGGTTTTTTATCTATTAAATACGTGCCTGACTACTGGATCAAAATCCCGGGTTAAGTAATGAAGTACTGCAAAATGATAGATATCGTGTTTTATGATTAAATTTGACATCATTTAAGGACATTAACTATACTATTGATTATTATTTTTTGTTCAAAATGATTTATTATGTTTGAAATTTGCCACTGACTCCATAAAGTACTTAGGTTTTATGATTGACTGCTGTCTTAACTTCCAGCCCCACGTGAACCTACTTGCTGCACGAATAAGGAAATTAATATTTATTTTTTAAAGCGTTGCGTCATGTAACTGGTTGACCAGTTTTGAAAACAGTGTACCTATCACTTTGCGAATCGTTATTGGGGTACTGTATCTCCTCTTGGGGGGAAAGGGCTCAGAGAGCTGTCCTAAAGGTATGCATAAACATTGGAATGTTCTATCTGTCCGTCAACTTTTTATCTTAGCTGTCATCCTTCGTAAGCATGTCAACATCCCCTATAACCCGCAGCTAATGGCTGACAAACGCAGAAAAGGTACTGTATGCACCACGACTCCATTTCACACAAGATTCGCCCAAGGATTCTTCTGCTTCTTAGGCAATCGACTTTACAACACTGTTAACGCTGTACTCAATATTTATCCCCTCACAAGGCGCAGCTGTAAGAAGAAAGTATTAGAGTGGCTGCTGGGTTTGAATAATGCTGAAAAGGAAATATTATGTACAGTAATAATTCTGGCTGTTCTTGTTACATGGTAAATGAAACTTAATTTGTGTACCGAGGTGGTGGGAGCCTGTGTAATACAGGTATATTTATATACTTAGCATAGGCATCAGTCTCGCACAGAATTAAAAATAAATAGGTATTTACACATTTGTAAACCTCCTGTGTTGTTGTTATTGTTTTTGTGATGACAAATAAAAATGCGCTGACGTTTGATGACCCAAACAGCTAATTTCGCGCGCAGTATGATGGAAATGTAATACGATTTACATTGCGAAGTTTATTTTTTGTGTAATTATTGTTTTTTTAGAGAATATGATTTGTAAACGTTAACTTAGTTATATTAAACTAGAAAATTTAGAAAAAAATAATATAACATTCGTAATATGTATGAATTTTCCGCGAGAAAATTTCAGTGATTTTCAATTAAGAATCATGGTCTGAACTCATTGTTAAAAAAAACGGGACACCGTCACTTACACCCGGTATATAAAATTCTGTAATTTTTAATAAAATAAATGATAGGATACTTCACAAAGCTGTATTGCGCGTATTGAGAGAAAATAAAGATTATTATTACTATCAACTTTTCTTCTTCTCCCTTTTAAATGGGTATTTTTGCCACATTATACAATATTATTATCATAAAAGGCTTTGATGACTGACTGAGGTATCAACGTAGAGACCAAACTACTGGAGCTAGAAGCACTAAATTCATTACATAGGGTTCGTTAGCTTATGAAGGTACCCACTCACGAAGGACCTTTCAAAACTCCCACAGGTAGCTGTGAAATCCCCATCCAGAAATAAGGAAACTATTGTGTAAAGCTTTATAATGCGAAACGTGGTTCGCGGGCTAAGGTAGTTACACATATTTCTACGATACAGTTGAACCATATTACCACCCACACATAATGCTATAACTTAGAGGTTCCCAAACTGCACCCACTTTGTGCAAAAAAGTGCAACAAAAATAATTAAAATAATTAGAAAAAAATACTAGGTTGCTGTTAGAAAATTACAACTTTCTAAGTGAGCCGCGACTTGGAACAGTTTGGGAACCCCTGCTATAACTTGTTTATTGGCATTTGCTCTGTCTGTCTCTCTCTCTCTCTCTTCCCGACTGTTCCCACATGATGATGGGGTAAGCCTTCCGCACTTTGCTTCTCCACTTCACTCTATCACCCACATCTAATTCGGAAGCGTTGGCATGTCTCTATATTCCTGTGCAGTACATCTAGACATCTGGTTATGTCTCCCACGGGATCTTTTAACGGGTATGGAGGGATTAAATGCCGAGTTGCCAATATGATTATGAGGTTTCCTCTTAACATGGTTTCCTCTTAATGGCATCTGTATAACTCTTTAAATTTTAATCTCAACTTATTTCGAAATATTTAGCATGTAATGTTTACTCCGCAAAGTCCTTGTATTATACATCTCCCATATATTGATCATACAAATATTATAATTACGCGTCCAGTTTCAAATAGCTGAATGGACGCATCATACGTAGTGTTGCCCAAATTCAGTCTTGGTCTTGCAGTCTTGGTCTTGTTCTTGCGTTTTTGCAAGACCAAGACCAAGAACAAGACCGCGTATTTTTAGCAAGACCAAGACCAAGACTGACCGTGCAAGACTTGAGCAAGAACAAGACATAGCCTGCAAGACTCTTGCGTCTTGCAGCTAGGACTTAGCGCTATTTCACTGAGTAGTTAGGTGTAACAGTTCGGTGTATAGGTAGGTACGCTTAGGAATTCTATGAGACGCAAAAAACTGTATCAAAGAATATGAAAAACTGGACCTATGCGCATTACGACTAATACCATAAACATAGCGAATAAAAAAATATCTATTAAAATCAAACTGAGTGCATGCATAGTTATGTTTTAACCATCGGCACTTTGATAATGCGGCATCAAAGGTTTTGTACTTACTTCTCAAAGAAATTTGCCGCTTTTTGGAAGTACATGGTTATGATACACGCGCCGGCGGCTTCTTTTGAAATCTAAAACAATCGTTGCCGCCACGCCGAAATCATAACATTTGACACTATTTGCGTACTATAAATAAAGGAATTATTTTAATTCCAGTCATTTCCAATTGAGCTGTGCTTCGAGTCTAACTTAATAATTGTTTTTACTAATTCTCGTTGTTTTCTAAAAACGTATCACGTGTACAATTTAATATGAGTGACGAAGATTCAAATTATTCTAGTCCGAGTAACGAGAGTTTGAGTCACAGATCTAAAAGACCCAAAAGCAAATTTGAGGAGTTTTTCGAAATAATTCATGCATCCCAAACTGCCTTCTGTAAATTGTGCCAACATAAAAAGATTGAAATAAAAATGAAGAACAGAAACACTTCAGGCTTAAGGAAACATCTAATATCTTTCCACAAAAAGGAATCAGAAATATTTCTTCCTGTTAAACCAAAATTAAGTGGAGATATCACAAGCTTTTTAGTAACCGCTGGAAGAAGTGGACAGGTAAGAATATTTTTTTAACAGTTAAAAGAATTTTAACTCCGCGTAGCTATTCATGCGATACTGTCAAAAACGCCATTAACTTACGTAAGTATTTTTGAGTTAGTGGTGTTTTCATCTAGGGGTGCGACATATTAAGTATGTAATTATCGTCTTAAATATTTTTTATAAACACCCATATTTTCATTTAATCGGCCAGTAACAACTAAGTACTTTATTTTGGTAAATTACAGTACAGTGCAACCTTAATATAACAAATATCAATTTAACGATTTTCTCGATTTAACAACAACAAACCTCCTCCTCTTATACGCTCAAACCTAGTATGTTTTAAATAATAACACAAGATTTATTGTTTTGCTTCAGTCGGAAAACAGCAGTGACAACATCACGACAGCTACAGTTGATTGGGTGGTGAAAAAATATCTTCCCTTCTCATTTTTCGATGACGAAGCTACACAAGTATATTTTCGACGTATTTGCCCTAATATGGTGTTTCCTAAAAGGTCTACACTTAGAAGGAAAGTCAAAGAGCGATTTGAAGAGCTCCAATTGAATCTCAAGGAACGACTTCAACAATTATCATCTAAAATGTCTTTTACCATTGATGGGTGGACGTCAATTGCTGGTAGGAGTTACTACGGGGTTACTATTCATTATATAGACAACGCATGGAAGTATCAATCTGTAGTTCTTGATTTTATACCATCACGCGGTCGACATACTGGGGAAGATATTGCAACGATTTTCCATGAATGTTTATGGGAATATGGCATAATTGATAAATTACAAGGTATCACGGTCGACAACGCAACTGCAAATACCAAATTTATGTATGAACTGGGCAAACAGCTGCCGCCACACTTTGATTCAGACAATCAACATTTCCGGTGCTTTGCTCACATTTTAAACCTTGGTGTACAAGATTTATTAAAGACCTTAGCATTACACTGTGAGTCTGACACTAACGCGCAAGATCAGCAGTACGAAGACTATGCAGACGAAACTGAGGATGAGGAAGATGAAGAATCTGCACCAAATATTGCTGACTCGCGTACATCTGTAACAAAGTTACGCAGTATTTCCAGTAAAATAAAAAGAAGTGAGATAGTGAAGAAGAAGTTTCAGTCTGCTTGTGAAGCAGCTGGCGTGCCATCAAATCTAAATGCCATTCTTGACTGTCCAACGAGATGGAATTCCACACATGATATGATTGGATTTGGTTTAAAAGTGAGAGCGGGCATTGACATATTGTGCAGTTCTGTCACCGAATTAAATGATTTTCAAATCACAGCTAATGAATGGCAGGTACTCGAAAAATTACATAAATTTCTAATAAACTTTAAACTTTTAAGTACAAAACTTGGTGGAGACAAATATGTTACATTACCGCTAGTCATTGTATCATTCAATCTCTTGCTAGATAAAATTGAATCCATGGTAAAACAGTTAGATGAGAAACCTAATCGATCTGAAGTGGATGAAAGGCTCATTCTAGCTTTCCAAGCAGCTCGAGACAAAATGCTTAAACATTACAAGAAGAGCAACTGGATTTATTGTACTTCTTTAATTTTAGACCCAAGGCATAAGGCTCAGACTTTTGACCTGACAATGTGGGGGAAGCAACTTAAAACAGAAAGTCTGCGCAAGTTCAATGAACTTTATGAAGAATATAAAAGTCTACACTCACTGAACAAATCTCTGGAATTACCAGAAAAAGAAAATAAAGTATGTGATGAAGATGAAGACGTAATAGACTTTGATAAACTCTATGAATGTCCCTCGACGTCATCTGGATCTTGTCTTCAAGGCTTAGTGATAGACGAGTTGGAGGAGTACCTGAGAAAACCAAGAACTGCCAGCTCGGAAGACATTTTAGATTGGTGGAGGACGCATGAGACAGAGTATCCAATTTTATCGAAAATGGCCCGTGATTTTCTCTCAATACCTGCAACTTCAGTACCTGCTGAGAGGTTATTTTCAAAAGCATCATTAGTAATTAGAAAACATAGAAATAGGTTAAGTGATGAGTCAGCCAGATGGTTACTTTGTATTAATTCTTGGTCAAAAGAATTGATATAAAGTATCATAACCTAATGATAAAGCTGTTGATTTGTGTTGTATTTTATTTTTTATTCAAATAAATGATAAATCGTAAAACTCTTTTATTAAATTTCTTATAAGTTGAGGGTTCAATCTCTTTGTAGACAGATAAGTATTGTTCTTTAAAATACAGTCAAGTTATTGTAATTAATTTGTTTTTTTACATGTTTTAGCAAATGTAAGCTTATAAATCATAAATGTTTATTAAGAAACAGTTACTTCCATGGAAAACGACATATAGGTCAGTTGATTTTTCGAATTTCTTATCAAATCTTCAGTTATTTATTAATCTGCTTGATCTTTACTATGGCTATGTTAATTCAAGCTCACAATGTTCCAATTCTAATACGTTTTTCTAAGATTTAAAGTAAACTTTAATAAATAGTAATAGACTAATAGGTAATTGCAAGACTTGCAAGACTCTTGCTGCAAGACCAAGACCAAGACCAAGACTGGGAGCGCAAGACCAAGACCAAGACCAAGACCAGGTGTATTGGCGCAAGACCAAGACCAAGACTGGCTAAGTCTCGTCTTGTTCTTGCATTTGGGCAACACTAATCATACGGCAATCTAATATTTGAGCAGGTTGTATGTATTCAGCCATGTACGTCGTCATTTTCTTGGAATGAACAGTTAAACAATGGATTAATGCTTATTTGTTAAGGAGACTAGGCAAAAATACGTAGAATTAAGCATCTGATTTATTCTAAGACGAATACGAGTTTTGTTGTCAATTGAATCGGCGACCGAACGTGTGAAATCTGCAGTTTCTTAATACAACAAAAAGTTTACAAACAAGCGGGCTACCCACCTGATGGTATCATACCGTCAGGTGGGGGTGGTGTGAGGGTCTCGCGCCCACTCATAACCAAAAATCTCATAACCAATACGTAAAGGTCCCACTCATAACTGCTGATGTGAGAAGACGAAACTCATAACCAACACAACTACACGATTATGTACAGTCGCTTTAATAATTATTAACAACATTAACAAAAAGGGTGAATAATATTTTAAATCAAAGTAAAGCTTGGTATAAAAGAGGTGTAAAGCTGGCATCTTGCTGGTCGGCAAGGTGAGGGTGGCTATTGCGGTGTGTTATCTCTCTCCCGCATTAAAATTAGACAGCACAAGCAATACAGAAGACAAAATGTATTTTTTTTTCCAAAAAATTAAACGTCTTCAAAAACTTTTAGAATACAAACAACATCACAGTGTTATATTGAAGTTCGTGCCAAATTTTAACTAGTAGGTACTTATATTTTTCAAGATTTTTCAGCTGATTATTGCTTGGCACCGACTTTATTATGACTTTTTGGTGTGTTTGAAGTCGGTTTTATTTTTTGTAAAAAAAATCTTTTCAATCTTTTTAGGTAATTTAAAATACCAAAACATTATCCTAAATATAACAAATACTTTTCTGAAAACCGCATCAAAATCGATTCAGCTAAACGCGAGATAATCGCGGACAAACATACATACAAACATTCAGGTCAAACTGAAACTTAAAAAAGGGAAGAGGTTCTATGTTCGACTGTATCTATTTTTTTCAAGTCCGTTTAAAAGGAACTGCTTATTTCATAAAAAAATGTTCCAGCAGACCTGCGAAAGGAGAAATTGTAAAATATTAGAATTTGCGTGTATAGCAGCTTAGAAGGCGATCAAATAGTAAAAAAAAACATACTATATAATATACTAAATAAAAAATATGTAGAAATACCTATATACAAATAATATGAATATTATTAAATATTTATATATCATAATTAGGACTTGGATAGATAGTATTCTCTTATGCGGCGCTTGAAAGAGTAGATGAGATGTAGCTATCAGGACAAACTAATTCTCAATCACTTCTCAATATTGTTATTTTTGTTGAAGATGTCACGGAGAGAAACTATTTATACCTTCCTCGCACTAAGATTTGTTTAGTGCTTACCCGTGGTACTACCGTTGGTACTACTATTAGTATAGTAGTGTGGGTATTTTTTGTTGCCCGATCCCGGATTTGATGACAATGAGACTAATCGAGAACTATACCCCATCAAACAAAAAAAGAATTTTCCAAATTGGTTAATAAATCACAGAGTTATGAGGTAGTAAACGTAAAAAAGAACATACAATGGAAATGATAAAGTCCCTCTTTTTGTTAAGGCGGTTAAAAATGAAATGACTCGCAATTGAAAGTTGCGTTAAAGTTGCTTTTAAAATAGTTTTATTAAAGCGTTCCTTAATTTCTTCAAAATAATATAAATATTAAAACCGATAGTTACCCACATGGTGTTCTTTGATTGTCAAAGATAATAAGTAGTACTATAGGCAAAATTAATCACCCGTAGTACTACCGGACACGTGAGTAGAACCACGGGTAAGCACTGAATTTTTTGTGTATTGCGTCTAGAAATGACAGTTAAGACTGTGCCGCCGTTTGTACTGTAACTATAAATACCTATTTCTTTTTAATATGAAATAATAAAACAAAAATACTTACTTTAAAATTAGTATGCAAGTATATAATAGTAAGCAAGCACTATTGGTCTCAAATGTACTTCAAAGTAGTTCACAGTTTAGGTATTTGCTTTTTTTATGTTCGGTTATGAGTTACTCCTCTAAATTAAATATTTTATAAGTTTAAAATATATTTCATAACCATGGTTATGAGTGGGTCCTCAAGTCAGTTATGAGTCGCCACATTTTATTCCAGTTATGAGTTTCTGGTTATGAGTGGGCGCGAGACCGGTGTGAGATTTGAAATCGACAACCCATACAAGGACTTCAATGTACATTGTCAATTTGTGACATAAGACGTCAAGTCACAGTACCCAGTAATTTTACGGCCTGCCTTACCCTTCAATCTGGAATACGGCAATGCAAGAGCGTCGGTGGCGCTGTGGACTTGGCACTTGCCTTCCAATCGGAAGGTCCGGGTTCGAGACCGCCATGTACCAATGCGTTTTTCGTTTTCGAATTTCATATGTACATTTGTCTGACACTCATACGGTGAAGGAAAACATCGTGAGGAAACCTGCATACATCTGCGAATAAATTCAATGTTGTATGTGAAGTCGACCAATCCGCACTGGGCCAGCGTGGTTTGACTAAGGCCTAATCACCCTAACATAGGGTAGGCTCGAGCCCCTCGGTGGGGACGTATATGAGCTGTGATGATGAAGCATTGATGCTTAGGGGCCAATATTTGTTAGACAGAGAGGTACCCGCCCGTCGGTTGGTTGAGCTCGATGGACTCGGCGCTGGCCTTCTAATCGGGAGGTCCGGGGTTCGACCCCGCCATGTACTAATGTGTTTTTCGAATTTCATTGCTCATCTATCCGACGCTCCTATGATGAAGGAAAACATCGTGAGGCAACCTGCATACATCTGCGAAGAAATTCAACGGTGTATGTGAAGTCGACCAATCCGCACTGGGCCAGGGTGGTTGACTAAGGCCTAAACACCATAACTTAGGATAGGCTCGAGTCCCTCGTTGGGGACGTATATGAGCTGTGATGATGATGACCCGCGCAGACGACTCTAATACTGGAAGACTCAGTATTAGAGTATGGCACAATGCAATTGAACCGATAAGCTTAGCAAGAAATATGGTATGATTTTCCAAAACATTCAAGATCACATACCTTGAATTGCTGATAAAATATAAAGCAAAAGGTTTTCAGACCTATGTTTTTACATTTTCGTTAGGACAGAGCCCGATGTCTCGTTTGCACCATTAATGGTGCAAATGAGACAAAGTAGTTTCGTTTGCACCATTGATGGTGCTGGCCAATGGTGCAAATGAGACATCGGGGGACAGAGGGGTATTGTAATGAACATGTAATACCTAGAGATCTATAATGACATTTGGCTGACTGTATAGATTCGTACACACCGCCCTCATTTTACTGCATACATGATTTTATTGAAAAATATAAAAAAAGGAACATAAAAGCTTATTATTCCTTAATACGGTTAAAGCTTATTATTCCTTAATAATTAAAAAAATAAATAAATCAACACATAAAAAACAATATCTACCTAGGACAGGGTTCGAACCTGCGTCTTCAACGTTGTCGCAATGACTACAAAATCTGTAAAAAATCTAAATTGAATGTTGATACGTAGCTTTAATAGCTAGCGTATCAACATTAAATTTAGGTAAAGTGTACATTAGCTTAAAAAGTTGAAAGAGTGATCAATACAATAGATATACAGTGTGTCCCGGGAAGGATTTAGCCTCAGAACTATGACTAATTCTGAGGATTTAGCAGCCACTTGTAAATTTTTTGATTTGTCAAGTTAGACATTCGTCTAATCCTAGATTAGTCATATTCCACACAAGTCAAAACTTTAATTAGTCAATTTCGCAATTCATCAAATCAAACATAGGCCTGTGCGGAGTGCTACAGCATTGTTCCGCCCACATGTTCGCCGATGACCTGTGCACGCTGAGCGCTGGTACTGACCTTGCGGAATCGTGCCGTCTTGTCCAACAGGACGTGGATGCAGTCGTGAAATGGTCCCATGATAATGGAATTATATTAAACAAGGAAAAAACAAAATTGTTAGTAATTCACTCACCTTATCTGCAAACCGAAGTCTCTCCACCTTCCATGATTATGCATAGTTTTGAGTGCTTTCACGAAAATCAATTAAATTGCCAATGTAAACCGATTGAGAACGTTAACTGTGTAACTTATCTAGGTGTAAAAATTGATACTAGTTTTTCGTGGGCATCTCATATAGATTACATATGTAATAAGTTAAGAATATTACTTGGTAGATTTTATCATTTAAGTTTCAAAGTTCCCATTAAAATACTAAAATGTTTATATTTTGCCTTAGTAGATTCTATAATCGGTTACGCTCTTGATTCTTATGGACTCACCTTCAAAACATACGTAGATAAATTAGAAGCACTACAAATAAGATTCTTAAAATTAATGGTTAACAAAAAAATAAAAAATAATTGTAAAAGTGATTATACTAAACTCTTTAAAATTTGTAAAATCTTACCGGTAAGCTTAAAACATAAATACCTTTTGGCAGTTAACAACCATAGCAATCAAGAGCTTAATTTAAAATTAATTCGGCATGAGTGTGGCACCAGATCGGTGTCTACGAGAAAATATGAAGTCCCTAGTGTAAGTAATTATTTTGGTGATAGAACAATAAAAAAACGTGTGCCATATCTGCTAAATAATATACCCGAAAACATCAGACTGGAGCCACGATTATGCCGATTTAAAAGCTTATTAAAAAAATATTTATTGGAGACACTCTAATATAGTAAAATTTTGTTTATGTACTACTTATATTGTTTAGAAGAGACTATTACCTGCAGTCAAACTGCGCAAGCAGTTTTGCGGGACATGTATAAAACTAAGATAATTGTAAAGCTATTAATAAATAAATTAACAAAAAAAAGTTACTCGTCAGAACTTTGACTCATCAAATACGCGAATTATATCCAGTCATCGTACGATCAAATACGAAAGTGCTTCATCAATTCCTATAACACTCCCATGTCTTTGATTTAATGTCAATGCAACCTTTTTGTTAATAATATTTACAATTAATATTTATATTTGCGTCGGTGGCGCAGTGGACTCGGCACTTGCCTTCCAATCGGGGGGTCGGGGTTCGAGACCCGCCATATACCAATGTGTTTTTCGTTTCGAATTTCATATGTACATTTGCCTGACGCTCCTACGGTGAAGGAAAACATCGTGAGGCAACCTGCATACATCTGCGAAGAAATTCATTTATGTATGTGAAGTCGACCAATCCGCACTGGGCCAGCGTGGTTGACTAAGGCCTAATCACCCTAATATAGGGTAGGCTCGAGCCCCTCGGTGGGGACGTATATGGGCTGTGATGATGATGATTTACAATAACGATCTATTTAAACAAACATTAGTTTAATGTCAATGTCAGTTAAAATGTTTAATTTTCATTACTCATACTCGGAAAGTAGGTCAGAAGTTGCCTAAGGAGCGTTTTGAAAGTAATACTGTTCAGCCCTAGGGAGAATCGTTTTCAACTGACAGCTGTCAAATTATAAATAACAAACTAGTTCTATTTTGACATTTCTATTGAAGCATGTTCCAACTTCTATGCAGCCACTCAATTACAGCGCGGTATAAAAGTGAAATAACAAAGTTAAGTATTAATTAAAAAATATATATTTTATAAATGACTTTACTATAATTTACTTTCAACTACATAGATTTAGGCAAAATATTTACCATTTTTTCAATGATGAAAATGTAAAATAATGGCTGAATAGCTGGCCGGCCACAGAAAAAAAAAACAAAATAAGCGGGAATGCGGTAATCTGATCTTCGTTTGTTTTTTTGAGTTGTAGAATTTTGTTTATAGTTCCGTATAGCAGAGATTTGTTTAATACAATGAGTTCATCTGATTCAGATATTGACAGAGGATTTAACGCCTGATTTCATAAGTAAGAGGCTAACGCTGTTGAAATGAAAGTTGTTGTTTATTAAAATTAAATTTAATAATTTTTTCTTTAGCCAATTCATGTTTTGATTTTTACTTTTCTTGTATTCGTAAATGAAAATCACAATGTTCACCTCGGGTTAAAGACTTATTTAGTCACTCGAACTTTATGCGCTCTCGAAATATATGAATTTGTGGTAATGGCATTACCATCTAAAAGTCAGTGCAATAATTGGACTATAGAAAGTGATTTCGATTTTATAGAAACGGAAAGAGGACGCAGAAAATTGTTACGTGCTGGGCATCAGTTCCATGTAAAAAACTGTCTGGGATAAAGTTCACACACATTTCTATACTATAACGTTTTTATTATATATACTTATGTATTTAGAAAGAGGTGTTAGGTAACTTTTAAGTTTAAAAAATAATTACATACATGTTAAATTTTTTAATGCTTTGACGACAAATAAATTTCAATAAAAAAAAAACAAATAAAAATATAAAATATGCCTATATTACTTATTGATTTTTTTCTTGATTATCTGAAAGCGTGCTTTACTAAGAACTCATTTGACAAGCTAAGGATTTCACGATTTAACAACTTAACTACCTAATCAAGAATTTGACAGTTTAGGTTTTGATCAATCTATAATTTGACGAACTGCGAAATTGACAAAATAAGCTTATGACTTTTGTAGAATATGACAAATCAAGGACTGGACGAGTACGTATCTGTTTTGACAAATCAAGGATTTGACAAGTGACTGCGAAACCCGGGGAAGTAGTAATCAAACTTTAAATAATAAATTATTATAATTATCAATAAAAATACCTGAACTACTTCTTCATCTGTCATTCGGAAAATCCCTCATTCCACAATTTTATCCAACTACCTGACTAGGAGCCCGCCGCGAAGGTAATAATTTTGAAATCGTTTAGTAGAACAGCTCAAATTTTAATACTAGTAGGTAATATAATGCAAATCTAATATATAAAATTCTCGTGTCACAGTGTTTGTTACCGAACTCTTCCGAAACGGCTCGACCGATCTTTATGAAATATTTTGTGTATGTTCAGTAGGTCTGAGAATAGGTCGTAAACTATTTTTTACCTATTTTTTATTATGGCGAAACGTAGTTCGCCGGCACAGCTAGTCTAATATATAAAATTCTCGTGTCACAGTGTTTGTTACCAAACTCCTCCGAAACGGCTTGACCGATCTTTATGAAATTTTTTGTGTATATTCAGTAGTTCAGTAGTTATATTCAGTAATATAGTTATTGTTTACCGCGAAATAGACCCGAGTTAATTGTATTTAAAATGTGTACAAATCGCGGGAGTCTAAAAACTTTGATATATTCAGTAGGTCTGAGAATAGGTCGTAAACTATTTTTTATTTTTGGCGAAACGTAGTTCGCCGGTACAGCTAGTCTAATATATAAAATTCTCGTTGTTTGTTCTTGATCTTTATGAAATTTTGTTGATCTTTATGAAATTTTTTGTGTATATTCAGTAGGGTTGAGAATAGGTCGTAAACAATTTTTTTATTATGGCGAAACGTTGTTCGCCAGCACAGCTAGTAAAACAAAATATCTTAACCACATTGTTTTTATGATAACTATCTCAAAATTGATAGACTAAAAAAATGAGACAAACTTAATGATTTCTTTAATTAAATCAATCCATACTCTCTCAAAATATATGAGGCATTTGTATGTTTGCTACTTTTAATAATAGTTAATCTTGTTAGCTACTACCAAATTGTTGGTTACCCGTTTCAAGGTGCACACTCAGTATTTTTGAGGAAAAAGATGAAACTATGAAAAAAATATTCAAGTTCTTGTTATTTGACGACGGGGAGCCAAGGCCCCTATAGACAAAGTGAAAATCCCAAAAAAGATAACGAAGTTCGATAAGAACAAAATGTATGAGATTGACATATACCATCGCTCAATAACGTGGCGAATCGATCAAAGTCATCGATACCTATGTAAGCTGGTAGACAATTTGATTCGCAACGAATCAGTGAAGTAGCGAATTGTTTTTCGTAACTTTCATATAACTATACTCAAAACATCAAATTTTTCATTAAAATGAAATGCAAATATAAACTTTAATCATTTATTTTTACTACTTCTTTTCCATTTCTTAGGTTTGATTACTTAGATAACCAATATGTTGTTTTCTTATAGAAAGAACAATTCGACACAGCGATCGCTAATCCTTACTTTGGCTAGGAGTTTGTCTTCGTTATCTGAGTGACGATGACGAATTCAGTTGTCGTTTTGCTACCCGTATATAACGACTGCCTTTGGCTGACCCCCTTACCCTTGATTTGTTTTATCTTCGTCGATAAAATCGTTCATAGATCACGCCCTTTAAGTTTTATTACTACTTCCTGGGACACACTGTAAAGCTACCTATCTACGTATTTACGTATATTGCGTACGTTATCAAATCATTGTTTTCGCAAAAAAACTATGAAACTTTAGGCGTAATGTGTTGTTAAAATCAGCGTTTGCACAAAAACAGAACGGAAAAAACACGTATTCCATGTCATGCGCATAAAACACCTTATCAGGTACGCGCATAAGAACTGTTCACAAAACATTATACGGTACAATGTCCAGTGCTCTAAATAGTTTGAAATTACCGTACAGATCATTATTAACAAGTATAGGGGGCGAGCCTACTTGTATTTACTGAGCACTTATTCACATTAAATAATGTACGAGTATATTGACATCAGCTAGGTTTGGGTGAAAGAAATCTCTTTCAGAGTCAAACTTTGGACATACAATTGTTTTCGTGAACGATTTTTCTGTATGTTCATATTCAACAAAGAGTTTGAATATATAAAGTTCTTCGTCTGATGGTTCATTCGAAACTCATCAGCATGCGAGTTCGTGATTCCAATTATTCATTGTTTCAGTTGTTAATAAAGCTAGTTATTAACCTTGTACGTTGATGACTGAACTAATCAGAGCAACACAAAAATGTTTTTAAAGTACGCAATAGTACAAAATGAAAGTATAATTTGTGGATGCCTACGAAGGCTGAGTTACGGAAACAGGCTGATTCTATTCACGACCATATCAAGTTGTTTGCAGTGCAAATGATGATATCATATTGACGAAAATTCGTTATTGAGCTTCGTGGAAGAAAAAAAACTAGTCAAGTACTTGTTGGAGTCGAGCACGGATTAGGTACCCATATCAAATCTTTCCAATTGTATTATTGTAGCGGATATATACATGAAATAACCTGCATAGCTTGCTGGCTGCTTGATACTGATTATAATTTTAAAAGTGCTATTAACTGATACATTAATTTATTGTAGTTTTTTCTCTAATTTGTATACTATGTATTGTAATCTCTAATTTGTATACATCAGAGTGGGTAGGTCATAGCCGAGCTATTTTATTTTAAATCTTAAGGTTCATCATCACATTTCCTATACGTCCCCACCGAGGGGCTCGAGCCTACCCTATGTTAGGGTGATTAGGCGTTAATCAACCACGCTGGTCCAGTGCGGATTGGTTAAATCTTAAGGTTATCACGATATTATTGGAATTGTTTGCGCTCGGGAGGACGCCTTCAAAGCTTAGTGATGATTACAATAGTATGAACACAGAAGCAATCTGATATTTTAGTTCACTGCTTATGTTTCAAATTAATTAAATAAAACCTAAGGTCACTCAAAAGGCAATGGAGAGGGCTATGCTCGGGGTTTCTCTACGCGGTCGCACCATAAATGATAAGATTTGTAGAAGAACTAGAGTCACCGACATAGCCCAAAGAATCGCAAACCTTAAGGCGCTACATCGAAAAAGAATGGGGGGCGTGGTCTATACGAATGAAATACGATCCAAGCTTGTTAACCAGAAGACGACCACATTTGTTATTCCCAAAAAACCGTGTAATACTTACTTTGCTAGTAAACAACATGATAATAATGTCAGGACAATTGTATAATACTACAAATAAGATAGTTAAATATTTATCCAAAAACATTTCGTGGTTGTGTGATAAAAATAACTGATTGGCTAAAAACATTAAATTACTAAATGACAGAAGGAATGCTGAAATCTTTAAAATATTAAAATTATATAACACATATCTCTACACACACCCAAACGCACGCGCACACACAAACTCACACACGCACACAAACACATATACACGGTTATTTTTTTATCACCCTGGAAAATTTAAGGGACGCTTCACGACATGGTATTAGAATGATTTAAATATAAATAAAAAAAATAACCACCCTCCTTAACCTTAATGATTTTTTTTAAAAAACAAAAAATGCTGCACTATTTTTAGAGATTTTTTTATTTTTTTTTTGAAATTTTTTATTTCATTTTTTTTATTTTTTATATAATATTGGATGTGTCCTGAAGCGTCCCTAAAATTTTCCAGGGTGATAAAAAAATAACCGTGTATACACACACTTTCACTGACCATCCTGTTTTACTTTTCTGTTTTATTTCTTAAAGTATTGTATGATATGGAAGCGATCTTCCATATCATACAATACTTTAAGAAATAAAACAGAAAAGTAGAACAGTTAAATTATTTATTGGCTACTTTTTCCTTATTGATGGGAATTCGAGTATTTAAAATTAAAATTAAATTACTACAAATTATCAACATTAATTGCAGGATGATGATATGAATAATTGTAATTTTCTTACGTTATTAACCGAACTACTGCTACTAAAAGATAAGCGATAGTTCGGTTACTTCTACCAACCGGACTACTGCTACTAAACGAGTAGCGATAGTTCGGTGCTTAGCATCAACCGGACTACTGCTACTAAAAAGTAGCACTAGTTCGGTCAACCGGACTAACAACCGAACTACTGCGAATAAGGGGTGAATGAGCTGCGTCCGCATGCAATCAGGTCGCTTAGAAGTTATCGAAGTAAGCGACAAAATACAAATTATTTTATTAAAAAAATTACTATAATAATTAGAAAAAATGCTTCTGTACGTTTCTGAATACTGATGATGTCTACTTATCTATGGAACTTTTTAATGAATACCTAATACCATTTACTGGATTGGATTCCATCATCAGATCCTAACTTTGGTTACCATGGGACCACCCTTGGAGTATACTCTATCGATACAAAAAGTATTTTGAAAATCGGTTCACAATTGGCGGCGTAATCGCGTAACATACACACAAAAAAATACGCATCGAATTGAGAACTTCCTCCTTTTTTGAAGTCGGTTAAAAATAAAATCTATCGCAAAATCTTTAAGCCGCGTTTCCGGTTCTTGTTGTATCTAGCTAAATATATAAAGAAACACTTATTTCAGCTTCAGATCTGTCAGGTCTCTCAGTGAACTATAAAAATAACCAATATTCTCGATATCATCATCACAGCCCATATACGTCCCCACCGAGGGGCTCGAGCCTACCCTATATTAGGGTGATTAGGCCTTAGTCAACCACGCTGGCCCAGTGCGGATTGGTCGACTTCACATACATCATTGAATTTCTTCGCAGATGTATGCAGGTTGCCTCACGATGTTTTCCTTCACCGTAGGAGCGTCAGACAAATGTACATATGAAATTCGAAACGAAAAACACATTGGTACATGGCGGGTCTCGAACCCCGACCCCCCGATTGGAAGGCAAGTGCCGAGTCCACTGCGCCACCGACGCTCTTATTTTTCGATATAGCGCCTTAAAAACCTTAAGTGGCAGTGGGCAGGGCAAATCGCTAGCAGGACTGACGGCCGTTGCGGTGGAAAGGTCGTCGAATGGCGGCCGCGTACCGAGACACAGCGTTGGTAGGTCCTCCACAAAGTGGACCGCGATGATCTGTTGAAAGCCGCTGGATGCAGTAGGCGTAGGATCGATCGGTTTGGAGATCCCTGGGTGAGGCGTTTTTTTTTTTGCTGAAAGTTGGCAAACAAGCAAACTGCCCACCTGATGGTAAGTGGTAACAGTCACCTATAATACATGTGGCTCTTGTGAGATTCACAGCAAAACTGCAACCCCCACAAGAACCACAGTGTATGTTGCCAACTTGTGACACAAGATGTAAAGTCACAGTACCCAGTAATTTCACTGCCATATCTTACCCTTCAACCGGAACACAGCAATGCAAGCACTGCTGCTTTGCGGCAGAAATAGGTATGTCCAACAGTGGGTGTCTCTTGGCAGAAATGGTGATCATGAATGATGAAATTAAGCCCTTATTATGAAAAACCTTTTTGCAGATGGCAATAATAACTTTTTCTGCATGTGACCAGAAAAAGTAAAGCGGTTAACATTATGACAAAAGACTGGTGTTTGCGTTTCTAGTGTGAAGCAACAACATAGAAAAATTCAGCACAAAAATTACTCCAAAGTGAAAAAAGATACAAAGGAGGTGATAAATGAATTGAATGTTGACAAACACTGTAAAAACATCCCGAATATCACTATAAAAATAATTTTCCACGTTGACATCACAGTTTAACGTGCTAATATCATTCTAACTCAGCAATCAATTACATTTTTAACTAATGAGCCCGGTTAACTTCGTATACCCTTGACAGATCTATATAAACAATCGTGAAATGAACGGTCATTTTTCATATAAATTTATTATTTTAAATTACCTTATATTACTGTTTATAATAATTTATAAATAACCGTATATTATTTTTTAGCTTTTTTATTTTATTCAGCTTTTTTTATATTTAGAAAAATTCAAATCAGTCAAGCCGTTTTTGAGTTTTAGCGATACTAACGAACGGCGATCCATGTTGTAGGCTATTTTTCATTAACCCCTAGGTGATGAGGGTGGCCCTCTCCAGAGTTTTTTCGACAATTATTATGGCAAAACATAGTTTGCGGGCGCAGCTAGGTTTTAAGTATATAAAAAGTAGAAAGAGAAGAATAGATAATTATTATTATTATTATTATTAATTACAATATATTCAAAAAGAGTCAAGAATTAATTAAACTGACCTACTCTTCAACCATGACCGCTCAAACCTGCCCCCTAACTATGACTGCTCAAAACAATATTAAAAGAGCAATGAAAGGTACATGGCTTCGAACGCTATACCTACCTACTCAGCAAGAATCGTGTCTGTTTCAATATTGTTTTAACCTATAAATAATATTGTTTTAATACGTGATCATTCGTGTGTGGTAGGCCCCCCACAAGGTGGACCGACGATATGGTGAAGGTCGCGGGAAGCCGCTGGATGCGGGAGGCGCAGCACCGATCGGTATGGAGATCCTTTGGGGAGGCCTATGTCTAACAGTGGGCGTCTATTGGCTGATATGATGATGAAGTGATCATAGTAAGGCCCCAGCCTGAATTAGCATGAACACCAAAACACGATATGATAAAACGATAAATCGATATGAACTGTCAAAATATGTTGCATATTTTATCGTTATTAATATATTAATAATAACCAAAATAACAATACCAATATCCTAAACATGCTCAAAACTTCAAGATAGCTGAAAAATCCAACTTTTTTCAACCGACTTCAAAAATGGAGGATGTTCTCAATTCAATGCGTATGTTTTTTTTTGTATGTATGTTACTCGATTACGCCGCCAATTGTGGACCGATTTTTTAACAGATCGATATATCGTGTTCCGATGGTCATGCTAGGAGGGCAGGCTTTAAGAAGGAGCATATGCTTCTAAACAAAAACCTCTTTGACACACAGAAGCAGTGTAAGTGTACCAATGACATCAAAATATAAATGCCCGGAACTTCGCTAATTAATTGAGATTGTTAGGTGAGGAACAAATTGAAATGCATGACTAAGCTCAAAAAGAGAGGCTTCTGTGCCCAAAACGGCTTGCTTTAACAGTTACTGTTAAAAGAAATTACAGTGAGTCGACTGACCATTACCCTTTATGGTGTGATAATCCTACGATATAATCATTATAAATTTAGAGAGTTTTTTTTCTACTGTGCTACATATTTAGGTCATTCATTACCTATATTTTTTAACCGGGTTAATTAATGCCTGAATACGTTATGCTATAATTTAATGTGTGTCATTGAAACTAATATCGCAGAGAAAGTGTTTCACTTGCTTGTTGCTTTGTTATCGATAATCTTTGAAACTACTTAACGATTTTCGAACTATTCAAAGATTTTCGCCTTTCACTCACATCGAAGTCAAAAATACTCAAGGAATAGTGTGAACCAAATTAAACAACCATGTGATGTTAAGTCGTTCACATACTTTTGATTGGAATTGGGTTGGAAACCCTAATCAACTAGGGTTCACTTGTACCCGTATTTAAAAAGTAGTAATTACTTGTTGCTAAGTAATTTCTTAATTAAGTCCATGAAGTTAGAATTCTTCAGAATAAAATCCTATTCTATGGTTAAGTAATGCACAGTTTTTAGCAAAGCATTAGGTATAAGCAATGGTCGATGCGTTATGCTTGTTCTATATCATCTATAATAGAAAAGTAGCTTCAATGCTTCCCATTCTGAAATAGCGAGCAAACTAAAGAAGAATACAAAAAAACCGGCCAAGTGCGAGTCGGACTCGCCCATGAAGGGTTCCGTAGGATTTATGACGTATTAAAAAAACTACTTACTAGATCTCGTTCAAATCAATTTTCGGTGGAAGTTTGCATGGTAATGTACATCATATATTTTTTTTAGTTTCATCATTCTCTTATTTTAGAAGTTACAGGGGGGTGGGGGACACATTTTACCACTTTGGACGTGTCTCTCGCGCAAACTATTCAGTTTAGAAAAATTTTTTATTAGAAACCTCAATATGATTTTTGGAGACCTATCCATAGATACACCACACGTATGGGTTTGATGAAAAAAAAATTTTGAGTTTCAGTTCTATGTATGGAGAAACCCCAAAATTTATTGCTTTTTTCTATTTTTGTGTGAAAATCTTAATGCGGTTCACAGAATACATCTACTTACCAAGTTTCAACAGTGTAGTTCCTATAGTTTCGGAGAAAAGTGGCTGTGACATACGGACGGACAGACAGACAGACAGACATGACTAATCTATAAGGGTTCCGTTTTTTGCCATTTGGCTAGGGAACCCTAAAAAATAACCACGGTGACTGCAAATTTGACAAAATTGACATTTATGGAGAGTTCGCAACGGAGACATCGACTTTTACTTAGCTTAGAATTCTAACCGTAGACCATTTTAATAACAAGCAATTACTAAACTATATAATGAAAAATGTTACTTGAGCAATTACTTTTACTAAAGTAATGACTTTTGCTTGTTTATAAATACGAGTGTTAATACCAAAATGTCATGATAAGAGTAACAAAACTAGTGATCGCAAACTGCTTTTGATATAAATGTAAAAAAAAATCAATAACAATCACAATCGTAAACTCACCACTATTCCGCTGCATAAAACTTCTGTATGAGTCCACAATGGACATTTCAAAAGTGGAGTTGACTCCTGCGGACAAAAATGATAAATGTTAAAATCACGTTACATAGGATTGCTCACGATAAGCAGATCACAACAGGATCTTTGCATTTTGAAATGTTCATGATTTTGACAATGAAATGAACGTTATGAAAACTATACCTCCTTCTTGGGAGATCTTTCAAAGGAGAGATGATGAAAGTGAAAATTTAATTAATAGTACCGCCTCCGTGGTTCTTGTAATTTAAACTACCCGGTATAGATCTGGATGTCCGGAGCCACGGACGCTCAGTCGCTCTCTCTCTGTTGTGTATAAACAAATATATTTTTTTTTTAGTGAGCCTATCAAATGACTCCATTCCAACCTATGGTAAGTGGGCGTGAAGTCCAAATGCGAAGATAGCTAGAGCAGAAGGGAATACGCTGCACTAACCACCCTCACTTTGAAAACAGAATAAAGAAAAAGAAATCGTCTCGGGCGGGATTTGAACCCGTCTCCAACATACCGTGTTGACGCCTTGACCAACTAGGCCACCGAGTTACCAGCCCCGGCGAAATTCTTAGCCTTAATCCAAAGTAGTCCTTATTCACTATTAATATTTTCGTATCAACATCCAATATAGTAATTCTTACGGATTTAGAACTTTGCATTTTCTTTAAAAATGCTAAATTACTTCTCCTACAAATACCCGGGGTTGTAAAAAGGAGAGAACGCATGTGTTGGATGTAAATATTAATACAAAATCTGTCGGATATAAGTTTCCACAATTAAACGATAAAAGAGGACATTTCCTATACATAAAATAGAGTAATTTATTTTTTATTTTATTTTATTTTGTAGGAAGGTTTACAGCCACAATTAACAATATATATATTCACTTATTCTACTATACGCCAAAAAACAAACCTCCACATATAGACAAAAAACTACAAAAATTTAGGTCCTGACCATACAATATAAACCACAAACTACACGTCAACAACACAAATTTTTAAAATTTGAAGAACACTTAACGTGCATACTACAAATCAGCATCACCACTACTCGGTTGGTCGATTTGCAACCGATTGTCTCGCCAATTCTCGCTTCAGTGAAACAGTACTGCTACAGAACAAATCAATCTCTGTGCCATCACTTATTGAATTGAACAAACGACACGATCGTAATAAGTAACTATTTTGTCGATAGTTGGTACGTGATGGGGCTATATATAACCTTAACTTCTTCCGGGAGGTGAAACCGCGAGGCACATTGATCTTGACTTCATTTAGAAGTTCGATGGAATCTATATCACTTTTTAATATTTTCGACAAGTACGAATAAATCTGCGATGTCTCTTCGGAACTTAAGAGGGAGTAGATGATGCCTAGCACATCTCTGCTCATATGTTGAGTCATACACTCCTGTTTTAAATTCTAGATATTTTAAAAATCGTCTTTGAATGGACTCCAAGCGATTAATGTACACCGAATAACGGGGATTCCAGACTTGTAATGGTGAGTATTAAATTCGTAGATAAAAATCCTACGCACTTAATTGGTACCCACAATTAAGGAATTTCCGTTAATACGTGACTCCGTTAATACGTGACAATGTCTATGTAATTATGACGCTGTTTGAACGAACCGATGTATTTAGGCACCACGACAAATATCCGCATTCAATAATTCGTTAATGGCTCAGATTTGTTGTTGGTTCAACTAATAAGGCATTATATTAATGAAAATAGCTATTTAATCTGAATCTGAGTTAAACCCAGTTTTTTTACGATTTAATGTCAGATCCGCCATAGAGATCCGTTTTGTCGTCCATTTTATTTTAGCACAGAAAATATGTAATAATACTTTATGAAATTATAAGCTAATTAATAATTGAAAAAATATTTTTAATATTAAATCAAAACAAGAATTTTATTTTTTTTAAGTAGGTACATAAATAAAAAATGGATTACTAAAGAAATAGCACGTACAAAACTATATTTAAAGCGGGAGTAGATTAAGAGGGGGTATAAAGCTAAATTGCTAATCGTAGATTTGATATTTACACTTGAAATTGAATAATGAACTACCCCATTTTTTAAAAATAGATATTTAACTATATTTGTAAGTGAACGGATTAAGTGAAAACATAAAATCATCATATTTTATCGATAGAAAAAAATCGCGAAGTTACGTCTAATTTTCAAGCAAAATCGATTGTTTTTCAATGAGATGCATATAACTGCGTCAATATTTTAATATATAATATAAAACTATATTACCCAGGAACCGTACTAGCGATTTTCAAAAATAATGTTTATTTTAAGAGTAATTAAAATAAAACTAATTCGGCGCTTACAGCGTTCTTATTCCGCGCAGAACGCTATCGTCTGTCGCACCTGACCAGAGGTAACAGGCATGTTTTGTTTCAACAATCAGTCTTGATCGCTCCGTTGAGACGAGTAAACTGTGTTTCCGTGCTCCCCACCCGAGAAAATACATCGATAAAATCATGGCAAATAAAAGAAAATTGTCTAAAAGAGTACTTAAGAAGTCAAAAACTCAATGTATGGCTTATTGTAGAAGGTACCTATTTTATATTATTTTTATTTATTATTATACACAACAACATTAACTAAGAACATTACATTACAATAAGAAAAACGGAAACGAAAGGTACCTATTACTTTACTTTTATTGTTTGCCTCATATCTTTTTGTAAGTAGGTAGTTTCACCTTACAATATTGACTCTTGCCGTCGACTTTAGTGGTCATAATTATCATAACATCATCATCACAGCTCATATACGTCCCCACCGAGGGGCTCGAGCCTACCCTATGTACCTATGTTAGGGTGATTAGGCCTTAGTCAACCACGCTGGCCCATTGCCGATTGGTCGACTTCACATACACCTTTGAATTTCTTCGCAGATGTATCTAGGTTGCCTCACGATGTTTTCCTTCACCGTAGGAGCGTCAGACAAATGTACATATGAATTTCGACACGAAAAAAATAGTGGTACATGGCGGTCTCGAACCCAGACCTCCCGATTGGAAGGCAAGTGCCGAGTCCACAGCGCCACCGACGCTCATTGCTCATATCATAACATAATACGAGTACAAAGTACAAGCGGTACAACGTCGGCGCGGGTAGTGTATGCAAAAGAAATCGATGTTTTTGACTACTCGCGTGTTGGACGCTGGTGACAGTATCTGAAGTTATACTTTTTATAATACTAACATTTTGACGCGAAATTATCGTATCCATACATATCCATACTTCACATATTTAGTGACGACTGTCTAGCGATGTGGTCAGAACGCAGTCTAAGGCGCCAAAGGCCCCGGATTCGATTCCGGTCGAGGCAGATTTTTTGTGATGAACATGAATATTATGTATATCCTCAAATCATGTATGTTTATTTATATTTATTTTTGCTTTATTTATATTTATTTATTTATGTGTACCCATACCACAAATTCTTTATGATACTTTATTTATTGGGTTATATAATTGGAGAGAAAAGTAAAAGAATTTTGTTTATTTATTTGGTATTTCTTAATTATTTATAGTAATTTTGTATTTTAGAGTTGCTGCAGAATGTAATAACGCACAAGCATGCGATCCAGTTAAATCTGTAAGCAGAAATCTCTCATCAACTTTGTAAGTTTATTGCGATTGTTCTATAATTTGACATTAATGGTGTGTAGATTTTTAGTAAAGACTTACATTTACTTAATTAACTGTCAAATTTTATTTTGAGGTTTAAACTACTAATCAAAACTGGATCAAATTTGCGGTTAAAATTTGAGGCAATTCGTTACTTTAATCGTTCAAATTATTGTATTTTTTTGTTAGACGTAAATAACGCTGTGATATAAAAATAAGTGAATAGGGCGAAATTTTTTTTGTTTTTTTTTCAGATCATATTCAACTTTTAACAATATTCCGACTACCAAAGTCCATAAAAGATAAGTGAGTATCAAGTTCTCTCCTATTTTTCCCATATTGGTTTCGACTATGATTTGAAATACAGTTTAATATTATTGAGGCGATCCAAGTACTCCGTAAACCTTTTTTTTTTTTTACCCAGTTAAAAAAGATTTTATATCTACCGCAGTGGGAATGGGGCCCAGCTGCGGTTATGTGGGACTCACCCCGCTAATCAAGGCATACCCACTAAAAATACTGGGGGGCTCCGTCAAATCGCATTCTCGATACACAAAGGGTACTTCTCGCAATCGTTTTGTGTATCGAGAGCGATGCTGCCCGACTAAATCGAGCTCCTCTCAAGAGTAGGGAGTGTCTGTGGAGCGCCTTCAGGCACCCCCTCAGCATGGGGGGTTATTAGTACGAGTGACGGGAACCCCACTCCGTCACCGCGACCCCTCTGGCAGCTTGTGGAGGGCGTAAGTTCGCCTCCTCCTACCCGGCCGCCGCCTGCGAGACGGGTCAGCATTAGGATCGTCCTCGCGAACCCGTTCTGCGGCCTCCTTCTGTGCAAGGACTTCCTCGCAGAAGGAGGCAAACGCCCTCCAACATATCTCACTGCTGGCTATGTTCTCGACGACGGCCGGCAGAGACAGGTCACCCCCGATATCGGTGACGAGGGCGGCCCGCTGAACAGCCCATGCCGGGCAATGTTCTAGCGTGTGCTGCGCGTCGTCCTCGTCTGCCCCGCACTCGTGGCACCGCGGGGTGCTCTCCCTTCGAGCAATATTGTGCAGATACTTACCGGAG
This sequence comes from Schoenobius gigantellus, assembly GCA_963935595.1. Lineage (NCBI taxonomy): Eukaryota > Metazoa > Arthropoda > Insecta > Lepidoptera > Crambidae > Schoenobius > Schoenobius gigantellus. The sequence goes on from OZ012549.1 coordinate 38,179,657, forward strand.
CACCCGTGCCCCGACAAGATCTGCGTGAGTCGGAAGGTCAGCACCCCGTGATGCCTCTCCATCCAGCGTCTAAGGACAGGCCGGATTGCCTCGACGGTTCTGTGACCGGAGACCGGCTCTGCTAGGTGCCCACGCCATCGCCGGCGAACTCGACATTGCGCAGACTTACGCCAGCGCTCTACAATGTCAGGCGGCACTCGTCTCAAGCCTTCTGCCTGACGGAAGGCCGCACTCTGTTGGTACACCTCGTATAAAACTGAGGCGTCCAGCTCCCATGGTGGGGTGCCCGCCATCACGCACGCTGCTTCGTGGGAAACGGTGCGATACCCTCGAATAACCCTGACGGCCATGACCCCCTGTGGACGTCTTAGCAGAGCCTTGTTTGTAGCCGACAGGGCATTGACCCATATAGGGGCACCATAAAGGGCCATTGACCGCACCACCCCCGTAAATAGGCGGCGGCATGTATCACCCGGCCCGCCGAGATTGGGCAAAAGGCGCCCAAGGGAGGCAATTGCCCTCAGAAGTTTGGGGCCCAGCTGGCGAAAGTGAGGTGAAAACTTCCACCTCGAATCCAGCACGAGGCCCAGGTACTTAAGTGTTGAACCTACAAGTACCCGACACCCATCCAATTCAAGAGCTGCATCCGCAGGCGGTCCTCGCCTTGGACCATGAAAAAGGATAGCCTCGGTTTTACCGAGAGCCACCTGAAGCCCAAGCCTTTGGATGCGGCGGACCACTTGCATGTTCCCAACATTTGCCAAGCGGACGGCCTCGGAGAATGTAACTGCCTGCGTGGTGACCAACGTATCGTCGGCGTAACAGGTTACGTTTACGCCAGGCAACAAAACCCCTCTGAGGGCCCAGTCATAACCGATGTTGCACAGTAGTGGGCCCAGAACCGACCCCTGTGGAACACCACAAACCATTCGCCTTACGAGGAGGCCACCGTCACTCATCTGACAGACAACGGCCCGATCTTGCAGATAGTCTGCGATAAGCCGTCTTAGGTACAGGGGCACTCCGTGGTATCGGAGCGCCGCGGTGATGCACTCAAACGGCAGGGTGTTGAATGCATTGGCGATGTCAAGTGACACCGCCAGCAAAACCTCACCGTGGGTGGTTGCGTTATCGGAGAGGGACTTAACTCGTAAGATTGCGTCAATTGTCGATCGGCCCTCCCGGAACCCGTATTGTGTATCCGCAAGATCCGGACCATTCGTCGATAAGTGGCTTGCGATCCGGCCAGCGACAATGCGCTCCAACAGCTTACCGATTTCATCCAAAAGGACAATGGGCCGGTACGCGGAGGGCGAGTCCGCCGGGCGACCAGCCTTTCGGAGGAGCACCAATCTGCCCTGTTTCCAAATTCGGGGGAAACGACCTGCGGAGAGGCACGCGTCAAAAAGCCTGCGAAGGCGTGGCTCTAACTCCACCAAAGAGAGGGCCAGGACTGTGCCATGGACCCCGTCTGGACCCGGGGCAGTCCGTTTGCCTCGCAATTTACGAAGCGCAGCGTCGAACTCTGTGTTGGAGATCTCTAGGGGCGGAGGCTGCGGATCATACGTCAACTCGCCATTTTCCGGAGTCATTGGTGGAGACACGTGTTCAGATCTATCCGGAAATAGGGCTTCAACAACGTTCCGAAGTAGCTGTGGAGAAAGAGTTTCAGCAACCGGTGGGCCCTGCCCACGCAACTTGTTGCGCGCTGCACGATATGGACGACCCCACGTATCGTTGTTGAGGCTATCAAGTAGCTCTTGGCAAGCTTGTGTTTTGGCTCTGAAAATAGTCGACCTCATAGACCTGCGTGCCTCTGCATACTGGTCATGCAACAGAGCCTCCAGTTCGGAGTTTCTATTACCTAATCTAGTCCGATGACGGTAACGAGCCAGCTCTCGGCGTTTGCTATTGCATGCAGCGCGGAGGCCGGCAATCTCCTCCGACCACCAATAAACGGCCTTTCTATCAAGTGGGCGACGGCAGATTCGAGGCATTGCCGCATCGGATATCCTGTGCAGGGACCGCTGGAATGAGACGGCCCAGTTTGGTCAGTGACCACTTGGGAAACGGGCTGACCAAAGGCGGTGTAGAGGAATTTATAGCGCGTGGCAGAACCAAGTCGAACCTGATGTAAACATGGTCCGACAAGGTCTCAGCGTCCGTGACCCGCCAGTCTCGGACGCATATAGCTAAAGCAGGGGTGGTGAACGTTAAGTCCACCACTGACCCACCCTGTCGACGTACGCACGTATAAGCTGAACCTCGTTTGGAACACACTAGCCCGTATCTCTCCGCCCAGGCCTCAACTGCAGAGCCACGACGATCAGTGATGCGGGAACCCCAAGCAGCAGACTTGGAGTTGAAGTCCCCCATCACAATAACCGAGAGACGCAGGAATCCGGCGGAAGGCCGCTCCGAGCTCACCGAGCAAAAGTTCAAACTCGGGGAATGATCTATGCACTCCTGAATGCCCGTCACGGAGGACTTGAGGACCTTCTGATCTGTACCCTTGAGATGGCTGGATTTAGTGGCGACCTCGAGAATATTGGCCAACGCATCCTGCACCGACTTATAGAGTCTGTTGGCTCCTGTCTCTCCCTGCTCTTCAACAAAGAGCAGGTCCGACGCATCAGATCGCTGCGAAGCAGCGGACTGCGAACGAAGTTGATGCCGGGTTAGCTCATCTGCAGACTCATTTTCCGCCTGCTGCCTTAGGGACTCCTGGAGCAGAGCGTTAGCTTTTTTTGCTTTCGCTAAGCCTACGTATTTTCCGGTAGTGGGCGGGCACCCTCGGCCTCGTTTAGCAGCCGTCTTTTTTGGGACTGTCTCTTTTGAGCTCGAGACAGCACATCCGTCCGATTTTCCATACCGTGTACGGGTAGCATTCGGCGCCTACCCCGTATATCCCCCACAACTATTGAACTTAGCTCCTCCTCCTTCATCAACTCTCCCACTCGCCTCGTAAACATTATTTCCGCCAACCGGCCCGGATACCGGCGACGGCCCGCTCTCAACGGGTTCATATTCAGTTACTGACGCATCAATGGTGGAACTCGAGTGGCACGGCACCAGATACTCCCGGCTGCCCGCAGCCGCCTTGCGCGGTCCTACGGGGGGGACTGACACCCCCTGGTGTGTTTGTTTTTCAACACCGAATTCCATAATTGCTTTTTAAGGGGAAGCTCCCTGAGGAGGCCGTTCGGGACTGGACTCCCTCCAGCCATTCATCCTATCGGCACGGACCATACCTTAGGATTTGGGGTAATTTTTTAATGTGGTTTCTTCCACTTGGCCCAACGCTCAATGCGTCGGACCCCCGGCCCACTCAATGTGGGTAACGGGTTTGCCCGACGGCAGACATCATTATATCTACCGCCGCGCAAGAGAGCCGAAGCTCATGGAGCATCAATAGTGACACATCCACAAAACGTCATGGCGAAACTTCGCCCCTTCACTGCCATTTAATGTGGATCAGACTGACCACATCACATCCTCAGGCAAGAGTCTTACCACTTTTTTAAAAGGAGAGGAGACTTCACCTTGTACCGCATGACGCGTTGGGCCACGCAAGCGGTCCGCCGAGTTGTACTCGGCCATCCCACGCCCCCCTATGGGAGCAAATTAAACAAGTATAGTCTCTGAGATATAATAGACCGACTTTGATGGTTAACCTGTGCAAAGCAAAATGTTTCTTACTTAGTAATATGGTCACACTCCCTAAGGTGATGGCTGAAAATCAGTGTTTTGTCCTTTTAGGGCAAAAATCCCCACTGAGCCTCGACCCTTTTAGGCACTGCAGCACACATGTACATTCTACTCAATTTTATTATTGGTTTGGTCTCTTTACGATTGTTGATATAATATTATATGTGCTATTTTCAAAGTATTTTCAAAGTTAGATATATTCTCAGAATCAGAGTCAAAATTCAAAAGACATGTTTTTAATGTTTTACAAAGTAGACAAGCTGAACGAAAAATTATTACCTTCATTTCAATAGACACGGTTATTTTTTTATCACCCTGGTTATTTTAAGGGTGACTTCAGGACACGGTAGAAGAATTATTTAACCATTAATAATAAAATTTACTCACCTGTTTAATTAGATATTTATTATCTAAAATATCCAAAAAATACTGCACTGGTATGGACACTGAGTGAAGTTGTAGGCAAAACATTGAATGAACGCGAACTGGCAACAACGTCGCCGATTCAAAGTCATCACTGAGTTGATCACAATTTCACCTTCCTACTTTACGGGCTTACTTAGGACAGGCAAAACAAAGTTTTTAAAGAAAACAAACAGTACTAGGTAGGTATTACGGTTATGGTAGGTTGTTTTGGCGTAGTTAAAAAATTGGAATCAACTTTAAATACTTACCTACCTAGGAAACAATTTAAATCAACTTTAGTTCTAATAACAAAAGAGTTCTAAATTTAAAGGAAGTCCTCTAACTCATACATAGTCGTGCACGTTTAAAACTATACATGACCACAACAACATATCACTTTGGTTAGTGTTTAACGTCTCGAAATGCAGTTTTCGCTTCCAAGTCTTATGTTTGTGGGTTCACTTTCTTACACCAAACACTTAATTTCACTTTACAAGTAAAAGTCTACGGTCTACCGGAGTAAGGTCTGTGTATTCGCGAGATGTGTTAACTTGAATCTAAAATTCCGAATGCGCCCGATTGCCGCGCGTCAGGCGCGAGCGCGACATCGCGATACGTTCACACGCGCCGGAGTCAAAGGCGAACTAAAGCCGGCCGGCTCGTGCCGACATTCGACAGCAAACAACAAAACGCCGCCGCCGGCGCCGACTGTCTCTGTCTTTCACTATTGTAGTGTCTAGTGCAATAATAACTCTTATTTCAAAGGAGTTGTAGATTGATCTTGCTTGAATTAATAATGCGACGTTGCCGCATTTTCCTAAGCCCGTAGTAGTAAATGCTTTATTCATTCATAATCTTACCTTATCTTGTAGTAAACAAGAACAATATCTATAATTTAATATTATTGGCGGATAAAATTTAAAAAATATAACCACATGTTTTTTTTATTGATATGAGTTGTCTAGCGTCTACCGAGCTGCCTCTAAAATTTTCCAGTATGATAAAAAAATAACCGTGTATACATACACTGCTATTTTTTTTATAAAATTAAAGGGATGCTTTACGACATGGTATTAGAATGATTTAAATATGAAAAAAAAAACACTTAATTTTATATAAATTTTCTAAAAAATCCAAAAATGCAGTATGCAGTAGTTCAGAGCAGAATTTTTTGAAATTATTGTATATTTTTAAAATTTTTGATTTCATGTTTTTTATTTTTTTTACATAATAATGGATGTATCCTGAAGTGTCGTCCTGAAGCGTCCCTAAAATTTTCCAGGGTGATAAAAAAATAACTGTGTATATTTTTTATATAGATTTTCTTCTATTTTTATATACAACTAGAATCTGCACAAATTTGTTTCGTACATATCGAGTAACACATTATAACAATCCGTGGATAACGGTATGGGCTTCACAATAAATAAGATTATTGTTACTACTTTCTAGTATCTATTAGTTATACTCTAATTTAAGACTGACTGTGACAGCTGTTTGTTATTCCTTATAAATAAAATAAAAAATAAAGTATTTTTGTGTTTGAAGTATGTTCATACCTATATAAATTATCCGATGAGTGCTTAGCAGGTAACTGTAAATAAAGCAATTATTATCTTAAGTAACGTACATATACAAAAAAAAATAATTATATTACTTACCTTTTCGTTTTACTCATCACCAGCGAAAAGTATTTTATATTCACATTGCAAAGTACAGATACATAGTCCGACTCGCACTTAGCCAATTTAATCTGCTTGTGTAGGGTATACTGTGCGCGATCGCACAAAATATTATGAAGAGGGAGCGACTTTCGGCGACGTTGTCGCTGCGATGGTCGAGAGCGGAACGTATGAGGCGCGCGGGTGAAATCTGATATTTTTCTAGCTTTATGCCCGCTCTTAAGTAAAGAATCATCATTTCAGCCAAGAGACGCCCACTGCTGGACATAGGCCTCCCCCAGGGATCTCCAAACCGATCGGTCCTGCGCCTCCCGCATCCAGCGGCTTCCCGCGACCTTCACCAGATCGTCGGTCCACCTTGTGGGGGGCCTACCAACGCTGCGTCTCCCGGTACGCGGCCGCCACTCGAGGACCTTTCCGCCCCAACGGCCGTCAGTCCTGCGAGCTATGTGTCCTGCCCACTGCCACTTAAGGTTTGCAATTCTTTGGGCTATGTCGGCGACTCTAGTTCTTCTACGGATCTCTTCATTTCTGATGCGATCGCGTAGAGAAACCCCGAGCATAGCCCTCTCCATTGCCCTTTGAGTGACATTGAGCCTTCTGATGAGACTCATTGTAAACGGCCACGTCTCAGTTCCGTACGTCATCACTGGCAACACGCACGAATTGAAGACTTTCGTCTTAAGACACTGCGGTAGATTGGCCGAGAATATGCTGCGTAGCTTCCCGAACGCTGCCCAGCCGAGTTGGATTCGTCGATTTACCTCTTTCTGGAAGTTGGACTTACCGAGCTGCACTATTTGTCCCAGGTAAACATATTCGTCAACAACTTCCAGTGTAGAGCCGCCAACCTTCACAGGAGTGGGTACTACATGGGAATTCACCATAATTTTGGTCTTGTCCATGTTCATTTTAAGACCCACTTGTTGGGAAACTCTACAGAGGTCTTCGAGCATTGTGCCTAGATCTTCCACGGTCTCAGCCATGACCACGATATCATCGGCAAAACGAAGGTGAGTCATGTACTCGCCGTTTATGTTGATGCCGAGTCCTCTCCAGTCCAAAAGCTTAAATACATCCTCCAGCGCAGCTGTGAACAGCTTCGGCGATATAACGTCACCTTGTCTCACACCTCGCTGAAGTCGTATTGGTTTCGAGTTCTGGTCCTGAAGGCGGACTGACATAGTGGCGTTTCCGTACAATGACTTCAACACTTGGATGTACCGGTAGTCTATTTGGCACCTCTGGAGTGACCTAAGCACGGCCCAGGTCTCGACAGAATCGAAGGCTTTCTCATAGTCCACAAACGCCAAGCAAAGTGGCAGATTATACTCCTCGGTCTTCTGTATAACCTGCCGCAGCGTATGAATGTGGTCTATGGTACTATAGCCTTTACGGAATCCGGCTTGTTCGGGAGGCTGGAAGTCGTCAAACCTGCGCGCGAAACGATTCGTGATGACTCTCGAGAACAGCTTGTATACATGACTCAGGAGCGTGATGGGTCTGTAGTTCTTCAACTGTGCCCTGTCGCCCTTTTTGAAGAAAAGTGCCACCACACCCCCGTACCATGCTTTAGGCGTAATGCCCTCGAGTATGATGGAGTCAAATAGCCTCTGCAGCGCTTTCCGGACTGGTAGTCCACCCGCTTTCAAAAGCTCAGCTGTAACTCCATCATCACCCGGTGCCTTGTTGTTTTTTAGCTGTTTGAGAGCCACACTAATCTCGTACAGGCTGACGTCCGGGATGTGTTCGGTGTAATGCCGGATCAATTTGGCTCTAGGGTCTGTAGCCTGAATGACAGGTGCCTGCATTGTTGTGTAAAGCTGTCCATAAAAACGTTCAATCTCAGCCATAAGCTCAGGACGAGACGCGACGACTCTGCCGTCCTCTGTCTTCAGCTTCGTCAGCAGACTCTGACCGAGTGACAGATCTCTTGCGAACACTTTGGAGCCCTTGTTTCGCTCGATAGCTTCCTTAATACGTTCTGTATTAAATCGGCGTATGTCGCGAGTCAGAGACTTCGAGATCTGTTTGTTGAGTCGCCGACGAGCATCTTCAGAGGACTGCAGACCCATCCCACGTCTTTCTTCCATCAGCTTAATTGTCGGCTCTGAGATCTTGCTCCTTTGCTTGGTACGGCTGGGTTTGAAAACTTCGAACCCACCGTAAGGACAGTTTCCACAAACCTGTCATTATATGTGTCCACATCCGTGCAATCCTCCAGGCAAGCGAACCGATTCTGTAATTCGAGTTGAAAGCGCTCGGGGTTTTGGATCTGGATGGCTCCAGGACGGAGCGTAGACTTCATCAGTCGATACCTCTCAGCTTTTACATTAAGATTCAATGCGCCTCTCACCATTCGGTGATCGCTTCCCGTGTTGAACGTATTGATCACTGAGACGTCATTGAATAAGCGAGTCTTAGTCGACATGATGAAGTCAATCTCATTTTTTGTCACGCCAACCGGACTTTTCCAGGTCCATTTTCGATGCAGCCGTTTTTTGAAGAAAGAGTTCATCATATAGAGTCCCTCTCTCTCCATGTAATCGGCTAGCATTTGACCACGGTAATTCCGGATTCCAGCTCCAAATTGCCCCACTTTCAACTCACTATCGCCGCGCTTGCCTAGCTTTGCGTTGAAGTCTCCCATGACAACGGTGTAATGAGTCTTGGAAACATGTATTGCCCGAAAAATGTCCTCATGCATAGCTTCCACTTCCTCGTCGGAGTGTTTCGAGGTCGGAGCGTATACCTGTATGACCTTCAGCGAATACCGTTTGGTAATTCTGAGTATAAGGTACGCCACCCTATTCGACACACTTCCGATCTGTACAACGTTGTTCACAAGAGACTTGTGGACGATAAATCCGACACCACCTTGGGACAGGTTTTCGCCCTCCCGGAAATAGAGCAGGTTGCCGGATTTGAGAACCATCGTGTCCTCACCCTCTCTTCGGACTTCGGACAGTCCCACTATACTCCAGCGAATCCTGCTCAACTCCCTCTCGAGCTCCAGCAGCTTCTCGGTCCGCAGTGTGCGCACGTTATATGTGGCCAGGGCCAAGGTCGTCTGACGGGGGATCTCCGCCGCCCGGGGATTCTTTGCACCCCAGGTCCCAGTACCGCGCCGACGTCCGTCACCGCCGGCACGGCCTCCAGAACCGCCGGGCACTTGGGGCCTTTGTTTAATGTTTGGGTTCATGGGGGGTTTTGGGCTATCTCCCACCACGCTGGCCCAGTGCGGGTTGGTGGGGAACGCCAGAGCCTCGTCTGTTATAGAGCAGGGTGCACCGCGTGCAGGTGAGGTTGGCTTGGGTCCCGATAGGTGGTATTTGGGACGCCTTGCACCCCATTTGGGACCCCTTGCACCCCAAGTAAAGAATAGAATAATATATTTACATAGGGATTTTATCAGACATCTGGCTAGTAGTGTAAAAGATCTAATCAAAGCCATGTAAGCCATAAGCTATGTGAACAGTGTCGCAATGTTTCGTCAATCAGAAGTTAGATGGTCACATCAATAAAGTGAATATTTATTTATTTGTTTGCTTACATGTACGTATTTATAGGTGTTTACAATATTATTAACATTACACCAGTACATATGGAACCGAGCACAATTCGACTGCGGTCTCTGCACTAGACTCAATGTCTGCATCGCAGGCACCATTAAACGAATATCCATAATACATTTAGCGGCAGGCTCGAATCGGTACATGAACAAAAAAAAACCATCCTAAATGCAATAAAATAAAAGTTCTGAAAAATAATAATATTGGGATATCTACTATTGTTGTGTACGTTACTCAATGTGTATGTATGTGTGTGTGGTGTGTAGGTGCAAGCGTGTTTGTGTGTGTATGAACTTGCAGTGTGAAACTGTGAAGTATGTGTAAATGTGTTATGTGCATGTTAGTAGCAGGCTTTAAGAATGCTATATATATACTCATTATTGCAAAAAAACACACATGGGGAAACACAAGTAATAAACAGAATATGCAATGGTGGACTTATCTCTAAAGAGATCTCTACCAGCCAACCTGTTGCTGCTGATGCTCTCAGTTTCTAGGTAATTAATGGTCGATTTCACCAACCATTATTTAGCTTAAGTAGCCCCTAAGACGCATGCTGTCACTTTTTGTCTTTAATGAAAAGAATGTGACAGCATGCCACCTAAGAGTCCCCTAAGCTAAGAAGAGGTTGGTGAAAATGGCCATGACACTTTAGCCAGTTCTGTATGGGTCTCTTCAATTCAAAAGCAGTTAGGTGTTTCACGTCTTTTATGTGTTTTACTATTGTATTGTAAATGGGGGTAGGTGTTTATCGAAGCTGGTCTGGACGGAGGGCAGAGCAGTTCTAAAGATACGCCGAGAAGATAAAAAAGGGAAATCAGGGGAATTGACGATTCTTTTATGAGTTGCGACAGCAACTTTAGTAATGTAAAACTGACGCACTCTCAGAACACAACTTTCACGGTATATCTCATCCGTAGATAATAATATAATAAATAATGTATATGTAGGTATGTAAGATTGAAAGAACGAAAGAAAGACAATTTTTTTTGGCGTTAACATAATAAACGACAATGAAACCAATAAGTAGCCAAAAGAAAAGAATATAAAAAATACCGAAAAGCAACCACTCAGCTCAAACTCACAGATAAATCTTGCATGTGAGCTGTATGATAAAATAATAATATAGGTATTTTGTAATAGACACATTATTAATTACACTTATTGCATCAACAGTGTTAGAATGCACGTTCCATACGTGAACAGACTGAATAGGTCATTGATTGACACTTACGCACATCACCCGTGATGAATGGATATAAAAGTCCATTATCCTCAATCAAATGATTCCATCTGATTTGTGTGCATACTTTATTAAATTATGTGGTTACACTACATTAGTTTTGTTATGACGAATTAGGTACACTACGCTTAACGAAGCCCTTATTAATAAAATTTTATATTTCGAATTTCGATTATTTTGAATGTGCACGAGCAAATATCAGAATAATTATAAAGTGATACAAAAGTCTATGCAATCTAATCTAACGTAATCTGTTACAGTCGCCTAGGGACACTTGCGACCAGGGGCCTTACCATGATCGCTTATAGCAAGGTTAAAACAGAGACACCGTACTTGTTGCATATAGCGCCATCCCGCTTTTAGTGTGGTTTTAATATTGTTTTGGGCGATCATGGTTATCCTTCTTCCTTTAGAATACATTAAAAATCATGTTTTAAATATTAGGTTTTGAGGGTTGTTTTATTGAATCAGTTAGGTTTAGTTTTTAAATAGAAGCTACTTGAGAAAGAAGAGGTATCAAATCATTTAATTCCGACATCCTTAAAATAATTAATGTGTGATTTTAGTTGTTTTTTTTTTAATTAAGATATCAATTATTATTTCTATTGTCAAAAAATATCATAAAATTAATGTATGTTCATGCATCTTAGCCTAAATGTTCATAGATACATGTTGTGGCATCTAAAAACAGTGCTCTTAACAGTTATTGTATGTTTTTGTCTTTATTTTGTTTGAATTATTGTGACTGTTACTGATTGTCCATAAATAAATAAATAATGTACACTCGAGGAATGAAAAGGCTCGTCACCTCAGAGTCGGTTTTTGCTTTCACCAGTTAATGTATCAATATCGCAACATATTAGCGGACCTAAAAAGGCCGCATCGCAGAATCATAATACGAATTAGGTATATTATGTTTCATATTATGAATTGAGTGCAACACATCCTAAGCAAATTCTATTTAACAACTTTGTATTAATATTCGTAAAATAATAAAATGATCCCAATTGACACTTTAGTAATGCCTAATTTGTGGACCATTTCACGAATATTCATACAAAGCTGTCAAATAGAATTTGCTTATGATGAATTGCACTCCATTCATAATATGAATCATAATACCACTTATTAGTGCCAACATTTGAATAAATTTGACGTTTCCTGTCGGAGCAGCAGAAGCTGAGCTGGAGCTTTTGGCGTTTCTCTTATCATAGATACGAGTATCATTATGCTGCTTAGATGTGTATGGCATTTGCAACAAATCATTCTTTTACTTACAAATATTGATATTAAAACAACAAATCAAAAAATTGTTTGTTCAAAAAATACAAACTATGAGTATTGAATACTTATATATTTTAATATATTTTAACCAAAAAGACCAGAAAAAAATGACAACATTGACAGACACTATTAATTTTATTATTTTATGACGAAATACAAGGAAGGAGGAGATAAAAAATATATTTTTTATGCATCAGTACGTGTTTTATGTCAATTTTTAACCGTAATGTGTGCTCGCGACAAGTAATACGAATCAATTTGAAAACTGACGAACCTTTTCATTCGCCGACTGTTTATAACTTTGCCCGCAAAGCAAAATACGTATATTACGTAGGTAATAAACACCATAGTAAATCAATTGTAGGTTCAAAAACATTTTATGCCCCTTTTTAAACAAGTACATGTTTATTATAGTTCCATGATGAATGTCAATTCATTTCTCACGCTGATACAAGTCAATCCCAAACAATACTCGACTAAACTTAGGTTACTCCGAAACAAGTTTACACACAAGGGCCTAGAGTCCAAAAAAGGTTTTCACACAAAATTCGATTGTAGCATTGACACGATGTAGAAAGATCACTGGAACTGCATTGTTTCCTGTTTTTGCGACAATTACGAATGTCGCGAAGTGCGCAATGGAGCCAAAGAAAATTTACACTAATTTCTGTGATCGCAGGTAGTAATTAATCGGAGCAAACTTAACGAAGTTAATTGATTTAGTTCTTTTTTATTTGTACGGATATTGTGTCATGCGATTGCTATCGCATGAGATTGAAGGTTTGAGGAACGATATTATATTTTCTACAGCACAGGTTATGAATTACTAAATAAATTATTAAGTATCAAGTTTTCGTTCTTAACCTTTCTAAGGCTGTTGGCTTATTTGAAATACTTAAAAAAGTCGATTACTGTTTATCTATCTATTTATTTAACAAAATCCCTCTTAATGGCAAGGATGAAAAGACAATGACCATTTTTGGTCAGTTACCAGTGAACACAATGCTACAAAGAAAATGATTTGCAAATTAATTATCTTACTATTTTAGCAAACATATACTCAAACAGATTTGTATCAAATAACTCTTTTGCGAATATTTTTTTTTCAGTATTTATTTTATTTACGCGGTCAATAGTATGACATTCTTCCGGTGTAGCGCACGGTACTCTATCCAATAATAATTGCTAGTGTGCGAGAGATCTAAATGCTGCGGTCTGTTAAGTGGAAATAAATAAAGTTATAATACTTTTCAGTTCAAATCAGAAGGGTAAAGTGGTCAACAGGCGATGCCATGCTACTATTTCCCGAAACCGAAACATCTCAACCAAATCCAATTAAAATTCTGATACACGATAATAGTGCGATGCTCCTAAAAAAGGTTCGTGCGTATTTGTTTCGCAAAAACAGCCGCTCGATTTCCTCCCGACTTTGAACTTTGGGGCAAAAACAAAAGTGGCGAGGTCAAGGTACTATCGATCATAGTAATACATAATACTCGATACACGACGCGATACAATATAGCCATCGATAATTAGTGTAATGTCACTGACACGTAGTACGCGTTATTGCGTAGGTACTGCCGCCGTCGTCGCTCGCGCATCAGAAAAGTTGGTTGACGAGCGAAGCCATACTTCTATCCTAACATCATCAATGCGAAAATGTGTTTGTCTGTCCCTCCGTTACCTCTTATCGATTTTGATGGAATTTGGTATAGAGACAGATTAAGTCCTTGAAAAGGACATAGGGTAGTTTTCATCGTGGATTTCACCTTGAAGGGGGTGAAAACGGGGGTTGGAAATTTGTATGGGGAATCGATAACCACTGACCGATTTAGATGAAATTTAATATAAAGATAGTTTCAGTTGTGTTTCTCAGATGTGTTCTATTTTATGCGATAAAGTATTATTATTATTTTGAATTCCACGCGGACAATGTCGCGGGCAAAAGCTAAGTACCCTATAATTGTGAATATAGCGACGCATGTAATATAAATAGAAAAGAATATAATTTATTTCCTAGAATATAGTGTTACATAGTGATCTTAAAAGGATCACATATTTCTGTTATTATGTCATAAATATGCAAATTTAAAAACATATTTTATCTGTCTGAGTCTTGATGCATTCACAGAATTCAACATTCTTATTAATATTTTTAAATACTTAGGAAATATTAATAAATTCCTCCAATTGTTTAGTAATTTACTGTACGTGTTGATCGCCATGAAATGTGCATTATTGTCATAAATATTAAGGCTTCATTTGGGTATTTTATATCTTGTATGCAATATGTATATTTTTTAAGTTTTCTAATAACAGTATCTTTGATTTAATGAAAATAATACAGATGTGTCACATTATTTTCATACAAGGCAATGACAAGAATCTTATTATAACAAATTATAGCTTACAGACTATATATGGGCTATGCTCCACAAATAGTTCGAATACATTACTTTTGAATTTTGAAAGCCGAACGTATCAATGGCTTTAGAGATGCCTCTTTAAATGAAACTTTTGTTATAACTTGTTTATGTATTAAACGTAGAAGCAGTCCCTTCTTACTGTGAACTACCTATATACAAGATGGAGAAGACAAAACGACAGTAAACGATAAAACGGCTAATAAGGACCTATTAGTAAATAGTAGTAATATTAAATGATTCAATGTAACTTTCTATCCAAACTATAATTTTTTTTAAAATTTCAAACTTAGTGACGAAAAGTGTCAACGAAATAAACACATCCTTTACAAAGTGTTTCTGGGTCCTGAAAGGTAAGAACGGTAAAGTTACAATATCTCCTAAAGACACTGGCTCCTAGCCAACAAAAACATAATGTACTTTATGTACTTACCTACTCAAACTCAAAAACAAAAATCTTTATTCAATACAGACTTTTACATGCACTCAAGTCAAGCCAAAAAATAAAAATCTTCAGCCAAGAATCTAATTAACTAATTAGTTAATCCTTGTAATCGTATGTACACACACCCCAACCATTATTAAGGTGTATGCAAATACAAGTAAAATGAAAAAAAAGGTGACTCTACACCTATCCGGAAATTGGGAGAGCCTTCTCGAGAAGAACAGGCAAGTAACTCGGAAGGTGTTGTATTTTTTTTTAACGTAATATCATGTTTGACAAGAAAAAATATTAAGATAATACATATCCATTATACCTAGATATAAAACTATTCTATTATACAGTAGGCCAAATTTCCTCAAAATCGGTTAGATAGTTTTGGAGTTTATCCCGGACAAACACGAAATACGAGATTTTTTATAAGATCTGTCGGAGTTATTGATTGGAATCAAATACATTTATCAATTTAAATTCCAAGGTGAATCAACGTTAAATTGACATTTTTTAAATTGTTTAAGCTAAGCTCTTTTTTATATTCTTCAAATTTATTTATCCTGGTGAAACTGTCTGAGCGTTTACTTGTCTTTTTTGTGCTCTCCAGTTCATAAAATCTTTAAGAACCAATTTTTATATAATAAGTACTCAGGTATTTACATATCGTATTAGTGGGACAAGTACATTATTGGAAGTTATTTGAGATGTAAAATTAAAATTATTTTTTGAGGAATGTTTTTAGTAATTAGGTAGTTGCATTGTTCTTCGCGGAACTACTTTGCGACAGTCGCGAAGCTGATTTCTTTTCGAGGAATTAATTATGCTAAGAACATAATTTGTGTAAGGTTTGTTTGTTTGAATTTAAATAAACGTTTAAGTGTCCACAATGCATCAGTATTTACATATCAAAAATGCTAATTCTATATCTCAAAATATATACGTTATGTATGATTGATATGTGTATTTTGGCTTGGCTTCGTACATTTAGTATCTATCTTTAAATTTAAAGGAGATTAAAAAGTTGCCATCTATAGACGCACGCACAGCCGTATCCGCTAATGGTAGAAACGTGAAATTTGGACAGTTGTTTCAATTCAAAATGCGGACGCACACTAAGAAAGGGATTTTAAGAAAAATCCCTTTCTTAGTGTGCGTTTTTTATAATTAGCAACGTTTTTGCTACAACTTGATATTCATGCTCTTAAAAACATTTCATTGAACACGTGTTTCATGGTTTATTGGAATTCACTCCCTTAGGGTGCAAAATAGGGGTTGAAAGTTTAAAATCTGCTCCAATTTCTATGAAATTTATTATTCGAGCTCCTAAATATAAATATTAGTCTTCTATACAATAGGCTACAAAATTATCTTACGGGAAAATATAGAATTCCCTCGGGAAAACAATAATAACGCGGGCGAAGCCGCGAGCGGAAAGCTAGTAGAACATAGATATGACAGTGTATTTGCAGTGATTTCGGTGTATTTGCAGTTAAGTAATTGACGAATATTTAGTTGAATTACATAGTTAAGGTTGTATTCATTTAGTTGCCTGTAAGGCAAGGTCTTGTGATTTTTTCAAAGTCACTTGCTCTAGTTCAGGTTATGATGTGAAAAAAGAATCGTAATATCTTTACATAGTATGAAACATAGTCGCTCCCGGCGCCGCCGTCTGTCCCTCTGTACTAGCGGCCTGCCCTATGCACGGGTAGTAGTTAAACATATAAAAAAATCCACGACGGCTAACGCGCGCTCGAGTGTCTAGTAAGGCAATATCTAATTTATTTCATATAAATAGTACTGGCTTAAGCAATTTCCAGGGCTAGTTTTTAGACGATGATAAGGTTTCCCACTACTGGGTATAGTTCTCCATAAGGTTCTCTTCCATAGGAAGACATGTTTGTGTAGGGTTCCGTCTTCCACCACTTACTTAGAAGAAATGATGTGCCAACACACAGACTATGATTCCCAACAATTATATTCAGTCAGACATGGCTATATTTTTGTTATTGAGAATTCGAAACCTACCGCCTCGGGGGCTACCGCCTAACTCATAGCGATCACTCGCTATCGCTTTCGTGACACTAGAACAATAGTTCAAACGTCACTTGTGACATTAAAACTATTATTCTAATGTCACGATAACGATAGCGATTGATCGCTTTGAGTTAGGCGGTACGGCCGCTGAAACGTAGATCGTGCGTAGATCGAAGACTTAAAAGGTGGCGATATTCAATTAAAAAGGCTTAAAGCTAGGTGTCTAATTATTATCCATGGCCTATACCCGCCAAAGTTCAGGGTGGTGTGAAATATTTGCTAATATAGGCTTAGTGCTTATTCAAATAAAGATCAAGATGAAACAGCTAATCTATCTTCCGTGTATGCGGAAACAGGTAGTCATTTTTACAGCGCATACTCCATGCTTTTTATATGAAGCTTTTTAGGTTAAGCTTCATTACAGTATATGTTATGGCTTTGAAAAGACTCGTTTTGTAGTAAATTTCAGACCATATTTGTATGTTAAATTTGGGTTTTCTATTGCTCGTTTGGTATAAATATATATACCAAAAATTCACCCATCAGTTTAATTTAGTCTTAGGTGCACGGTAATTGAGTGTGAGATTGGTGAACGCATAACATATGATATAACAATAACATTGATTTAATTTTAAACAAAGCGCATACTATAACTACTGAGCCACATCAACTAATCGGTTAGTAATAATTCTATATAATGTCATCATCATCATCATAACAGCTCATATACGTCCACCGAGGGGCTCAATCATACTCTAAGTTAGGGTGTTTAGGCAACCACGCTAGCCTAGTGTGGATTGGTCGACTTCACATACACCTTTGAATTTCTTCGCAGATGTATGCAGATTGCCTTACGATTTTTTCCTTCAGGGAGCGTGGGAGCGTCAGACAAATGTATATAAATGAACTTCGAAAAACCAAAAACACATTGGTACACGGCGATTTCGAACCCCGAACCTCCCGATTGGAAGGCAAGTGCCGAGTCCACAGCGCCACCGACGTCACAACGACACGACAATGTGCATCGGAAAATCGAATTTTGCTATCCATTTATATAAAATCAATAATAAGGCTTTAAAAATGTACGATTTGTAATGCGTATTAGTAAGAAGTTTTCTAAAACCCTAACATACTTAAAATTATATAAATCTTTAATTAGGCCACAGCTTGAATACTCCGTGTCTGTTTGGAATCCTTATTACAACAAATATATAGACGCACTTGAAAAAGTGCAAAAAAAAATCCTACGTTGTATACATTATAAATGCACCCGTAGTTCACTTAATTGCGAACAGTTGCTTCATAAATATCAGCTTATTAGTTTAAAACATAGACATATACAGCTAGGGGCCACTCTTTTGTATGATTTATGCCACAACAGATATGATTGTGTGCCCATTATCAATGAGATAAGTTACAGGATACCCACTAGAAGTCATACCCGTACTCCTTGACGACTGTTTGCAGCACCTCTATGTAGAACAAACGCTGGTAAACGTTCTCCTCTACATAGGCTTGTGCACACCTACAACGAGTTGTTTCACTCAGTCGACATAATGGCCACTAGACCAAGTGTATACAAGAAGTTAATTCTAGATAACATGTGTAATACGTAGAATTGTAATCTTATACTATTAAGTAGGAAGTTCAATATTTTACCCTGTTTTTTTTATAAGTTTAAATTTATTTATCCACTCTCAATTGTATTTTAGCTATTAATACGTACGCGGAAAAAAAAATCTTGTAGAGTTTACAAGAACAACAACTAGAAGAGCTAGATTTTCTTATTGTTAACGACACAGCAAGAATTTTGTGTTGGCTTTACTATAACTAGAATTGAACAGAATTTTTCGTCATTCTAACTAATTAATTCAGTAAAATATAAAAGTGCTTGAGTTTTCATTAATAGCTAATTTAGTATTTTGTATTGAATAAAAGTTCTCAATACTTTCTACATAGTATACTTTACTAGAATATCAAGTAACTGCACTGCAACACGAGGGTTAGAGCACAAAAAATACTTTGCTATGATTACTTGCCATTTCATTTTCAGAACTGAAAATTCTCGTAATGCACACATATTGGTTTTGTCACTATAAACAGTTCAATTGCTATAGTAACTATACACACTGTTATGATAACTGTATATTAGAGTTACGTCTACTAAATCTTGTATTGTAACCTCTACTAGAGCGGTCTTGTAAGTGTTATATTATTTAGCCAATAGTTATTTACTGTAATCACACACTTTTCACAATTAAATTAGTACTTATTATGTTGTTGTCTGATGTGGTTGCATTTTTTGAGGAAGGTAAAACATACATATCTATACCTATTGTGTGAGGCAACCGGATCACACAAGAACACAGTAAACACTTACTTTATTGTGAAAAGAATGTGATTACGGTAAATAACTATAGACTAAATAATACAACACTTACAACATTGGGATTTTAGGAGAATAAATGAATTCTTAAATAAATTTTGATAATCACATCTATTTTTATCACTTGTGTTACAAACCATATTATTAAAACAGTAATAGATATTTAACAGTCATTACAAACTTGGTTGTAAAGTCTTGACGAAAAATAATATCTAAGCTCTATCAACTTTATTATGTAATAATGACAAAAAGTAAGTGTTACATATCTCAATAGTATAACTTCAACATTGTATCATTATCACTATCAAAGTAACATATTTATTGTTTCCATCAACATGAAAGATAAATTATAGGTATATTACATGTAACCCTTTTATATTTACATAATAATTAGTATCACTGTTATTACAATTTCAACTAAAATTTTAATCTATAAAAAATTACTAAAGAAAGTTCCAGTCAAATAAACTTTTCAAAAATAACAATGTTCTTCTTGGCTAAATAGATAGATTCGATTAAACTACATAGATTAAAGATAATATATTTGCTTTATTAATATCCCCAGTAATTATCACATTGGGAACATAATTTGCTCCATTAACTCTAATACAATTAACATTTCTAGTGTAATGTTGAACTGTTTAGAAATTGCATATTTCAGTAAATTCTCATTAATACCTTTTATTCCACCAAATTCTGAAAACTTTGTAAATCTGTTATACAAATAAATTTATATTGCTTCTCATTTTTGCATATAATTAAGGGGTTAACACCATGTGACTATACTGTTAATATTGTGAATTAATGAGTCCTTTTTTCTAATAAATAAATAATTTGAGATGTTACAGATTTTTCTTAACAATATGTACGAGTACTTAAGTATAAAGGTATACCACATTTGATCATCTCTGGTCATAGCCATTGTCCCGGTTGGTTCATTCTCTTGTTCTTGTTTATTATTGCAGTCAAAATTTGCCCACATTTATTTGCCACACTCAAACAAATATCCAGGTTTTTTTTTAATTTTGCTCGGTTCTCCACTGGATGGATTCAAAGGAAATAGGCTTCCAGCATTTCAGCATTACTTAACTTTATTGGCTGTAAATAAAAAAAATATGTTATTTTAGCAATAATATATGTAGTACCTGCTGTACCTACTTATTATCTGCAAATAGTGGTATGGAATTTTCAGTCCATACCATTATTTTCAGATAATAAGTAGGCATGTATCTTACAAGTCTGTATTTATCAATTTTAAATTAAAACTCTATTTATGGTGTATGAAGGCATCATGAGAAAACTGGCAAGTTAAAGATTCTTACAAGTTCGAACACTTATGTTATCTCCAATGATTTTTCACATTACGGGCAGGAAATTTAATTAGATTTAGAGGAACTTGGTGGCGAAGTGGTGTGTACACTCGGCGTAACGTTTGCCGTGGCCAGGACCCGTTTGGGTGATGAAAAATGTAAAATATCTTGGGATCATTGGTGCTTTTACTTTGGACTTGCTGAAAAATGCGGTGGGCAAATAGATCTTCGTTTCATCTAAAATCAATAATATCTAAAGGGCCATTCTTGCAAACTGAGCATATCGTGATGCACATAGATTAATGAAATATCAAAATGAGCTTACCTCGAAACGAAATACACATAATATTATATCTTTTTCTAGTTCCCACTGGACAAGTAACTTACATATCTTCATCCATATAGAATGTTAATTCTTTATACTTATTTACAGTTCTTATAGTTCTGAACACCTTAGCACCCCGCACAGTGTTAAAAGAACGAGAAAAGTGTAATGACTGCAATGATGCGGCTAGTTTGACATTTGTAACAAAAGTTTCGTTTCTTCTGCTAAGCGCGTAGTTTGTGTCACGTTTTAATAAGCAATCACAGCAAGATAATTCTTGTTGAAATAACTAATTGATGAAATTGTAAACATATTCATGTTATTAAAACCGTATAATCAATATTAGTTACTAGACTAGTTATTGTTATCCATACCTGTTACTATATTGTTATAGTAACATGTTATTGGTAAAGTGCTATAAACGATAAAGTTGTACTCAAAACCGAGTATTTAGTCTCAAAAACAAGTTTTAAGGTATCGTTACTTAACAATATACCGTTTAGAGCACCATAACTTTTAATGTAATTAAAACATATTATTCCGGTAAACTTTACACAGTGACTTGTAATGATACCGATCAAGAATTGTGGTAGTTAACATAAGCATTCTTGTAGGATTATATTAAGTACACCTTACAAAATAAAATGTAAAGAAAACTGAATGTTAGTAATATGAACCAGAATATTGTATTAAACACTTGATTTATGTTAAAATAACTAAAAATCTTGTAATATTTTTTTTTACTATACACTTCTTGTAATTTATTTTTCGGTAAACGATGCTGGTTGCAAAGTTAATAATGTTATATAAGTTAATAGTATATAAGTTATATCTACTTTGTTTACTGTTTGTTTTCCCAAATAAAGTGAATACATCGGAAACAATCGTCTTACTTATCAAAGACAATTGACAAGTAGTTTGACCCAAAAAACTCATATCACAATAGCAGCTCTATATTCATTTTACTGCCTAGAAATGTATCAGTCATCTTCGGAAACACGAAGATAGCCGATGCCCGTTATTTCTCTTGAAGTAGTGTACACACCTGTCAGCTAGCCATCCTACAGGTACGGTGCGCAAACGCATTATACTTCGCAAAAAATAGAACATTTACTGAGTGCGTTAGACAAGTATTTTCGAAGCACCAAACAAGAATGGACTTAGGTAGAATTCACACTACTAAAAGCAACGTTGATTTGGTATATTTTAAAGCATTCTACCAAAAAAACATATGAACACATGTATATCAATATAGACAGTAAGGCAAGAAGAATAAGATGTGATTTTCGAAGTCTTTGGTCCAAGACACGTCGCCTCCTAGACTGCTATTGAGGAGGCGTAACACGCACTGTACAAGCTTAATAACAGTATATCTCAGGTCTTCACTTGTATTGTTAGCCGAGGCTGTGTCCCATTGTTTTTTTTAATTAATCGCTATTAACTTAGTACCGTGGTTCATATCGCTGTAATATTACAACTTCATTTTTATGGGACATACGTAAAATTACCGAGCTCTACAGAGTATAGATCCCTTAGATTATCCTTTAGATCCTTTAAACTTAAAGACCGCCAAAAGCGCCTACTATGGTTATGCTCATGCTTGGTTGCAGTATGGTATCATTATGTGGGGAAACTCAACATCAATTGCTTCCATTTTAATAGTATAGAAAAAATGTGTCAGAATAATATATAATATAGATAGCTTCGAAAGCTGTAGCCCATACTTCATCAAAAATAGCATCTTAACCGTAATATGTTTGTACATTCTGGAAATTGGCATCTATGTTAAAAGCCATTTAACAGAATTTCCGGAATATTCGCGCCCTACACATTTGAGACAGAACTACGATAGGTTAGCATTATTACCGTCATTCGGAATGCGGTTAGTATCAGACAGCCCCTACGCTATGTGTATTAAGATATACAATAGAATTCCGTCGCTAATCAAAAGCCAAGAAAGCCAAACTACATTCAAAAACGAATTAAAGAAACTTCTACTCTCTAAATGCTACTATACACTGCAGGAATTTTTAGTGACATTCAGTTACCGCAATAAATGAGAAACCGATTTAACTTTGTATTGTATACATCTCTGCTTGATTATTTGATTACTTAATAGAAATCAACTAATTTCAATCAATATTAATTTTATATGTGCTATATATAGTATAGATTTTAAACCTTTTTTATCTATGCTAAGCGAAGCTATTAAAAATAATTGATATTGATGTAACATAATAATTATACATGACATGGAATGTGAACAATATGTTTTGCTACGCCCTAACAGGGTTTATGTACTAGAACTAAGTTAATATTAACACCTTATTTTAAAAGTACATAAAAAGCAATAAATTGATGATGATGATAATAAATTCAGATTTAATGGCTATTTCCTGCATTATTCACTTCAACCCGTACATCCAACTGCTTGGCTCCGTCTCTCTGCTTAGCAGAGGTCTTTTCTCAGACGGGGAGATATGTGCCTTCTGCATTAGGCTGATCAAACGGGTGTGTGTGGTGTTTTATTCTCCATTTCTCTCGAGGTTTGATGGTGGTAGCTCTTAGTCAGTTCCTAAGACATTCATAGGAAGAAAGGAAGCTGTGACACAGTATCCCAAGTCCATCGCCGCACTGGCGTTTGCTGCATTATTGCCAGCATCAATAACGATTATTTTCGCACTATTTCTTGCTATTGGCTGATTCATTTTCAGCTAATGGCAAGAAGTCTTACAGGATCACCGGAGTTTGTTCAGGTGGCGGGGCTTGAGGAACCTTTGCAGGTTTCCTCCTAGTGCAGTTCAAGTGGACTGGCATCAACTCAAGTGCGTGGATAGAGCCACTGCCTGGATAGAGCAGCTAGGTGCTTGGATCCGGTATTGTTAACCACAAACCATAACACGCATCACTTGCGCGTTATCGTTCTAGTAAGAACATCTTTACTCCTTTCTTGAAGAAATCATGCTGTGGTACAGCCTGATGACACGAGAAAGAAATCTTTTCAAAACCTTACGGTACACTACCATAATTATAGGTAAAGTACCAAGATGTGGGAATTAATTACCTTCCGATGGCGAGTGATGCAATCGAATAAGGGTAATAATAATTAAGAATAAATGGAAGCTTCTTTCTGTCCCATATCAATCTTAAGTGATTTGGGCACAACAAGCATTGCAGGAGTAGCTTTAGGAGCTCCATTAGATTGCTATTGCTTAGTGAATGAATGTTCGTTCACTGACCGTATAAAAAGGGATATGACCGGGTTGTTGACCCAACTTTACGAAATGTTAAAAGTCGCGTAAAAATAAATCGACCCGTTTTTATTTGATCCCTAAACCGGAATTTTTGCATAACACCCTGTTGAGGTAATCTGGCTTGAACAGTAATGTATTTTTTGGATTCTCGTTTGGGGAATTCCAAATAAAAATCCGATTTCCGTTCCGAACGTTGAACTCGAATGAACCCTGGACGATTTAATTATACTAATTGTATCAGTTCATGTGTGTAACGTAAACAGCTTCACAATTTCAATAGCACCAACTGGTCTATGTTTAGTGAGCTAGAATGAATTATTTCGAATTACGCAAACTGAACTATCAATCATCAACAAAATATTAGGTTCTCCTTCGTAAATATCTTCACGTGACGGAAGATGCACCCTCGTGGGTTCGTCTCGTTGAGGCCTCTCCTTATCTTCTTCATAATCTTCACTCTCGTGAGTGCGCTCCTGGAGAGTGTGGATTCAGCATATCAATACAAGAGAGTTAACTAAGATAGGACATTTTAAAAGAAGACAAATATGGATATCCTTAACCAGGCTTTGCAACTATTTATTCGTGTATAAAATTTTGATATATATTCTGTGATTGTTGGTGATCATTGCATTAATACAATAAGGAGACTACTATTGAAATTCAGTCAGTGCGCAACCTTTTTTTTTTCGAGTGGAATGCGTGCCCGCACCGTACTCGCCGTTGGCTAGACGACGAGCGTGTGTGGGGATCTCCCGGCAAAGAGCTGGGCCTACCCACTAAACCCCCCGGTGTTCTCCCTGCCGTTATAGGCGCGCGTGATAGGGTCCACACTGCGACTACCACTACCGACGCGCCCGGTCTAGCCCGACCTAACTGATCGGGCTATCACCAAGGGGGGATTGCCCGAGAACACCAGGGCAATCTCCAAACGGAGGGCCTTATGGCGACGTGCACGGGGCCAACCGTGCACGCAGGCCTCCACGGCAGTGTCATTAGACGGGCATCGCTTGTGCGAATGCCCGCCTTCGCCTGCCTGTGCGTCTGCGGTAGATGGGAGCGACTTGAGGATCATTCTCCCGCTCCCTCTCCGCGGCCTCCTTCTGCAAGATGACATCCTCGCAGAAGGAGGCGACAGCCCCCCATTCCGCCTCGCCGCGGAGCATGGCCACGATCATGCTTGCAGCGAGAGGTTTCCGTCTCCCAGCGCAACGATGAGTTCGCTGCGCTGGCGTCGCCAGGCCGGGCACACCAACAGGGTGTACTCGGCAGTGTCGTCGGGAGCGTCGCAGTGATGACACTGCGGCGTTTCCTCCCGACGCGCGACCCGGTGCAGGTAGTGGCCAAAACAACCATGTTCGGTCAGTACCTGCACCATGCGGAACGAGAGACTGCCCTGCCGGCGCCCTACCCACTCCTGCAACACCGGACGTATCGCTTCTATCGTCCGGTGGCCGGCAGCTGGGAAGGCGAGCGCCTCACCCCATCGACGCAGAGCCTCCCTCTGCGCCTGGGTACGAACCCGCTCCACTTCTTCAGGAGCGGATCGTCCCCCCGCCCCCCGTTCTCTGACAGAAACCCGATGTCGATACACCTCCGCATGGACGCGTACATCGATATCCCACGGCGTTTGGCCCGCAAGAACGCAGGCCGCGCCGTGGCTGACCGTGCGATAAGCTCGCACGGCCCGGGTTTCTATGGCCCTCTGCGGACGTCGCAAGAGGGCCGCCGTTCGGGGGGAGAGGCACTCCGCCCATACCGGGGCTCCGTAGAGTGCCATCGACCGTGTCACTCCGTGATACAGTCGACGGCACGCCGATCCTGGCCCTCCCACATTAGGGAGGACCCGTCCGAGTGCGGCTGCGGCGGCACACTGCCGTGGAGTGAGGAGCTTGAAGTGCTCCTCGAAACTCCATCGGGGGTCCAGAACCAGGCCGAGGTAGTTGAATCGCATCTCTATCGGTATACGAACCCCCTCCACTCGGACTCGGAACTCATGGCCCTCGTTTTATCAAGGGCCACGACCAAACCCAGGAGGCGGATGCGTCGGACCACTAAAGAGGTGCAGACCGACGCAAGGTGGGCCGCCTCCTCCCCAGTTTTGGCTCTTGCCGCGACGAGCGTGTCGTCGGCAAAGCAGACGACCTCCGTTCGTGGCAGGAGGCCGCCTCGCAGGACCCAATTGTACCCCAGGTTCCATAGTAGAGGACCTAGTACGGTTCCCTGGGGTACACCTGCCGCCATTGCCCACGTAAGGACGCGACCGTCCGGCCCCTCGTAGAGAACTGACCTGCCTTCGAGGTAGCTCTCTCCGAGGGCGAGTCAGTTGATATGACAGTTAAGACGCAATATATGCATCAAACTTTTTAACTAAAGCTAATGACAGCGAGAGGAATATTTTTAAAAGCACGAACCGGTGTCATTCATTCTAATGGTGGAATCCAAGTGATGTTAGCTTTCATTTTGGGACCCTGCACTGTCCAGTCGAGACTAAGAATGATACATCTGCGTTTCGATTCCGCCCACAGCCTTATAACTTACTAAGTAAGAATAAAGACAAAGGATTATCATTCATTTCTCATAATTAGTCAATATAGCTATACTAATATTATAAAGAGGAAAGATTTGATTGTTTGTTTGTATTGAAAAGGCTTCGAAACTACTGAACAGATTTTGATGGAAGTTGGTATAGGGATAGTTCGAGACCAGAAGAAGGACATAGGGTAATTTTCCTACGCGAAAAAAAAATTCACGGGAAAAGAAAATAACGCCGGCGAAGTCGCGAGCGGAAAGCTAGTTATGTAATAAATCACATTAATGACGTGCATATCCTAAAATGTATCTGATGAACAGTACTGCTATAAACCTAAAGGCCTAAAGTTCGATTTGGTTTTCTTTAATTTCCTCTCAAAAACGCTCTGATCAAGTCATGTGATTTTAATTTAGGCGATGTACTTAGTTATCTGTAAATGTTGTAGGTGTAGTGACGTACTCGTAGTTAGATTACAAGTATTGCTGCATTCTTCCAGTGGATGTCTAAAGAGAGCTGATTAAGGGTGCTTACCACAGGAAAAGAGGAAGCGGCAACCATTTCATTACACGTATTCCAACTCTGAAATATATCGGGATCAAATTATAGAATCAAATCACAATGGAGAAAGAATACAATGTCACGTTAACGCGAGGCGGGCTAGGATAATGTGAATCTGTTAGCACAGAAATAACTCATTCAAAATCGAATCAATATGCCGGAATTTAATCGCCAATTCACGAAATATAAATAAGTAATTAAAAGTAATGTTAATAATAATAATAATATAATATTTGTATTTTGATATTTATATTGTAAAAAAAATATTTAAGGAAATTTTTTAATAAAGAACATAATAATAGATGATAATAGTATTGATATTGATACTATTAATAAAGGAATAATATAACTATTAAAAATAATGCAAATACTATTAATAAAGTAATTAATAGACAAATAATTATTATGTAAATGACGATATTTATTCGATTCTACGTCATCAAGGTATTTCAATATGTGTACGAAGGTACGATAGGTAAATATTTATACTTTTACTAAACCTGTTACGCAACACTGCGTATAAATAGGCATAAAAACGAGTAAGAAGTTTTAAAGCTATGGGAAAATTTGATAAAACTCTAAATAGGGCATTATTTTGTTGTATTCGTAAGTCGCAGGCGCAAACATGTCAATATTCGTAAGTGATTAACATAACCGGTTAAAACGCCTTTTCTTCCTATTCGAAGCCGCAAATTAACCGGATTTGTTCCACACGGCTATTTTTATCTTTGTTATACATAAATATTTTTTAGAGTCGAGTGAATCACCGATACGATACAAATTTTGCGTGGGCTTCATATTACTCATGCCATTTTTGGTTTTGCACTACAACAGGCCATATTTTTTGGTTTTGCACAAAATCCTGAAAAAACAACGTCGATTGAAACTAAGCTTGCATTCGACTTATTAAGAGCGCCATATTTTAAAGACGATCTGGAAAGTGCGATTAGATTGGTCGAAAACAATTACTTAACGGTCTGAATAATATTTAGGTAGTACACTTCGATTTTTCGGTTAAAATAGGTTTTTGAGTATTAAGAACACATACAAGGTTGCATTTTTATACGAAACACTCTCTGTCATTTGAGAAATACAAACATTAAAAATGACAAACTTA
This sequence comes from Schoenobius gigantellus, assembly GCA_963935595.1. Classification (NCBI taxonomy): domain Eukaryota; kingdom Metazoa; phylum Arthropoda; class Insecta; order Lepidoptera; family Crambidae; genus Schoenobius; species Schoenobius gigantellus. The sequence continues at coordinate 38,207,924 of OZ012549.1, forward strand.
ATTGTAATTTTTAATGTTTGTCTTACTCAAACGATACCTATGCAATCTAAAAGAAAACTATGAGGACCTAATTGTCACATATTATTTTTAGTATTATTCTACTTGTGTTTTCTCGCATTTTTATTTGTATGTAATAATATGTATATACCTACATATTTATTCCCGTATATTATGTTAGGTATATAATATTACATTTAACCGGCTGTTTATCTGTGATCAATATAATTCCGGATCAATACCGGTTGCCTCCGGAACCGGTATTGATCCGGAAGTCTAGTGTTCAATTTCCCACGAGTGCAAAAGTTTTTTTGCTTGGTTTGGTTAGTGAAAGGACTACTGAGCCCTTACACGAAACCTTTGCACGAATCAGGTAAACGAATATTTCATGCAGTGAACCAATAACGAGCTCAGAGTTTCTTCAAGGTAGTGATCTCTCACCGCAGAGACCACAAATCAATTTAGTCTTGACTGCATACATTCACAGCATGCGTTTAATGTCACTTATCAAAGTGTACCATCGTTATTGTAAGCGTCAGCTATGTTATTCAGTACTTAGGTCTTTGATCACAGACTATCCTCACGTTAGTAGAATTAAAAATTTGTTTTATCGATGTACCAAAACATAATCAAATTAAGGATGACATCCGACAAAGTGGACACATTGGTTCAATATATGATCATGTTTCTTAAAAATAACAGGGAAGCCGAGAAACGCCGTGAACGGAAACGCTTCACATGGACGCCTCGACAACTGAGAAACTAGCTATAATATTGTTATTATCTTATATAATATGGAGGCTGATAAGCAATAAAATGTCAAATCACACAGACTTTATTTTGAGAAAATAGCGCCCAAAGATGTCATACTAATAATCATAAACTTTGATTGTAAAAATATTATGTTGTCTAAGCCTTTTTATTATTTGGTCAAATGAATAAAGGATTAAAAGTAGATTTATCTCGTATGTGAAGAAAAAAGCATTCTAGGTTTCAAAAAAAAAATAGAATAATACTGGTAATAATGAGATCTTGTCCGTGCCTGGACTATTTCTTTTGTTTTTATTCTCTACATTTCAAAATACATAATTAGAATAAAATAGAAAAAGAGATTATATCGTAACGCTAGTCTCTCTTTTCTTAGACAACAGTTGCGCATACATCCTAGAAACTACAAAAATCACGGGAAATCTCTCAAACGATCGATATGTACTGATAAGATTCAGATAACAACAAGAATATTAGTAATCCCAAACTATACTGTTACGAAATAATGCCAACGACCTCAAATTAATTGTCTATTGTTTAATGCACGCTCGCCATCAACACCTTATATGTTGTAGTAATTTAAAGTCCTTCGCGCATTAATTACATCTATAGAAGGATGTACAAATCCCTATAATGTTGGTGTAGGACACGCGCCAACTTACCGAAAATGCGATCAAAGCGTTATTCACTTGTTTGAATGTTGCAGAAAATATTGATCACGCTCCCACTCATAACCAGAAACATTGGAATCACCTACTTCAAACAGTCAACAAAATACCAATTTGTCGCATAAATGAAATAAGTAACTTTTGTTGTTAACATTGACAGTGTATACGTAACGTTGCTAATGCACAACTAAATCGATAGTTCTTTCGGTTTCGTTTGATGACTGTACGTGCAAATGCAAACGTTCAAGTGACAACACTTTTGTTGTTGACTGCACCTTTTCGTTGACCGTTCAAGTGCCATCGTGGATATGATTAAACCGACAAATATTTTTGTCGTAAACTTGACATTGTAGCACTCGAGAAAACATTCACATTGAACTTATATAATGGTTGTTGTGTTGTGTAACGTTATTCGCGCATCGACGTATAGGTTAAGGTTGGCAAAAAGATATTTAACAATTCATGTAATACTTTTTTTAAAGTTTATAAGTAAAGGTACAAGATAGATAATTTAAGATGATAAGGACAGCACTAAATGGCTACTCTCTAACGTAACCAGTTTTGACCTCGAAGATAACTGTACAACGCCGCAAGCACTCATAGGTATGCTTCGATGACAGAGCACACAGAACTTAACGCCAAATTTAACACTCATTATACTGATACAGAGTACTTGTACCGCATTGTCGTTTTTAAATAATCTACTAAGGATCCCATCACGTTATAATTAGCTCGGTTCGTAACTACCAGACGCAAATACGTGAATAGCTTCGGAAAAAACACGAAACACGTTGGACGTACCTATAAAATTTAAGGGTTTCCCTCGATTTTTATAGGATCCCATCATCAGATCCTGACTTCGGTGACCATGGGACCACCCCAGGAGTATACTCCATCGAATTCCAAAAGAATTTTGACAATTGGCGGCGCAATCGCGTAACATACACACAAAACACGTTGGATATACCTAAAAATTTAAGGATTTCCGTCGATTTTTAGGGGATCCCATCATCAGATCCTGACTTTGATGACCTTGCAACCATTCCAGGAGTATACTCTATCGAATTCCAAAAGAATTTTGACAATTGGCGGCGCAATCGCGTAACATACACACAAAAAAACAACATACGCATCGAATTGATAACCTCCTCCTTTTTTGAAGTCGGTTAAAAACAATAGGTATTTGTTATATTTATTCTATATCAATCATACATTTTGTTTTTTTTTATTACATTAATTATGTCTACACCACATACTCATGATCCGTATCTAATACTACTCTTCTCTTAATCTAACTTGAATTACGCATCTTTTTATCTATATATCTACGATAATGTGATATATTAATTTTAGTATTATTATGTACAGCCGGCTTCAAAAGTAGATAAGCATTTTTAGCAGATTTAGTACCATGTCACCCCAACCCTTTTATTTATTTAGTATGGTTACACCTAATTGCATTGTTATTATTTGGTGTGCCATGGTACTAAAATGTTTATCTACTTTTGAAACCGGCTGTACCATATTAGAATTTTGTTTTGTGACCGATTCTTTTGAAAAATATTTAAAGACTAGTGTAACGAAAAGAAGAAATGACTCGACAAAATTCATCAACATGAGTAACGCTGCACTTTTGAAGGCACTGGGCGAACACTAACGTATTTGTAGGTCAACAAGAATATTAAATTACTTTAATCCTAGGGACCACCGACAATCGGTTTCCATGTCAGGTAACATTATCCGTACGAATTTCTTGCCACTGGAATATTATACCAAGCTGATGCCCTGCTGGCAATTATTTATTTTTATTTTTTATTTTATTTTATTTGTTTGTTGATATTCAATCAAAAGTAGGTACGTTGGAAGTGGTGAGAATAAAAGTACAAATTACAACATTAAATAGCAGCTTACATCAATTCACTGTATTTTTCTACAAAAAGAAAACACTGATATGGAAAAAAGCTGAAAAGTGTAGATTTATTTAAATGAAAGTAAGCCTTTTAATTACCTTACACAAAATACTAGGAATTTTGTGCGAATATTTCTAGGGGAAATTCCTACTTGGCGACGCGCCCGGGCAAGCCCGATAAACTAGTCGGTAGTTTGTCGGGCTTGCCCGGGCGCGTTGGTAGTGGTATCGCAGTGTGGACCTTACCATGCGCGCCCGTAAGCGAGCTTTAGTGGGTCGGCCTTTTTTTCGGGGGGAAATGCGCTAATGCACCATACCAGCCGTTAGCTAGACCGCGGGCGTCTGTGGGGCTGGCCCGGCAGAGTTCCAGGCCGACCCTTTAAAACCCCCCGATGTTCTCTCTGTTTACGTAGTAACTATTTAGTTATCGGTGTCCCTGCCCATATGGGAGCGCATGGTAAGGTCAACCCACACTGCGACTACCACTACCAGCGCGCCTGTTATTGTGTAGGCCTGTCACTTTACCGGGAGAGCCCCACACACGCTCGCTGTAAAGCCAACGGTGGGTACGGTGCGGTTACGCATTTCCCCCCGAAAAAAAGGCAAAACAATATAGGTATTAAATATGTACATACATAACACACATAATCCAATTGATAGATAGCTTAATAAATTCTTTATCGTACATTATAAATTTAAATTAACAAATAACATTATAATCATAGTGCAATAGGCAGCCATATCGCGATAAGCGATTTCTTCCAGGCAACATTAGGATGGAGATAGAAATGGAGTCCCATTTGCGGAAACGAATATAAGGGAAGTTAGCAATATACAAAAAAGAAGCACATTTAAATTTAAGACTCAAGTAATTCCACACCAACAATATACGCAAACATCTATAACCAACATATAAAGTATAGATGTCATAAACTACTGTGACAGAAGAAGTCACTGAGTAATTTTTTATATTGTAGTTAGTGCGTTGCACGACTGACAGCAAATTGTTAATGCGATTAAGGTGATTTTTTTTTCTATTTAGAGTGAAACTCAAAGCCTTCATCACACTTAAGGATGTGAAGTATTAAAACTAAATAAGTGTATTTCATAAAGTGACAAAGTAAAAATAGCTAACTATCCATAGTGGACATTGATTTACTACCAAACATAGATAACGCATGAACGTTTGAAAAGTGGGCCGGTGAAGAACTGCCCAATCGGGCCTCGTGCAGTTCTTTTCCATACGTTGGAGCGACAATGCCATAAGCAATTTTGAGCATTATGTTTGAGAGTATAAAGTCAATATTTTCTTGTAGCAATTACTAAAACGTCAAGTTTAATGTGGCTAGGTATGAAATGATGTAACTCCACACGGTTGTACTTCAAATAGTTACCGTAATAATAAAGAATAAGGTTGAATTCGATAAATACGGTACTTTCTTTATGGTAATTTTAATTCGGGTGTGCATATTCAACTACCTATTTAACAGCGTACAAATGTATAGTCGATTAGGTGACAGATTTCAAGCGCGTTTTTGTATGAAGTGCTCTATCTACGTTTGGTAGTAAATCAATGATAGTGGACGATAACCCCGAATTGATCTAGGCTAGAAAGTCAATGGCAGCAAAAAGAGCAAACCTAACGTCTGCGTTGGATTACTGACCATGAAATTTGAACGGGCGTTATTAAATATGTACACTGGATTGCGATATGCAAAATGAAATATTTGCATTCCACTTTTAATGAGCGCTTTGTTAATAAGCATAATGTCAATGTGATTGATGTGAAATTGCCATCCGTCCGAATTGGGATGGTGGCAAAATTTTCTTTTCATCCCATCTATTCGAAAAGAGGTGAAGGGTTCCATGATAAGTGCGACCAAAATTGGTCATTCCGGCGCATTAAATAACAGTGACGAAATGAATTTTGAATTTGGAACACTAAATAAAAAGGCCTAATCTAAAAAATACGCAGGAACTGCTTATTTGATTTTTAATTAAAATATTACAGACAATTTTAATTTTATGAATAAAAGTTGAGTTTTAGCAGTGAAAGTGAAATATTAACACCAGAATGTGTAAAATTAAACGCAGAAACTGTCATAAACAATTTACTACCAAAAAATTTAGAGAGAAATATCTGTTGTAATTTGGTTATTTTTTTTATTTTTTTTTAAAAAAACGTCGCCCTAAACTAGGATTTTCTCCTGTGTCGGGGGTGCAGTTACAAACATAGAATATCACATGCACATACGCCCAGACCGGAACAAATTTCTGTAGGCCATACAAAATATCTGTCCCGAGCGGGAATCGAACCCGCGATCCGTTGCGCAGTAGGCGATCACTCGACCTCTGCGGTAACCGTGTCGTCGAATTCGTGGTTATGTAAATATAAATATTCTTCACTAATAAAAGTATCTCTTATTTATTTTTCTTATAGAGGAGGATGAAAAGCAAAGTGTGCCACACGATACCAACATTAATTTAACCTCGAGTGACGTACTTTGAACCCCTCGCTACGCTTAGGATTCTACTCTAGAATCCCTCGCCACCCTTAGGACTCTACTCTAGAATCCCTCGCTAAGCTCGGGGTTCTACTTTAGAATCCTTCGCTTCGCTCTGGGTTCTAACAATCGCTCTCGCACTCAATACATTATTTTGGTCCCTTGTGACACAATCTACTATTTAATATCCGCCATGTAAAATACTTAAATATATTGGACATACGTTATTTTTCCTAAGGGTCCGTACCTAAAAAGGAAAAAAAGCGTTGCCCTTACAGGATCACTTCGTTGTCCGCCTATCTGCCTGCCAAGACCCTTTTAACCGACTTCGAAAAAGGAGGGTCTATGTTCCACTGTATTTATTTTTTTATGTATTTTCACCGATTACTCCGCCATTTGTGGGCCGATTTTCATAAATCTTTTTGTCATCGAAAAAGTAAGAGCCCTCCCGAATTAGTCCCATTGTCACCATGTCCTGATCTGATGATGATGTCCCAGGTAAATCGAGGGAAACACTTAAATTTCATAGGCACGTCCAAAGTATTTTATGGTTTTTCTTAACATATTCAGGTATTTGCATCTGGTAGTCATTATATCATATTATTCAGTTGATGATGGAAGTTTTCTGGTAGATAGGGAGTTCGGGAATAATTCTTTCAATACTACTTAGAGCGAAATAGCTTTTATTTTAAGTTATTCTGGTGTTTGCCTTGGCTCAATGTATTAAATGTGTTTTGATGCTCTTGAAGTCAATTTTATATTTTGTAAAAAAATTCTCGGAACATGTAGAGATATCAAACAAAAATTTATATAAAATACGTCTACGGTCTCCTTGAGCTATGAAAAAATCAAACTTAAGTTTGATCAAAAGATATGACCATTTATATCGCATGTATTTTCAATTTCACAAGGGAATCAAAAGCTATAGGGTTACCCGTTAACCTAGAATCATAAAATTTGGTTTCACGAATAAGTCTAATATCAAACCAAATTTTGGTATGAAGCGATGTTTTTATAGCACATGCTTAGGAAATTTGAAAACTAAAATATAAACATAGTTAGGTTAATAAACATAGTTAGAAATTTAAAACTAAAATATAAATAAGCCACAATCCGGGCACAACAAAAAATAACTAATCATTGAAATCACCGTACCATATGGGAATATCCCCAAAGATTTACTAGCATTGAAATAGAAAATGGCTATTTTGCTTGTTTTCATGCGGTAGAAATAGACGCGAGAGGTTTATTTATTTATTAAGAAAACCAACAGCGTTACAATTCCTTTTCACATAATGGTTTTATAGCAATAAGGCCAATAATAGGTTTTCCTTAACTTATCAGATACAACGTCCTACAGTTACAAAATAATGTATGAAACTAGTAAATACAAGTTACCACAATTCTTAGGACAAGCGAACAGTGCTGCGGCCGAGAGCAGTAGAGAAAACGAGAAAGAGATTGGATAATTTATTCACATAGACAATTTCGGAATCAGGCTATGTGCTGCGTGGTTCTTAAGCTTGCGCTTTGGAATGGCAAAAATGTCGATATCGTTAAATAAGTTATTAAAGTTACGAGATATTCCTGTAAACACAGAATTTCTTGCATAATTAGTGCGATGTTGAGGGACGTGAAGCAGAGGTGTATGGCGCGTGCGACGTGTAGGCACACAATATTTTATTTTACTTACTAGCTCACAGCTATCGATACGATCGTTTACTATGCCATATAAAAAACTAACATCTGAAATATTTCGTCTCTCTTCTAATGTCATCATTAGTGTTGTCGGCTACGATAAAGAAAGTATTTTATAAATTTTCTTTGTACCCGCTCAATTACATTTTCATATATTTTGTACTGAGGTGACCAGACGGGACTTGCGTAGGTACTCTAAAATACTACGGACATATGCACAATAAAGTGATTTGATTGCATTTATATTTTGGAAATGCTTACAAACACGTATTATAAAGCCAAGGTTTTTAAAGCTCTTTGTTAAATAATAACAATATGGTTATTCATAAGCAGTTTACTATCAAAGTGTCTTTTAATTGTTACTTTGTCTAGGGCCCCAGGGTCGTAAGTCCCAGGCAATGCTCATGGGCCCTTCCTCTGGAACGCGATGGGCTCGGCAGAGGCACGGTAAACCAATGGAATGCCAAGATATGGTCTAACAAATAGTGTGTCCATTTCAGTATCTATTTCTTATTAGGTACCCAAATTACAAAATGTAAACGGAGCGATAGCACACGACTCAAAATCGATTTTACATAACAATTGAACATGGTTTCAACTGATATAGTTTCAAATGAAATTGTTAAGTAACAAGTCCTGCATCATGTTATTTTCCATCGCGTAAGTTGCCGATAACAACCTTAAAGTTATATTATATAATATCATTGAATAGGACTGCAATTTATTTTTTTATTATAAAAGACACAAAACAGAATTTTGAAGTCGCTGCGTGCGGATGATCGATGATACTCGTATTGAGGTAAAATTTGGCACCGTTTCAAAATAAAATATGTGATGTTGGTATTCTTACATTATTTTTATCTTATTTTGTTTTTGAAGTCGGTTTTATTTTTTGTGAAATATTTTTTTATTTTAATCTTTTTAGTGGATTAATACCAGCTTATAGAAACACGTTGGATGTGCTTATAAAATTTAAGAGGTTTCGTCGATTTTCCTAAAATCCCATCATCAGATCTTGACTTTGGTGACAATGGCAACAATCGGGAAGGGGACCTTTCATTTGGCATAATGTTGTTTGTCATAAAGGCGCTTGGCATAAATCACTAAGCATAATAATCGAAAAGCATAACATTAACGTCACATAATTTTTTCTTTGCATAATTTGTATAAGGCACAATTATCCAAAGGCATAATTTCATGAAGCATAATTCATGGAATCACTAATTTCTTTTAACATAATATTGGTAGTCCTAAAATGTTTTGCCATAATTTTAAGTGTCATAATTAATGATCGTTCGTTCATTAGATACAATGTTTACTCTCTGTTTTACTAAACTCTTTATAATAACATTTCATATATTATTTTATTCAAATATGATACTCGAATATTCTATATTTTCATTTGATATATTTTTTCATAGTATATATAGATTTTTTATTTGACAAAGTAATTCATTCATGCTACTAGTGACAGAAACGAATCGCTGCAAAACCGACTCCACGTAGTCTTGTTTGTCCTACCCCTAGAGTGTAATTCAAACCCGCGTAGGCGCGGAGGGGCGTGGCGGCCCGCGAGCTGAGGAGCAGGTGGTTTTAACGTTCGCCGCCGCGGCTGAGGATGGCCGGCGAAGCCGACCAGCAATTCGAAGCTGCGGTGGTGAGCGAAAACCATCTGCGACGATAAGCTCGCGTGGGACCGCCGGAGCCCCGCAGCGTCGGAGCCGTGACAGAAACCATGCATGCTTGCTTGCGTGGTACATGCTTGCTTGCACTGTGCATGCTTGCTTGCATGTTGCATGCTTTCTTGCATGTTACATACTTGCTTGCATGCATACTGCATGTTTGCTTACATTGCTGCATGCTTGCGCGCCTTTTATGCCTAGAGAAATTCTGCGTAATTGTATTGTTCGTTGTGATTAATATGCTAAACATTAATTATGCTTTGAAAAATTATGCGTCAAGTTGTTCTGTGTTTCGAGTTTATGGGTTTTAATACTTATGACAAATGATTTTCTGCCACACAATATTATGCCTTTTACTATTCTGCTTCCTGATTATTATGCGTCTTGACGATTATTCCAATCGACATTATGGAATATGATTTTATGACAATAATTTTTATGCCTAGAAATAGAGAGCCAATCGGGAAGTATACCCACTCAAACAAAAAAAAATATTTTCCAAATCGGTTAATATACCTATGACAGAGTTATGAGGTACCAAACATAAATAAGGGTTTCCCTTGATTTTCCTGGGATCACATCACCAGATTCTGACTTTGGGACAATGGGACCAATCGGGAAATATACCCTCTCAAACAAAAAGATTTTTAAAAGGTTTATAAATGACAGATTTATGAGGTAACAAACAAAAAAAAAGAACAAACAATTAAATTGATAACCTCCTCATTTTTGTGGAGTCGGCTAAAAATGAATCGCTACGCGATGTTGCGCAAGCGCAAAATTCGAGATTGAGTGGAACACAGACAAATTATGTATCAATTATACATTATAATATAGTTATTGTAATATTCAACGAAAAATCTTCTGTGGTTTAAACTTTTGACGGGGAAAAATGTTTTTGATATTTTCTGGTGAATTCATTTATTTTACGTGATAACACAATCTCGCTTTTACAGGACTCATAGCATTTTTAATGCAGATTTTAATGACAATTAAAAGAATTTGAATTCGACAACAAGTCATTATTACTATCGAGCTAAAAGTATAATTTCTCAAAAACACTGCCCCTTTTTTAGTCTGTGCCCTAGCACAAACCTTACACTGCGCCTTAGTTTAGCAGATAACACAACAATTATTAAATAATTATTACGACATCGACTTATTAAAGTCTAGAATCTTGTAGTCTTGAAAATCATCACCATCATTCCTATTTTTTCCGCTTTGTCAATTTTATTTTCCCCGAGATATTTCAAAAATAATATGGTTGACTAGGTCTCTGACCATAATTGCGTATAATCCGTACAACGCTCAGCAGATAAAAAAATAATAAATAAACGCATACATATTATACAAAGGCAGCAAACAGGTGTAATTATAAAAACAAACAAGGCGGCACGCACGTGGCAATGAGTCAAGGCGTTACGCAACTGGAAAATGACTTTAGTATATTTTTACGTAAAGGATTGTTGACATATCAAGTGATTGTATCTAATAGAGTGATCCAGTCCGGTTTTATGGGGAACCTTCTAGTCGCTAACCCAATGGAAATGTTTGCTAATTAGAGTACTTATCTGTTTCTATAATAGCATTATTAACATTATACTACATTATACACTATATATAGTACAAATATGCAGTATATATATAGTCAGAATATGCAGAAATAAGTTAAATAGAGTCACATGCAGGCGACTCAGCTATACGGAGTCTCCCTCATCAGCACCAGACCCTTATTCCACTTATTTGGAGGTCGGCGCAATGTGTTTTCTTCCCCCATTAATCTCTTTAATACGTCATCTCATCACTGACATTCTTCACATGCATAACCTTCATTATCCCTGCTTTCTCTACCCGTCCAATTCTTGTCAAACTCTTCTGTTATTATTACTCTCATCCTTCATTAGCTATATGCTCATAAAATATAAAGTCTGATACTGCCAGTAAAAAAAAAATTAGTTGCCAAATAAAAATATTTGATGGTCGTTTGAGCGGACGTCAATAAAGCTCTTACCTCACCAAGCTCAAACGATTCGCGATTGAAGCAATGGAAAAAAATCCTATTGCTTTTGAAGTTCAATATCTTTTTTATAAGCTCATGACGTCTGCTTACTTAATAGGTAGAAAAATATTGAACGGCTATTTTTTATGGAAACGTACGTATTTTAATACATTTAGAATAACCTGTGTCGTAGATCCTTTTTTCCCGAAGATGTCGATTAAGAAATGTTACCGCAATTATTATACTGAATTAGTAATATTGTGCACACGCTTACATAACGGATTACGGTTATTTTTTTTCATCTATACAAATATAATATTGTAAATTAAAAAATACAACCCTAAAAATGGGCGGAGGTTAGGGCGGCACTATAAAATATTTGGAGTGAAATATGTCAATCGGGTGATAAATTAGGCCGTTTTGTTGAACCTGCCTATTTGTAAGATTTAATTCACCTGGGTGAATAATGTATACTATTTGGTTGACTTAATGCATCTAGGCATCGGCGTAGGTAAGGGGGGGGGGGGCTAGGGGGCCGGACACCCCCCATTGTAAAAGTTCCCTCCAAGTAGATAAAACTAGGCAAATTGAAGTTTTAATCTGGACCTTACCCCCCACCCCCATCAAAAAGTTATACCTATGCCTATTCATCTAGGTGAATTAAGCAGATGAATTAAGTTTACGAAAGGCAATGACCGTAATGTCAACAAACAACAACTTATGACTAAGGCTACCAGAGCGTAGTTTGTTTTGAAACCTTAAAAGTCCTTTACTCCAATAACATCGTTTTTTTTAAATGCTAGACTAGACAATTCATCCGACCAGCGTGGTACTGCAAACCAATACCACTTCCAGTAAGGAGAACGGAATTGGGACATAAAGGAACCATTTTTAACCGTTGACTTTCATCTGTTTTAGTATAAAAAAAATTAATACCAACATGCAAAAGTAAGAAACAGTGCAGTAGACAACATTGTAGTAGCACCTGTCCTGTTTTGCGTTATCCACAGTCTATGGTACTGCCTAGTCATGCTTAATTGACTGATAAACCGCATGGCTAATCTCTTACTTAAACCATCAATTTTATCCAAGCAAATTTTTTGCATTATAGTTCTAGTATAATACGTATAGGAGTACTTATATGACCTACATAGTGAGTGTTTATTGCCAAAACGTCACGAATGACGCGAGCTCGCCCTACCGCGATATTGAGACAATAAAAATAAATAAATAACTGGAAACAAGCTCCGCTGGAATTAGTCATTGTTTTTATTTTCATATAGCAAAATTTACCGCTAACTTTATTTCAAGACGAAGTCGAACATACTAAAATAGAAACACTTCCTTTATAAATATGGAAATACAAATGACATAAAATTGATGGGATCTAGAAATATTCTGTTAGAAATTATCGTCATTTATATAGGGCCTTGAAGAAAATTAATATCCATATTAGTGTGACGCTTTTTGCGTTCAATAGTAAACTTTATATACTCTGTGATGTAAACAATGCGCTAATCTATATCTCTTTACGACAATGCAACCAGTTGCTTATGTTAATTTTGTTATTCCCGACGTGTAGAAACGTAATTACGGAAGAATACGTTATGATGTTTATAAAATGATATTATTTCATATATATTTCAATATTTCTGTGGGTAAAGCCACAGTAGAGAAAAGGAAATTGGAAAATAAAATTGTTGATATCAGAGAGAAAAATTGAAAAGAATATTATAAAAAGTTTTGAACGAAACGTTTGTTCGTTATGCGCGCGTAACTGACCTAATACTACATTTAATTCCGAAATAAATTCTATCTAATTGTATGACTGTGTATGTTCGATGTACACTCGTGTTTCATTAACGCTTGTTTTTACTGAAATAAATACAAATAAACATGAAAAATCTAATAAAACTTTTCTTAGTGTTAAATTTTTAAGCCTTAGAAATATTAAAATATTTTCATTTCGATATATCTTGTGTATAATATGTATATGTTGTTTAATTGATTTGAGTTTGTGAATGCAAAAACTATACAAAAAGTGTGTAAATGTAACATGCTGTACAATTTTTAAACGATTTAATTTTTTAATTTCTTAGTCTAAAATATACTGACATTCGGTGTTCATGATGATATCCACTTTCTTTCTGTGTTCTGTGATGATATCTGTTACTTATTACAATTTTAATCGATTCTTTAGGTTCCCAAAAAGCCAAAACGAAAACCATTTTTGTTACGCAAATGTCTTTATAACTGTAATAAAAGGCATATTATATGATGTCTTTAAATATTTGCCAATCTTTTAAATGTAAAAATAAACGTAGGTACTTTAATGTATAGTGACCACTAGTGCCTCACTGCTATAATATTGACATTATAACCCCTTCGAACACAAAACATTAAAAAAAAGAAAGTAACAAAGAATAAGATTAATTTCTTTGATCATGATTGTTTTGTGACAAATGGTGACAATATTTTAAAGTATGTACCTTTAATTATTTACTCCTATTTATGTACTCGGTCGATTGGTAAAATTCCTTCTATATACCAGCAAAAATATTAACATGAGAATTTCCGTAAGCGTGAAGATCTCGATAAATTTATAATTTTATCTAGAAAAGCACATGCAAGTAAAACAATAGTTGATATTAAATAGCTATTGTCGTGGTTTTATGCGTCTGAAGGGTTTCAACCATGTCTTTTTGAAGATTGCAGCTGACATTTGAAATTTATATAAGAGGGATTGTTTCTTGACGTTTTTTTTTCCTTGTATAAAGCTAAAGCTGAGAGAATATCTTGAAATTTCTACCTAAGGGTAAAGGGATGAAAATTTGTAAGAAATACGAATATTTTCTTTGTACGATTTAGTTTTTTTAGCTTTGATTTTTAATAATGAAAATAAATCAATAACAAGAAAAATTTCGTCTTGGCGGGACTCGAACCCGCGTCTCCAATACACCTCAACCACTGGGCGACTGAAATTTTAAACTGTACTGATCCTTTTTTATACTTTGATAAGCCAAAATAGTATTTATTCACGATTAATAACTTCTTACCTTTTTCAATACATTAAATTGAAATGTCCAATGACGTCACAGCTGTGTACATTTTGTATCGTGACATAAAGAGCCCTCTTGATGTTAAATCGCTTTAACTTATCCAAAGCAAAAAATACTTATATGATTTTTTTGTTATCGAACTGGCGAACTATAACTCGATTTTAATTTTTTATACCCTATCATTATTCCTACCGCGACTTCACTCTGTGGGTTGCGATCGTTAGGGGGTAGCGAAGCCTTCCTCTGGGGGGGAGTTTAATATTTAAAAAAAACATAATGTCAGTGGGCAAGATAGGGTTATTTATCACTTATTACTTTGTCTGTCTATGCCCTAAGGCGGTTGCGAGAAATTTTCAGTCTGTAAAGAGTTCGCGAATTCAAAAAGATTGAGAAACACTGGTTTAAAGGACTTTAATTTGATTAAATTCTATTTTGGGACTATTCATAACGATTGTTGTTGACGCACACCTTAAAAAAATTACGAAGTGCAACAACACACCATCGTAAACGCAACCATAAACACGATAGATTCATAAAGCTGTTTATACACAGCGCATAAATTACAATTACAAGTTTATAATTAATTCAAACATTAATCGAGGAAAAATCTTCAATAGGTACGCAGCTATTATGCTGACAAAGAAAATCGTTTTATTTGCATAGTGAAAAGGATCACGATGATTGTGGTATGGATTGGAACTGGTTTATTTATTTCTTTATCCCATTCTCTAGGTACAGTCAACGGCACGTCATTACACTTACGAAATCTAGCGCTTTGAGAAAAGAAGAAAGAAAATATTTTATGAGCGACATAAGATTAGCTGTGGACTCGGCACTTGCCTTCCAATCGGGGGGTCGGGGTTCGAGACCCGCCATGTACCAATGTGTTTTTCGTTTCGAATTTCATATGTACATTTGTCTGACGCTCCTACGGTGAAGGAAAACATCGTGAGGCAACCTGCATACATCTGCGAAGAAATTCAATAATGTATGTGAAGTCGACCAATCCGCACTGGGCCAGCGTGGTTGACTAAGGCCTAATCACCCTAACATAGGGTAGGCTCGAACCCCTCGGTGGGGGACGTATATGAGCTGTGATGATGATGATGATAAGATTAGCTTTAAGCTTAATATGTTAATTATGACGCTTTCGTTACTTAAGCACTCATCGATATTTGGATCTCAAGAATAAAATCGATCTTTGGATGCTGATTTTGAAACATGTTTCATACATTAAACGTCAAAACTGGGTCTTAAAATCGATCTCAACTTTAAGATGCACTTTAATACGAGCTTTAAATTATCTTGTAGTCGATTAAAGTTCCCGAGGTATTTCTCACCAGTCAACAGTTTTCCGTTTAGAGTGATGCAAAATAAGAAAGTGATAGTAGGTATAGATATAAAGAAAAAAAAGGAACATTTAAAAGAATAGAAAAAAATACGCCGTAATGCCGCAAACTAGTTAATAAATTCTTTATCAGTTTTAAAATATTGAAAAGTTTAGTGTGAACGAATTTCCCGGATAATCCGGAAAGCTTAAGTAGGTACTTTAAATAATTCTGTGAGCTGTCGCTCATTATTATTATAATCCTACACGTAGATTAATCAGTAATTAATTAAGCACTCACCATTAACTTTAGTGTCAGCCATTGTCCTGGAGCAGCAGCAATGGAATTTATAAAAGTTCTGCAAAACACTGTTCAGTTTAACACAACAGGTTGTTCACTCGTGTTCGGAATTCGAGGGTAGTCGAATATTTTTTTTGTTTATCCTAGTCAAACGTCACCGATGGAGGCTGCGCATAAGCAAGCGCGCGCCGCGTCAGCCGAGAACAAAATGCACAAGAAGTGCGTGCGCGCGTCGTAATAAACAATTTGCGTGCAGATGGGAGCGGCTACTCTGACGATCTTAATTCGTTTCGTAAACATCGCTTGACGTACATCACGGCGTGCGTTCTCTCCGTGTCTGTAAGTCAGTGCACATTCTCAGTGTTGTATATCGAACAATGGTTTCGAAGCATCCTTTAGCAGTTCATCGAGTGAGAGTAGGCGCCTGCGTAACGCCGATAAAATTCTATTGACGGTCTCGTACGTGATATCACGATTTTTTTACTCGGCAATCGGTTGGCTCTGGATTATCGATAACATATTTTTTTTACGCGTATTTTCAATTATGTTTGAAGTAGGTAGTGGTATTTCACAAATATTCAGTAGTGATGGCGATTGGTATTCTGACAAACTACTCTCTAAATGAAATAGTTCTCTAATTTAAATACTTTGTCTTTTTTAATATTTATTTTTTAATAGTTACAGTTAATAAGTCATGAGCAAAGATTTACGATCCTATAGCTATCCGCGTGTGTTTTTGTTTTTGCGGGAATGCTGTTTGTTTACAGTGACAAAACTCCCAATTGCTGGCGGGAATATTGAAAATACTAGCTTTTCGCTCGCGTAATTTTTATACCCGTGGTAACAACATAGTAAAAACACGCACAATATTAGCATCGCTATGCTAATATTGTGCGCGTTTAGACCCTACATAATTAACTAAGTCAATAATGCAACGCGAAAATTTAAAATGTTATAGAAAAAACAATTCAAACTATAAAGTGCAAAAGTCACATTGAAATGCGTTAAGCAGTCGTTAGTGGGTGATAGCTACTTGAACAAAAAACAACACTTCAACTCCTAAATCGCACTTCTAAGGTAGATATATTGAAAAACGTTCAATACGTGTTCACCCATTTTTATGCTTCTAGCTTTAAAAATGACGGACTTACACACAAGCTTCAAGCCCTTCTCACCCCCTTTAGGGTTAAATTTCGTAAAATCCATTCATAGGGTTGGAATAGTCATCATTTTGACTAGCCTTTACCTCTAATTTGCAATACATCATCACTTCCCAGAATTAGGTCCCTACTAGCTGTGCCCTCGAACTATGTTTCGACTTAAAAGTTCAGGAAAAATCTGTAAATCTACTTTCCCGCAGGAACTACTTACTTTTCCGGGATTAAAAGTAGTCTATGTGTTATTCCATGTCGTAATCCGTCTACCTACAAAATTTCATTCAAATCTATTCAGTAGATTTTGCGTGGAAAAGTAACAAACATCCATACTTATACTTACAAACTTTCGCATTTATACGAGTAATATGAGTAAGGATAAGCCACATACATTATTGGTAGATGAATGACTTTCGCGTTTATAACATTAGTTAGGATAAGCCACATACATTATTGGTAGGTGAATGTGTTTTTTTATTTCAAATCCAGCGGGTTTGATTCGCGGCTAGGATTGGAAAAATATAAAAAAAGTATTGAAGCAATTTTAACTTTTATCAAAATCGGGACCTTGAATATTTTTCGATACCTGTAGGTAATAGTTTCGGATTGGGCCATTCAGGTGATGCAGGCATACTTCAAAATACAACCCTACGTACAGTCGAACAGTCGTCAGCGACTTGGTTTCTCGGTGATGAATATTTAGCCAACCGGGGGCCTACCGCCTAACTCATAGCGATCACTCGCTATCGCTTCGTGACATTAGAACAATAGCTCTAATGTCATCTGTGACATTAAAACTATTGTTCTAATGTCATGATAACGATAGCCAGTGCTCGCTTTGAGTTAGGCGGTACGGCCGCAGGAGAACAATAGCATTCAAATTCGAATTTCCAAATTCACTATTTTTAAATATTAATTACGTGAATTTTGTAACGAGTGCTCCCACCCACTCGTTTTTGCTTTCTTCTATTAGAATATACGCAACGGAACGGAAACAAAACGGAACGTAGTATACACGTTCCGTTTTATGTGCGATTCATCGTTGGTTTTTTAAATTAATGAGTTATTGAGTACCGGTTTTATTTTTTTCTGCGTGAAACGGTATCTAATATGAAATTTGTTTTAATGACACTGAATTCGGGTAATTCAAACATCTTGAAAATTGAGAACAGGGGAAATAGTTTCGCAGATAATTTTTATTTCATTACTTATCTCCGAGAGAAATTTTTTTGTAGCCAACCCAAGGTCAGTCAGTGTAAGATTTTGTGTAAATGCGGGTAGAATTTTTGAAAAATTACAAAAATAAAATTTTACTGAATAAATGAATTTAATTTAAAAAACAAATAAAATTAACACACATTTGTGTTCGAATTTAAGATTTACTTCTATTGTTTCAAAAATGCGTCGATAATTACGAGTCGATACAAGGTAATACAGTCGCTGTCGATAAGGTGGTAGTGCGATCTCAAACATATTATATACGTGCGTGTGACTAAAATAAGTTCGTTTTTGCGTGATACAAGAAAACGGTATTTTACACCTGTGCGCTCATTTCAAGCAATAAGTTTTTTTATATATATATATGAGAAATAGACATAGTTTATATATAAAAAAATATCAACAAGTATCTTTAGGTTATTTTCCATAACTTTCCATTAAATCCTAAGTAAATTCTACAACTGTAGTTTTTTAGGTGTCTCGAAATATTTCTTTATGTAGCAAATTATACATTCTCAAAAAATATAAGTCTCATTTCTTTTTTAGGTTTTTAATAATTAGATGTTGGTTAAAAATGCACCTAACATTTTATATATATAGAACAATATTAGAGCTAAAATTATACAAACAAAATAACCTAACTTATAACAATAAACTGCATCAATTTAAATTAAACACTATCATTAAAATATAATATAGAGTATTTCAAAAACCAAACTATATACCACGATTTTTTATGTAGAATGTTGTAAATTATTATCAAATGAAACATGCTTTTACCTTCATAAAATAACTAGCATTTCCACACACTTTAAAGCCAGTAAATATTCCACCCATTTCTCACACATCTAACTTGAGCTTAGCCTAATTGATTCATTACAATTGATCTATACAAGTTATGTTGTAACTGAGCATTAAGCACTTATATATTATACTTATCTATATACGATAGTAATTTCATTTCAAACGTTCCAACACCATAATGACGGCCGTTGGGGCAGAAAGGTATTCCAGTGGCTGCCACGTATTGGGAAACGTAGCGTTGGCAGACCCCCCACATGATAGACCGACGATCTGGTGAAGGTCGCAGGAAGCCGCTGAAATGCGGGAGATGCAGGAATGACCTTTCTCCAACAGTGGGCGTCTCTTAGCTGAAATCATGACCATCAAACTCAAATTCAAACTCAAAAATCTTTATTCAATATAGACCTTTACAGGCACTTATTGACGTCGACAAATTACAAGACTCTATTTAACTAATTAATTAATTAAAAAATGCAACAAATCAAGATAAGCTTTATATTATTTAAACCTTGTATGTACATACATCCCAACCATAATTAAGATGTATGCAAATACAAGTAAAATTTTAAAAAAAGTTGACACTATACCTTTTCGGAAATTGGGATGTTTCATCGTCATTGTCGTTGAAGACTAGTCACAAAATGGCCAGGGGCCCTTAGGCATTTTATTTGGATTAAATAATGCAATTAACCTTGCATTTTTTATTGTGACATCGGATGACTAGCTTAACGGATTCAAAAATTAACTCTGCTTTTAAGGGAATCCCCTTTTTGAAAAATCAAAACAATAAAAAAGTTGAGACCGAAAAATACCTCACTCCGATATAGAAATTTATCGTACGTGTAAATTTTTTACCTGTTTATCAACACGCCTTGATTTATTATTGATCAGCTAACCACCCGCGATTGCATTCGCGGGGAATCCAATATCACATGATTCGCAAGTTCTGTTTTATCACACACTAGCTTTGCGCTCGCGGCTTCGCCCGCCTTATTATTGTTTTCCCGTGGGAATTTATATTTTTACCATAGGAAAAATAATGTTGTAGCCCATTTAGGCCCAGATAATAAATTTCATAGAAATTGGAGCAGTATTTAAATCTTTTCCATAGAAACTTTCAACCCCTATGTCATCCCTTTAGGGTTAAAAATTTTAAAAATCCCTTCTTAGTGTGCGTCCGCATTTTGAATTAAAACAACTGTGCAAACACTGGTGTGTTTCTACCATTATCGGTTACGCGGTTACGGCTGTGCGTGCGTCTATAGATGGGAACTTATCCTTTTATATATATGTATAGATTACTTGGGAGTGTAATACATAAGTTCGAAACACGCTATCTCGATGCACGTTAGCGCGACAAATCGCGACAAACCAAATTACTATGATTTGTTTCGTGCGTCGAATTTACGTATTACACCTATTACTTGGAACTCATTAAAATTCGGGATAAAGTGTATCCAGCCACTACAAATTCATTGAAATGACTCAGCGGTTCGGATGTGAAAGCCTAAGGCGCTACGCAAACGTAGGCTCGTATTCATAATTTCATCTCAAAAGTGAGATTGATCTTAAGATGCTGTTTTTAACATAATATATTCCACACATTAAATGTCAAAAAACTCGACTTGGGTAGCCCGAGTTAAGTAGACAGACAATGCTTTTGACCGCGGCTTAGCAAGCGTTAGATTTGGGATAATTTAAATTAAAAAACCGGCCAAGTGCGTGTCGGGCCACGCGCAGTGTAGGGTTCCGTAGTTGCAAATGCCAACTTTGAGTTCACACTCATACCTCACAACACGTTGCCACAGATCACTAAATACATTGCTATTAAATTAGGCATTATTATTAAAGCTGCAATGATATTATATTTCCTTAATTTCACGTGGTCCGTAAATGTATATTCAGTACTAATTTTCAATGAAATTTTACTTTTCCGAGTACATTTTATAAGTTAGTCGTCTATAACTTTTTAGTTTGTACTTAGTACTCAACTCTGATAGTTTTCCTTTAAACTTCGTTATATATACTACTGTTGTAATTTTTACCAGATAGTCGTCCACCACTTTTTAGGCATGATTAATATACATACCCATACCAAATTACATATGCTTTCTAGTACTAATAGTCTCTGAGTAAAAGCGCGGACAGACAGACAGATAGACAGACAGACAGACAGACAGACAGACAGACATGGTGAAAAGGAAATGAGGGTTCCTTGTTTACTACGGAACCCTAAAAAGCGGGATTTACTGCGCAAAACAATAAGCACAATTCAAGATCCAGCTGAATTTTAAAGATGTACTCATATCCAGACGTTGCACATAAAATGATAGGTTTTAGATCAGAACAGAGGAACTTTGCAGAAGTAAATAAGTTAAGCCTAAAATTATTATCTAGGATGAAAGTACTACCGGATATGACCGGATGGAGTTGAAGGTGTTATACCTACAACATTGATGGAATTACGCTGGCTTGCAGCACAAAAAGTAAGAAATGGTGAAGGAAATTCAATATGAATCATAGGGTCTCGGTAATGTATAACTCGATTTGCTGTCAAAGTCGTCAGGTTGGCAGTATTGAATTCACCCGCCCGCTCGCTGGCAAAACTGATTGTACTGTGGCTCGCTAGCAAAACTGGAGCCCAATCACACTAATTTCAGCGGTTTAGGTTTGGTTTTGGTAACGTTTCGCACTCGTTAAGATTCTAATTTGGTTGAGACGAAAATCGGTATCGCACTAATCCTTTCAGCTGAATCGAAATCGTACATTTACCAAAGTAAAAACGATACGACACATAGACACAGACATAGAATAGGTCCCGTATCTAATAAACCTAGAATTTTAAATTGGTTTTCTTTGATTACATTATGCGGAATTTTACGGTTCACAGAGTTTTGACAGTTTTTATCTCCGTAAGCTGGTTTTTTAAGCTGTGGATTGATAAAAAATGGATAAAAACATGCATACTTATATGGTTGGGTTGACATTTTTTGTCATTATTAGAATGTTTGGTTACTATTTCAAAAATAACGATTAATATTATTAAATTCGCGTCGGTGGCGCTGTGGTTTCGGCACTTGCCTTCCAGTCGGGGGGTCGGGGTTCGAGACCCGCCATGTACCAATGTGTTTTTCGTTTCGAATTTCATATGTACATTTGTCTGACGCTCCTACGGTGAAGGAAAACATCGTGAGGCAACCTGCATACATCTGCGAAGAAATTCAATGATGTATGTGAAGTCGACCAATCCGCACTGGGCCAGCGTGGTTGACTAGGGCCTAATCACCCTAACATAGGGTAGGCTCGAACCCCTCGGCGGGGACGTATATGAGCTGTGATGATGATGATGATGATGATTATTAAATTCTGGTTATTATTCCTATTGAACGACAGAGTGGGCAAAGTTGCTTGAAAGATAAAAAAACCTTTTTAGCTCTATTTGTAATAAAATGTCCTAACCGATATTCGGTCACGGCGACCAATCTCAACAAAGACTAGCCACACAGACTTAGTAGATAGTGATTGACATGGCATTGACTAGTCATGTGCGCAGGAGATATTATATAATAGTGCACAAGTGACTGCGCAAACGCAAGTGTACTCTGTGTTCCTTCGCTCGCGTAGCCGATAGGACGGTTAGGGCGCTTGCGCACTTATACGTATTCGGTTCGTGTTCGATACGTGAAAAAACCGAACGGGAAATTTACGTCCTAGCGTTTGCGCACTTATCCGTATTCGATTCGTGTTTGAGACGGTTGTGCGATAAACGTCAAGATGGCGGGATCACATTATTTTTGTAAAAACCCACTGCATTTTAGTACTCATTTGGTACTATTTGATACCAAACATTATAATTTTGGTACCTGCTTAGCTTAGACAAAATCCGGCTTTGATTATTAAAATGGCGGGATCATGCCCTAACATAAAAAGCAAGTTTCTTTTAAAATCGAATATTTAAATTCTGATGGCACCTTATTGCTAAAAAGTAATCTCCTCCAGGCAACCTTGAGACAAAATAATGAGACAGCATATTCAATAGGTGTAAGGGTGCAGAACTAGGACTAAGGAATGTTTGTTATATGGAAAGGAATTACGCGCAAAAGTTCCAGCTTAATTAATTGATTTTTGAAAAAGCTGTAGGCGTTTTAACATTCCACTTATAACATAAAATGTTTTCCAGTATAAATTGCCATTTTATATCAAAAAACGATAGTTGATTGATATAATTGATAGTTGATTTATAATTGATTGAGAGAAGTTACTGACAACTTCATCAAATAATACAAATAAATGATGGAGTCCCGCCATCCTGATGCACACCTAAAAACGACTCGAAGTGAGAATTAACGGATCGAACACGAACCGAATACGTATAAGGCCTCGTTTACGGAGACACGGGGGGTCGCGCGTCGCGTGTGGCGTGGCGTCTCGCGGCGCGTCCGACGTTTTTTCTGTTTACGGTGGGGCGGCGCGTGAAGCGGCACTCATAATCGCACGCGTAAACACAAACATATGGCAATATAGGATGTTGTTCATAGAGATGCGAGACGGGAACACCGACGGACGCGGCGGTGCCATCCGCGGGCTCGGCCGTAAAAAACGCGCCATTTCAAGCAAAGGCATGTAAAATCGCTTCTCCGTAAACGCACTCATACAACGCCATATATTTGAATTCTGAGCGGGCCGCACCGCGCAACGCCCTGCGTCTCCGTAAACGAGGCCTAAGTGCGCAAGCGCCCTTAGCTGATACGAACGGGCCGAGATGGCGCAGGACCCACTGTTTAACGAGCCTTCCGAAGCACGAGATATTTCGTATTTTGGTCACCCATCATAGGACTGACCACAGCCAACGTTGCTTAACCTTTGCAATCGTTCGCTGAGCGCAAGCGCCAATGCGCCACCAAGCTTCTCAAGCTCTATGTGTATGAAATAACGAATAACTTACTAATCAAATAATACTATAAACAAAAGGTATTAAACGATGTGAAATGTCGGGTGAAAAATAAAATTGTCTCCACAAATACAAGCTTAATTGTATAGTACGGAAGTGGGCCAAGTACGGTAATGCCACTACTGCCAAATACTGACCCCACTTACTTATTTTCATAAATAATATAATTAATGATAGCAAAAGGCACGGAGAAGTTATGAGTTATAAACTTTTTCTCAAGCGTTATTTTGACAGCGCTTTCGTTTCTATTTTGGTTTAAGGCGCATAGTGGTCCTAATGACCTTGCTCGATCGTCCCGCACTGATTACATAGGAGTGAGTGAGTGAGAGTGAGGGGAATATTTAAGCAAATCTTTACGCGTAAGATGAATTATTGCAATTAAAAACTAATAAAGGCGAATAAGAAAAATCTAAAAAGACCATCCGCTAGAATATTGTTCACTTTATTTATTGAAATCAAAAGTATATGATTTAACCTAATATTTACGACGCGATCAGGTTTAAAGTTTTAAAATCGAGGCATGTTTGAGTCACATTTTAACCAAGTTTTAATTAATTTAGCAAAAATTAAAAGACCATTCGCTAAAGAATGCGTTGAATAATAACATACCTTTTTTAAAGATTTTTTTATTCAATATTTATGAAGAGAACCGGTTTTTTCTGTAGTGATTTTTTTATGATTGACTCTACTAAGCGCCATAAAGCGCTGTCAAAAAATTTGTGCGATATGGTAAAAGGCAACGGTAACGTCTGAACCTAACACGAACGTTCGACCAAACTTGAAACGCATCGAATGTGAAACGTTATACGTTAGTGCGATACGGAATTTGTGATTTGACAGCGTTTTTGTTGCCGAACATTTTTGGTTTGGTTAAAATTTATTAGTGCGATTGGGCCTCAGTATTTACTAATATCTAACTATACAAAAAGCATTTAATTTTCATTGCTGTTGGTATTGGGGCGAACAATGTACCTATCGACGCAGAGCAATGTCCTTTACTAAGATTTCAGTTTTCCTTCTTACACTCACACACACCTTTTATCATCCCAGCCAATAAATGCCCACTGTTGGGCATGCCTCTCTAAGTGTAACTACTTGAAGCGCTCGTCCAGTGCGGGTTAGTTAGAAGCACTAGAGCTGAGTCCGTTGATCGACAGGGTGCACTGCACCTGGTGATATTGTCCTTTTTGATTTTCCAGTTAAAAGAATTTTATATCTACCGCAGGCGACAGAAAAGAAAGACGTGGTTGGAAACTCCATACGCCACCTCCGTTCCCAACAAGTAAATAACTAGATCTAAATATACTAATGGGTAGATATCATACATGCCATAAGGTCAGAATGGTCTTCGAAGACAATAAGTGGTTTGTCAAAGTTCAGTTTTGTGTAGCCTAAATGATATGTGTGAATCTTTGTTGTGTGTGTGCTAATGTCGAGATAAGAAACAAAGCAGCAATTCAAGCGCTGGTTCCACAAACGAGCAACGCCGAGCTAAAATCGAAACGTTACATTCAACCAATCACACCTCTTCGTTTTCACATGATGGCACTTGAAAGGTTATCTGAGCGCTGTTATTGGTCGAATATAACGTTCCGCGCTATTTTATTTTTTGGAATTGACCCTCTAACCATCCACGTCACACCAACCGACCAATCAAAACGCAGAATCGAATATTTCAAAACATTCTGAAATATCAATAAAGATGAATTAAACTTTATATCAAAAGTTATCCAAAACTTAGTAAACCCTCGGTTTATTACATTGGAACATTAATAGTTTTAGACACTCCAGTGAAACACATTGAAATTTCCATTAGACAATCGAAACCTACAACGCGGTTATGAAATTGTCCGTCGCGTTCGAATATATAGGAGAGTCGAAGTTACCATGTCGGTCCTCCTTCGTGACCCTCCATCAACCGACCTGCAACTCCTGGCCGCCCAGCGGTGTTGTCATTGCGGCGTTCGGACGTCACATGGACTTGAGGCTCAGCGCCGAAATTACTGGATGGAACCGGCTACCGCCGGCACATACCCACACACTACCCTTGGTTTAAACCCGCCTCTCCTAAGGGCGAATTGGGCGTTCGTGCGCTTCACTGAGACCCGCATGGGTCGGTCCTTGCGGATTTGCAGTGAGTGCTGGGTTGCTATCAGTAATGGCTGATAGGCATACTCCAGACGATTGGAAGACGGAGGAGCTCGAAGGAGGTACCCGCTTAATAAGTAGCGTCGTTAACAACTTATAAATAAATCCTTCATTCTCAAAAAACAAAAGCCCAACAAAACAAAACAACCTTTTGTTCACTGACATACAAAATATGTTTGGAACTCTATAACAATTTATTTTTACAAAAATTAAAAACCAACTTCAAAAACACATTTTATTTTATCGGTGCCGAATTTTAAAACTTTCCTGAAGGTCATAGCTTTATCTTTTTTTGTGAATTTCATACCGTTCACCCAACTTTAAAGAATGCAAGCACAGGTCATACATGATCATAATACTAAAATAATTATCTCTTTACTGTCCTTATCCTAAAGGAGCCTTCCATCAATAGTTTAAGGTAAAATGTGAAGAAATATGTGCCTATAAAATTTAAGTTTTCCTCGATTAACCGATCCCATCATCAGATAACGAGTTTGGTAACAATGGGATCACTTCAAGAGACGCATTTATGAACAAATAGAATTCAAAGGACATCAACCACTATGTTTGAACTCCGGGCTTCGACATGAACATAACAATATTGGCATATTTTTGATTGTTTTGAGTTGCCTGTAATGAGTACATTACATTTATAATAGACTTTTAGTATCAATTACGTTAAATAAAACAATATTAATTATTTTATCTAAATTACTTACATGGTGGGATCTTTATATATGTTGATTTACATGGTGGAGTTGCACATCTACAACGGGTAGAGAACAATCGGAATCCATTTTCAAGCACAAGTCATTAAATAAATATAAAAAACTAATAATAAAATTAAATTCAATTCAATTTTTAGGTTAAGTAGCTTCTGTCAGTAGACCGACAAAAAGCGAACGACATTGACAGCACCTCAGAAGAATCACATTACTACTTTACAGAGATACTTAACAGCTGATAAGTGTTGTCAGACGAAGAAACATAAAATACACAAAATGTAAAAACCATAGGTTCATTACACGATAGGTTTTTGACTTAATTTAATGAAAACTATTTATTATACTCCTGTATAACACCTTAATAAATGTACATACATTTTCTACTTATTCTTGTCAGGAAGTATCTGGCAGCACTTTTTTTTTAGGAGGGGGGAAAATGCATTTACGCATTCCTCGTGGTCGAGAGCCAAACCACGAGGATATGTGGGACTCCCCAGACCGTACACGGCACGGGCCTACCCACTAAAAACTCCCCAGCAGCTCCTCCGTCCGTCACAAGACAGGGGGAAGGGGACCCCCTGCCTGTAAAATGTCCGTTGCCGGACTCTCCACCTGGCTCAGCTACTTTGTGGAGCGGCACAGAATTGCGCCGCTCTACACCCCGGTTGGTTTTTTACTGTGGTTGTCTTCCACGCGGTCCGACGCTCAATGCGCCGAACCCCCGGCCCGCTCAGTGCGGGTAACGGGTTGCCCGACGGCAGACCCCACTGGATCCACCGCCGCGCGGTGAGCCGAAGCTCAGAGAAAATCCCCTGAAGGTGCAAAGCACCATGGCGACAAGAATCGCCTCACCTCTGCCACCAACAAAGGTAGACGCCGAAATCGGCTTCCAGCGAAAGCCACACCTCTTCTTAAGACAAGAAGAGGGGACTTCGCCCTTCTCTGCATAAAGCGGGTGGCCACACGAAGTGGCCCGCCAGGTTGAACCCGGCCATCCCACGCCTCCCCTCCATGGGGGTCCTCTCGTCAGACTATTAGCCCGTGGCAGAGAATCTGCCGGGTTGCCCAGGGTGCACCACAAGGAGGTTGTCTTACATCGCACCCCATCTGGCAGCACTACTGTTACCGTGTAAATCAATAGTCAATTAAAAATCTGTCTAATATTATTTTTATTTTGATACTGCGTAATAGGCACCAATATTAATATTAAAAATATTAGATTTTTTTTGTATGTTTAATATTTTACTGGGCCTTTGTTCAGGTCCAAGCTCATTTTGGTTGTCCTCCTTTGCATCTTTATGATTCGAATAGGAATTTCCAATTTATTTATTTTTTTAACTTAATTATTCCGCAACGGGTGATCATACCCACTCGTTTTTTACTCACTAGAAAGAAAGAACAAAGAAAAACCATTTATTCGCCACACACCATTGATACTTACAACTAAAAATTATTAACTAAAAAAAATCAATGAACAGTGAACATGACGCTTTTTACAATGCCGGTTCGGACACCAACTCAGCATTATGCTACCGTCGAGTCAGACAATAGCGCTGGTATTCTGTTGGTGCTGTTATAATACTTATTAATCATGCTAACATTATACACGGTGTTTTAAAATAACCAATAAATAATCAATTCTTTATCGAAAACTCATTATTAAAATGTGTTTACACGTAATGTCATTCAACCCAAAATTTTCATGTAAATCATAGTACTTATCATCATCATGTCTATGATTTACATGACAATTTTGGATTGAATGACATTACATGTAAACACATTTTAATAATGAGATTTCGATAAAGAATTGATTATTTATTGGTTATTTTGAAACACCGTGTATAATCACAAAAATACTTAAATAAATAAATTCAGTAAATTTTGTTTGATTAAATATATTTACAATACAACCAAATTCATTAAAACAATAATTCAAATAAAAACAATAATAATAATGCCTAATTTAAATGTATTAATAAATTAAATTACTAGTAGAATATACGCAACGTATTCGAGTGATTTAAAAAGAAAAGTAACAATATAAAATAATTACGCACGTGTAATTTCTATTCTAGTTTGAATTCAAGATTCGCTTCTATTGATTCAAAAATGCGTTTCCTGGAGTATACCTACTCTTTCGAATACAAAAAAAGGGATATTTTTAAATGCACATCTAATTTTTCAGCACACTAGGTAACTCCACTAATATCCTGAATGCATAGCAGATAAATGACTGCACTACAAAAAAAAACAATTGATTAACTAAACATGTCCTACAAAGAAAACTAAAAAATCACACAAAACCAGATGATCCTTTTTATTGAATTCACACCAAAAATGTGGTTGGCACATCGTATAAATGAGTTATAAAACAAAAATACGAATTGCTTATGAAAAATACTAACTTGCACTCTAAATTAAGGTTATTTTTTTGGGTGCGCATTTTCTTATATAACTTTTCAATTCCTATCATTGGAGGTATTATTGGATCATTCTTCATAAAAAAATTATAAACTACATGTTTAAAAACATAATCATTGAAATTCATAATATCATTAAGATATTATGAATTTCAATCACTTAGTTTTTACTAATATTTGTTTTCATATATTTTTCTATACTAATGATCGAAACTCATAATCATTCGAATAAATAACTATAATATTCATATAACAATACAGAATATTTTGGCGATGTAGAAACTGTAGGCGGATCAAAAATAGGTAGCGAGGAGCGAAGCGACGAGCGTAGGTTTGAACATGAACAGCGAGCGTGCCGCGGCCATAAGAATAAACAAGTATAGAAGCGAAACTCCCGGCCGTCGAGCGCTCAAGGCCACGTTATTCACCTACCGTTTGATTTCCGTTGAACGGAATCGCCAGTCAAGGCGCGCACCGCATCCCGCACGTACGTGACTCCTTCCCGCGCGCCGCTATCTACCTAGTCGCCGCGATGCCGACTTATTATTGCGTTTATGGGTGCAAAAATAATGCCATAATAACCCCAAATTTAAAGTTTTACAATTTGCCCGAAGATAAAGAAAGGTAAGTACAAAGGTATATCTACTTGTTTTATTCAATCCTCTCTAAGCAACTGCGAAGATGACTTGGATATATTTCTTTTGAGCAAAGACGACGGCACAGAACCTTTTTTTGCAAACCATATGACATCGGAGATTTCGCCGCTTGCTGTTCCGACATGCGATTACAGGTCTGAGGGCCTATTACCGATCTCATGGTTTTGCAAATGATATCATATGATATCATAGTGCAAGACGAAAAATACGATTTCCGGTCAGATTTTTAATCATTTGTTTATTATTTAATGATGACATCATTGAAATTATGCCATAGTGATGATATCATTGGAGATCAGTAATACGAAATGCAGTATTTCATGACTTCTTTTTCTCAAATTTATACCATGTCATACGATGAAAGATCCATAATTGGCCCTCAGATTTGCCTACACAAAACGCACTTTCCTACGTTTGTGGGTATCTACTCAAAAAATGCTCGCTTAAACATGAATGCCCAGCTTTCAATAAATACAGAGATTACAAGGGAGAAAATACAGAAAATTCTCAACTATTTATTCATTTTAAAGCATTCAATCGGACAAAAATTTTCGGAAGTTTAACTGTTCCTCCGGCACATTTTGTAAACTATATTGAGAAACTCGAGAATATATTCGTAAATAGCTTCAAAAATTTTATTTTTACCGATGGTGCTGGTGCGATCTTGCTAGATACAATGAAAAAAATTGTGTTTCAGGTACCTTGTGAATATTTTCCTATTGATTACCTGATTAAGCTTTTTATAAGAATGCGTATTTACTACGCGCTGAAGTTTAATAACCGAAACTTCAAATCATCTACAAAAACGCCATCTTTTATAAATATCAGACATTTGTAAATATTTCTGTTGAATTGAAACCTTTTAAATAAAAATGATTGAATATTTTAAAATTATTTTTATTATACCTACCCTAGATACAGATACAGTTTTATTCGTAATATTCATTACATGTCAAAGCTAATACAATATAATGTATCGAGTTTCTAAAGCTGTCATTGTAGTGCAATTTTGAAACTCTGTAAGTATGGGATTTTTTTTTGTCAAGTCGGGAATAATTTGAATTATGAGAAACTTTGGTACTGCTATATAGATATATTTTTATCGACCTTTGTTACTGTTCCATATAAAATTTAAATACAATCAATACTTGATTAAAATTATGAAACAACAGATTTTTTTTCAAGTGAAATGTTGGTCTGATAGTAAAAAGTGAGCTTAGGTTTTATCCATTAGTACATTCATAACTTCAGCTCTTGGACTATAAACGTAGGTACGATACCTAAATTACAAACCATTTTTGTACATCGAAATTCGAAACATTTTAATGATTTTGTTCTCTAAGTTGTAGGGATTAAGCTCAATTAATCAAAAATAGGCAGGTTCTTATAACTACGGAATCAAAAAAACTAAAAATGTGGGTACTATTGCTAAAGATAGTCGCTCGCTCGCTACACTTGAAGTACAAAATCAATAAGACTCGGTGTATACTCAGTTTCTCATTTAATGTAAAATATGGAGGTACCTATATAAAAAATATTGTAGTGGTCACCATACGTCCATGTGGTGACCCTAGCGGCGCCCGCAGACTACTGCGGGGCGTTACAGGAGGAAGGGCGCTGTAGGTATGCAAATAGCGGCATTTGGTGCACCCACAAAGGAGATTCGCTTCTATACTTGTTTATTCTTATGCCGCGGCAGCGGCCGGCGAAGCGCCAGAAACGACTTTATGTGTATTCTCGACTTTATGCATACTTATTGCTCGTGAAACCATATTGATAATAATTATTCGTTCAGTAAAACGGTTCTGCAAATACCATTAAACAGTATATTAAATCTGATTTAATTTAGTGTGCAATTCAGTATTTTTGGTGGAACTTTGATATATTTTGTTCGAATAAAGGGAATATACCGATATCGATTTAAATACATGCCAAAAAAAATTGTGAAGATCTGTCCACAATTGGTGGAGTAATCGCGTAGCATACTACCTACACCCAAAAATAATATACGCGTCGAATTGAGAACCTCCTCCATTTTTGAAGTCTGTTAGTAATTCAGTAAACAGTCTAATTTAATTTTTAACATAATATAAATACTAGCGATCCACTCGGTAGATAGGTACTTATATGCCTCCATTTTTTGCATCAGCTTGTTTCTTTGGTTGTGAATTAGATTTTAACACATTTTAATAATGTTTTGTAATCGTGCAAGCCAAACTTTTATTAAAAGAAATAGATTGTGAACTTACCATAACAGTTATCTATACCTATAAAATGCTTTGTCCTGAATGACTGACTGACTGACTGACTGACGGATCAACGCACAGCCTAAACCGCTGATAGTAGAGACTTGACACTTGGAGGGTGTGTTCTTTGTATGACGTAGGCGTCCGTTAAGAAACGATTTTCCGAAATTCTATCCCTAAGGGGGTGAAAATGGGGGGAAAAGTTTGTATGGGACATCGTGATTCCGTTTTCGAATCTACTTCAAATTTTGCATAAACTTTATTTAACAGAATTAATGGAAGACGTGTTTCGTATTTAATTGAAATTCATCCCCAAACGTAAGATGGGGTGATAAACTGATAAAATGTCAAAATCGACATTGATGCCGTTTTCATGGTTTTTCGGGTCGTAGATTACGAAAATAACATCGATTTCAACACCACATACCATCATCCCTGGATGGGGTGCAATGGGGTTGAAGTAGTTCATATTAAATAAATAGTTTAAAAAATACCATATAAAATTTTCGAACAATGCTTATGGTGGTGCCCCAAGTAGACTCCACCACGTCGGCGTTTCACCGACTTGTATTGCTGAATTTTATTTGACTACCAACTCATAGAAAGCTGGTATTACTTACCTTGGCTCCAATTGTCTCCTTCCGTCTCCTCCGTAGCCGGTGGACTTCCTGAGCTAGCTCGAAGGAAGTCGCGGCTCCTGAAGATCTGCAGTGGATCCACCGGTGGAGACCGGAGCACTACAAACGCCTAATAGGCCACCACGACTCACACTCGCGATTTTGACACACAAACACAAAGCGGGCTTTCGCACCCCGATATTAGGTGCGCCGCGCAAATCACTATTTGCTTGAATATTGTGTATTATATTTTATGGATGCCCGGACATCATCCTAACCACAAATTATGACATTTCGACTCGACTCAACTGACATATCGCATGCGGCCGGCCGCCAAAAAAGCTGTCACTTCACAGACTAGAATGCAGTGCCGCCACTCGCTCTTCCTCGAGCGTGAACATCCCCCCGCTCCGGACAGTCCCGGACTGTCCGCCAAATCAGTCTAAGGGGAGGCGAGAAAGAGTAGCGACCGCGCGCTTCAAAACAGAATCCCCAACTAGGACCTCGGCAAACCTGGGCACACCATCAGACCCTAGAGTAAGTTGGACAATGCGTCCGCGACGCCAACGTAAGGGTGGCAGGTTTGGGTCCTTCACTAACACGAGGTCTCCAACCCTCGGTGGGTTTGTCTTATCTGACCACTTAACGCGCTGTTGCAAAATGTGTAAATATTCAAGGTGCCAGCGGCGCCA
This sequence comes from Schoenobius gigantellus, assembly GCA_963935595.1. NCBI lineage: Eukaryota > Metazoa > Arthropoda > Insecta > Lepidoptera > Crambidae > Schoenobius > Schoenobius gigantellus. The sequence continues at coordinate 38,241,470 of OZ012549.1, forward strand.
GAAGCTCTGGGTAAGCTGCTGGAGCAACTCAAACCGCGAAAGGCGTCCGGGATTGATATCTCTATAAGGATACTCGGGCAGGGCGTTAAGTGGTCTGCCTATCAAGAAATGGCCCGGCGTGAGGGCCTGCAAATCGTTCGCGTCGGTAGACAACGGACATAACGGACGCGAGTTGAGAACCGCCTCAATCTTATGAAACACCGTCGCGAGTTCCTCAAACGTGAGAATAGTCTCCCCAATAACGCGGCGAAGGTGAGTCTTGGCGGCCTTTACAACAGATTCAAAAATCCCTCCCCAGTGAGGGCAAGACGGCGGGGAGTATCGCCATGTTACCCCCCTACGGGAGAGTGTGGATCCGATCTCAATATTATTTTTATCTAAAAATTCACAAACTTCTCTTATATGTCTATCAGTGCCCTTGAAGTTCGTCCCACAATCGGACCGAATTAGAGAAGGCAGTCCCCGGCGGGAGACAAATCTGCCTAACGCTGCTAAGAAAGCGTCCATGGTGAGCGCACTCACCACCTCCAAATGAACGGCTTTAGTGGCCAAACAAACAAACACACACAAGTAAGCCTTTTCAGTCTTAGCATTACGGAGTCGCGACGTTTTTATAGTGAATGGTCCCGCAAAATCAGTTCCAACTCCTAAGAAGGTCATCGATTCATTCACACGATCAGCAGGCAAATCACCCATTTGGGGCTGCATCGTCTCGGGGCGTAAACGATAGCAGGGCAGACATCGAAAGATAACAGATCGGATTATTCTTCGCGCTGACAAAATCCAAAACTCCCGTTGGAGGAGCGCGGTCAATGCATTACATCCGGCATGAGCATTCTTCACATGGCGATCAATGATCAACAATCGCACCAATGGTCCGTTCTTGGGGAGCAACAGGGGATGACGTGATCTATAAGGCAAGTTAGAGTGCCTCAATCGGCCTCCTACACGCAACAATCCTTTATCATCCAGAAAGGGAGTCAAACGCACCAAGGGTCCCTTCAGTTTGGACGTCCCGGTACGGAAAATCTTAAGTTCCGGTTCAAACGCTCTAGACTGGGTCATACGCACCCAATGCAGAAGAGCATCTTGGCGCTCCTGCGGTGAGAGGACCGGACACAAATCTTTGTCCTGAGGCCGGCGACAATTTCGTATAAATCTTCTTATCCAAGCGGTCACGCCGAGCAACTTGTCCAGAGAACTGTAGCGGTCTAATAAAAATTCCCGCTCTGGAGCCGCCATAGTCTCGACAGCGTGAACACGCAAGCCCGGATTTGGTACCTTCACCACAGCTGGTGTGGAAGGCCAAGACGGTTGTAACAACCAGTCGGGACCCCACCACAGAGTGTGGTCAATAAGCTGAGGGGCTTCGCTGCCACGTGATGCACAGTCAGCAGGGTTTATTTCACCTGGCACGTGGCGCCAAATCAACGTGGCCTTCGAGGCCTGTATTTGGGATACCCGATTGGCCACAAATACTTCCAGGGAGTGGACGGAGTTCTTAATCCAACACAGGACAACCTGACTGTCGGACCAAGCAAAGAGCGACTCAAAGTCCACACTACGTCCCAGGGTGTCAACAACGTGGTTCATCAACCGAACCAGAAGAGTAGCTCCAGACAATTCTAACTTCGGAATCGTTAATCGAGTCCGAAGTGGAGCAACCTTACTCTTAGCAATTAGCAAGTGGAGCTTAACAGCTCCTCTATCATCGACCGTCCGGATATATACGACGGCTGCGTATCCACTCTCAGACGCGTCACAAAAGCCATGAAGGCTGGCCGTAAACCGTCCCTTAGGCAGTATATGTCTAGGGATACTAACACGGTTAATGTCGGGGAGAGACAACATGAAGGACTCCCAATCTCGCAGCAAACGGCCCGAGAGGGGCTCATCCCACGACACTTCGGCTGACCAAAGTTCCTGTAGGAAGCACTTCATCCAAAACACTACGGGACTAATCCAGCCATTTGGGTCAAAGGTACGAGCTACTGTAGACAAAACCAACCGTTTCGTCCAGACCTTGGGGCTTGGCAGCTCCAATCGATAGGTGAACGTGTCCTGGACAGGTCTGTATTGCACTCCCAAAACAGACAGTAAATCTGGAGTGTTGGCATTCTCAAAAATATGAGGCTCCTGCTGGTGGTCGTCTGGCAAGTCACACAAAAGCTGAGGTGAGTTGGACATCCACTTCCTCAGTTCATAACCACCAGCCCCGAGAAGAGCAATTAGTTCATCTCGCAAAATCAAGGCTTCCTCGACACTAGAGGAGCCCGTACAAATATCATCAACAAATGCATCCTCCTTGAGAACCAAGGATGCGCGAGGGTATCGTAATCGTTCACGTTCAGCGAGTTCCACAAGTGAGCGAATTGCCACAAAGGGGCTCGAACGCAAACCGTATGTATTGGTGTTCAGCTCGTAGACCAGCATGGGATCCCTGGGATCCTCCCTCCATAATATGAGCTGATATCGTCTATCGTCCGGGTGAATCACAGTCTGCCGAAACATCATCCGGATATCGATCACAAAGACGACGGCATGGCGACGGAAGTTGGTCAATACATCACCCACCTCGTGGTGCAACTTCGGTCCAGCATGCAGACATTGATTCAGCGAAACTCCGGTAGACGTAGGAGCTGACCCATCAAAAACAACGCGTATCTTCCCGGTGGAAGGTTTCAAAACCGCGTGGTGAGGAAGAAAATTATGTTCCTCGTTTCGCCAGTCCAGTCGCGAGACCGACATGTGCCCCAGTTGCTCATATTCTCGCATGAAGTCGACATACTTCTGTTTGAGGTCGGAGTTCCTACTCATACGACGCTCCATGGACAGCAGCCGCTTCTCGGCCAACGGCCGGGAGCTGCCAAGTGAGGGGCGAACTGACAAAAAGGGCAAACGAGTGATCAGCCGTCCCGAGTGAAGGCGACCTGTATTGTTCTGGTAGAACAACTCACACTCCTCGTCTAAGGGGTTCACTCGCTTCACGGTAGGTGGCTCTTCCACCTCCCAAAACCGTTGAAGGACATCCGATAAGGTGGAGCTAACAGTTATGTAACTGTCCACCGATGGAGATGGTGGGTTATGCCTAACTGGTCCCATCACTACAAACCCAAGCGATGTAGATAAGGCTACCAGCCCACCCTTCTGTAACTCTCTCCTCTTCCCACAATACACGCGGCCTAGAACATCGGCACCGAGCAATAAGTGAATCGGACCGGTTCGGTGGAAGGAAGGGTCAGCCAAGGTCAATCCTGATGTCGCATCAACGACAGCGCGCGAAAAATGCTGTTGCGGAAGCTGACCAACAACCTTCTCATAAACAATCGCGGTAGCGCCAATTTTGGGCGCTGAAGAGAAGTGGGGGGAGAAGGAGAACAAAACCTGACCGATCGGATCCGGGATCCGCAGGTCTCCGATTCCTCGTACCGATTCAAGGTATGGAGATGTGTTCAAACTCAACTGCCGGACCAGCCAGCTGGAGGCAATGCAACCCTGAGCTCTCGTATCCAAAAGGGCGCGAACTAAAACAAAGGTGCCCCTCGGGCCCCACACCTGTACGGAGGCTGTTGGTAACAGCACCTGCTCCTGTGGGGGGGTTGCAGCCGACAGTTGGTTTAGTGAAAATCCTCCCGCATTCCCCGCAACGGGGGGGAAGGGGGGTCCGAAGAAAAATGCGTGCGCGGCGGAGGAATAGGGCGCTCAAGGCGCTCGAGCGGGTCCCAATCCGGCACGTACACACCCCGACCAAAGCTGCATCGGGGGGCCGGGCGGTGCCCATGATGGGCGAAAGTTGGGGGAGCCCGTGACAACCGGGGTCTCTCCATCAGAGGGGGAGAGAAGCGTATTGTCTCCCGACGTGGCTCCCTAATAACCGCGGCCCAATCCCGCGGTGGCGCCTCATAAGCGGCGCGTCGATCCCCCCCGCCCGTAGGGGGGGTGGGGCGCCCAATCCTCTCACTGGAGGGGGGGCGCCTGTCCAATCTCCGCGGAGGGGTGGCACGCCCCTCCGATCTCCTCGGAGAGGTGGGTGACCTAGGAGGGCCCCCGCCCGTGTGCGAGTCCCTCTCTCTCACCACCTCACGAGTGTCTCTATTGTTGAAGCACAAAAGGGGGTGATGGGCCCCTCCACAACAGTGGCAATCTCGTGGGTGGGGGCAAGCCGATGCCATATGGGCCCCCAGGCAGCGGTAGCACCAATTCCGCTGCTTGGCCATATTCCTACGCCCCTCGGTGCGTAGGCCAACAAATTTGGGACAGGCCGGCAAACGATGGCCATCCCGCTTGCAACACTTGCAAGGCCTCGGCCTCTCCCCGTGTGGAGAGTTCTGCCGCACTGCAGTATACTGCTTGTGCGGGCGGCGCTCTCTCCGTGGCGCTGCCCGGGTCGCCTCAAAGCGGCCTGTACTCGGTCCCGGTATAGGAACCAGATCCAAGTGGTCGGTCATCCGACACTCATCCTCCAAAAATCTGAGGAGATCCGAGAAGGGGGGGAGGTACGAGGCACTATTGCCCCCATACCTTTGTTCAAAGCGCCCCTTCATCTCCATGGGAAGCTTATCGAGGATGAGGTGGAGCAAAATAAAGGACCACTGGTCCACCGGTAGATCAAGGCGTTTGAGCGCGTTAATAGCGCTTAGCAGCGGGTTCAAAATCTCCTTCCTCAATGAGGAGACCCGCGATACTCGTGGCAGCCCTAAAATGGCAGCCACATGTGTGTCCGCTAGCAAGCGAACATTCTGATACCGGGCGGTCAACAACGCCCTTGCAATATCATAACTGTCATCATTGATAGGTAGATGCTGGACAAGTACACCAGCCTCTCCCCGTAAGGCAGAGAGCAAATAGGCCAATTTCTGGCTAGGGAACAGGTCGTCCCTCGAGTGAACCAGGCTATCAAAGAGGTTAATGAACCCCATCCAAGAAGCCAAGTTCCCATCAAAGGTTGGGATGTCTAAAGTGGGCAGTCTGCCCAGCAAGCCGGCCGGGGTAGGCTTGACCTCCCCGGGCGTGCACGACTCACCCCTCCGGACGGATAGGATTGCCTGAGCCTTGTTTATAATCACATCCGCCTGTTCAAAACACTGATCATAATCGGCATTAAATTGGTCGACTGCCCGCAACTCAGCGGCACCCTCGGCTGGGTGGTCGAGCAGATATTGTTGATGAGCAACGAAAAGCTGCTCCAATTCCTTCAAGCGAGCCGGTACTCCCTCATGCCGAATTAACAAGGCCTGTTCTCGGTCTGGTCGGTCTACCAAAGCGACGGCACTAGCAAACCATCTCAAAATCTTTTGTGCACCCGCGCGGGCACCACTAAGCGGGCTGACTGGCGGGACCATTTTGCACCAAAATTAATAAACACTATAATAATACACGGACAAACAGACCGACAACCGCAGACAATAAAACAGATCGGGAGGAACTTCAAAGGCAGAACAAAATATATAAACAAACCAAATCAAGTGTAAATGCTAGAACTTAACTAGAACAACAAAGGCATTTAACAACAGAATTTTTCAAACAAATTAAATTCAAGCATTAAGTCAATAACTTAACAAACACAATATTAAAGGCAAACAAAACAAAATCAAATGTAAATGCTAAAACTTAACACAGCAAAATAGTGTATTACAACAACAGCAAAGTCATTTAGCAGCAAAATCTTTTACACAAATTAAATTCAAGTATAAGTTTACAACTTAACAAACAAAATAGTCAAGGGCAAAACAAAGATATGAAAAAACAAACCAAAATTTAAATATAGGTAAATGCTAGAACTTAACTAGAACAACAAAAGACATTTAACCTCAATTTTTCATATACAATGACAATTAGTTAAGGAGATCGGTCCACAAATGAGCTGGTAGTCGGTTTAAAATCAGCAATCAAAACCAATTAATATGTATTGCCCGTTTGGACAACCAACAAGATTACAATATTAATTGTACAATACTAATCAAATGCTCAAATCTAAGAACCACGCTCTGCTACCAAGAGATGGTGGTGCCCCAAGTAGACTCCACCACGTCGGCGTTTCACCGACTTGTATTGCTGAATTTTATTTGACTACCAACTCATAGAAAGCTGGTATTACTTACCTTGGCTCCAATTGTCTCCTTCCGTCTCCTCCGTAGCCGGTGGACTTCCTGAGCTAGCTCGAAGGAAGTCGCGGCTCCTGAAGATCTGCAGTGGATCCACCGGTGGAGACCGGAGCACTACAAACGCCTAATAGGCCACCACGACTCACACTCGCGATTTTGACACACAAACACAAAGCGGGCTTTCGCACCCCGATATTAGGTGCGCCGCGCAAATCACTATTTGCTTGAATATTGTGTATTATATTTTATGGATGCCCGGACATCATCCTAACCACAAATTATGACATTTCGACTCGACTCAACTGACATATCGCATGCGGCCGGCCGCCAAAAAAGCTGTCACTTCACAGACTAGAATGCAGTGCCGCCACTCGCTCTTCCTCGAGCGTGAACAGCTTAAATGTAGAAAATCAACATGGCGCACGTGAAATTATTTTGACAAGTCTGTCACATAGTGCAAAGGAAAATTAAATATTTTCTGTTAATGGCTGTGCCCATCTGGATTTCGCCAACCAAGAAGTTTAGAAGTTTAAATTGTCTTTTTCTTATGTCGTACCGTGGTGGTAAGGCAAAAGGATCAAGTCATACAACCAATGTATAAAGCATATTTTATGACAATATCACAATAAAATTTGTAGGTTGGTTTAATTCTTGACAAATTTTCACAAAATAGGTACAATTTTTGAAATATTTGAAATGTTGAAAAGTGAAGATACCCTTTTCAAGGGTAAAGGTGTTAAGGTAAAAAATGTGTAAGTTTGAAAGGTGTTATATGTTTTTATGATGTATGACTAAGGAATTAAACTCTTTCATCCATTTTAACTATTAAAAGTAATAGATGAATATTGTTAATAAAAAAAATATCTGACTGCAATGATTCTGGGTTACGCGTAGAGGGACTCGCGGGACTCTTGATCCTAATGTGTAAAATGATGGATGATATTTTTTTGGATCCACCCGAAGAATATGGATATCGAACGAAGGACCTAAATAGTAGAACACATTGAACCTAGCCACGTTGACTTAATTCGACATGACTGCCGATAAAGTTCGTTTCCAAACCGAGCAATATGGATATCAAAATATGAAAGGCCTCGATGAGTAGAACACTATGTACCTAGCAACATTGACATAAATTCAACATAGCCATCGCTCAAAAAAAATGGATAAATGTTTGTTTTCAAACCCAGCAATATGGGTATCAAATGAAAGGCTTTGAAGAGTAGAGCATTAGGAACCTAGAAAAATCGACCTAAATTCAACATGGCCGCTGCTCAAAAAAAAGGATAAAAGTTTGTTTTCAAACCTAGCGATATGGGTGTCAAATGAGTCCTTGATGAGTAGAGCACTATGAACCTAGCAACATTGACATAAGTTTAACATAGCTGCTGCTCAAAAAATGTGGATAAAAGTTCATTTCCAAACCCAGCAATATGGGTATCAAATGAAAGGCCTTGATGAGTAGAGAAGAGTACTATAGACCTAGCAATATTGACGTAAATTCGACATGGCCACCGCTCAAAAAAGGTGCAATAAAGTTTGTTTCCAACCCTAGCAATATAGGTATTAAATGAAAGGCCTTGAAGAGTAGAGCACTATGAACCTAGGAAAATCGCACAAAATTCAATATGACCGCCGCTCAAAAAAACGGATAAAAGTTCGTTTCCAAACCCAGCAATATGGGTATCAAATGAAAGGCTATGATCAGTAGAGCACTATGAACGTAGCAACAATGACGTAAATTCAACATGGCCGCCGCTCAAAAAAGGCGGATAAAAGTTTCTTTTCAAACCCAGCAATAAGGGTATTAAATGAAAGTAGGCCCTGAAGAGTACTAGAGCATTACGAACCTACGAAAATTGTCCTAATTTCGAAATGGCCGCTGCTCAAGAAAGGCAGAATAAAGCTGAATCATTATGGAATAATATGGAGGAAAACTAAACACTGTGTTAAGCATTTTGATGGCGAAACGTAGTTCGCGGGCACAGCTAGTATAATATACTATGATGAAGTTCTCTTTAGGATTTTAAAAGAATTACAATTCTCTACTTACTTAGAACTGATCACATCAAAAAGCATGAGATCCGTAGAAGAACTAGAGTTACCGACATAGCCCAAAGAATTGCAAACCTTAAGTGGCAGTGGGCAGGACACATCGCTCGTAGGACTGACGGCCGTTGGGTCGGAAAGGTCCTCGAGTGGCGGCCGCGTACCGGGAGACGCAGTGTTGGTAGGCCCCCCACAAGGTGGACCTACGATCAGGTGAAGGTCGCGGGAAGCGGCTGGATTCGGGAGGCGCAGGACCAATCGGTATGGAGAGCCTTGGGGGAGGCCTATGTCCAACAGAGGGTGTCTCTTGGCTGATATGATAATTATGACGATGAGTTACTAGTACTTACATCATTTTAGAGTTCCGTAGCCAACAAGGAACCGTTATAGTTTCGCCATGTCCGTCTATCTGTCTGTCCGCAGCTTAGCTCAGAGGGAGAGACTAGAAAGAAAGATGTAATATGTCATGGGTATACATATTTATATTAATAACGTCGACAAAGTAGTAAACAAAATGTTAAAAAAAACACAATTGGGCCACTGTGAGCTCCTATAAGATTTGCAAAACGAGATCCGCAACTTACATTAAGTACTCACTTATAACAGTATACCCAGTAATTTCACAGCAAGCACTGCTGCTTCGTCGCAGCAGTCTGCTGCAGCGTAGGTGCTGCAGTGGACTTAGCACTAGCCTTCCAATCGGGAGGTCCGGGATTCGAGACCGCCATGCACCAATGTGTTTTTCGTTTTTCGAGTTTTATACATTTGTCTGACGCTTTTATGGCGAAAAAAAACATCGTGAGGCAACCTGCATCTGCGAAGAAAACTAATGGTGTTTGTGAAGCCGCACTGGGTCAGCGTGGTTGAATAAGGCCTAATCACCGTAACATAGGGTAGGCTCGAGCCCCTCGGCGGGGACGTATATGAGCTGTGATGATGATTGGTGCTTAGCGGTAGAAATATTTAAGACAGAGAGGTGTCCACGTAGACGACTAAGTTCTGAGTTTCAACTGCCTCCGTGGTTTAGTGGTTGAGACACCGGGTGTTGATCCGAACGTCCAGGGTTCGATTTCCCATGGGACAGAAGTTTTGCTTGGTTTGGCTGGTGGGCTTCTGAGCCCGCTTTGGCTACCACCGTGTTACCTAAGTTTCAAAAATGTTAATAGCATTGATGTGTTCCCACAATTGGAGGCAAAGATGGCCAGTTCCTCAGCTGTTGAGTCCAGATGAAGCTCGCTTCTACCTGCGGCCTTATCATCACTTATCTTATCTAATAAAGGGATCAGGGGGTCCTGCACTTTGACCCTTAAGGATCCTTTGTACTTCCCAAATTCCTTCATTCATTGATTGCTATCACCATTTATGGACCAATTGAGTTCACTCATGAGTCTCACTTACCATCAGGTGAGATAAAGCAAGAGCTTCCCTGTGAAATGTGAAAAAAATTCCGTCCGGCTTTGTCATCATCAAGTTGTTTCGAAAAACTAACAGTAAAAATTGGTTAAGAATGAGGCAAACTTATAAAATTTTATTATACTTACAAGGTTATTTTTTGGTTACTAAAAAAAATTGTGTGCTTGTTCAGACAAGCAAACTGAACAACTTTCACTATGGGACCTACATTGAAATCGCAAAAAAAATCAGCTGTTCCATACATCTAGGTTCAGAAAATGTTGAACATTTGTATATGGAGCAGCAGATTTATTTTGCGATTTCAAAGTTGGTCCCATAGCGAAAGTTGTTTAGTTTGCTTGTCTGCACACAAATTTTTTTCAGTAACTAAAAAATAAACTTGTATAGAACTTTGCATTTTCTTTAACAATGCAAAATAAATTGAAAAATGAATATTTCAAATTTTTTTCGAGGTGAGTGAATTGATGCCATTTTTCCATTGCTTTCTTTCTTGTTTTTTGTTGAGTATATGGCAACAAACGGAATCAGAATCTTTTTTTTTCTCGACACAAGTAGGTAGGTAGTACACGTTCTTTAAACAGCCCGGCCGGTCGAAAACTGAAGAGCCGGAGTGACGCCAGTAAATGGGGAAATCTAGTTGGCATAAAACAATTTGGAGTGACGGCACAGTTTTACATCTAGACTGAAGCGAAAAACTGATCGTCAATGTCCAGCTTTAAGTCACAAGTTAGAAACGTACACTGTGGTAGGTACCTGTGGGGGTTGCAGGTTTTCTGCGAAGCTCACAGGGAGCCACATGTATTATTATGGTGACTGTTACCACTTACCATCAGGTGGGCAGTTTGCTTGTTTGCCAACTTAGTTGCAATATAAAAAAAATTGCCAACACATATAGGTGGTATACGTCAATGAATGTGTTTGTTTGTTTGTTGTGATAGTATTAAAATACTAAAGCAGCGCCATCTGTTGCGGTTTTCATATATTTTAGCAGCTTAGTTGACAAACAAAAAGCAGGCATGCGTACAGCATGCACGTTTGCTTCTTGTTTGTGTATTGCTTCTTCCATATTATCATAGATGGCGCTAATCATTGCTTTGAATAATTTATGTATAATATTCAAGTATGTTTCATTCATTCAATAAGTCACTGTGACGATTTTTAAATGTAAGCTGTATCTATCACTAATAGTATAATATTACACTGTATCGACATCTTTTGGGTTTGTCTGTGCCGGTAGCGGGTACATGCTTGCAGCATCAATTTTCTTATTCCATTGTTTAATTTTACAAGCTTTTATCAATGCAATGTATGTATGTTCGGGTGGAATCTTGCAACTCAATTTTGAAGCAGATATCTTTAACCGATTGAGCTGAAATTTTGTGTACACGTTCAGTTTGGATGACAATGCATGGTTAACTGTGTGACGTCATTTTAAATCCAAGATGGCGGCATACCCAAGATGGCGGATCAAAAATCAATTCACCCCTACAATATGGGTATCAAATAAAAGGTCTTGCTAAGAGTAACTCGAAAAATAATGTGACGTCACTATTTATCCAATATGGCGGACTTCTAAAGCTTGAAAATCAATTTTGAAGTATATATCTTTAACATTGAGCTGAAATTTTGTATACGCACAGTTTGCATGAAAATGCACGGTTAACTGTGTGACGTCATTCTAAATCCAAGATGGCTGCATACCCAAGATGGCGGACCAATTATTTTTAATGCACTCCTACAATATGGGTATCAAATAAAATGTCTTGCTAAGAATAACTTGAAAAATTAAGTGATGTCACTATTAATCCAATATGTCGTACTTCTAAAGCTAAAAATCAATTTTGAAGTAGATATCTTAAACCTATTGACCTGAAATTCTGTATAGACGTTCCGGCAAACGGCCTTGCAACAATGATGCGTTGAATGAGATGAACAGACTGAGAAACGTGTCCAGTGATAACTAAAAAGTAAAAAATAAATTAAATGTAAAAAAACCTTTTTAAAAACAAGCTTTTATTTAAATGCGCTAAAAAGAATAAATAAACTTTTACACTAAAACTTTTACTTATAACGTCATTTCACATTTGACACAATTTATATGACATAAAAGCTTGTCGCGAGATTTACTTTTGTAGATAAACAAGTAAATTAAATAATTTGATGTGAATAATTTTATACATTACAATTTTCAAAGTAAATACGAGTAGGTACTTAAAAGTACTATTTTAAGTACTTTTAATTTACTACACACAAGTAAATCTCGCGACAAGCTTTTATGTCATATAAATTGTGTCAAATGTGAAATGACGTTATAAGTAAAAGTTTTAGTGTAAAAGTTTATTTATTCTTTTTAGCGCATTTAAATAATTTTGTTTATGTATATTAGCTTATTTTATTATTGGCAGATTCTCATTTTATTTTATCAAGTTTTTCTAAATCAAAGGTCGTCTAGAAGAGATCTCTTCTAGTAATAAGACCGCATTTGACTTCATTAATATTAAGAACAACTTTAAAGCGCATAGTAACGTCAATCATAAAAAATCACTGCAGAAAAAACCGGTTCTCTTCATAAATATTGAATAAAAAAATCTTTAAAATAGATATGTTATTATTCAACGCATTCTTTAGAGGATGGTCTTTTTAATTTTTTGATAAATTAATTAAAATTTGGTTAAAATGTGACCCAAACATGCCTCGATTTTAAAACTATAAACCTAATCGCTTCGTAAATATTAGGTTAAATCACATACTTTCGATTTCAATAAATAAAGTGAACAATATTCTAGGGGATGGGATCTTTTTAGATTTTTCTTATTCGCCTTTATTAATTTTTTATTGAAATAATTCATCTTACGCGTAAAGGTTTGCTTACGCGTAGGAGGAGGAGGGTAGTTGCTACCATAACAGAAACAGTTGGCTCCGTATCATTTTCGTAAATAGATACATTTTCTAGAATAAAAGTCGGTTTTGGTGTTAAAAAACTAAAGTGTATAATACGGGGACCTTTCATTTGGCATAATGTTGTTTGTCATAAATCACTAAGCATAATAATCGAAAAGCATAACATTAACGTCACATAATTTTTTCTTTGCATAATTTGTATAAGGCACAATTATCCAAAGGCATAATTTCATGAAGCATAATTAATGAAATCCCTAATTTCTTTTGACATAATATTGGTAGTCCTAAAATGTTTTGCCATAATTTTAAGTGTCATAATTAATGATATCCCTAATATTTTGGGGCATTCTTATAATTAGAAATGATTTTATTTTAAGGGATATCACGTTCATTAGATACAATGTTTACTCTCTGTTTTACTAAACTTTTTATAATAACATTTCATATATTATTTTATTAAAATATGATACTCGAATATTCTATATTTTCATAGTATATATTGATTTTTTATTTGACAAAGTAATTCATTCATGCTACTAGTGACAGAAACGAATCGCTGCAAAACCGACTCCACGTAGTCTTGTTTGTCCTACCCCTAGAGTGTAATTCAAACCCGCGTAGGCGCGGAGGGGCGAGGCGGCCCGCGAGCTGAGGAGTAGGTGGTGAGCGAAAACCATCTGTGACGATAAGCTCGCGTGGGACCGCCGAAGCCCCGCAGCGTCGGAGCCGTGACAGAAACCATGCATGTGCATGCTTGCTTGCAAGATGCATGCTTGCTTGCGTGGTACATGCTTGCTTGCACTGTGCATACTTGCTTGCATGTTGCATGCTTGCTTGCATGTTTCATGCTTGCTTGCATGTTGCATGCTTGCTTGCATGTTGCATGCTTGCTTGCATGTTGTATGCTTGCTTGCATGTTGCATGCTTGCTTGCATGCATACTGCATGTTTCCTTACATTGCTGCATGCTTGCGCGCCTTTTATGCCTAGAGAAATTCTGCGTAATGTATTGTTCGTTGTGATTAATATGCTAAACATTAATTATGCTTTGAAAAATTATGCGTCAAGTTGTTCTGTGTTTTGAGTTTATGGGTTTTAATACTTATGACAAATGATTTTCTGCCACACAATATTATGCTTATTACTATTCTGCTTCCTGATTATTATGCGTCTTGACGATTATTACAATCGAAATTATGGAATATGATTTTATGACAATAATTTTTATGCCTAGAAATAGAGAGCCGTATAATACGACAGGGACTCATTGTAAGTGTTATCAATAACTTACACTTGCGAGAAATTGTAGAGCGTCGGTGGCGCTGTGGACTCGGCACTTGCCTTCCAATCGGGAGGGATTCGAGACCCGCCATTTTCCTATATACAAAAGTACTCTGTGCCCGCCATGTACCAATGTGTTTTTCGTTTCGAATTTCATATGTACATTTGTCTGCCGCTCTTACGGTGAAGGAAAACATCGTGAGGCAACCTGCATACATCTGCGAAGAAATTCAATGATGTATGTGAAGTCGACCAATCCGCACTGGGCCAGCGTGGTTGACTAAGGCCTAATCACCCTAACATAGGGTAGGCTCGAACCCCTCGTTGGGGCCGTATGTGAGCTGTGATGATGATGATGATGATGATATCGGTTGCACAGATTAGCTGACCGCCTATCAACGAATCAGCAGTTGGCTCGTACGCATGCGCGAGAGTGACATTGGTGTGAACTGTGTTGAGATTCTAAACCGTATTCGTAGTGAGTTTAGGCTCATTGTACTATGGCAACAAAAATCGTGTGCGCCGGTTGTCATACTGTTATTGAAGACAGTAATTTTTTGAACTGTTGTTTTTGTAAACAGCCTTTTGATATCTTTTGTGCAAGTATTCCCAAAGAACATCTGAACGTACGTGTTGAATCAGTCAGCAGTGTTACTGTGCATAGAGGTGCCCGCACGCAACGTATAAGCCTGCCTGAAGAGCGGCCTGCAGAATCCACGTTTGACATGGATATGTCATATATGGAAAGCAACAGCGCACTTGATGAAACAACACATGACTCACAAACGAACATGGAAATGTCCAATGTGTAAAAGTGTTGACATTGGTGTGAACTGTGTTGAGATTCTAAACCGTATTCGTAGTGAGTTTAGGCTCATTGTACTATGGCAACAAAAATCGTGTGCGCCGGTTGTCATACTGTTATTGAAGACAGTAATTTTTTGAACTGTTGTTTTTGTAAACAGCCTTTTGATATCTTTTGTGCAAGTATTCCCAAAGAACATCTGAACGTACGTGTTGAATCAGTCAGCAGTGTTACTGTGCATAGAGGTGCCCGCACACGCAGCGTATAAGCCTGCCTGAAGAGCGGCCTGCAGAATCCACGTTTGATATGGATATGTCATATATGGAAAGCAACAGCGCACTTGATGAAACAACACATGATGGACCCGCTTTGTCAGATGCTCAGGTGTTGGCTACGGAGATGCGACTTTTCAGGGAGGAAATGCAGGCAATGCGTCTACAATTGCAGCAAGTTAGTGTGGCTGTCTCGAACATTGGAACACGAATCGACAATTGTGATAGGCGCGTGGACGACCTTTGTTCTCGCATAGACAGCATTGAAGGCAAATTGAATGAGTACAGTCACCAGCCTTCGGCCACGGCTGCCTGTGGAGCCCTCGAAGAGACTGTAATACAACTAAAAGCTGAACTCAACGACCGCGATCAGGAGCTGTTACTCAATGATGTCGAGTTTTCAAATGTCCCTGAACAAAAGGGTGAAAGTGTGCAGCATACAATTACCGCCCTAAGCATGAAGCTGGGAGTTGCGCTCACGGATCATGACATAGTGTGTGCGACAAGAGTGGGCCGTCCTCCGGTGGTGGTGGATGGCGCTGAGCCCGCGCCCCGGTCTCGTGTGATCGTGGTGCGGCTGGCGCGGCGCGCGCTGCGGGACCAGCTGCTGCAGGCGGCGCGTGTCCGCCGCGGGGCTACCACGGAGGGCGCCGGCTTGCCTGCTCCTCATCATCATTTTTATGTTAATGAACGCTTAACTCGTACAAACCGAGTGTTATTTATGAGGACTCGTGAGCTGAAGAAGCGCCTAGGCTGGCGTTTTGCATGGACCAGAGACGGTAGGATTTACGTGCGCCAGAACCCTGGTGCGAATGTCCCACGTCATCGCATTCGCTCGGAAATTGACCTCACGCGTGTTTTTGGACATCTTTCCGTTTGAGTGTAACAAACACAGTGCATGTATTACCTTACATTGTTCATCTAAAGATTCATATATTTCTTTTTATATTGCGTGTCTATATCCAATGTTATTTTTATTTTCTCTTTACAAAGATTAATTCAGTGTTTCAATATCTAATAAATGTAATTGTTTTTAAAAATAGATATTGTATAATAGGTTGGGGAAAAAGTTTCTTCGCATTTTTTAAGAAAATTCAAAACATTTTTTAATATAGTTTATTTACATTTAACTAAAGTATGTAGGTACCATTTTGTTCGATAACTTTTTGCCATCTTGTAGGTAGGGACATGATCCCATTGCTATAGAAATTTTGGGACTTCTGGTCAAAATACCGCGACAAGTGGTTTTGGCAGTCCTCTCGTGATGTTAATCTGACACTGCCTAAAGAATTCTGAAGAGACCGAAACAGGTGGAAATCTGAAGGTGCAAGGTCAGGACTATACGGCGGATGCATTAACACCTCCCAGCCAAACTCTCTTAATTTTTGCTGAGTGGCTAAAGATGTGTGAGGTCTAGCGTTATCATGATGAAAAACCACACCCCTTCTGTTGATTAATTCCGGCCGCTTTCTCTCAACTTCTTGCTTTAATCTCATCAGTTGTTCGCAGTAGAGTTCAGAATCGATGGTCCTGCCTGGTGGTAACAGCTCATAATGAATAATGCCCTTCCAATCCCACCACACACACAGCATCACCTTGTTGCGAGTTAACCCGGGTTTCGCCACAGTCTGTGAAGCCTGACCGGCCTTTGACCACGACCTTTTTCGCACGTTCTTGTCGTACGTGATCCACTTTTCATCACCAGTTATCAGCTTCTTCAAAAATGGTTCGGTTTCATTACGTCGTAATAAAGAATCACAAATGAGTACACGGTTCATTAGGTTTCTTTCAGTAAGCTCGTGAGGTACCCAAATGTCGAGCTTTTTTGTGTACCCAGTTTTTTTCAAATGCGCCAAAACTGTTTTGTGGTCAATTCCCAGTTCTTCAGCTACGTCTTAACTACTGACATGCCGATCTTGCTCCACTTTTTCAAAAATGGCATCCATTTTATCTGTAATAGGGCGACCAGAGCGACGTGCATCTTTGACATCAAAATTTCCGGATTGAAAACGCTTAAACCAAATTTGTGCTACTCTCACAGACACTGCACTAGGTCCATAAACATCGCAAATTTTTTTCGCGGCTTGCGTTGCATTTTTACCTTTTTTGTAGTAAAATTTTAAAATGTATCGAATTTCTTCATTAGATTCACTCATCTTGGCGGTACGAAAAACAAACGAAAATCACACATTTTCCTAATTTGAATTTGGAATTATGTTCTTTAAAATTTAAACTTTCAATGATACCAAAACCAGCCAGATACAAATGGTATAGCCAAAGAGATTTTATTACAAGTTTATACATACTATAATGCGAAAAGACTTTTTCCCCATTCATTAGATTCACTCATCTTGGCGGTACGAAAAACAAATGAAAATCACACATTTTCCTAATTTGAATTTGGAATTATGTTCTTTAAAATTTAAACTTTCAATGATACCAAAACCAGCCAGATACAAATGGTATAGCCAAAGAGATTTTATTACAAGTTTATACATACTATAATGCGAAAAGACTTTTTCCCCAACAGTTTATTTTTCATAATATTATTGCATACTAATGTTTACGTTTTCAAATTATATTATAGTAAGGTGACTACCTATTTCTTATGACTGTTTAGTAGTTATATCATGTTGTTGTTGCAAATATTGTATTGTTTCTTATAGGAGCTTAATTCTAACGCTGTACGCCTGTTTTATTATACGAGTAATATTACACTACTATAGTCACTATGTTATATTATCGGTAGGGTTTGTGTGTGTTGTTGAGGGTGTAATTGAAGTAATCAATGAACATACTTTATTTTTATGCATTTCATTCTATAAATGTTGCATTGCATTTATGAGTATTTCACATCTACACTGCTACGATTATAATAATGACTACACTTTTTTATGCCCATATATACATACACTTTTCAAAATTTCTTTTTTCAAAATTTCAAAATTCAATTATTCACGAACACAGCAGATATTATTACTCAAGGTTTTTGTGGGCTTGAGTACTGCGATAGTTATCTGTAGCTTACTACTTCCTTGGAGATTGCTTATACGCTTATTATATCCAAATAAATATCGCCGGCCTTGGTAAGTTGAAATTTCTTAAGTTGGCACTATATAATGCGGGATCCTTAGAATAATAACGCATAGAAGGATAATCCGGTAAAGAGCGCGATGATTAAAGTGAAGCAAAAATGACGCCGATGTGTGCAGTCGCTTACGCGCGAAACACGCACACTACGATAAAAACAGTATGGAGCTGCCGGCGTAGTGAGCCATTTATGGCTCACATTTAGTTGCATCAAATCGTGCGCGTCGGTTGGGTTTCTATGCATTATTATTCTAAGGCGGGATCATTAGGAACTGGGCATGATGATTTTCAAGTTGCGATGAGCCAGTTCAATGCCGATATACTCGCTGTCAATGAGACTTGGCTGCGTGAGGGGCAGGAGCAGCGTGCCCCCGTCTTGCCTGGCTACCGATTTCGTAATACACCGCGACCGGCCGCTATGCGCAGGGGCCGTGGAGGGGGTGTCGCATTCTACATCAAGCACTGCGTCCGAGCGCGCCTTGTCTCGCATCCCGTTGCACCGATAGAACAGATGTGGATGTCAACGACTACTAACGGTTTAAAGGTTATAATAGGTACTGCCTACCGTCCAAATTGGATAAACATCGACACGTTTTTAGATGCTATCACGGAATCAATTTCCCACTTTTCAAAATGTGATCATGTCGTTTTGATGGGTGATTTTAACATAAATTTTTTGGACAGTACTAATGATAACACGATTAAATTTAAACATTTTTTACACTGCATGGGCCTCGAGCAAGTGGTATCCGAACCCACTCATTACTCAACAGAAAATGAAACTCTTATAGATATTGTATGCACGAATGCCCCTATCCGTGATATCTCCGTTACAAATATCACCGGATCTCTCGGCCATGCCATGATAAACTTTACGCTTTCAATTAAGCAAGTGAAGCCTCCCCCTAAAACGATCACATATAGGTCTCTAAAAAATATTGACATTAGCGAGTTTAATAAAGACCTTTCTGCCATAGACTGGGAATCGGTATTAAACTCAAACTCGGTAAACTGTATGGTTGACTCTTATAACACGATGATTCTGGCACTTTTCGATAAACATGCTCCCGTGAAAACAAAAAAACTAATACATAATTGTTCATTGCCATGGATTACTGATGTGATTAAAATTATTACTATGAAATGAAAAAACTTAGGATAGCATATTTAGGGAAAAGCAAGCATATTATAATTTTCACATTAACTCACATCTTACAGATTCAAAAACACTCTGGAAAATTTTAAAAAGAAATATTTTAACAGATCCTTCTAAGCATGACTACCTTCCCGATTGCTTTAATGATCCAAACACCATTAACGACCATTTTCTTGACGTCCCGGGAAGTGACACGGTTCCGTTGTCGCAGTTAACGTATTTTGAATTTCACAACTACGGGAATGACCTTTTAAAGTTGAAGCCGGTACATGAGAATGATGTGGCTAAGTATATTACATCTTTATGTAGTAACGCAGTAGGTGTAGATGGGATCAGTAGAGATATGCTTTTGCTGACGCTTCCTCGGACCCTTGCAGTCATCACTTCTATTATAAATAAATCTATAATGACAGGAGAGGTACCTACTGTCTGGAAATCCGCCTTTGTGTTGCCATTGCCAAAGGTAAATAACCCAACTACCCTGAAAGAACTGAGGCCAATTAGTATTTTGCCCTATCTATCCAAAATTTTGGAAAAGGCTGTTTACAATCAGCTTAGTTGTTTTGTTGAACGTAACAATATTCTACCGTGTGTTCAGTCTGGGTTTCGTCGGGGTATGGGTACCATTACGGCTTTGGTTGATGTAGTCGATAACGTGCTCACAGAACAAGATGCTGGTAACAGTACTTCAATGGTTCTCTTGGACTTTTCCCGTGCGTTTGACTGTTTAAATGTGCCTTTACTCCTGTCGAAACTTCACTATTACGGTGTCGATTCTGCATCTCTGTCCTGGTTTGATAGCTATTTAAAAAACCGTTGGCAATCAGTTAAGCTTCTTAAAGAAGATGTCACATTCTCAGTGTCTCTACCTAAACTCCTCCAGCGTGGTGTCCCCCAGGGCTCTATACTTGGCCCTTTACTTTTTATTATATACAGTGCTGATGTTGTCAGAGTCATCAAACACTCAAACTATCAGCTATATGCTGATGATATACAATTATATTTATCAGCCAATTCAACTGACACTGGTATGCTTATCTCTAAACTAAATGAAGATCTAAATAGTGTTGCGTTGTGGTCGGAGCGAAATGGTCTGGTCCTTAATCCAAATAAGTCTAAATACTTAATTCTTGGTTCGAAAAATCAAATTGCTAAAGTTATTAAAGGTGACCCAGTGGTTGCGATTCAGGGGAAGACCATTGAGCTGGTCGATAAGGCAAAGAATCTGGGTATATCTATGGATAGGCATCTGCGTTTTGAGACCCATATACTGAATCTAGTCAGATCCTGTTTTTATCGCTTGAAGGTTTTATACAATATTAGAAACCTCCTTAGTGAAAAGGTACGTATAACTTTATGTGAATCATTGATATTGTCCAGGCTTAATGGAGACTTGGTGTATGGTCCACGTCTACAGTCGAAAACTCGTCGCCTTGTACAGCGGGTGCAGAATGCATATTGTCACTTCTGCTTCAAAATACCTCCCAGGAGCCACATCTCACCATACTTAAATGCATGGTGAATATCAGCTCCATGCTGAATATGAGCTCGCGGAGACATCTGCACCTTGCTTGTTTGGTGTTTGATGTCTTGAAATCTGGGAAGCCGACATAATTATCTCTTTTCGAAACTTAAAAAATCACCGTTTCATGATAGGTATGGTACCAGAACCTGCAGATGGCTCTTGGAATGTCATCCTCATAAGACTGTGGCCTTCACTGGTGGTTTTCGCTACCTAGCTACTAAATGTTGGAACAACATACCTCCACCTTTGAGACAATTATCTTCTAAATTTTCTTTCAAAAAACATATTAAACTATTTCTTTTACAAAAACAACTTCTGGGTGTTCCAAAGGGGTACTCGGCAGCGGATTTTGCCATTTGAATGGACAGGATGATCTTTTTTAAATTCTGCTGAATAGGTAATGATTTACAAATGCACACCGTATTCCATATTTACTCACATAATAATTCACATAATAATATAAAACAATAATTTTGAATTTTATTTTTCTGCTTCTCCTTTTTACAGTTTCCAGATTTTTTTCAATATTGACTCATATGCATAAATTTATACACACTGTATACACATAGTAATATATATAATAACATATAGATACACATAACTTTGCCATTTACTGTTAAAATTTTCTTAGTATTTTAATTAACAAGAAGCCCTCGGGTTGTAGCAGAATACCAGTGTTTTGCTCACATCCTGATGTGAGTAAAACCAGTCACTGAGTTGCAACCCTTTTACACTTCTGCAGCGCACACAACGTAATTTTGGATTAGGTACCTTGTGTGTGATGAAGATGGTTGTAAATAAAGACTTTATCTATCTATCTAAATATTCCCCTCACTCTCACTCACTCACTCCTATGTAATCAGTGCGGGACGATCGACGCAATGTCATTGGGAGCACTATGCGCCTTAAGGATTGAAACAATTTTTCATGCATTGTCAATGACACCACCAAACCGCACCACTGTGGTGTCGTTTACATTTTTTTTAGGTAACTACACCACAGTAATGAAGTTCTAATACAAAACTTATGTATGCATTTATCGATATAGTATTTTATTTTGCTTTGTTATGAAGTTACGTCATGATTAATTTTGTTTTGTTGTAAAGGATACAATTATTATTTTTTATGAATCCCTTGCGAAGTCACCGAATTTCAGCGGCATTACTTAATAATAATTAAAAATTAAAACAACGATTTGTTTTTATACACGTTAGACATCACTAGTCGGCAGTGGTGTGGTTACCTAAAAAAAATTGTAAACGACACCACAGTGGTGCGGTTTGGTGGTATCGTTGACAATGCATGCAATTTTTTACCGCACATCAGATATCAATCCAAGCCTCAGTTGTCAGTCTTTATATTCACAGATCTTACGTCAATCTATATCGAAACACGGTGGCCTTTCCTCAAAATCATTACCTACCTCGTTTACCAACATTCTCGTTATCAACGAAACTGTGACTGACTTATAAAGAAGTGAAATGGGTCAAACTAGACCCAGCCGCGTTTCAAAGTAAATTCGGATAAATTTTATGTACAATATATTACAATTATATGGTTGAAGTCTCGTATCGTAAATAATAATCATCACATTTCATAAAGGTTAAAAAAAAATTACGAATCTACGCATAATAATACAGTAAATAGTGCAGGAAGATCATCGAGATGGGTCAAATTTGGGACGCCTGCGCTTCTACTGTTAACAATCATAAAAATCAATTAAATAGGTATTTATACAAAATTAGCCTATCCGTTTTAAGCATCAAGGGGTATTGTGTCAGCGATTTTCGCTAACGAATTAAAAGGCAATTAGCCTTATATACCAATGGATAGCCATTAATGTAATTCAAAATTCTTCAAAATTAAGAAACAAAATAAATGTAGCTCAAAGTGGAATAATCCGTTCCCTACACTACAATTTTGACATACTACAATCATATGGTCGCTTATTACCGTGTCACTGCATACATTTTTTCATGGTATGTACTTTGGGCATTCATTCAGTCTTGGTTTTCTGATCTTGACGCTCAAACCGTTCACAGCCAAACGCTTTTCACGACTGAATTCTAAACGTAACATTTGATTATGTAGCTACATAGATGAACAGCACCATAAATTCTAATTTTAATAATTTCACTGGAAACTTTCTTTGGGGTTTATGACACCCCTCGTGCTTATTTAGGGTTAAACGGATTTGTTGTCCAAATAATCATAATTGTCTGAACGCGCGCAACCGAGCGAATACAAATGTTCCATACAATGTGTTGAACAACAGATTTTTTTCACGATTTCAAGATCGGTCCTATAATAACAGTTGTTTAACTTGCTTGTCTGAACAAGCGCACAAAATTTGGCTCCTTGAAAATTAACCCGGTATAAGATGAACAGAAAAAAATGTCAAGCAGCTAGCAGCAAGCACTTGTGCAGTTGAAATCCAATCGATCTGTATGCTCTATACAGATCGATTGGATTTCAATTGCACAAGTGCTTGTTGCTACCTGCACTTGTACAATACAGTTGTTTGTTACATCACTTGTACAATACAGTTGTTTTCTCCGGTCCAACCAAAACACCGTCTCCAGATGCACCCTCGGGATCTGCCGGGTGACAGGAACGGAATATCCGGAGCCGAAAATATTCACGTTTTACCAACTAAATTCATCTTCGCGTTTACCCGACGCGAAATTACATTGTGAATAATACAGTTTGTTATAAATGGCATCCGCCGTGATGGAATGGCGAATAGATGAGCTGCGAGTCGTAGGGTCATCCGGATGGTATTAATCCCGTATAGGGACACTACAGCTGACGGGCTCCTGGAGAAAATCAATAGGACCGTATCTCGCGACTTGGAATTTCGGTACTATTAGATGTCAAGTTTAATGACTTCACGAAATGGAGGAGGCTACCAATTTGGTTGTATATTTTTCATTTATTTGTTACTTTTGTTAGCTTACTCGTATAGCTCTATCATCAATTAGCCGATTTGGAACATTCTTTCTTGTTGGAGAGAGTATACTCCTTGATTGGTCACATTATCTCCAAAGTCAAGATTTCGTGATAGGATTCTAGGGAAATTGACCCTTAATTTTTCAACGTGTTTCATGTTTTTTCTGAAGCTCTCCAGGTATTCGCGTCTGGTAGTCATGAGCCGAGCTGATGATGGAAGGATCCGTGACTTTTAGGAATTAGCTGTTTGTTTTTTTAATACAATAGGCACGAATTGACCCTCAGTTGTATTTTTTCAAGTTACTTTGGTGAATAGGTATTAAATTCACTAAAAAGGTGAAAATAAATGTATTTTTGTTAAATATTTTTACGTTACAAAAAAAAATTATTCCATTCATACGCCCGTCTGTCTGTCTATAATTTCCATCGAGATCTCGGTCCGTGGGCCAATTAAAGATTTGAAATTTTTACTAGTTAGCAATCTGAGTATAGAAATGCCGATAGCACCCTAAAATCTACAATGAGAGTCATGCAACTAGGGCTCCTGTTGAAATATTTCTGAAACGTAAAAATTAGAATGGCATTATTTGTACCACCTTTTTTTCGGGGTGAAATACGTGACCGTACCCGCCGTTGGCTAGACAGCGAGCGTGTATGGGACTCTCCCGGCAGAGTGACAAGAAAACCCCCAAATCCCCCCCGGTGTTCTCCCTCCCGCGCCCATAAGGCGGGCGCGCAAGGTAAGGTCTACACTGCGACTCCACTACCCACGCGCCCGGGCAAGCCAGACCAACTGATTAGGCTATCGCTATGGGGGATTGCCCGTGAACATTAGGGCAATCCCCAGACGGAGGGCCTTACGGCGGCGTTCACAGGGCCAACCGTGTACGCAGGCCTCCACGGCAGGGTCACTAGACGGGCATTGCTTGTGCGAATGCCCGCCTTCGCCTGCCTATCCGTCTACGGCGGAGGGGAGCGGCTTGAGGATCTTCCTCCCGCTCCCTCTCCGCAGCCTCCTTTTGCAAGATTACTTCCTCACAGGAGGAGGCAACAGTCTCCCATTCCGCCTCGTCGCGAAGCATGGCCACGACCATACTTGGCAGCGAAACGACTTCGCCTCCCAGCGCAGCGTTGAGTTCGCTGCGCTGTGGTCGCTAGGCTGGGCACAACAATATGTTGTACTCGGCAGTGTCGTCGGGAGCGTCGTAGTGGTGACACCGCGGCGTTTCCTTCGACGCGCCACTCGGTACAGGTAATGACCGAAGCAGCCATGCCCGGTCAGTATCTGCACCATGCGGAACGTGAAGCTGCTAGCACCCAACCCACTCCTCCAACACCGGAAGGATGGCTTCGATCCTCCGGTAGCCGGCAGCTGCGGAGGCAAGTGCCTCACTCCACTGACACAGAGCCTCCCTCTGCGCCAGGGTACGAATCCGCTCCACCTCCTGCGGAGTGAATCGTCCCTCCCGTTCACGGGCAGCAAGCCGATGTCGATACACCTCCGCGAGGACGCGTGCATCGGCGTTTGGCCCGCAAGAACGCAGGCTGCGCCGTGGCTGACCGTGTGATAGGTTCGCACGACCCGGGTCGCGGCCATCGGACGTCGTAGAAGGGCCACTGCACGGGGGGAGAGACACTCCGCCCATACTGGGGCTCCATATATTGCCATCGACCGTATCACCCCGCGATACAGCCGATGGCATGCCGATCCTGGTCCTCCCACGTTAGGGAGGACCCCCCGAGTGCGGCTGCGATGGCGCACAGCCGTGGAGCAAGGAGCTTAAAATGCTTCTCGAAATTCCATCGGGAGTCCAGAACCAGGCCGAGGTACTTGAGATGCGTCTCGACCGGTATACAGACCCCCTCCACACCTGGAGCCACGGTGTTACACGCCCCCCTACAACGGGGGGCATGAAATTCACGGCCCTCGTTTTATCGAGGGCCACGTCCAGGCCCAGAAGGCGGATGCGTCGGACAACCAAAGATTATTTGTACCACCTAGAGTTTTACATCCATTGTAGTCTTGGCTGGTTACCTATGTAAATTATGAAAGCTCTTCGTCGGAAATGCCAATGATGGGTATTCAAAGTATTTATAACACAGATGTAGTTATTATCGTTGGAGATGCAATCCCGAAGTCGGGCGGCCTGTCTTAACTAGCCTCGTGCAAGTTCCAAGCTTGACATAGTTTGGTAAGCGACATTTTGAGGGCGTCCTAGAAGTTATGAGTTCTCCGCGGCAATTGATAGGATAGTCATCCTTAGTAGAACTTACGTTAAAGCAAGCCATTGGCTAATAAAATAAAGGTTAGGTTGGTTGGTTGTTCTAGAGATCTTCCACTTAAAGCTGAACACAATTTATCTTACACCATTATATATTTCTTTCGCAATCATTTGTTAGCAACAATACCAATAGTTTAAAATTTAGTTGAAGAATTTAAATGTTTAGCAGGTTAAGGATTTTTTGATTTTGTCACCTTCATAAAATGGATTGAGTAAGTTAATAAATAAAACTCATAAACTCAGTCACTTATTTAGTAATCATATAGGAACGGGCTTTAGAGTTAGTTCTATTTTTGAATAACGGCCGCTCGATATTATATCAATGAAATTTGGAAAATATATGACCTAAGATATTTACTTCTAAAAAAAACGTACTTTAAAAACACTTAAAAGTTAACAATAATAATAAGAATACAGACAACATTACTTTTATACCGGGTGTGACGGTGTCCCATTTCTTTTAACACTGAGTTCAGACCAATGTTATTATTTGTTTACGATGTTTATTTTTCCCGGAAAAGCTTTTAAAGCGAAAAAAAGGAGTTTTCATTTTTAATTTTTATTCATGTTACGCAATGTATGGCGCGCCAGCATCATTTTTGTTCCGCTCACACCGGTGCGCTGTGCGCTGACGTTCGATGACCCAAACAGCTGAATCCGCGCGCAATATGATGGAAATATAATACGATTTACATTGCGAAGTTCATTATTAGTGTAATTATTGTATTCTTTTGACAGAATATGATTTGTCAACGTTAAGTTAGTTATATTACACTAGAAAATTAAGAAAAAAATAAAAAAGTCGTAAAATTTATGAATTTTCCGGGAGAAAATTTCAGTGATTTTCATTTACGAATCATAGTCTGAACTCATTGTTAAAAAAACAGGACATCGTCACTTACACCCGGTATATTGAAATCGGTGCTAAATGACATGGCCAAACTATTGCATTTCATTTACCATAGATGAAAGAATAATTATTTCCTTAATTATCATCCTTACATTTACGTAAACACCAATAAACTTATAAATCACATAAACAAATTATCGCGTAATATTAACCTCTCTGAACTTGTCACGTTTTAAAAAAAAATAGTAAATTCACTCCCGTTATTATTTTTTCCGACACCATATTATTAAATTTTTTCAACACGCGACGTTCCTTTCCATGCAGGCTAAACCTTTTTCTAAATCAATATTTGTTGCATTCAGAAAGACTTACTTTCCATTTTTTGCTACTCATAAATACAGTAACAAAATAGTGATTTAAATATTTTATTAAAAAGTGGTCGATTCCTGGCTATTTTACCTATATTAAAACGCCTTACATTTTTAAATAGCAAAATTATAGCGCAGACATTTGCTACCGAGAATCTGAATTAGGCGTGAAGACGAAACTTTTGGCGTCTAGTACTTTTAACTGACAAGTTCTTTGAGTTTTTTAAATATTGCAGTAAGATCCTGCTATTATTCCCGAAAATAAAGCACAACAAAACATTACTGTTAATTAAAAACTGCATCTCCGTCCATAGAGTATATGCCATGTCCTTTTAAGACTATCTAGGAGATCATACATTTTAACTCAGAATATTTTTTTTTGCCTAACAATATAAGATTGGTGTTCCAAATGCAAATTAATTCAATCCGTAGGGAGAGAAGGAAATTTAGTACAATTTATTCAATCGCTGTTTTTAGAGGCTCTAATTGACCACTTCTGAGAAGGTGGTGCGAAAATTTTAAATAATAGCTGTGACGATAGTTGTAAAGGTTATTCCGATCATCGAATTGAACTACTTTCAGTATGTGAACAACTCTGAAATTCCGAAAAATATCAGCTTTTTCATACAAAAGTTCAATCAAACCTACTCCATTGGAATGTATGTAGCAGCTGAATCACGTAAGCATATTTGTAATTTTGTAAATGAATGTTTAATTTTTTATTGATGGTATCGATTTAAGTCTAATTAAATTAATTTGAAGTCTAAACCATCAATACTATAAGGATGTGCTTAATTTTGTAACACATTGTACACATTGTATGATAACATTTTTTTCCAAGTAACAGAGAATCTCTTGGGCTTTATATCACTTGATGGTAAGTAACAATAAGACCTAAGATGAATGCTAGCATCTGGACTCTTCAATATTTGAGAATCTAGAAATCTACTTCCAGTTGTCGAAACACAACAAGTCAACAATACTACGAACCTTTTTACTTTAGCTATAATTTTTTTTTCCTTTTTATTTGTTTTACTTATGGGTTGAGTGACTCGCGAATGAAAGGGAGATGGAGCTCAAATGCGATTTGATACATTTTTGCTCCATCTCCCAGAGTGTGAAGTCAGGAAATGTGGTTATGTTTGTGTGCGCTGGGTAACCAGACCAGCTAGCTAACCAGGGGGACTTAGAAATTCACCACCAACCAAACGAAGCAGAAAAACTTGTGCCCTATGAGGAATCGAACCATTTACCTTGG
Source organism: Schoenobius gigantellus (assembly GCA_963935595.1). NCBI lineage: Eukaryota > Metazoa > Arthropoda > Insecta > Lepidoptera > Crambidae > Schoenobius > Schoenobius gigantellus. The sequence goes on from OZ012549.1 coordinate 38,269,772, forward strand.
GATCGATACCGGTTAGTCCTCACCATTCGACCACGGAGGCAGTTGAAAATATCATAAATTATCATTACTAAATAATTAAAAAACGAAAGATATTATTAATGCTATTTCATATTTCATACACAGTGGACCATGAAATCTTGATCAGAAAACTCTCGTCTTTCGGGTTTGCAGGCAACATGCTAAGTTGGCTACAATCATACTTAAGCTCCCGTACCATGCGAGTGGTTGTTGGTGGATTCTGCTCTCAGCCTTTTGAAGCTGGTTCTGGTGTTCCTCAAGGATCTCATCTTGCCCCTATATTATTCAAATATATTTATCAACGATATTGTAAAGTATATAAAAAATTCCAAATGCTTTCTTTATGCCGATGATCTTAAAGTCGCTTTGCCAATTAAAGATAACATCGATGTTTCACTGCTACAGAATGATCTGAATCAACTTTCTAGATGGTGCAAAGAGAACAGGATGTCATTGAACGCGAGTAAATGTAAATTTATCCGCTTTACAAGAAACAAAAACATTTTTGCCCCAGTATACACTATAATTAGAGAAACCTTAGAAGAAGTTGATAATATAAGAGATCTGGGAGTTCACTTGGATAAAAAGATGCGATTTCACGTGCATGTCGATCATATTGCAACTAAGGGTTTTCAAATGCTGGGCTTTATAATCAGAAATAGCAAAAACTTCAGGAAACCATCTACAAAGGTTGTGCTATTTCAGACAATAGTTCGATCACATCTGGAATATTGCAGCCAGGTCTGGTCTCCATTTTATGACATCCATGTAAAGCGACTTGAGCGAATACAGAAGAGATTCCTCTGGCACCTATCTTTTCAGTCTGGTCAGGCAAAGATTCTTTCTACTTACCAAGAACGTCTCCTATTCTTTAAACTCAACAGCTTAAAAGACAGAAGAACTTTGCTTGATCACATTTTTCTATACAAATTAGCGAATGGATACTTGGATGACTCCCAATTGCTAGAAAAATTAAATTTCAACGTTCCCTTTAAATTGCCTCATCCCTCTCGGTACAACCTCTTTTCTACTCAACTGTGCAAAACAAATGCTACCCAAAATTCAGCAGTTAATAGGTTGCAAAAACAATATAACACTATATGTAAGAAAAGTGATATTGATATTTTTTTGTAGTAAATTGTATACCTATAAGCGACATATTCTGGACACTCTTTCGCTTCTCACTAATGTCATTTATTGTGTTAGTTTTATATAACTTTAATGTAATTAAGTAACGCTTTTTTATATCTTTATATTCCCTCGTTTAGAGCCACACGTATTTGCATGCCGTGGTGGCCTATAATTAAGACAGCATTTAGCTTTAAGTATATTTAATATTGTAAGTTGTAATAAATAAAATAAATAAATATTGTGAGTAGGATGAAATTGTTGGTTTTCCTAAACGAAATAAACTACACAGGCGATATATAATTCATAAGTTATTGTTAACAAATAACAATAGCACTAGAAAAAGCTAGAGATAACTGGAAGGTAAAAGGAAACCTTTTCATTTCATAACATATTTTCGTCTACAACCAACCTTGCCGCTGACAAAGCCCACATCTTTTGCGATACTTAATTCTAGTTACGATTTCTTTTCGCAAAGGACAAAACTAGACTGGGGATGGGAACCCGCTTAGCATTCTAATACAGGCGCCATGATTATTTATTCAAGAGAAATCTCGTCTCTGAAATTGGATTTTCACTTACAATCGCAATATAATATTGTACCAAATATTTTGGGTCCGCGTAATCTCGGGGCAAAACCTGAATTAATGGCCCAGGAACGCTGAGCTATTAATTCAACTGTCAAAGTTCAAGCCTTAGCTTGTATTTGAACAGGGTGTATTGTATGTCAGGGTAATGTATAATATGTATATAATGTTGAGTTCCGGAGAATTAATAAGTACCTAATTGACTAATTTGAGTAATTATGCAGAAATAAACAACAGATCGCTGGACATGATTCAAACGAACATGAGCTGTTTGGTTTTATGATACTGGAAAAAATTACTGCATCCACTGCTGACAAGAGGGACACTTTCCACGCTCAAAAGATCAGCATTTACAATACAGCGAGGATATGCAGTCAACAATCATGTCACCATGACCCATGCTCTTGGCGTCTTCGACCCCTCCCACGCTACATGCCTAAACTTTCTCGGATTAGATTTGCTTTTATTTCTTTCCTATCCCTTTTTAGGGTTCCGTACCTTAATAGGAAAATCGAACCCCTTATAGGAAAATTTTGATGTCCGCCAATCCGTCTGTATGTTAAGACTATTTGTCATGAACGCATAGAGATATCGAACTGGAATTAATATCAAATTCTGTTTGGTCTCTCTCAACTTTGGGCATAGGCCTCCCGCAAGGATCTCCATACCGATCGGTCCTGCGCCTCCCGCATCCAGCGGCTTCCCGCGACCTTCACCAGATCGTCGGTCCACCTTGTCGGGCTACCAACACTGCGTCTCCCTGTACGCGGCCGCCACTCGAGGACCTTTCCGCCCCAACGGCCGTTAGTCCTACGAGCGATGTGTTCTGCTCACTGCTACTTTAGATTTGCAATTCTTTGGGCTATGTTGGTAACTCTAGTTCTTCTACGGATCTCATCGTTTCTGATGTGATCAAGTAGAAAAACCTCGAGCATTGCCCTCTCCATTGCCATTTGAGTAACTTTGAGCCATCTAATGACAGCCATTGTAAGCAGTCAAGTTTCAGTTCCGTACGTCATTACTGGCAACATGCACGAATTGAAGACTTTCGTCTTGAGACATTGCGGCAGATGGGCCGAGAATATTCTGCGTAGTTTCCCGAACGCTGTCTAGAAGAGTTTGATTCGTCGATTTACCTCTTTCTGAAAATTAGACTTACTAAGCTGGACTATTTGCCCCAGGTTAACATATTCGTCAACAAATTCCAGCGTAGAGCCTCTTAACATTCACAGGAGTGGGTACTACACGGGAATTCGACATAATTTTAGTCATGTCCATGTTCATTTTAAGAGTGATGCCAAGTCCTCTCCAGTCCAGGAGCTTAAATACATCCTCCAACGCAGCTGTGAACAGTTTCGGCGATATAACGTCGCCTTGTCTCACACCGCGCTGAAATCGTACTGGTTTCAAGTTTTGGTCCTGTAGGCGGACTGACATGGTGGCGTTTTCGTACAATGACTTCAACACTTGGATGTATCGATAGTCTATTTGGAACCTCTGGAGTGATCTAAGCACGGCCTAGGTCTCGATTCGTGATGACCCTCGAGAACAGCTTGTAGACATGACTCAGGAGCATGATGGGTGTATAGTTCTTCAACTGGGCCCTGTCGCCCTTGAAGAACATTAAACTTGTAAGTCAACTTGGTCAAAAGATATGATTGTTTTGGTGGCATATTTTGCGATTTCATAAGGAAATCAAAACCAATAGGGAACATCCCGTTGACCTAGAATAGAAGCAATGTGTTAAGGCACATTCAGAAAAAATCTGAAAATCGTATATAAGATAGGACCTTATACACATACAAAGATTTTGTACGGAACTTTCGATGCACGCATCAAATTTGGCCGGTGTTTTTATAACTACACTTACATGCGTTATTATTCTAAGCTTACATGCAATGAAATTGACCCACCTCTTAAGTTTCGATTCGGAATATTTTGGTTTCGGTTTATAAAAAAATAACGTTAGTTAAACAAAAACTGTAAATACAATTTGAAAGTATACTTATTTCACAGGCTTTATTTTAACATACTCTTGGGAAAACATAAACGGGAATAGACTTGTTTCTTGGGAAAACCCCTGTTTCTCATTTTTACGTTATATTATAATCTCTGTGATTGTGCTGAGTGTTGAAAGTTAGGTGAATCGATGTTTACTCAAAAATTGATTATTCCTACAGATTTATTGACTCTTGAAATTGAGCTGATTTTCCAAAAAAAAGCTATTCTAACAGATTTGTTTTTCAGTTTTTAAAATCAATAAACCTAAATCTGTCACGGTAGATACTGGTCTAATGTAAGCTTAGGTTCCTGTTTAACAAACAGGGTTAAAAGCAATTATTTATTGATGGTAAATTTTGATTTGTCGAGCTCTGAACCAAGGCGTTACAGGTGGGTCGTTTTCATTGCACTTAAGTGTTGTTTTTAGTTTAGTTTTTGGTTGTGATGGTAAGTGGACACAGTCACCTATAGTACATGTACTTCCTATATGATTTACAAATATGCAATCTATACAAGGACATGAAGGTTGCCAACTTGTAACATAAGACGTCAAGTCACAATATCCAGTAATTTCACTGTTTGTCTTACCCTTCAAACCGGAACACAGCCATGCAAGCAGCACCACTGCTTGCTGGCGAAAATAAGTAAGATATACATATATTATTGGGGGCTTAGACAAGTGGCAATCGTGTCATAGCGAAACGATAAATAAATTCGATCAATTGATTAAAATTAATATTTTCATTACATTTTAATGAAAAACGAGATGTTTTGAGTAGTACCTATATAAAAGTTACGAATAATAATTTCTCTACTTCATCGATTCGCTGCGAATCAGTTTGTCTACCAACTCACATAGCGATGACTTTGATCGATTCGCCACGTTATTCAACGATGGCATATGTCAATCCCATACATTTGTTCTTATCGAACTTCCTTATCGTTTTTGAATTCCCCTTCGTCTCCTCTGGTAAATGGTGTGCAGTGTTATGATTTGCGATGGAAATTACAACGATTTGCGACCGAAATACATATTTACTATAATAAAAAATCATTTGGCCAGAGATAAATGAATGAAAGCGCCAGATTTGAGGCTTGTCGAAAATCGGACGGAGTTTGACAAGGGTCGTTTCCTCAGCTCGGATTATTGTGGCTCAATTAACGCGTCCGTCGCGGAATCGAAATATTTTCAATTCCATTTGGCGAAAAAAATTCCGTTCGCATATTGCTTTATAAATTAGGCTCGCATTGTGATCTCTGATAAAAAAAATAAATTCAGTTCGGGTGGGGTCGAGTTCTGTTGGGAATTTCTCGTTTTCAATCTAAGCTGGTTTTCGGAAATCCATTATTTTGTTAATTGGCTGTGGCTTATTTCGACCTAAACATACAGCGTGAGTCTTCATCATTTATTTATTTATTCACAACAACAAATCACGTGCACGTATTAAAATAAAGGAAACTATGTTTATTTTATTGACGAAAAACATATGAAAATATTTAAGTTAATCTTGTCTACTGTGATGCGCGTGTAAAAGAGCGGTGTAACTTTTAAACTATAGAATCTATCGTTTCCATAAGCAGGAAATTGAGTTACATTATGACGAAAATCTGTTTTATTTTTTTCGTAAAGTTTTACATATTAAAAAAAAATGCTCCATTTATATGCAGTAGTTACCAGACTAAATTACTACTAAATGATACAAAATTTAATTAAACGTACATTTAATAGTTTGCGAGTTCTCGGTGGCTCCCCAATTCATACAATTAGTATGAGGAGCTACTTTTAAATTGATGTAACTTTTAATGTGCTGTATTACATATCCCAAAATTTCGCCCACAAAATCAGATAATTTGCTACAAAATCAGGGCGTGATTTCGATTGATTTCGTAGCTTGTCAATACATACGCACAACATTGTATTAACTACCTCATCATCACAGCTCATATGTCCCCACCGAGGGGCTAGAGCCTACCCTAAAGAGCCCTGTAAACGAGCAAACATGTTTGTCAAACTTGCTTGACAAACTTCACGTTTTCATCAAACACGACGTCAATCCATATTTCCTTCAAACACATCAAACATGTAGTTTGTTTGTCAAACACGTAAATTTGACAAACATGTTTGATCGTCTACAGAGGCCTTTAGACCTTAGTCAACCACGCCGGCCCAGTGCGGATTGGTCGACATCACATACATCCTTGAATTTCTTCGCAGATGTATGCCAGTTTCCTCACGATTTATTATTCACCGTTCAAGATATTAATATCCTAATGGTAATTTTAATTTCACAAAAAAGTATAGGTATGTTTTAGGTTTTTCATCGATAAATATAGTACTTTAATTGAATTTTATATACGCACCACATCATGAAAATATACTAAAGCTATACCATTAATTTCATATAAAATAACAGTAACGATAGATTTTCTAGTCTTTTGGATGTAGATATGTAAATAAGAAGAGGAAAGAATGTCGACTATCACAAAATAATGATTAAACGAATTTCTATGTTTGTTTCATAGACATGCCTTTTTTTTGTAAAAAACGTCGCCCCACGCTAGGATTTTCTCCTGTGTCGTAGGTTCAGTTACAAACATAGAATTTCACATGCACATACGCACAGACCGGAATAAATTTCTGTATAGGCCACACAAAATATTTGTCCCGTAAGAGAATCGAACCCGCCACCCGCGCAGTAGGCGATCACTCGACCTTTGCGTTAACCGTGTCGTCATTTATTTGATCGGAATAAATTTTGGGCGAGCATTATGAATAGGAAAAATATTTGATTAGCTTCTAAAATATCCTTAGAATATTACGAAATCAAGGATTTTGCATCGTCAAACTTGACTCTGCACTGGTCAGAAACAAATAGAAGGCTTATGAAAGTATGTAATGAAACTTTTTTCACACAACAGGGGCACAACAGGGGAACTGTTGTCCTGCATCTTTCTTGATGATAAGGAATCACCTGAACTCCTCAATAACTAAGGAACTGGCCATCTCACCTCTAATTGTCGGAACGCAAAAAGGCGACAAACTTAGATAGGAGGGTGGAAGTTAGCCAGGTGGCCTCTGAAGCCCTACCACCAACGAAACCGAGCCGAAAATCTTCTGTCCCCACGGGGAATCGAACCCTGAACATTCAGATCAACCCGCACTGAGTGATCTCAACCAGTTGATCATAGAGGCGATTAAAAATCTTTCCAATGTCATCCTGAGGTCACACATTCACCGTGTTAGAAACTCACTTTCCTCTGTAGCAGTTTGCTTGCCAAGTTCGTAACTCGAATTAACACATCCTACTGTGTTCCAATACTTCCTTTACCCCGACAAAGGCTCGCCAATTCTAAAGTTGATGCATGGAAATGCTGCGAGCTGAAACTCCTAATAATAAAATTCACCGAGACCCGCTCACTATGCAAAAACATCAATATTTCACAACTGATTCCCCGAGCTAGCTTTTAAAACTAGTTCCGCATTCGAGATCCGTGTTGGAAATTTCAAATTCAAACTTTGACGGAACATAACTCTTTGCGAGGCGAGCTGGTAATGCTGCTGGATAGTTCGCCGGAACTCGAGTTGACCCTCCCGGGTAACCTAATCTTGCACTGCAAAGCACAATGGCTTAAAACGGCGCAAGTTTATCGAGGAGTTCAGTCTGTAACTTGTTAGCGAATTCGAATGGAGCTATTATTTATGAATTTTATATTTAATGCTAGTTCTGTGAATTTTGTGAAGTCACGAGTTTTGGGAATACGTTTCTTTAATAAAACACCGGCCAGACAAGGGTTCCCTACAAACTTTAAGTCTAATTTTATATTTAATTGTGACTTTGCATTTTCTTTAAAAATGCTAAATAATTTTAAAAAAATTAAGAAAATAAATCAAACACAAGAAAAAAAAAATTGTCTCGGGCGGGACTCGAACCCTCGTCTCCAACATACCGTGTTGACGAGCACTTACCCACCGCTACGAAATTTTTAACTAACTGTTAGTACGAGATCCGGTATAAGAAATATTTATACCCTCATCTGTTATATAACATAATAAACAATAAATGCTAGATAATTTTATTCTACATGACGTATCTATATCTAAACAAGAAGTTCTTCAAGCACTAGAATCATTAGATATACTAAAAGGACCGGGCACTGATAATATTCCAGCATTTTTTATAAAACATACAGCTAAAACTATATCAGAACCACTATATTACCTGTATAACAAATGTCTGAAAGAGGGTGTATTTCCTGGAGTATGGAAGTGTGCAAGGATAGTTCCTGTACACAAGGGCGGGTCCAAAGCGGAAGTTGAAAATTATAGACCTATTTCAATCCTGCCTACCTTATCAAAGGTTTTTGAAAGACTAGTACGCAATAACATATATCCTATCATACACAATAATATTATACAACAACAGCATGGCTTTGTTTACAGAAGATCCACATTAACCAATTTACTCGTTTATACATCTGAATTATTTGACGCCATGGATAAAAACCAACAGATAGACTGCATATACACTGACATTAAAAAAGCATTTGATAGGGTGGATCACAAATTGTTACTGGAAAAAATTGCCTATAATGGGATACGTGGAAATCTTTGGCGATGGTTTAAGTCCTACGTGTGTAACCGTACTCAAAAGGTGGTTATTAGGGGTTTTGAGTCAGATACTGTTTTGGTTACATCTGGCGTACCCCAAGGATCAATTCTTGGGCCACTTCTCTTTATTCTCTACCTTAATGACATTGGCAGATGTTTCTCATTTTGTAACTTTTCATTGTATGCTGATGATCTTAAGATTTTTCATACTATTGGTCATATTGACGATCATGTAAAAATTCAACACGATTTGGATGCATTTAGTAAATACTGTACTGAGAATAATTTAATTTTAAGTCTGAATAAGTGTAAGTCAATTACATTTACAAAAAAGAAAAAAATTAGTAATTACCCGTATACCCTCTGTGGGTCTATATTGCAGAAAGTGGACTGTATTAAAGATTTAGGTGTATTATTAGACTCTAAACTACATCTTGATAAACATATCGAGGTTATTACTAATAGGGCATTCAAGATGTATGGATTTGTTTTTCGTTCAAGTAAAGATTTTAAACAACCTAGTACGTTCCTACATCTATATAAGTCCCTTATTAGAAGTCAACTAGAATATGCCGTACCTGTTTGGAACCCTTATTATAATAAATACAATGATTTGATTGAAGCTATCCAAAAGAAATTTCTTAGAATGGTCAATTACAGATGTTGCCGAGGATACTTACCATATAATGTATTGTTAAAAAAATTTAAACTAATTACACTTAAGAATAGGCGTATGAAATTGGATATGGTTGTCTTGTATGATTTATGTCATAATAAGTTTGACTGCAATATTCTTACTAATAAATTGCGTTTTACTGTCCCTTATAGGGCATGTACACGCTCTTCTAGAAAAATTGAAACATTTGCGTCACCCATTTGTCGTACTAATGCAGGGCGTCGTTCTCCCTTTAATAGACTTTTTATTTTGTATAACAGTACATTTAATCATATTGATATATTTCATTCGAGTATTGGTAATTTTAAGATATCTATAGTGTCTGTGCTTAACATGTAATATTGTAACAATGTAAGCACATATATGGAACTGTCGGTCTTATCGAAATTTTTAATTTTTAATTCCTATCTCATATTGATCTACATATTTTAAGATAATAACTCACACTATGTTATATTCATCGGTAAACTATAATTTATTATTATTAGTTAACTTATGTACTAGAAATAATAATTATTGAATTATATATTAGTAAATACTTAGTCTCAGTAATTAAAACAAATATGTGGTCAACGGTGTTGGTCTTACAATGATTTATGTACATTTATTATAATAAGCCTTATGTAAGATATATTGTAAGACTGTTTGTTGTCCTAAATAAATGAAAAAAAAAAAAAAAAAAAAAAAAATGTATTCATTGATATATTGCAAATGATTTAGCTAGGCAGCCTGCCTAGCTAAAATACGTGGACAATTTTATATGAAAATTTAAATTTTATATACAAAACTTATTCAGATTCTGATTCGTCAGAAGTACCGATATTAAAATCAAATTCTAATTCTTCATCATTGCCATGGTTTTTAACTTCTTTTAATATGTCGTTAACTTACAACAGTGCTGGGTCCCATTTAAACCACGTAGGCTTCAAATAAGCATCTGAAAACCAACCCCAATCTTCAGGACTGACTTTAATTAACATTATATTGTGCGCAAGATTTTTTGTTTCAGTGAGATCCAGCACGGTAGAATCAGATTGGAGTCGATGCCTTTAAGTAATCTTCTTTATAAAATGCTCTTTGTCTTCATTCGCTGAATAGTTTTTTTTTTGGAATATCTGATATCTAGCGTCATCTATACTAATATTATAAAGAGGAAAGATTTGATAATGTTTGTTTGTTTTGAATAGGCTTCGAAACTACTGCACCGATTTTGATGAAAGTTGGTATAGGAATAGTTCGAGACCAGGGGAAGGACATAGGGTAATTTTCCTACGGGAAAACTAAAATAACGCGGGCGAAGTCGCGAGCGGAAAGCTAGTTGGTGTTATAACTATGAGAACTTATTTTAGAAATTAAACACCAGACGACAAATAATATTAATAACGTATTGGATACAGTACTATCGCGCGCAGTTCCGCCTGATCACCGCAACGCTCATTTTCGTTTGCACTAGCGCTCTCTAGCCCCACCCCGCCGACCTCGAATAGACATGAAATAATGAAATAAAAGATTCTTCTTCGGCCTGCCGCCGAGCCGCCGAGGAACCCCCCCAACGCCGATTAGAGAGAGAAAGAGTATTTCTTTTCTAATAGGCCAAAACTTAAGGGGGCGTAGCCCGGCGCTTCCGCACGATTCAAGCGAATAAATTTTTAAATGGTCAGGCGGAAGTGCTCGCGATAGTACATCAGTAGGCAAGGCAACAAACAACTATTTAATTAGTGGTCGGAGGCGATTTAATAAAAAGGAATGTGTCATGGCCGTAAGCGCTTATATTATATAGGAGCTGCGTGTCATAGAGCAAGGGTCAGCTTTCTTTTTCCATAGTCAACAGCCAAAGGGGTTGCGTTTACATCCAACAATAACACTGCTTGATCCCATAAAGGCAGGGCAACCCAAAGTGAGGATCTGATGATGGTATCCCGGGAAAATCAAATTTTATGCACGTCCAGCGTGTTTCATGTTTTTCCTAAGATATTTAGGTATTTGAGTCTGGTAGTCATGAATAGAGATGGAAGGATCCTTAACTTTTAGGAGTTAGAGGTTAGTTTTTTAAATATAATAGGCACGTATTGAGCATTTGTCGTATCCTTAACGTTACTTCGGTGAGCTTATATTAAATCCATTTAAAAAATAAATTTAAAAATATAAAAATCCACTTCAAATAGATACACTTAAAAGTTAAAAATTGCATAAGAAATACAGACAACGTCACTTTTCTATATTGAAGTCGGTGTTAAATGATGAACTCCTAGCAAGTCTTAAAATTTGGCACCGACTTCAAAATAAAAATGGTTGTCTGTTTTTTTAAATATAATCATTTTTTTAAATACTAGAATACATACATAAATATATATACAGGATTATTTTTTTATCACCCCGGAAAATTTAAGGGACGCTCTGTTCAATCTTTTTTAATTCTCGTTTTGTTATCGACTAAAATGGATAAATAAAATATTTGGACAAAAATTTAAATAATATTGATTTTCGCCCCCGTGGCCCTAAATAAAGGCCTCTATACTACGAGACATTAAATTCTTAATCCCAGCAATGCAAAGTGTTCAAATCGTCACGAGACGAGTTAAATTAATTAAAAAGATTTTTTATTACAGGTCAGCGTTACAAATGAGTTCAAGTTAAACTTATTTTATCTTCTACAAAGCTTATACAGTCACAAGTGCCAACATTAAGTAGAAGTGATCTCGTCTTTCTTACTTGATACTGTTTGCGGGGTCTGGTTAAATCAGCTTATCTCAAGTTTTTTCATTAGACCAGCTATAAAGGGCAGCTGGTCACGTGTGCCATTCGGCGTCTCATCGTTTACAGTTCGTTGCCATCTCTGGGTGCAATGCAGCCAACCACCCAGCAAAATAATAAGTTATGACTTCAATTCTGCGGGAAGATACTCAATCATTGTTTATATGTAGTTGTTAAGGCGCATAGTGCTCCCAATGACCTTGCGTCGATCCTCCCGCACTGATTACATAGGAGTGAGTAAGTGAGAGTGAGGGGAATATTTAAGCAAACCTTTACGCGTAAGATGAATTATTTCAATTAAAAATTAATAAAGGCAAACAAGAAAAATCTAAAAAGACTATCCGCTAGAATATTGTTTACTTTATTTATTGACATCGAAAGTATATGATTTAACCTAATATTTACGACGCGATTAGGTTTAAAGTTTTAAAATCGAGGCATGTTTGGGTCACATTTTAACCAAGTTTTAATAATTTATCAAAAAACTAAAAAAGACCATCCTCTAAAGAATGCGTTGAATAATAACATATCGTTTTTAAAGATTTTTTTATTTAATATTTATGAAGAAAACTGTTTTTTCTGCAGTGATTTTTTTTGATTGACCCTACTATGCGCCTTAACACTGAATAAAGTTGGCTTAACAAAGTACAAAAGCACTTTCAATCGCAAGTATTAAATCCGCCTTAGCAATCGCATTGTCATCATCTGTATATTATAGTGTGTATTTATGTATATATGGACCTTTATTTTTTATATTTGAATGTTTATATTATGTATGTTGTGTTTATTGTAGATAAACAAATGTATTTCTAATAATCTATTATCTCACTTGTGTACTTTGATGTTTCCTTCTATAATTTCTAACACACTTGCCTACATGTTGACTGGAAGAAATCTCTAATAGAGATAAGTCCGCTTTTGTAACGCAATGTATAACTATGTTTATATAATGATTTTGTGCGCAATAAAGTATATATCAATAAAGAGATCAATACATTCCTACATACAATACATAAAATCGATAAATTTGACAGATATTCCTAAGGAGTGAAAAGGACCGACAAGTCCTGGTGCTCACAGGGCTGGTCTGATAAGAGCTCGGTGGCCGAGTGGTCAATGCGTCAACACAGTATCTGGAAGACTCGGGTTTGATCCCCGCCCCAAATCGGAATTTTTCTTTATTGGTTTATTATTTTTTTAGTTTCTAATGAGTAGATCCTACTTATCTAAAAAAAAAAAAAAGGTTGATGAAGGAAATTTATGTGATTTTCGTTATCTCAGTCTGTGAATACAGGTTGCCTCACGATATTTTTCTTCACCGTAGAGTGTCAGACAAATGTACTTATGAAATTCGAAAACAAAAAACACATTGGTACATGGCGGTCTCGAACCTCGGACCTCCCGATTGGAAGGCAAGTGCCGAGTCAGCAGCGCCACCGACGCTCTGTATTTAAAACACTCATCTCTAACTCCTAAAAGTTAAGGATCCTTACACCATCAATTCGCTTCATGACTACCGGACGCAAATACCTGAAAAACTTTGAAAATATTTTTTTTACAAAAAATAAAACCGTTTTCAACTCATTAATAATACAAGGTTATTTTTTAGTTATGACAAAAATTTTGTGTGCTTGTTCAGACAAGCAAACTGAACAACTTTCACTATTACACCAACTTTGAAATCGCAAAAAAAATCAGCTGTTCCACACATTTAGGTTCAGTGAATGTTGAACATTTGTATGGAACAGCTGATTTTTTTTGCGATTTCGAAGTAGGTCCCATAGTGAAAGTTGTTCAGTTTGCTTGTCTGAACAAGCACACAAAATTTTTGTCATAACTAAAAAAATAAACTTGTTTAAGAATAAGAACATCACATTTTTATGTTACTTTTTTTAACTACATTAGGTATTTATTCTTATATTTTGTAAGACTCTCTGTGTGATCATTGCTTGGCACCGACTTTAGTATAAAACTGTGATGTTGCATGTATTCTTATATTATTTATGAGTTTTCGGTGTTTTTAACCGACTTCAAAAAAGGAGGAGGTTCTCAGTTCGATCCGTGTTTTTTTTAGTGTGTATGTTACGCGATTACGCCGCCAATTGTAGACCGATTTTCAAAATTCTTCTTGTATTATATAATGTATACTCCAAGGGTGGTCCCATAGTCACCAAAGTCAGGATCTGATGATGGTATCCCATGAAAATCGAGGAAAACCCTTAAATTTTAAGGTGTGTCCAACGTGTTTTGTGTGTATGTTACGCGATTACTTTTTGTATTCGATAGAGTACTATACTCCTGGGGTGGTCCCAAGATTACCAAATTCAGGATCTGATGATGGAATCCAATGAAAATCGAGAGAAACGCTAATTTAATACAAGCTCACCGAAGGTGAGCTGGTATTATATTAGGATTTAATCACTAAAAAAAATTCCTTTTCTAAAAAGTTAAAAATAAAAAATATATTACAAAAAATAAAAACCGACTTCAAAAACACTGAAAAATTAAACATAATATAAGAATAGGTATATAGGACAAATTTTAAGACTTTCTAGATCATCGTTTGGCACCGACTTCAATATAGAAGTGTGATGTTGTCTGTACCTATTCTTATATTATTTTTAATTTTTCAGTGTTTTTGAAGTCGGTTTTTATTTTTTGTAAAATATTTTTCTTGTCTGTTTATTTTTTGTTAAAAATATTTCAATATTTCTGATATTAATACATGCCTATTACAATTTGAACCAAGGCAAACATCAGGAAAACTTGAAATAAACCGTTTTTCGCTCTAAACAGTATTGAAAGAATTATTCTCGAACACCTAACCCACCAAAAACCTTCCATTATCAGCTCAGTAACATGATTTATGATGACTACCAGATGTAAATACCTGAATATCTTCAGAAAAAACATGAAACACATTGGACGTGCCTATGAAATTTAAAGTTTTTCTCGATTTCCCTGGGATCCTATTAACAGATCATAACTTGGTGATAATAGGACCACCTTGGGAGTACCTATATTCTTTCGATTACAAAAAATAATTTAAAAAATTGGCCCATATATGGCCGAGTAATCGGTGAACATATTATTATATGTATACATAAAACAAAAAATAAAAACCGACTTCAAAAACACTGAAAAATTAAAAAATAATTTAAGAATAGGTACAGACAACATCACACTTCTACATTGAAGTCGGTGCCAAACGATGATATCATAGAAAGTCTTAAAATTTGGGCACCGACTTCAATATTGAAGTGTGATGTTGTCTGTACCTATTCTTATATTCCTTTTTAACTTTTCAGTGTTTTTGAAGTCGGTTTCTATTTTTTGTAAAATATTTTTTATTTTTATTTTTTTGTGAATGGAATCTTTGTAATGAATTTATTACCAGCTCATCTTCGGTTTCCCTCAATTTTTACGGGATCCCATCATCAGATTTTGACATTGACCACCCCAGGAGTATATTCTGTCGTATACAAAAAGAATCTTGAAAATAGTCCACAATTGGCTGCGTAATCGCGTAACATACACACAAAAAAACAACATACAGGTCGAATTAATAACCTCCTCCTTTTTTGAAGTCGGTTAAAAACCTGGAACACGTTGGACGTGTCAATAAAATTTAAAGGTTTCCCTCGATTGTCCTGAGATCCCATCATCAGATCCTGACTTTGGTGACAATGGGACCACCTCAGGAGTATACTCTATCGAATGCAACAAGAACTTTTCAAATCGGTTTTTGTGTATGTTACGCATTACACAAAAAAAGATGCGCATTGAATTGGCAACCTCCTCCTTTGCTGAAGTCCGTTAAAAGATTTAACAACATTAATAAGATTTAACACCGTTATTGCAGCATACCTTGCCATCTCGCTCTAACTGCATTTTTAAAACTGTTCAAAGCAATCGTAGTAAGTCGGCAGGCCACAGACAACAAGAAGCAAGGAAGTCATGGCGCAATCGTAGTAAGTCGGCAGGCCACAGACAACAAGAAGCAAGGAAGTCATGGCGCAATCGTAGTAAGTCGGCAGGCCACAGACAACAAGAAGCAAGGAAGTCATGGCGCAAAAACATTAGAATCGATTAATCATAAATTCCGATTCAGTCTAATTCGGTGCCCTTGTTTAACGCGAAGTTTGTTTGCGGGAGGAACTCGATAAACGATTTTACCTTTAATCGGTAACGAGGCGGCCAATTTTCTGGCCCTTAACTAATTTAAGAGCCCTCCAAGTAAACTCAAGTAAACTTCGTGTAAAAGACCTCGTCAATTTGCCTATCAGTCTGAGTTCCAGTTCTATATTATCTAAGTAATGCAATATTCAATTGAATTGTGTTCTCGATTGGTTTGTTTTAGAGCGAATTGATTATATTATTATTGTATATTTGTGTCATATATTATAATATAGTTTTATATTATTATTAAATTCTATTATCTGTTTATATATACATACATGGCTATTTATATCCTTTAAACTATACTCATGTCTTTTTTGTTTTTAACTCGTAAGTACGCCGTATACGATTTTTCTCGCATTTTACTAGTTGACTGGTAGAGAATGCCTAAGGAATTAAGTTCGCCTTTTGTACATCCATGTACATACATTTGTACAAACTTACCGGAGGGAGACTCTGTACTAGGGTCGTCTGCTTCGTTACCTCCGTCTTACTTATTTCTGCCGCAAGCAAGTAGAAAACGACTTTTTGACGACACGTTTAGCGCAGAGGTCGAGTGATCACCTACTGCGCAACGGGTCGCGGGTTCGATTCCCGTACGGGACAAATGTTTTGTATGGCCTACAGAAATTTGTTCCGGTCTGGGCGTATGTGCATGTGATATTCAAGGCGATAGTTCGCTTTCATACTAGCTTCTTTATAAACTTGAACAAGGTGCGGCGATTCTTCACGGCTGACCAATTGTGCTTACTATACAAAACGCAAGTACGGTCTTGTGTAGAATATTGTTCGCACCTCTGGGATGGCTCCGCCAAGTACTTGCTCGATGCTATGGATAGGTTGCAGCGGCGCGCAACACGCATCATTGGCGATATAAAGGTGACTAATAACCTCGAACCTCTGCAATTGCGTCGCGACGTTGCGTCGCTAAGCGCGTTCTACCGTCTTTACGTTGCACAATCAAAAAATGGAATTCACTGCCAGCACACGTGTTCCCTCCCTCTTACAATCCCGGGTCCTTCAAAAGAGGCGTGAAGAAGCACCTTGCAGGTCGGCAAGGTGAGGGTGGCTAGTGCAGCGTGTATTCTCTCTGCTACACTAGCTATCTTCGCATTTGGACCCCCCCACTTCCACTTACCATCAGGTGGAATGGAGTCATTTGATAGACCCACTATAAAAAAAAATACATTAAATGTGTATTTCACCAGAAAATAACAATAATCGTAAGTTGGTAAATTTTTGAGGTAGTTACCATCGGAAAATCATAAACTGAAAATTGGTCAATTTACGGCGTCTCGCGGTAAAATGATATTACTGCAGTTTTACATATTAGTGCATATTTTGGAGTCTGTAGGATGAAAGTTTGATACAGGCTTTTCTTTTCCGAACTGATCTGGATCGTATAAAGATTGCAACGTTAATAATGAACACTAATAATCAATATTTTTTAATAACCTACATGAGGGTTACTTAAGACAGTTTTTGATTTTGACATCTCCATAGTTTGTCTGTCAGTTTTGACAGATAAACTATCGGACTTCCTAGAACTTGGGGACTGCGGCTATAATGTTTCAAAAACTTAGTAAAATATCAACAAGAATGCGAGGAATACTCTATCATCCCACATGCACTAGGTATAAAAGTATATAGGAAAGTTTTGCTTAAATTCGATATATCGCGTCTTATCCTTTGGTCAAACGCTCTATTGTGAACTCGGTATTACTATCCCATGACTCTGCACTAGTCTGTAGAGTGTAGCGCGACCTATGAATTCGATACTTGTCTAAATAACAAAATACACATTATTATGACGAGGAAAAAGATTAATGATATATGAATAAAGTAGGGGCCTGACCTGGTTCAATATTGGAGCAACATTCTAAGGAACGATTCCAACAGTAAATCGAAATAAAACGGATCGTTGCATTCAACTCATTCGAGAGAAATTGTCCTTCAAATCTGCGGTGTCGACAGTGGGGAATTTCGATTGGTTAGGTGCAAAAATTCAGCTCGAGCTCATCTTTTTTTTTCTTTGTGGTCTCTATTATGTAGTCCGCTAGATATTCAGCGCTTGCTAAAACATCTACAGTACGAATTAAATTAGGTATCAACAGAAGTGCTTAGTTTTGTTGCATGGCTAAATGCATTAAATAGATCAAAATTCATGAAATTGATAAAATAAATATTACTATACTTTTTAATATTTGTCAATACTTGGGTTAATTAATTTAAATGACTTTATTATACTCTCGGGTTCCTGCTGTTTATGTTGTTAAATCACTTACAATATTTGTTTACATTTAATTCTTTCTGGCCTTAGTAGTACTAAGACCACTTAAACCATTTGTCTACCAGCACTTGAAAAGATTAACATCTTTTAATTGAGAATCGGAAGTTACAAAATTACATAATCAATAAAAATATTTAGTTAATTTGTCAATCGTGGTAAACGCAAGCGAAATGTTATAAATCTATTTAACATTTTTTGTAGTTTAAGCTGATGGTAAATAACTGCCATTAATTTTTTTGGTTTCAAAATGACACTACTTGCTTTGAATGTATAAGTACAATTTAGACAGAAAGAGATGGAATTATAGCATTTGGATAGGTGCAAACGGTAGAGATGGCTCATTTAATACATTTGGCATTGAAATGTTAAATAATCAAAATTTTGTACTTAGCACATATATTGCTTTATCTTGCCTGATTTCCCTAAAAGGTGAGATAAAAGTTACGACTAAAGCTTGATGTGACGCTGCACCCGAGCGTAACTTGTAATAGGAGGAAAGCCTATTGCTACCAGCTGGCATCAGTTCCAGATTTAGAGCTGATTTGGATTATTTCCTTATAATAAATTGCTCATTAAATGTTTGCTCGACCCAGGGCTTGAATCCGGGATCTAATAATTAACATTCACACTAAATATTATGATGACCAGCTGTATGGCCACCGAGGCATTTGAGGTATGTTAAAATATGTCACTAAAAGGCGTTGTTTCATAAATAAACTGCTTCCAAATGGATCAGGCGCCAACACCCATGCAATGGTCTCTGAATTTTTTTAAAATAAATACTAAAGCAACTATCAAACAACTCAGATCGCTCTACAAAAGAAAGTCATTGTCAACCGCAACAGCGACCCGGTTTCGATACAACGAACGTTTATATTAAAACTCGATGCGTTCAGGAAATTGCTATCATACTTGATCTCAAACTGTCAATGCGCTCATCGGCACGCGACCGGCCACGCGCGGAGCGATAAGCGGGGCATTCGATTGCTCTATTGTAATCGATTATCGGAATCGGAGTATTCGATTGGTGTATAAGCCAAATCGAATCGGTATACAGTGTGTGGTGATTTAAAGTTTATTTTCAATGGGTAGTTTGATATCTGTTTAAAATTATAAATTAAGTTAAAAGGTGTCTATTTTTTTATTTTTCGTTTCTTTTTGCAAAGGCTAGCGATAGTACAGACTTTCCGTATTAATTCTATTTGGTGTTCGGTGACTCGCAGCGGCTTGTACGTTCGGGGTAGTTAAGCATTACCCAATTTGCTCAAGATCCAGTTGGATGACCAAAATGCAAAACATCTCGATCTCCTACGTACTTCAGAAGGCAGGTTTAACTGTGTTCGTTCACCGTGTAGTTGTGTTTTCACACGCACTTGTACACTACGACATCTGTCTACAAGCTGTGCTTGCATTGCTGTGTTTCGGTTGAAAGGGTAAGGTCAGGCGGTATAATTACTGGGTACTGTGACTTAACATCTTAAGGCCTCTTCAGACGATCAAACATGTTTGTCAAATTTACGTGTACGCCAATTACTGTCTGGCATAAACATATTCAATTAAAGCTGTCGAACCCGCTTTTTTCAACGCTTTTCTTTTTACCGTGACCTCAAGTTGTTCACTATTTCAGCTTCAAACCGCTGAAAATCCACGTTTAAGTTAGAGTGTTAGAGTTCAATTTGAAAAGCTTATATAAATTATTGAAAAGTCGGTTTTCAGGTACTCGTAAGTTGGAAGCATATCATGGAACGTTATTAAAACGCATTCCTACTTAATTATACTTAGAAATAAAATATTCACTCAATACTTCAACATCAATATCAATATCCCAAAGTAGTCAATCAGACGATCAGACAGACACAATTTACGAAAAAAAGAGGATTTGTGAGAACTTTATATGTATAAATCAACCTTATTGGCATCCAGAGAGTCATATCATTTCGCAGGATATCTATTCAGGAGCAATGCCAAGAGTACGTGGACGGAATACCAACTATTACACGCAAACCTTACTCGGCCAACATTTAACTGGGACAAGTGCATTTAAAATCATGATTTGGGAGTGCTAAGGTTAAAAATCCATTGGGCTACTCACATAAAGGCAAAATGCCTTGGAAGATCTAACAATGTACTCACACTATCTGTCAAACGGTAGAATAAGTGCGAATCGGTTGGGATATTTCGGGGTGGCCATAAAAGGGATGTCTCAAGTTGTAATAAAGTGTAAAACGTATTTGTTTCAAAGATTTACCGTCTTTATTGCACTTTGATTTATTGCTTTGGTTTACGAGCGATGACTGCGATGGATATTTATTTCGCAAGTTCATATTTCATGTAAATCTAAGATATGCGCTCCAAATGTTCGTACCTACTTCACGTAATGTTTTTAAAGATAATATTTCATATCCAGCCAAAGTAGAAGTGAACGAATTTTGAGATTAGTAATGTAAGAGAGCCAGATTATTGCTTCTCTTACGTATAAATCGTTCGTTAGTCTCGCTCAAACTCTAAAAAGACTTGACTGACTTGATTTTTTTTCTTTTATTCGCTTTAATATAGGGGGGGGGGGGGGGGAGAGCGTTGGTGGCGCTGTGGACTCGGCACTTGCTTTCCAATCGGGAGGTCGGGGTTCGAGGCCGCTATGTACCAATGTGTTTTTTGTTTCGAATTATTTCTTATGTACATTTGTCTGACGCTCCTACTAAGGAAGCTAGCTAGTTACTAGCTAGTTGCTGCTCCCGACTTCGTCTGCGTTCGAACTCATTAAAATTCGAGATAAAAAGTCCCAAAGTTCCCGGGACTCAAACTAACAAACGGGTCTCTATACCAAATCTCATCGAAATGGTTTAGCGGTTTAAGCGTGATAAGGTCACAGAGGGACAAACAGACACACATTCGCATTTATAATATAAGTATGGATTAGATCTGTCATCTGTCACCGGGACACGACGTTCACCGAGTCAATTAGTATTTAATATAATTGATGACGTCAGGCGTTATTTTTCGGAAGTCCATTGGAGTAGGTATATAGAAAAACTTCCGATAAAAAATGTCGGTAGTTAGTACCAACTACCGACATTTTTTATCGGAAGTTTTGCTATATACCTACTCCTTAACAATTAGTATTTCTTAATTTCTTAATCGGGTGTCAAAACTATCCAGTGTAAAAGATTTTACTACGCCTCAGTTAAAGTTTTAGCGACATTTTCATCAGTTCACAGAGCTTACTGAACCACAAATCAAGAGAACGAAACAAAACACCAATCGATTTTTAATCCGGCAAGAAAAGAAATTACTCCACAATCCAAATCCCCTGGCGCTATCACGAAACGCTATTTCGCGAAAGGTCTAGACGTCGAAATCCCGGGGATTATTAAGGAGAGACTCATAAAGAGCAAAGAAAGATAATTCCAGGCCCGTGTATACGCGGCCATCTATATATTTGGGGCTATTTTAAAATTGCTGTACGTTCATTTGTTGCTTTGCCAAAACCTTGCACACGCGTAACAACTTAGCTATGATTCCTTGTGCATCTTTACCAAAATTACTTTGTGCCGTTTCAATTTGTGTAAAACACCTTATTACGAACGTGCTAAGTGCGTGTTTTGTATCGTGTTTGATTCATAAGCAGAGCTGGTAACTTGGCACCTCACATGTGCAGCATTACAAGTGATAAATACGGCGGTTGTAAGACAGTGAAACCGAGCTCATAATATTAAATGGCGCGGATACAAGCGGTTGTATTTGCATCTTTATTGCTCAAGCTCGATTTTCGGTGTTGATATCGCCCATTTGTTCAGGTTTAAGATAGTTTAAAGGCGATTGTTTTGTTATTTGTGGTTTATGGGTAGCTAAAAGTTCTGGTTGTATGGCTTCTCTATCTTTTGAAATTAAATATGTGATTTGACTCTGCACTGGTCCGGGGTACGATCCTGCCATGTTTTTTTAATTTCATATGAACATTCACCCGATGCTCCTACGATGAAGGAAAACATCGTGAGGCAATCTGCATACATCTGCGACGAATTCAAAGGTGTATGTGAAGTCGACCAATCCGCACTGGGCCAGCGTGGTTGACTAAGGCCTAATCTCCATAGCATAGGGTAGGCTCGAGCCCCTCGGTTGCGACGTATATGAGCTGTTATGATGATTTATGTATCAATTGCATAAACTACTATTGAATTTTGTAATTTGAATGTTGGATTCATGCTTTAGCGATATTATACCATGTAAATACTCAGAATAACACCATGATTAATATGCCCCAAGAAAAGCACACAGTAAAGGTTTAACATACAGAGTAATGGTTTATCAAGCTCGGTGACGCTTGTGTGCTGGGGTAACGATTTCTAAAGATAAGCTACGTCGGCTGTGGTCAGGCCTATGATGGGTGACCAATAATAAGAAACATTACGAAACATTTCGGAAGGCTCATACCATTGGATTATGCTAAGGAAGGAACACAGAATGCACTTGTGTTTGCGCAGTCATTTGTGCTAGGGCTAGTCTCTGTTGAGATTAAATATCGGTTAGGAGAACATAATAACATAAATTTATTTCCCTCAACGTTTAGATTATACGTTTTTATATTATTTGGAAATCAAAGATTAAAAATGATTAAACATAAATAGTTATTTATGCAACTTTTTCATACAACAATATAAGCAGGCTACCTAGCTGATGGTCCGGTTTGAAGGGTAAGATGTGGCAGTGAAATTACTGGGTACCGTGACTTTATAACTCACACTTTACGACTTTATATCTGGTGTCACAAGTTGGCAAGGTACACTGTGGTTCTTGTGCGGGTTGCAGTTTTGCTGCGAATCTCAAGAGTACGAGAAGTACGAGTATTGGTGAGTGACTGTTACCACTTACCATCAGTTGGGCAGTTTGCTTGTTTGCCAATTTAGTTGTATAAACAAAATCGGAACTACATAATAACACTTGTTTGGATGATCCTAATATGGCTATAATAACATTGATTGTTTTAATGTTGGCAATAAGCTTGCAGTTTCAGAAACTTTTATAGAGAATTTCTGGGTGTAGATAAACAATATTACTATTATTATATCATGAAATCGTTCTTTTAATGATAATAAGTGTTTGATCGAGCAACATGTCATACAAATAACAGAAAAAGCTAACTAATTATTTGTGGAACCATAAAAAGTAACATGATTTGAATTATTTGACCGCCTTCGTGGTTTAATGGTTGAGACCGCCAGCTATTGATCTGAAAGTCCGGGGTTCGATTCCCCACGGAAGTAGAAGTTTCTTGATTGGTTTTCTTAATAGTAGCTTCAGAGCCGGCCTGGTTAGCTACCGCTACCTAGCATAAGTTTATTGCCATAATAACAGTGTTACTAACGTTGCTGTTTTTCTACAATTAGAGCTACAAATAGCCAGTTCCTCAGTTGTTGAGGTGTCCAGATGAAGCTCGCTTCCACCTTCGACCTTATGGTCCCTTACTATCAGGTGAGATGAAAGCCTGTTGTGTGAAAAAAAATGTTTTAATCAATAATGATCACACTACTCGTAACTATCCAACACGAAACACGTTAGCAATCCATGTGTTTCCACTTTGTTCTGCGGTATTGCGTGGCGCGTTTTTAGGGTTCCGTAGTAAACATTATAATTTCGCCATGTCTGTCTGTCTGCCCGCGATTTTACTCAGAGACTATTAGTACTAGAAAGCTGTAATTTGGTAAGGGTTTGTGTATTAATCATGCCAAAAAAGTAGTAGAAAGAAATATTATAAAAAAAAATTACGGTAGCTCCCATACAAGTAAAGTGGGAATATTTTTTTCTACTAACCCATCGTGTGGAATACTGTTCAATAGGTCTTTAAAAAATAATGTAAGGTTCAGAACACCATTTTTCGATTTAGGGATCCGTTTCTGAAATATTTGGTTGCAAATTTTTGTTAGAGGTAAGTATATAGGTAAGTTATATAGGACACGTGAAAAAAATTATAACAGTAGTATATACACAATGTTTCATAATAACCAATTAATAATAAATTCCTTATCGAAAACGTTTTATTAAAATGTGTTTACACGTAATGTCATTCAACCCAAAATTTTCATGTAAATCATAGACATGATGATGATACTATGATATACATGAAAATTTTGGGTTAAACGCATTACGTGTAAACACATTTTAATCATTAGTTTTCGTTAAAGAATTCATTATTTATTGGTTATTATGATACACCGTGTATAACGAAGTTTAAAGGAAATCTATAAGAGTTGAGTATTAAGTACAAACTAAAATGTTACAGACGACTAACTTATAAAATTAGTACTGAATATAAATTTACGAACCACGTGAAGTTAAGAAAATATAAAATAATTGCAGCTTTAATAATAATGCCTAATTTAATAGCAACGTGTTGTGAGGTGTAAGTGTGAACTCAAAGTTGGAATTTGCAACTACGGAACCCTACACTGCGCG
Source organism: Schoenobius gigantellus (assembly GCA_963935595.1). Taxonomy (NCBI): domain Eukaryota; kingdom Metazoa; phylum Arthropoda; class Insecta; order Lepidoptera; family Crambidae; genus Schoenobius; species Schoenobius gigantellus. The sequence continues at coordinate 38,294,467 of OZ012549.1, forward strand.
TGGAACGACACCCACTTGGCCGGTTTTTTTTGTAACATGAAAACGAAAGCATGCTTAACACGTGTCAAAACGATAACCGCCCCGAGATTTACGACTGTCGGTTTTTGCTTTAGTTTTTTGGGTTAATAATCCTTGTTCCTGTGGGTGTGCGTCGGTGAGATTGTAGGCCATGTGGGTTAGCTTCGGAGTGTTTACCCCCCGTCTCAATGGAATAAATTATAACACCTGTCCCTGTCCCGTGAGATATAAATCGTAATATTATAAATATACTCGAAAGTGTGTCTGTCTATCTGTTACCTCTTCAGGGTTAAGCCGCTGAAGTGATTTAGATGAAATTTGCTATAGAGATAGTTTGAGTCCTGGGATAGTTTTAATTGCAGAAATCATAATTTAAAGGGGTGAAAAGGGAGATGGAATTTTATATGGTGAATCAATAACCGCCGAACTGATTTATTTAGATGAAATTTGTAATGGCGATAGTTTGATTTGTGGGGCAGGTTATAAGTAATCAGATTAGATAAGAAATAAGCTACCCAAATTAATAATTTCACTCGGAAGAAGTCGCGGGCAAACGCTAGTATACTGTATACTATGCTATAATGTTATAAATGAGAAAGTGTGTCTGTCTGTTATCTCTTCATTCTTAAACCGTGTAATTGATTTAGATGAAATTCGGTATTGAGATAGAGACCCGGGAAAGGACATAGGATAGTTTTAATTGCAAAAATCATCATTCAAGTGGTGAATAGGAAGATGGAATTCTGTATGTTGAATCAATAACCGCTGAATCAATTTATGTCAAAGGTATGGAGATAGTTTGAGTTGTGGAAAAGGATATAAACAGATTGGATGAAAAATAAACTACCCAAATTACTAATTTTACGCAGACAAATTCGCAGGCAAAAACTTGTGTTGTTATATGTGCGTATACTACAATACTTACTAGGTACAATTTTAGTCGTCTCCTCGGTCTAGTGGTTAAGACCACCTGGTATTGCTCTGCAGGTCCAGGGTTCGAATCCGTTGGTGTCGCATTGTGGACCCTACCACGCGCGCCCACAAGGGCAGGGAGAACACCGGGGGGTTTTAATGGGTAGGCCTGGCACTCTGCCTGGAGAGCTCCACACACGCTCGCTGTCTAGCCAACGGCGGGCACGGTGCGGTCACGCATTTCCCCCCGAAAAAAAAGGGTTCGAATCCGTGTGGGAGCAGAATCTTGGTTTGGTTGATTAGGTTAGGTTTTTGAGTCCGCCTGATGGATAGTTTCCATCGACCTATCCAAGCTTGTCGCCACAATAACAATGATAATACTCGTAATATTGTTCCATCCCGACAATTAGAGGTAAAGCCAGATCGTCAGTTGTTGAGGAGTCTAGATAAAGCTCGCTTCCAGCCTCGACCTTACTGTCACTTATTCTATCAGGTGAGATGAAGGCTTTCTCTGTTGTGCGTAAAAAAAAATCCCCAGCAATTGAGAAGATCTTTTCGGCTATTAGAGTTGCTTTTAAGCTTTTTGCTAGGGCATCCACTCTCGGAAGGTCGCCAGTTCCAGAACCAGTTTTCGAGACTGATACCTTACTTGGAATTTCGAAACTAGTTCCAGAACTGCGAGTTTTTGTTTAATATCGAAATTCCGGGACTAATTTCAGAAATGGGAGTTCATTTTGTTCATTAAAATGTTGTATTTTTAACCCCGGATGCAAAAAGAGGGGTGTTATAAGTTTGACGTGTCTGTCTGTCTGTGTGTCTGACTGTCTGTCTGTGGCATCATATCTCCCGATCGGATGAAGCGATTTCAATTTAGTTTTTTTTTTGTATTAAAGGTGACTTATGTGCGAGTGTTCTTAGACATGTTTGATGAAAATCGGTTGAGCCGTTTATAAGTTATGGGGGTGAAAGTGGGGAAAAAAACCCGAATGTATGCAAATATACTCGAGTGGGGTCTCAAATGAAAGCTCATTACGTGCACATTATAAAATAATATGTTAGGCCGTTTAAAAAGTATGAAATAAAAATCTAGTAACGCCCTACGTATTCAGTCAGTAAGTGATTAAATAAATAGATATATTAATTGTGGTCCCCCGACGTGACGACTAAAGGGCCAACCAATACATTTTATTTTTTACTTTTTGGAGGTTTTTTGTCGGGGGTTTTTAACATTTTTAACTCTTTATTGAGTTGAGATTAATTAAAAGACTCGCCAGTTGCGGAACTGAAATCTTGGTAAAAAAAAATTCCGACATTCCGGAGCCACGGAATGGAAGCAATACTTTTTGCGTTATTAACTTTGTAATGAGATGTTTGACAAGTACAAATAATGATGTCATGTCTAAAATAAATACATGAGAAGTACATGTACAAGTATTTATGAGAATTCACCAATCAAAGGAATTATTTCCTAGAGATACACTTTCCCCGAAGAGGCACTCTGTGTAAAGTTACGTTACTAGGTTTTTTATACTACTCTGCAAATACAATTTTACATGCAAACCAAACTGAAAAAATATTCATTTGCTTAGAGACTTACATTTTTTATAACAGAATGAAATAAACTACTTCTCTTCTGAAAGTTGAAAAAAGAACTAAATTAATCTTAACAGAACAAAAAAAACACTCAATAATTTGGCATGTTAGACGAGGTCTAATTGTCTATTCTAGGGTCGCCTGCTTAGGTACATCTTACTATTTTCTACCGCAAAGCAGAAGTGCTTGCATTTGTATTGCTGTGTTCCGGTTTTAAAGGTAAGATATGGCAGTGAAATTACTGGGTACCGTGACTTTATATTTTATTTCACGAGTTGGCATCGTACACTGTATTTCTTGACCTTTTTCAGAGTTGCAAATTTCCTGCGAATCTCACAAGAAACACAGTCATTACTATAACTGACTGTTATCACTACCCATGCTGGACAGGTGGACAATATGCTTATTAGCGGACTTAGTTATGTAAAAAAATTATTCATTTTAATAATTATTTTATGCACAACAGAAGTAATGTTTCAAAACATCCACCACTTAGAAGGAGGCATTTCAACGCTGCATATTTACCACTGCAATGTAATATAACAAATAATAAGAATATCTTACACAATCATAGTTTCGCAGATGGCATCCTCAAAATAGAAGCACTTGCACTATCTACCACCGTTTTGATAATGATAATAATTCCCACCTATAGCTACGGAATGAAAGCGTCTGGAGAGGCAACGCAGCTCAGTTTAATTCGGTTCATCTCCCCCGAAGCCTTATTGGAATTTTTTGCTTGAACGGTAAGCACCTTTGTGTCAAAGGTTAAGTTATGATTCGGCTGCTCCACGGGTGTAATAACTGGCGTATTTTGTAGAAAGGGGTTGATTAAAAAGTCAATCTTCCGTCCTTTCTTAAGAGGGCTTAAAGATAATTTAAGTCTGATGGTCAATTTGTAAGCTTGAGAAAATGCTTCTGGATTATCATTAGCATGCATAGTATGTGACTCCCGATCTCATGGTTATTAGCACGACCTAACCTCAGAATGTATAAGACCTCACCTCTGTCATGAGTGTGTCTGTGATTACAAAAGCAAGTGCTCTTAACAGATCCCCTTAACATTACTGAATGCACCTCGGAACGAGCAACTAGCTGTTCAGTTGGGAAACTTTGCTGAGTTACTCGCCCTACATTTTGTCTTGGTGTGTGGCCTTAGTAACTGCGTTTACTAAAAAGTCCAAAACTGATTCATTGAATGGAACCGAAGACCACGGTTTTAATTCTCTTGGCAGCAAAACCTTCTGATTGGTTTGTTTCGTGGTACATTATAAGCAAGTACCTATCGGCGACATCAAGTTGCCGTTCGTTTATTAGTGCTCTTAGTGTTAATCGATTAATTGTATTAATCACTATATAACCTATGATGTCCCCAGCAGAACAAAACGAGGTAAAACTATTATGAAACTTAAATATGAAGGTTTCAAAACCAATATTTACACTGGATCCGTTAAAGTTTATTTCTCTCGATAAAGATAATAAGGTAATTATTTTCACCCATTGGAGTAAACTAAAATCTCGAATACGCCAACTCTATGGCCCGACACTTGAAAATATAACCACAGATTTCTCATGCTCTGAAAAGTGGACTGTGAAATGTACGCTCCTTAATATACGGTACTTCTCGGCGTGCCGCTTTAATAAGCGAAATTCCGAACCAAGAAAAATGTTTAACTTCGACCAAAGTTGAAATTATGACCTCTCTGAAATACGGCGCCTTGTTTCCGACTTATTTTTCATTTATTCCATCGCGGCCGCTGGCGGAGGCTCGTGACTCTGTTCGCGGAATACTGATGACTGTTTGGAGTTCCATTTAATGTATTTCAATGTCCGCTTTGTTACGTTCATTCCATTTTTCTAATTTAAACCGCCACCTTGGAATTCGCCGTTGCCCTCTGATCTTTATTGCGCTAAATTGCCAATGATTTGATGGGGTATTTACCTACAGGCATCAATTAATGTGACGCAATTTTTAAAAATCGAATCTAAGAATTTTTTATAACATTGTATGTGCACGCATTCTAACATGACTGCAAATACAAGTACAAAAGAAATGAAAGTTAATCCTATTCGAAAATTGAGAGAACATTCAAGAGAAGAACAGGAATTGAATGTTGAGAGCGTTGTTGAGCTCAAAAAATAAGTAATATCAAATTTGGTTACAACATTATCATTAAACTTTGTATGTTCATTTATTCCAAAATGTCTGCCAAATAAAAGAAAATTAAGTCGACTATACTTGTTCGGAAATTGAAAGAGTGATACACTTCCTTTATCAGCGTTTAGTATGTCCAAACCCAGCAGTAGATCAAGTATGTCCAGCGTCGGTGGTGCTGTGGCCTCGGCACTTGTCTTCCAATAGGGAGGACCGAGAATCGAGATCGCCATGTATCAATGTGTTTTTCGTTTCGAATTTCATTCGCTCCTACGGTGAAGGCAGACATCTTGAGGCAACCTGCATACATCTGCGAAGAAATTCAAAGGTGTATGTGATGTGAAGTCGACCAATCAGCACTGGGCCAGCGTGGATACAATTAAGGCTAAGGCCTACTCACCCTAACCCTCACCCTCGGTGGGAACGTATATGAGCTGTGATGATAATGTTCAACGGGATGAAATGGAAAAGTGATACTTACATGTTCTAACGACCGGCTGCAATATCCTATCTGTAAATTTGTTAACTGGATATAGAATTTTGACGATTTTCGTATGAAACTAATGTCAAATACCTATGGCTAATAACTAAATTCACAAATAGATAGAATATTGAAACCGCCTGTTAATCTATCACCGCATACACAAGGAATGTGTTTAATAGGTAGCAAGATGCAGGGCCATTGACAAGCAATCTATTTTTTTTTTGTTTTATGAATATTGAGGAAGACGCCAGAAGGAGATTCTGTACCAGGGTCGCCTGCTTGGGTATCTCCGTCTTACCTATTTCTGCCGCAAAGCAGCAGTGCTTGCATTGCTGTGTTCCGGCTTGAAGGGTAAGATATGGCAGTGAAATTACTGGGTACCGCTGACTTTACATAGTTTGTCACAAATTGGCAACGTCTACTGTGATTCATAAGGGGATTACAGATTTGCTGCGAATCTCACAAGAACCATATGACCTACAATAGGCGACTGTTACCACTTACCATCAGGTGGGCAGTATTCTTGTTTGCCAACTTAGTTTAAAAAAGAATTAACTATAATTTAATCCAATTCACTCTCATAAATCATTTGCTCGTCCTCGCTTTGTTGAGACTTAAATCATATTATTCGACGAAAACGTTGGTCAGAAGCTCTTTCAACTATTTCGCGGTACGCATCAGAATGGATTGCTCAAAGCGCTTTGAGCAATTAGAACATCGACAGCGAAACACTAAAAAAATGTCCTCCCTCTTTTGTCGTGCGCACTACGACCGAACAGAATAAAATGCCGGCGTCTGTATTTCCACAATTATTACCACGATTATAATCTGCGAAGAAATTCAAAGGTGTACGAGTATGTCATTTCGACCAATCCGCACTGGGCTAGCGTGGTTGACGAAGACCTAAACACCCTACAACTTAAGGTTGGCTTGAGCTTGGGGATTCCCCTGGTGTTCTTGGGCAATCCCCCCTTGGCGATAGTCCGACCAGCCAAGTCGGGCTAGCCCGGGCGCGTTGGTAGTGGTAGTCGCAGTGTGGACCCTACCACGCGCATCCACAAGGGCAGGAAGGGCACCGGGGGGTTTAGTGGGAAGGCCTGGTACTATGCCGGGTAAGCCCCATATATGCTCGTCGTCTAGCCAACGGCGAGTACGGTGCGGTCACGCATTTCCGCAAAAGGGTAGGCACGAGACCCTCAGTGCTCAGTTGGGATGAATAAATATTTTTTTGCTTATTTAACCATAGCTTCGTGTAGGAACCTTATCAGAATGCCCCCCCCCCCCCCCTCCCCCATCATCCTTTATGCACAGAGTGAACAGGCACTTTCTAGGTGAGCGTACTTCATAGAACACATCGGCGCTTGCCATCAGGCGAGATTGTGGCAAGACGCTCTCTTAGCAAACACGTGGGTAGACTGACGCCGACACCAATATATATGGACGCTTGCAGCGCCACTGGCATCACTCACCCGTTGCCGACCTTACTCTTCATACCTCTGGACAACCCTTTATTCTGTATAATGGAAAACCTCAGACGGAAAGGAGCTCAATTTACGCAATACAGTCCCAAAACCACAGGCTACCAGATTTTTAATAAATTAAACATGGACGGGTTAAAACTTATTCTTCGCATTCTTAAATTTTCTATGGGCATTGAGAAGCTTTCATTATGTGTAGGTACTTAAAATCAACACTGCACTGTGAGCTCTTCCATTTCCCAGGCAGGTAATTCCGACCAAATAAATCTGCATAGCCCCAGTCGACTGCCTCTTATCTCTGTCTGCAAGCCGTGCTGTGTGTTTAGTGTCGTATGGTAATTATACACCGCTCTTGAATTTGAACAGCGTGCATGGTGTGGCTTATTCTATTGTATTGTGAAGGGTTACTTTCGTTACCACTTTAAATTAATAACATCGGAACGGCTTGGACTACTTCTATAACTGTGATAATACGAAATGACGTAGAATTCGTGTATATTATAATTAGGTATTTTCTTACAGAAATAAACCAGGTATCTAACAATCCTAACGTTCTCCTTCATTACAACGACGACAAGAATGAAATATATCGCAAAATAATGGTTCGCTAGATTCCTTACACTCACGGATAACATCTTTAATTCCAAAATTACTCGCATTAACATCCCTCACCCCAGGTACAGTCAACAAAACAATTACACAAGCATAATATCAAACTCGACAAATAATCAACGCACAGGCGCAAAGTTTGACAAAGTCACAGTGAATTCAACTTTAGAACAAATAAACAGCACAGCCGTCTTAAACAAGCACTTCTTATACGAAGTCGCCGAAGACGGCTCCTTCTTAATTTTTCGTGTAAACTAATCGCTGAAACATGACGTGACGTGCCCTTTGTTAAATTCGCGGTCAAGCTATAAATAAACGGGGAATATTTGATCGATCGCGCGTCAACGTAACTTATGGGGCGATACAACCCCGAATCGGGGTGAGCAGCCAATGCATACAGATATGAGTAGTGTTTCTTGCGGAGAATGTGTGCGAGATATGTCTTGAGAATGTGAGGAACTAGAAAATTTAGCGCATCTAGTAGAGCCGAGGCTTAAAGATTTTTGACTGACATAAAAATTGGAGGTTATCTATTCGTTACGTATGCATGTACATACGAGTAATATTGTCAAAACGGAAAAATCCGTAGACAATTTAATGGAGACAATGGAGGAGCTTTGATTGCGCCAACACACTACTGCATCTACCCTCGTAACAAGACCACCAAAACATAATAGAAAAAGGCGGTTTATAGCGATGAACTTTCAAAGCAAGGCATTTGTAACAAAATTGCCATGTATAATAAATCCTCACCAGTAGTCACAAAACTTGATGATCCTTCATTAAAAAAAACATTAAAATGTTTTTTTGTGGAAATCCTATGTACTCACTAAATAAATTTATGACACTTATTGCCAATTACACTAACCTTATCTTAGCTTAGGACGATCTTGGGGTGCGATGTCAGACAACCTCCTTGTGGAGCACCCTGGGCAACCCGGCAGATTCTCTGCCGCGGGCTAATAGTCTAACGTGAGGACCCTCCATAGAGGAGGGGTGTGGGACGGCCAGGTTTAACCCGGCGGGCCACTTCGTGTGGCCACCCGCTTCATGCGGGGAAGGGCGAAGTCCCCTCTTCTTATTTTAAGAAGCATTGCTTTCACCGGAAGCCTGATTTGGGCGGCTACCTTGAAGGTAGCAGAGTGGAGGCGACTTCTCGCCACGGCGCTTCGCGCCTGCCGGGGGTTTCCCCGAGCTTCGGCTCACCCGCGCGGCGGTGGATCCAGTGGGATCTGCCGTCGGGCAACCCGTTACCCGGGTTAGCGGGCCGGGGTCCGGCGCACTGAGCGTCGGACCGCGTGGAAGACAACCACAATAAAAAACCAGTTCCGGGGTGTAGAGCGGCGCAGAACCGCTCCACAAAGTAGCAGAGCCAGGAGGAGAGTCCGGCTACGGACATGTCACAGGCAGGGGGACAGCGGGAATAAGGCCTGGCTGTTGTCCCCTTCCCCTTGTCTTCTGACGGACGGAGGAGCTGCTGGGGGGGTTTTAGTGGCTAGGCTCGAGCCGTGTATGGTCTGGGGAGTCCCACATATCCTCGTGGTTTGGCTCGACCACGAGGAATGCGTAAATGAATTTTCCCCGACAAAAATAAAAAGCTTAGGACGATCTTACGTGGCATGCTGTCACATTCTTTTCATTAAAGACAAGAAGGGACAACATTCTTCTTAGGAATGTCTTAGCGAAGACAAGGTTAGTTGTCAAAACAAGGCATTCATAACAAAATTGCCATGTATAATAAATCGCCACCAGTAATCACAAAACTTGATGATCCTTCATTAAAAAAAAACATTAAAATGTTTTTTGTGGAAATCCTATGTACTCACAAAATTTTAAATTTTATTTTTTGATTATTTGTGATGTTTATACTGTACGAGTATGCCAATTTTTTTATTGTTTTTAATGACATGACATGTTGTGGTGTAAAGTTAAAAGACACTGTAATTTAACTAGAGTGTATATTATATTATGTAACTACCTACTGACTTGCCTATGTGACACAAATGTTACTCTCGTCCAATAAAAAATTTACAAAATACAATACATTTTGTCGTATTTTGACAGTTTAGCGCGATAAACCGCTTTTCAACACACTTGCTCCTAAAGTGGATCTAATTACATCGGCTTTTGATACAAAAAACAGCTCATAAAACACGTTTGTGTTATAGCCGAGGCATCACAGAAGCGGGTAATGCTGCACTTACCGGCCGCGGCAGTAATGTACTATACTGACCTTCAAAAGTAAGTATCACACTTTAAAATTACAATAACTTTTAAAGTAGGAAAAATATATTTTCAAAATAAAAAGTATTAAAAAGACTAATGTATAGAAAACTATAACTTCCGAGAAACCTGACGAAATGAGCTGAAAATGTTTTTTGTTTGAATCCTTTATCTTTTGTAGTTTAGGGAAAATTTTAATTTTAAAAGTGTAGTACTTACTTTTGAAGGTCAGTGTATATTTTTTAGAAGCTAGGTAATATAAATGACATCAACGAACTAGGTACATGATTTTTCAGATGATTATTTTCATACAATTATTTAGTTTGTCTACAAATTATTAGCAATGATTTATTGTTATTAAATCAAAAAAATCAGTTTATTTGGTATTTTTCCTCAAAAGTGTATTGAAAAACGTCGTACGATATACGTGCGTAATGGTTATTATACGCACTCGCTCGGCTCTATTACGCCCTCGCCTTCGACTCGGGCTGAAAGTCCGCCTCGTGAGTTATATCCAACATACCTATCGTAATGTACTATTATCATATCGTGTTTTGGTGGTCATGTTACGGGGACTGCCTCAACGATCGTTCTGAAGTACCGGTGCTGCAGTGGTGAGCGAAAACCATCTGCGACGATAAGCTCGTGTGGGACCGCCGGAGCCCCGCAGCGTCGGAGCCGTGACAGAAACCATGTATGTGCATACTTGCTTGCAAGGTGCATGATTGCTTGCGTGGTACATGATTGCTTGCACTGTGCATACTTGCTTGCATGTTGCATGCTTGCTTGCATGTTGCATGCTTGCTTGCAAGGTGCATGCTTGCTTGCGTGGTACATGCTTGCTTGCACTGTACATACTTGCTTGCATGTTGCATGTTGCATGCTTGCATGCTTGCTTGCATGTTGCATGCTTGCTTGCATGTTGCATGTTTGCTTACATTGCTGCATTCTTGCGCGCAAGTTTATGCCTAGAGAAATTCTGCGTAATCGTATTGTTCGTTGTGATTAATATGCTAAACATTAATTATGCTTTGAAAAATTATGCATCAAGTTGTTCTGTGTTTCGAGTTTATGGGTTTTAATACTTATGACAAACGATTTTCTGCCACACAATATTATGCTTATTACCATTCTGCTTCCTGATTATTATGCCTCTTGACGATTATTTCAATCGAAATTATGGAATATGATTTTATGACAATAATTTTTATGCCTAGAAATAGAGAGCCTTTAAAAAACAACTGCAAAAAGTACTACGCAATGTAACGCGCGCTCGCGCGCTACGGATATCGTATACGAATATCGAAATTACATTACGCGTTGTAAATTAAACACTTTTTTGTTTTCTTTGGACGAAAATTAACAAATGATCTTGTAACTAATAATGTAAAATATGTCCTTTGTGAAATCGCAAAATTTGCAAAAATATGCGACATAAACGGTCATCTATTCTATACAAATAAGTAAAATTGAAGTGTCTGTTTGTAATGTCAAAATAACAAGTTTTTACTAAATGGGTATGATTGTATATCGGGTACCAATAACAAAAACACAGTTAAAAACTTTTTTGTCTGTCTATCTGTCTGTTTGTTCCCGCTAATCTCCGGAACGGCTGGACTTTTTATCAAGATCGGTCCAGCCGTTACTATTCCACGCGGACGAAGTCGCGGGCACAGCTAGTATCAAATAATCGCGTTGAGTTACAAGTACAAGTATGATATTTTTACAGCTATAAGAGACTCGCTCTTCCTCGAGCGTAAACAGTACACTTAAGCATTTGATATAAATATCAGTCCCCAAGGAAAAGGGCCTTCACAGACAGTCTACGGACAGACTAACAGACTGACAGACGGCCAACGAAGTGACTCTATAAGAGTTCCGTTTATGTTTCTTTTTACGTACGGAACCCTAAAACAATGGAGGTGATTTCAAGAAAATATAAAAATGAAACGTAGCATGCGCTTGAGTAAGAATAAATCTCTTTATTTATAAGCTGTCGCCTCTTGCATTGCAACGTAAAGTTATTTCGTATGCATTGGCAATGTCGCCCCCCGTTATGGGCACGGTTCAGTAAGATGGTTCTAAGCTCAATATTGCGAGCGTATTTTACAGGAACAGAGAAATATTTCGAATATTTAAAGAGCTTGCGGAAATAAGAAGCTTAACCGCAATTGCAAAATTAAGTTACGAAGCGATGATGGTAGCATCATCATCGTAAAGCACCCTTTTGATGATATTACTTATAAATGTAGAGGATTTGTTGAAGATTTTACCAGTGAATGCATTATGTAAACCAATCTTGTTATTTCGCCACGAAATCGATATTTATCGCACACGGAGGTAAAATAGACGGAGAGGCATTATATGTCTGTCCGTCCATTTATGGTAAACATCATAGGAAAAATTTCAAGAGAATTAACTATGTATTACTAGCTGTGCCCGCGAACTACGTTTCGCCATAATAATTGTCTAAAAAAATCTGAAGAGAGCTACCCTTACCACCTAGGGGTATAAAAATAGTCTATAACCTATTCTGAGGCCTACCAAATATACACAAAAAAATCATAAAAATCAGTCTATCCGTTTCGGAGGAGTTCGATAACAAACACTGTGACACGAGATTTTTATATTTTTTAATTATAATAAGATTAATTATTTTATTTTTTTATATTCGTAATATTTATTCTTCATTTTTATTTAATAATTTAAATTTAAAATGAATAAAAATTAAATTAAAAAATAAATTAGACTAGCTGACCGTATGCAACTTTGTTTGCATCATAACTAACTTTTCCCGTAGGAAATTTTTTCCCGTCAGATTTCAGAGGAGAAGGACCAAAATTACCCTATGTCCTTCCCCTGGTCTCGAACTATCCTTATACCAACTTTCATCAAAATCGGTTCAGTAGTTTCAAAGCCTATTCAATACAAACAAACAAACAATCAAATCTTTCTTCTATACACGGTTATTTTTTATCACCCTAGAAAATTTAAGGGACGCTTCACGACATGGTATTAGAATGATTTAAATATGAATAAAAAAAATAACTCACTTACTTACTTTTATATTAATTTTCAAAAAAATCCAAAAGATGCTGCATTAGTCGAAAGCAGCATTTTTAGAGATTTTTTTATAAAAAAAAATATTTCATTTTTTTTATTTTTTATATAATAATGGATGTGTCCTAAGGCGTCCTTAAAATTTTCCAGGGTGATAAAAAAATAACCGTGTATAATATTTGTTTACGCTCGAGGAAGAGCGAGTGGCAACACTGCATTATAGTCTGTGCAGTGAGACCCTGCGGCCGGCCGCATGTAACATGTCAGTCGAGTCGAATACGGAATGACATTGATATAGGTTATGTCCGGGCATCAATAAAATATAATATAAAATATCCAACAAATAGTATTGCGCGGCGCACCAAGTGATTGTTGGTGCGAGGTTCCGCAAGCTTTAGTGTCGGGGAATAGTGGCAAGGTTTTATCGTCGCGAAGTGAGTGATGGTGGCCTAATAGGCCTATGTAGTGCTCCGGTCTCCATCGTTGGATTGACACCAACCCTTCGGGAGCCGCGGCTTCCTTCGAGCTAGCTCAGGAAATCCACCGGCTACATACGGAGACCAATTGGAATAGGGGTAAGCCACAATGTTTTCTAGAATCTGGTAGTCGGTTTCAAATCATAGTGTCGGTGAACCGCCGACGTCGTGGAGTCTACTTTGGGCACCACCAATATTAGTAACTAAGTAAGTATAGACTAGCTGTGCCCGTGAACTACGTTTCGCTTTAATAAAGCTCAACACTTAAAATTTTTTGGAGAGGGCCAAAACCCTTATCACCTAGGGGTCCTAGGGGTATAAAAATAGCCTACAACCTATTCTCAGACCCACCAAATATAAAAAAAAAAACATAAAAATCGGGCGTCGAAGCCCAAATGCTCATTGTGCGCCGCGGCCGGGAATCCGGCATTTCATCGCCTTGGGGGTAAGACCTGCTTTGCCCCCATTGACATATATGTCAATGTGCTCAGCAGGAGAAGGAGGAGGGCAGCGCCAAACCTCAGGCGGGACGGAGATGGAGGTCACTGAGGACGTCATTGGGGCGCTCATCATCCGCAATGTTCCCCTCGCAAGAAATAGTCCCCAGCCCCCAGGGCATCTAGTGGTGGGACGTCTCGGGGTATAGGGTGGCACTACATCTACGCCGCCGACAAAGCAGCAGAGCCACGCGCCTCTTTAGCGTAGCGCGACTCCAGCAACGGATCACTCACGGACAGGGGGTCAGCGGGAACAAGACTTCGCTTTTGTCCCCTCCCTCCTGTTTCGTGACAGACTGAGGAGCTGCGGGGGAGGGGGGGGGGTTTAGTGGGTAGGCTTGGACCGATGTGGCCCGGGGAGTCTCACATATCTTCGTGGTTTGGCTCGACCACAAGGGATGCGTAAAAGCATTTTCCCCCTTACAATTTAAGCTCTTAACTTTCTTCTAACCTGATGGTAAGAAGATAAGGCCAAAGGTGGAAGCGAGCTTCACCTGGACTCAATAACTGAGAAACAAGCTATTTTACCTTTAACTGTCGGAACACAAAAATTATAATTTCAGTTACTATAACGACAAACTTAGAGCCAGTTGGGCTCAGAAGCCTTACCACCAACCAAACAGAACAGAAAAATTTCTGCCCCAATCGGGAATCGAACCATCCGATCAACACCCGGTGGTGCCTACCACTAGACCACGGAGGCGGTTGGAGAACTAATTAAAACACATTTCCATACTACATATTGATGCGTGTACAATTATTAATCATCTTGCGGCTTCTAAATCATTATTCACTCCAACACACGCTTGATCGTATTCGGGCGCACACCTCCAACAATGGCCTTTTTGCATTTCCGCGATCCATTTCGATAACAAAAGCCGGCGTGGAACGGTCTTTAGTTAGTTACGAAGCCAGATAGCGCCAGTAAATTGGCGGTATTGCAACAACAATGGCAGTTAATTTAATATTATCCTATTTATTGCAGTTCGCGTACCCACCGGTTTCGACGGTAGACTGCGCTTTCGGGGCCAGTTGCCTTTTAGCTATTTGGGAATCGCACGAATCTCGATCGTAGAATTCCCAAATATTTTTTTACACAACTTGCTGGTTGCTTATTTTTTGCTTTCGGCCTTCGTCTGATTTTGTGGTAAGTGTGGCTAGTTGCCTGTTAGCTATTTGGAAATCGCACGAATCTCGATCGAAGAATTCCTAAAGAATTTTTACACAATTTTCTAGCTGCTTGCTTTTTGCTCTTGGCCTTCGTTTCATTTTGTGACAAGTAATTTGATTTTTTTATTTATTGGTATGAACAATTTTCATGTCTTTGTTATACAGTGTGTAACAAAAAAAGATTTACCCTATAGTTTTTAAATGCCTTGTGAAATGTAAAATTTACAAAAATATGCGACATAAATAGTCATATCCTTTGATCACGTTGATTTACAAATATGATTTTTTTATAGCTGAAAGTTCCCATTAGACCTGAGTATTTGATATGTCTAAGCATTCCTAAAAAAAGGGTCTTGACAGACAGACGGACAGACAGACACCAAGTGATCTTATAAGGCATCCGTTTATTTTTTTGAGGTACGGGACTAAGATATAAAAGGTATAGGGATAAAATGTTTAATCTTGCAAGACACACATACGTTATTTACAATCGGGTGTTAAATCGAAAATTAAATACAAATGGCGTTAAAAAGGAGACAAAAATTTGACCTTCCGAGTTTCTTACCATCCATAATTACGTCACATATCAGAGGGAAGAAGGAGAGGACGCCGAAGTGCGATATTTTGTAAAACTTCCTTGGTTTTGAACATGGAACGACGATTTCTTTCAACAAAACCGAGCAATGTAGGAAGAATATATATATCCTTGTATATAACTAGCAATGCAAATGGTAGGTAATGTACAAAAAACAAATGTTTCTCAGTACACTACCCGGTTTTGTACGAAGAATATTTTTTCCTTGTTCATCGCTGGTAATGTAACTCGGTTATGTACGAGTAACAAGTGTGTGTGACAAGGCCTTAAGTTTTATGACGTAGCATTTCAAAATCTAATAAAGTAAGACGCAAAATTGGAAATATTTTAACAAAAAACTTTAAAACTGCAAAATATGTGACGTCACACTATGGGGTGAGTGTCATAAATGTGGCCAGTTACACGTGACAGGAAAAAAAAATTATGTGATGCTACTTATGGATGGCCAATGGCCATGACCCATTCTCGTGAAAGCTCTCACAATTTCTGAACAGGTGTAGAATCACCTTTTCCCCAATCTACTTTTATTTGCAGACATCTTAATTATGTTTGGTATGTATCAACTAATATAAGAAACCAGATTTTTTACAATAATTAGATAATTGTCAGTTTTACACAAGCATATAAGTACTAAAATGTCGATAGATCTATGTGTACCGGAATAAGACTCTAAATAAAAGGTTTTACACGTTTGCAATAAAGTTGCAGCAAGTTTGGAGTGCACGATTTGTCTCTGAACGTTGGGTTGTCTAATCTATTAGTTGGAATCAGTGGAGACGATTCCCCTTTATTTATTTAAGAAGAGGCTACATTGTAAAATAGGAGAACTACTGCATCGTTGAGAACAATGGTGTATGTAGAAAATTGTTTTGAAATTCCTGCATTTCTTCATTGAATTTTTGCCTATTTCCTTGCCTTTTAATTGGAAAAAGCTATTTTTTTTATATTCTTTGTCATGTATATTAGAAGTTTATGAATAAGTTATCATTACTTATGGCTTTCTTTCTAGGAATTATTGAGGTATACTTCACTTAGTTGATTATCGCATCAGCTAAGAGATACTTATTGCTGAACAGAGGCCTGCCCTAGTATCTTTAAGCCGATCAGTCCTCCGTTACGGAGTACTATTATATCTTCTGTGCCTCCGTTGCCATCCTTTTGTTTTCCACGATTTTTACCAGATCGTATTTCCATGTTGTGGGGGGCTACGAACAATCTGCGTCATCCCAATCTACGTCATTCCTGCGAGCAATCTGCCCTGTCCACTGCCTGACATTGTCGGTGATTTGAGCTCTCCAGCGAATCCCATAATTTCTGGTTTGATCACGCAGAGAAACTTCGCGCATCGCCCTGTCCATTACTGTATTGATACAAATTAGATAAGTTTCCATGACAATAACTTTTTTCTAAACGAACGCTCTCGGAACGAAATTCTACTTTGATCGGAATAGATATAAGATATATTATTGTTGGCTGAAGGTTGACTATTGGATCGCGGAACTTGGTCAGATCAACAAGACAAATGGTCAACATCCTTAACCCTTGACACGCATCGGAGATGTCGCATATCTTTACCGCTAAAGTAGGCCGCATAAATCCCCATCGGATCTCATTTTCGGAAGTCATCCGTTTACAGATGTTGGTGGTTTCAATTTATGTAGTGGTCTTAAAATGTATATTATATTCTCCGTAAAGATTTGGTTTGGCAATGAATTTGTTCGTGATATCAACTCATATACGCTCTACAGTACCTGGGTCTCTCAGACTGAGAAGAATAGTCTACTTTGTCACGTTGGATATAGACTTTATGACACCCACACGAAGAAAGGTAGCGGCGAGAGAACGAGTGCGGACTGAGTATACTAAGTCCGCATAAATCGAAATCAAATTAGTCGATCTGATGATGAGTCAGGTAAAAAAAAAATGCTTTGCCAAAAAAACAAAAAATATTATTGAGATAAAGCGAATTAAAGTTACAGAGTGGAGGCTCACTACGTCACAAATTATAAGAAAAATTATATACTCGTACCTACGTAAGACGTCCTCATGCGGTATAACATCAATGTTTCGTCGCAAGTTGTTAATAAGTTAAAAAAAAGAAAAAAATGTGTGCAATACTTTTAGTAATCTGCCAGATGATCATAAAATAGTACATTTCGGTACGGGTCAACAATAGGGATGAGTTGAAATGACAATTCCGCACGTGCATCGGACGACGTTTTTTAATAATTTGCGAAAAAAAAAATAAAACAACGAAAGGAAATCAATGAAAAAAGAGTTAAATCATTACAGTTTTAATTAACATGACAGTTTGCTTACCCTGTCCGTGGTGCGCAGCGCTCCCTGCCGCACGCGCTTGAACCGCTCGATGACGGCGGCGTTTAATATTTACGCTGTAAATTGTAATTTCATACAAAAATATTGTACAGAAAACTATTTGATTAAAAACCTCCTTTATGCATTTGGAGGTTACATGCAGAAGGAAACAGAGTACTACTGCGGAAAAAGAATAACTTTCCGCACGCTAAGCACATATCATTAACTATTAGTTATTCTGTGATCACTACGGGGCTGTAGTGTTATATTATCTTTGCTATACGGATACCTATATTAAACATCAATATATTTAGTTTAGTCGGAGAGTTTATGCATATTGGCGAACGAATCTCATCTCAGCATTCCCAATTATCATTTAAATATCATATTTACATTGTTGCGTGGTTTCTAACGTTAACAATATGTATTACCAAGAGTTTACTTCTTACTGTACTTGGTGTCAATAAGTCCCTATAAAGGTCTATCTATATCTTGCTATACTGATATCACAAAGAGAAAGATGTGTATTTTTGGATGTTAACATTTTTGGATATTGAGATAACAAGAAAGGCCATGAGAAACAAAAAAGAAATAGATTTATAACCGCTTCTGTGGTCTAACTAGTGAGACCACCAGCTGGGGCAGCTGGTGTTGATCGGGAGGGACGGGGTTCGATTCGGCATGAAAGTAAAAGTTTTTCAGCTCAGTTTGGTTGGTGGTAGGGCTTCTGAGCCTGGCTAGCTTCTACCGTCTCACTTAAGTTTGTCGCCATAATAACTATGTCAAGAGTATTGTTGTATTCCGACAATAGGCTAGATGACAAAAAAAAATTTTTTGCTCTAATAGAAGCTCATTCATATTATAACAGAAAGATCGGTTTTCGAATAACTATAAAAACAACCAAGATATAAGGTATTAAAGATTTTTCTCCATCTCTTTCTAGATTACAAGGAGTTTAAAAACGGCAATTTACTAGGAGTTTATATGGCCGTACTCAACAATGACGTCACGGTTGATGTCGGATCTCTTTGTCTAATCGCCTTCAAATTAACAACTTAAAATGCTTGTATCTAATGTATTTCTAAGCCGATTTTAATTCTAATTTCACAGGACTGCATCTTTTTCCACGGTATTTTAATATTTAATGACGAGACGTAAAAATTAGAATTCAGTCATCATCCCAATTAGAGGTAATATAGCCAGTTCCACAGCTGTTGAGGAGTCCAGGTGAAGCTCGCTTCCACCTTCGGCCTCATCGTCACTTGTATCAGGTGGGATGAAGGCCAAGAGATTGCCTGTCGTACCGTATGTGAAAAATAAAACTCAATTTCATCACGTTTCGGAAAAAAGTATTTTGAAATATCTTCCACTAAATGTAACAACTTAAGTTGGCAGTCTATATCCAGGATTTGACTTCACGACTCCGAGCTACAAATAGCTTCATTGATTTCGATCATTTCAGAAGTGACCTTACAGAATTATTCTATAGTGCGAATTCGAAAAATTCCCTCACCCTTTGCATCCACAATAATTTGAACATCGGCCACATCTGCTCCTCATTCGATATCGACTTGTATTGAATAGCAATCAAAGGGCATGGCACGGGGAATGATTGATGAGAGAGACTTCACCTCAGAACGACATTAAATTTGCGAAGGTGATTGATTCTGACACATATCGCTCTCTATATCTACGAGTATATAGATTTTGAATATTACGTTCGTTCATCCATTTTTGGTGAGGTTCGTTCGATGTAGCATTTAAGGCTTATCGTATGTTATATCGTATTGTATATTATGAAGCGTCGTCGGTGGCGCTGTGGACTTGATACTGGCCTTCTAATCGGAAGGTCCGGGGTTAGATCCTGCCATGTACCAATGTAGACGACGCAAAATTTTTAATGGCTGTGTAATATTATCTGTGTTTTGTGTAACCTTTGTCTATGTCTATTGTTTATGGCGCAACTGCGCGGGGTCACGGGGGGATCGCTTGAACTTGAACCTCTACGAATTCAAAAAAACAGTTCATCATCACAGCCCATATATGTCCCCACCGAGGGGCTCGAGCCTACCCTATATTAGCGTGATTAGGCCTTAGTCAACCACGCTGGTCCAGTGCGGATTGGTCGACTTCACATACATAATTGAATTTCTTCGCAGATGTATGCAGGCCTCACGATGTTTTCCTTCACCGTAGGAGCGTCAGACAAATGTACATATGAAATTCGAAACGAAAAACACATTGGTACATGGCGGGTCTCGAACCCCGACCTCCCAATTGGAAGGCAAGTGCCGAGTCCACTGCGCCACCGACGCTCAGTAAAAAACAGTTACGTGCTACTTATTTTACTCAAGTAATTATTTTGACTTAACTATAGATACGAGTGTAAGAGATTATCACTTGGCACCGACTTTGATATAAAAATGTGATGATGTGGGTATTTTATATATTCTTTTTGATTTTTAAGTGTTTTTGAAGTCTGATTTTATTTCGCAGGTGTATGCAGGTTTCCTCACGATACTTCCTTCACCGACGGAGTGTCGGATAAATGTACAGTCGGCCTCAAAAGCAGATCAACATTTAGTCAGTACCATGTCACAACAATTATTGACAATGCAATATAGGTGTAATGAAACCATATTAAATAAAAGTAATAGTTTGTGTGATATGGTACTAAAATGCCCATCTACTTCTAAAGCTGAGTGTAAGAGATCATCACTTGGCACCGACATAATATAAAAATGTGATGTTGTGTGTATTTTTATATTCTTTTTGATTTTTAAGTGTTTTTGAAGTCTGATTTTATTTCGCAGGTTTATGCAGGTTTCCTCACGATACTTTCCTTCACCGACGGAGTGTCGGTAAAATGTACAGTCGACCTCAAAAGTAGATCAACATTTAGTCAGTACCATGTCAGAACAATTATTGACAATGCAATATAGGTGTAATGTAACCAAATTAATAAAAGTAATAGTTGGTGTGATATGGTACCAAAATGCCCATCTACTTCTAAAGCTGACCGTACATGAGAACTCCCGATAGAAGGCCAGTGCTGAGTCCACAGCGCCACCGACGCTACCTTTGTTATCTCTCTTTTATCATAGTCTTTTTAATGTAAGTACTCTATAAACTTGTTAAAAGGCAAATCTTCAACACGTTCTTGATGTTTCTCCCCTAGACCGTTTCATTTCTGTTTTTATCTTAAGACAACACCGAGATTGGCTGCAATAACGCCTACACTGCTAAAACTTATAGTTAATATTTTATCGTTGCTTTAACTTTATAGTCGAAGAGCTTTTAACGTAGATGGTGTATTAGAATATGTGAGTGGGATTATCTCCTGCCGCGAGAGAAGTCCATACGCTTCGTAGTTCGTACATTATTATTTTCGATTTAATCTTCAAAGCCAAGATTAGCACCCACCTTGTTGATAGTAATCCCTACTAATATTATTTATTTATTTATTAAAAAGTACCAACATAGCGCCTTTACATTACCAACATAGCGCGTTATTGTATGTGTATGTGTGTGTATATGTCTGTTACGATTTCAGACCTAAATCGCTGAACTAGTTTTAATGTTACTTTTAATGATCCTCAGAAAACGCGTGACGTGACCGAATCCGGTACACAGCGTGTTTATAAATTAACGCAAAACCTTTTACTATAAATTCAAATTCAAAAATCTTTATTCAACATAGGCCTTTACAGGCACTTATTGACCTCAAAACAAAACAAAACTAAACAAAAAAAAATTAGAATAATTTAAGGAAAACATATTAACCTTGTATGTGCATACATCCGATGATCAAGATGTCTGCAAATACAAGCTGGAATAAAAAAAGTTGACTCTACTGCTCTACAATCTCGACTCTAGAAAAATATGTAAATTGCGGAAATAAAATTTCGCGGATTATTTACCAAGATATTTGCAGTTTTTTTTGTTTTGTTGCATATCTTGCAAATTTAAAACTCAATGCGAGTATGATGTTACCGCCTAGCTGTCGCGTCGGGTCGGGCACGCCAACAAGAAGGTAGAGTTAATTAAATTAAGAAAGCGGCGTGGTTGAAAAATGTTTTTTTATATAAAATCTGATATTTTTTTGAATTATAAAAAATATTTATTTAATTAAGTATGTATGTGAATCGTGAATCGGAGCGATTTAAGTACTTAACACAAATATTTTATTTGTAAAATTTAAGCAAATATTTTTGCAGAAATAGAATTTTATTTGACTGGACTGATATTCTTGTATTTATTTATCCTGGAATTGATTATTGCATTTTTGATAAAAATAAAGTAAAGATATGTCATATTTTTAAAACATAAATTAAATTCTGTTATAAAATGTAGAAAAACAAGAAAATTGACTATTCCTAGTATGATGTAATTATTTTTAAAATTTTATAAAATTCATGATTTTTAGAATATAAGACATAACCTAACATTTGCACATTGACTTTGTTCAATAGAATATGTGATACATTCTAAAATGTAAAATAATATAATTACTAACCATATTCTTGCAAATAAATAAATATTACTATTACTAAGTATATTACTAATATTTTTAGTCACGCAAACTAGTATGCATGTCACGGAAAACTTCGACCTGTCACGGGAACCTTCTTATCTGGAATAGACTGTAGTAAGATAATATTCTTTAAAGGTCTTTTCTAATACAGGTTTTTTAAACTTAAAAGAAGAGACCCACACATTCTAAAAGCTACGTGTAGTTAATAAATTTATTGTTGATTTTTTGATTTTTGATTTTTTTTGAGATAAGAAAAAATCTTTAGACAAAAAACACAAAATATGTAATATGTTTGAAATAAAACAAATCAAATAAAAAAAAATAAAAAAAATAGCAGTATCTGTAGTGGGATGCCCCCAGGGATCTTTTGATGAGCAAATAAAACACCTAATGCGTTTCGAAAGAGCTAGCACAAACTGCTATATTGGTATATGTAGTTGGGATCTTCGCAATTCAAGAAGCCCATTTTGACAGCTGTCTTCTCTTTAGTTTATCTGTCAAAACTGACAAATCAACTATGAAGATGACAGCTGTCGAATGGGCTTCTTAGAATGTGAGGTCTTCAGTATCACTCTACTCGTCCATAGATCAGGCAAAAGCTTTTTGTGTAGCAGCTCGGAGTCTGCAATTAGTGCCCGGGAAGTGGCAATACGCTCACCCGCTATTTCATTGCTACCTATAACTATTGGGGTAGAATAATCGTAGTGATAATAGTGTCCTTCTAACCGATATTCGGTCACGGTGACCAATATCAACAGGGACTAGCCATCTGCGCAGGAGATATTATAGTGCACAATAAGTGACTGCACAAACGTAAGGGCACTTTCTGTTCTTTTGACTCGCCTAGTCCGATGAGGCACGACTGGGGCGAGATCAGGCGCAGGACCCACTGCTCAAAGTGACTTCCGAAGCACGGAGGAGCTGGAGATGTGTTTTGGTCACCCATCATAGGATTGACCATAGCCTAACCTAAGCAATCGTTCGGTGAGCGCACGTGCCAATGCGCCACCAAGCTCCTCAATTATACATACATACATATCGTAGTGATATTTATGTATGAATGATTATAAAATAAAGATTTGTTTGACCTTTGTTATCCCAGTAAAGTGACAGACTACAATTGCTTTGGGTAGTCCCCGTTCTGCGGGGTCCTACACTATCACCGCCGAGCCTGGGCTATAGCGCCACCTATAAAAAAGGGTGCGATTATCTGATTGTTCAGACATTAGTAATGTTTTCTCTGTGTGCCATCTCAGCTTTGTCCCACAACCTCGTGATTACAGCGGCCATGATTGATGAGTGAGGTGCCGTGACAAACGACAAGAGGCGGCGGAGTGATCGATAGGCGTGCATCTGTGACTTCGTGTCCGGGTCACGGCGTCTGGGCCATCGCGGCTTCTAAGAAACATTTGATTTTGCATCTAATCTACGTGAGCATATGTGACGTCAAAACACTTATATCACTGTAACAGTGATGATTCTCAATGATTACTTATATCTCGTTGCTGTCTAACGGCCGGTTTCAATGTCCTCTCTATCTGTGGAATCGTTTACTGGAGATAGAATTTTGACGTATTTTGTATGGAGCTAATGTCAAATACCTATCGCTAGTAACCAAATCCACAGAAAGTTAGAATATTGAAACCTAACCTAAAAGAATAAACTGTAATCTCGTAGCTGTCTTGAGACTGTGAACCTCATTGAGTGATTATTGGCAATTTCGCTTTGATAAAGCTCAGAACACAAACATTTCTGGAGAGTGCCACCATTATCACCAAGGGGTATAAAAATATAAATCTTGGGCACTTGGGTATAAATCTCAGACCAACCAAATATACACAGAAAATTTTATAAAAATCAGTCAAGCCGTTTCGGAGGAGCTCGATAACAAACACTGTGACACGAGATTTTCATAATATTAGAAGAAAAAACATAAAGCTATGCACATATTGATATATGTATCTATAATTATAAATATGTATAATTCTCACTTGTCGGTGGCCGGTGGCCGGGAGAGCGACGGTGGCACTGTGGCCTCGGCACTGGACTGTGCACCGAGTAGAATCGGGAGGCCCGCGATCGATTCTGCCATGTACCAATGTGTTTTTCGTTTCACGAATTTCATATGTACATGTCGAAGCATTCGATTATTTCACATTTGATAAAACCTAACACTAAACTAAACTCTTAGAGGGTAAGCTTAAAATAATGTTTGACAGTAAGGATTTGTTTACAAGGCACGATATTGTCAAATGGAAAACGTCAGGTACCGTTAGTACCTGGGTGAAATCCTAGATGGCGCGACTAGTTAGAGGCGTTGCAAGTTGGCAACACTAAACGTTTCTGAGATGACTTTTGAGAAGCACCGACTGTCAGCGTGCTATAAGTGTAAAACGTTTAGTTAGCATGCTATAAGCGTGAAACTGTTAGTTTATAGTGACTGTTAGCACGCTAGAAGTGTAGAACGTTTAATTGACAGTGTAGACCTAGCGGGAACGTTACGCCGTCACGCCGTCTCGGGGATCACCACGTTTTTCATCCATCGAAATCTCGTGCATCATTTGTGATTTTAGACTGCAAGTGTTTTAAATAATAAAGGAGTATATCCTTCATCCATACGCGTTGTTATTTTAACGATCGCTGCAACTCTTCATGGATAATCAAGAGCATTCTTATGACCGGCGTGGGGCCTCGCCGTCATACATTTATCTGTCACTCCTACGGTGAAGGAAAACATCGTGAGGAAATCTGCATACACATGCAAAGTAATTCAAAAGTGTATGTGAAGTCAACCAATCCGCACTGAGCTAGCGTGGTTTGACTAAGGCCAAATCGCCCTAACATAACTAGTTAGGGTAGGTTCGTGCCTCTCGGTGGGGACGTATATGAGCTATGGTGATGATAAATCTTACTAATATTATAATTGAGTACTGACAAATAACTGCAGTCTACATTCAAGAAAATGTCTTTGTATTTGATTTTTTTTTAAGGATGCCTTACTAGTTACTACACGCCGATCTGTATTTAGGGGGTAACTTCCACAATCATGTAGCGTACAGAATAAAGGAGTCAGAAGATAACGCAGATCACTGTTTTGTAAACTCTACAGTGAGTTTTGCAGCGGAATGTAACTTGAGTGTATGGACACTGCCGAGTTTTTGAAACTGAATTTTAATAATCAAAATATTTATTTGTGCGGGTGAAGCAGCGCACTTTTCTTTCGAATAACCTAGTGTAGATAACTCTATACACGGTTATTTTTTTATCACCCTGGAAAATTTTAGGGACGCTTCAGGACACATCAATTATTTAAAAAAAAATAATTCACATTCACATACTGTATGTATATTAGTTTAGAGTTGGTGGTCCATAGCTAGACAGATATTTATAAAATGGTCCCTCGTCACTAAAAGGTTAAGAACTACTGGTATAGAATCTCTGAAAGTAGCTGAAGTAGCAAGGGTTTTCCCCATGTTGGGACGATGATGACAAAGTGAACACCATTCCCTTTAAAAAGGTCGAAGTCGAACCTTCATTTAAAGCAGCATTGAAGGTACATTTAACCAATTAGCTCTATACATTAGAAGCATTACTTGTAACTTATGGATGTATTTCGTTACTCCCGGCACAATTACGCGGAAACAAGGGGGAAGCGTTCCCGAGTGCCGCTGAGGAGGATTCAAAAGGTGGAGGAAAGGTCAAACAGCGGCCCCGATTTACTGTTACATTCGCGAGGTATTGTTTTATGTGTAATAGAGGCTTAAGGCTGGAGCTTTTAATTTCACTTTTGGTTGAAAGTTTCAGAACAAAACCAATATATATCAATTTATAACCCTAAAATCTTTTTAAGTAACAATTCTAACATTGGACAATAGTCCAATGTAAAAAATTGTTACTTAGGTAAAGATGATCAATAAATGAAAGGAGGAACCACTTGTATAGTTAAATTCCGGGATGGTAATCAGTAATGTGTTAGATAGGAAGGTGGAGTTGTGTTAAAGTTACTTAAAAGTATAGAAAAATCTATGTACCACTACCAATTAACCAACTACTCAGACGTGTCACGGGGACAAATCCTTCATAATGATCAACACTGTAGTTTCCTTATTTTTGAAAAGAAATTTCTTAGCTTCCTGCGGGAATTTTTAAAAATCCTTCCTTAGTGGACTCCACCTACATAACCTAATCCAACGAACCCTTGTACTTAATTTCATGCTTCTAGCTCCAGTAGTTTGGGGTCTTATGTTGATACCTCAGGCAGTCACTCACCAAAGCCTATGAACAAGATAAATTATTAAAAAAAAAAAATTTTTAAATACAAGCTTTTAGTACTCGTCAATATTATTTTTTTAATTATTTTTTTTAAAAACCTCTCCCCACACTAGGATTTTCTCCTGGGTCGTGGGTGCAGTTACAAACATAGAATATCACATGCACATACGCCCAGACCGGGACAATTTTCTGTAGGCCATACAAAATATCTGTCCCGTGCGGGAATCGAACCCACAACCCGTTGCGCAGTAGACGATCACTCGACATCTGCGCTAACCGTGTCGTCGAATGAATGTCGAAATATGAATCAAACGAGCCCAAACTCGATGGGGTTGTGTCGTTTTTTTGCGGGGTTCCTATGGCCGCCTTCCAGCTCCAGCATTAGATCAGCTCCATATCATCATAAAATTGCATTGTCACGTTATATACATATGCATACAAAATTTCAGCTCAATCGGAAACCGGGAAGTGGGTCAAATTTAACTTGCAAGATTTCATTACAGACACCGGGACAGATGAAAGTAAACAAGTAAAATTATAAAATAAACTTTTTTAAATACAAGCTTTTAGTACCTACTTGTCAACACGAATCAAACGAGCCCAAATTCGATGGGGTTGTATCGTTTTATTGCGGACAT
The DNA here is from genome assembly GCA_963935595.1 of Schoenobius gigantellus. Lineage (NCBI taxonomy): Eukaryota > Metazoa > Arthropoda > Insecta > Lepidoptera > Crambidae > Schoenobius > Schoenobius gigantellus. The sequence continues at coordinate 38,321,497 of OZ012549.1, forward strand.
CCTATGGCCACTTTCCAGCTCTAGCATTAGATCAGCTCCATCTCATCATAAAATTGCATTGTCACGCGATATACATATTCGTGCAAAATTTCAGCTCAATCGGAAACCGGGATGTGGGTCAAAACCTTGCAAAATTTCATTACAGACACCGGGACAGGTAAAAGTAAATAAAAGCGTGTAAGAAGAGATCTAGCAGACATGAACCGCGTTTAAAGTTTCAACAGTTTAAATAATTAAAAAATACAAACTTCAACGTAATACATTAGGATCTTTATTCGCAGAAATCGTTTCTCAATAACTTCAACGCCTGATAGAATTTACCTAAGATATCCTGTCTTAATTGTATTCCATTTGAGGCAAGAATCCTAGCCCTTTTTCAATAATGAACCCCGCATAATAAAGATCCAGAAGGCGCGAGGGACATAGGAAAAGGATAATAAGGGATAAGTCGGGCTTGCTCCAATTAGGTTGTTCAGATTTATTCCAGCATTAAGCTAAGAGTTTATCATGCAATTAAGTGCGTAGTTTATGGCGTGAATTGCTTGCGCCATATTGACAGGCTTTCTAAGACTATCAGTGTTATGATCTGTTTGATTTACTAGGAATGGTCTTGTTAACTGATTTATTAAAGCTTTTATTGTGTTCGCAAAAGATACATGGACTTGTTTGATATTTCTCAAAATGAATTTACCTATTTGTTTATGTGTTCCTTTTTGCATTAATTTTTATTGGAAGGACCATCTTTTAGTGTCATTTGTAAAATAACTGAATCTTTGGTCGAAATAAAGTAAACATCGACAGCAAAAATTACAAAACAAAACTAGAACTTAGAGGATAAAAGCTCAATGTGGAATAAAGTGACGTAAGTTAAATTATTACCGAAGTCGTCATTGTAACAAATTGTCAATAACACTTTTTTTTGCATTTTATCCGAGAATATTGAGCAAAAAATACAAAGCATACTCGTACATTGACATAATTTTATTTGTACTGAGATATTTTTTGATTTATATGTGGTTTGTTAGCTATCCTTCAAATTATTCACGTAAAGATATTTTTCTTAACAGAAATAACAGATGGGTCCAGTTACTGGTTCGCTTTAAAAATGCCACAGGAAAAGAACTATGACTAAAGATAAAAAAAAAACAATCGAATCAAGTTTGTAGAACTGTTTAAAATTCTGTTCAAGAACACCTATCGGCTTGATGCCACACTGACATGGTGAAACCTTGTTTACCTACGCTTTGTCACCCTTAACTCGCTCTCGACACAATGCCATCCCTCATTTCTCCCCCAAATTTATTCGCGGCATAAAACAGGACGTTTATACGCGCGACTTTAACGGCGCAAATAAAAATTATGCCCTCATATGAAGTGGTGCTATAACCGTAAAGCGTCAATAAATATTCAGAAAAGTAATATCTCGGCCTCTTACACGCATCGGTAAATCACAGACGTTTTCATCTATGTTGTTGGTTTTCTTCGGGGTCGATAGCCTTGGCCTCAGGCTTCAAAAGGTATGATTTATATCAGACGCGATACAGACAAGCGGTTAAGCGATTCTGTTCCGAACATGATCTGTGACGCTCCTGTACAAGTAAACAAAATATAAACGTACAGGAAATTGGTATTACAGTTACATTGATACTCCTCTTCTATGGTACGTTGTGATAGATATTATTGACACTGATTTGTACGGAAAACATATTTGATAATGGAAAGTTGGGTTCTTTATCTAAAAACAGGAAGCCTGATTTCTGTCAAGAGTCGAAACCTGCGTAGCTTGCGATAGTATTTCATGTAGCATTATAATGATAAATACGAATCTACTACACATCTTAAGATAAATAACTAATATGACATATTACCTTTGTCGATAAATAATATAATATGTTTCCAATTTTGGAGAATGTATCTATTAGACTGAAACAACTAGGGTTTCATGAATATTTATCACCACTAATGTCTGTAAATCATAATTCATCTCATGGCTCACATGCGAGCGAATTGTAATTTACAAAGAGACAATATCATTAGTAATGTCTAGAAATTGTATAAAATTTGGTGGCAACATTAATTTCTTCAACCTTTAAAATGTTGACATTGTTCACATCAAAAATAAATACAAAAATATAATTACAAGATTGTATGTATGTCGCAGCCATATCGTTAACACGCCGTTGTACAAGTAGGCGCGCTGGTTCGAGAAACGTAAACGCATCTACCCCGCACTCTCGCAGTCGAGTCTCCTCAAAATTCAAGAGATCTTGGGCTGTCAGTTCTGGCAAACGAACTTCTTTTAGGTCTCTATTTATATTTGATCATCAGGTCATTGTCAGGTGACCTCTGCCAATTCTCTCTTCAGGTAGGCCCGGATCGAGCTATGCTACATGGTTTCTTCCGTGTCTCTTGATGTGGTCATACTATCTGAGGGGCTTTCTGTGATTTCGTTAACGATTGGTGCGATTTCAAATGTCGGATCTTATCAAGTCTGGTCACACCTCCCGCCCATCTAGGCATCTTCATTTCAGATGTGATGTGGCATACGATTGGTGAAATCGGTGACCTGAGCTCTGTGTATCTGGTGTTTTTTCAATTCAGTTGTTTACTTATGTCTGATCATCTGAGCTTCTAGTGTAGACTTAACTGACATCCATCTTAATAAAGCGAAAATCTACATCGCAGTATCGAGATAGCGATAAACGCCTGCTTACGCTTACTAAGTAAACAAATAAAACCGTACAGTACCAAATATACGATATACAACTTGATCATTTGCTGTACCAGTTATTGTAGTCCATAAAAATGTTATAAGTATATTAGCCCGTGAACTACATTTCGCCATAATAATTGTCCAAAAAATCTGAAACCCTTATCACCTAGGGATATAAAAAATAGCCTACGACCTATTCTCAGAGCTACCAAATATACACAAAAATTTCATAAAAATCGGTCAAGCCGTTTCGGAGGACTTCGATAACAAACACTGTTACACTAGATTTTGTCTATAGATTGATTTCTAAAAAAACTTACTAAATCAGCTAACTTTCTAATGCATTCGCAATACAGGAATAGAAACAATTTTTAAGAACTCAGAATAGCTCCTTTTACTGGCACATTCCTGGTTCTGGCAGAATGATTAGCGCCTCAGCCAGCCGCGGCAATATTTTGAGCCAGCCAGATCCGTTTCCTTGGCGCAGTACACTATAAGCAGTCACTTTAATTTTATTATTTCTTAGATTTTACGATTTGTATTTTTACGTCTAAAGCCTTGTTGTTATTTTTTTACTGCAACTATGTTGGCAAACAAGTAAACTGCCCACCTGATGGTAAGTGGTAACATGTGGTTTCTGTGAGCTTCGCAGCAAAACTGCAACCCCCATAAGAACCACAACGGACGTTGCCAACTTGTGACATCAAATGAAATGTCACGGTACCCAGTAATTTCACTGCCATATCTTACCCTTCAAACAGGAACACAGCAATGCAAGCACAGCTGCTTTGCGGCAGAAATAGGTAAGATGGAGGTATCCAAGCAGACGACCCTGGTACAGAGTCTCCCTACCAGCTGATCTAAATCTATTAGCTGTAATCGCGAACTACGTTTCCTGTAATAATAAAAAACACCCTTATCACTCAATAATAATAATACTACCTATTCTCAAACCTACGGAATATACACAAAAAATCATAAAAATCGGTCAAACCGTTTCGGAGAAGTTTAGTTACAAACACTGTGACACGAGAATAAAATATTAAATTAAAAGAAGATCTGTCTAATTAGCAAAATACTAGCAATTAGATCAGGGGAATACCATTCTTCACCTTCCATCGGCTGCACGATCTCAGTAATATGGCACAATAAAAATCCTTTCTCCGACATCTTACTTATCGACAACAAAAAGAAAGATCCGAGCGACTTATTGCCGCTTCGAGCTTTTTTCAGTCATCCATCATTTGTCGGTAATTAAATGACTCCACAATTTCTCCTTTGTAGTTCCTTGCATTAAAAACTTCCGATATCATTTGCTCGGCATATGTATGAGCGAGTATGTCCCTGAGCTTTCTTTGCGGTTTCTCTTATCATAATAATATTACTTTTCCTCGTGGCTTAATAACAATATTGAGCTCAGTTTTGGACAATCATCTCATAGTGTTCGGAGAACTACAGAAAAGTATCTAATCATATAATGTTGATTTATCGAGACAGAAACGTATTGTTTCGTTTTTTTTTTGCTTATCAACGGAATAGTAATTTGAAGATGCACGTGAAATTCATGTGTATTTTATTAATTTACCGAAAAATATTAACAGCAGCAGAAATTGATCGAACGTAGATATAATGCCAACATCAATTTTACATTTATTTTTCTAAGGAACAGCCGGCTTCCAAAGTAGATAAGCATTTTTAGCAGATTTAGTACCATGTCACACCAACTATTCCTTTTATGGTTACACCTATATTGCATTGTTGACAGTTGGTATGACATGGTACTAAAAAGTTTATCTACTTTTGAAGCCGATTGTACATATACTCGTATATATATACTTAAAAGCATGTTGTTTATATAAGGTTTTTTTATTTATACAACTAAGTTGGCAAACAGGCATACTACCCTGATGGTAACAGTCACCTATAGTACATGTGGATCTTGTAATATTCGCAGCAAATCTGCAACCCCCACAAGAACCACAGTGTACGTTGCCAACTTGTGATATAAGCTATAAGGCCCGGTACCCAGTAATTTCACTGCCATATCTTACCCTTCAAACCGGAACACAGCAATGAAAGCACTGCTGCTTTGGGGCAGAAATAGATAAGTCGGAGGTACCCAAGCAGGTGATCCTGGTACAGAGTCTCCCTCTGGTAAAGGTTCTTTCATAAACTATATTTGCATTTCTGTTCACCTTGCCATCAATATCCAGCCATCAGTCCACCAATACTCAACTTTTCGTCCTGTATGTTGTTGTATTTATGTTGTGAGGCAAAGTAACAGGACGACCTACCTTTTTTTTTGAAGGTGGGAATGCTATTACGCACGGTTCCTACCGATATATTGTCAGCAAGCCTGCGTAGAATTCTCCCCGTATAGCTCACCTACCAACCTCAACGTCCATCTTATACATAGTCCAGGGATTGCCCTGGAATATGGATAGGGGCGGGAAAACCTTATTCTCCACTCGCGTCCGGCCAATGCATAGCTGTGCTGCCTGCAAGTTAACAACTTTATGACAATGATAACATATTGTCGTTAAATTCTAACACCACGTATGACAAAAATAGTAACTTTTCAGAAGAAGGAAAAAGGGACATAATTTTACATGACACCATTACAATACTATTTTATTCTTTTTAGTTTATTATTGATTTATTAATAATAGAACCATTGATTTATTCTTCATGTACATTGTGTACAACAGCGGAATTAATAACTGAAATATTTTCTATCAGCCAACCTTCAGGTAGTTCAGAGAGCAGATGTATTAGATGTTCCCAAAAAACAAAATAAATAAGAAAAAAATCCTAATACATAAATATAACAGAATTAATAATCTAATACATGTTCATTATCCTTTGTTGCCCGTGGTCCATTATAACTTTTAACTGTTAATAATAAAAGTTTGTAATTAACCTACGTTCTGCTATCATATTTTATATTCCGAAACGGCATGACTTACGTCGTTTTGTATCCGCAAAACACTCGTGAATTTTCTTAAATTTTAGTCTTTTGCAAATGAAATTAGTATCCTTAATAGGTAATAATTAATTTGGGTCTAATTATGATACCTTTTATGATTATACTTAGGTGTTAAATCCTTTAGATCCTTAGAAGAACATAAAACAATAACTCAACCAGGTCATGAACGGAACTAAATTCAGAGAGTTCGGAAGTCTCAAAGTTTCCCGTGCTGGCGATAACTGTAGTGCTGCTGAAGTTGCATGGCTATTAAACTAACTTGGATACACACTACACACTACGCTAGATCATGTTTGATATTATCTAGTCTGTTCGGCGTTTTCGCGTATGTTGTTATTAAGGATGTGATGTGAACAAGCCATGTTAAAAAAGAAACAATATTATTTTTATATCCTTTTATTGAAATTTGGTCTCAATCGTCATCATCGTATCACTCATAAGCCCAGTAGTGAGCATGGCTTTTTCCCTGAGAAGAGGGATTTGGACAATCTCTCAATCATCATGGTAGGCCGGTGCAGGTTGGTGGGGAACGCACAATTGTTTGTTTCTATAATTCTACTAAATATATATTTGCTTTGCCTATTGCTTTTTAGCAATAAGGCCGCCTGTGTTGTACATGTGTTGATTTAAAAAAAATCTGTTTCTATATTTTTGTGTGCAATAAAGTATTTATTATTATTATTATTTATTATTATATATATATATATTTTTTTTATTGCTACTAAGTTGGCAAACAAGCAAACTGCCCACCTGATGGTAAGTGGTAACAGTTACCTATAATACATGTGGCTCCTGTGACATTCGCAGTAAAACTGCAACCCCCAGTTCAGTGCCATATCTTACCCTTCAAACCGGAACACAGCAATGCAAGCACTGCTGCTTTGCGGCGGAAATTTGCGGCAAAAAAGAAAGACGGAGGTACCCTTTACAATAAATTTTATTAATAAGTATAAATAAACTCATAGCTATCAGTCAAATCTTAAAAACACAAATAATTATAAATAAACAAGTCTCCAGTATAAACGTTTGTATTCATGTACAATATTTGCAACGACAGATGAATTCTTTTCATTGATACCGTTCCTAATTATATTGATCCTTCATTGCCTCATAATTACCTTTGATCCCGTTATATTTATAAAGCCAACAAACGCAAGCTGATTGTGAAACAAATTACATGCGCGTATTCGTCATACAAATTCTGGTAATAGCTTTCGTTTGAGGGTCCGTCCCTCCGACGTCAACGCCCTCCCAAATAATTTTGATATCAATCATAAAAATGCATTAATCAGACATTTGTTGGATTCAACTAAAAAGGAAATTATGTATGCTGGGGTGAGTAAGGATTTGAGCTCGTTCCGTCAAATTAGGGATTTGTGCCATGTCTCCGTTCGGAAAGAATTATGTGGATTGACTGTAATGAAGTCATTTTTTTCCTTGATGTGGAATAATTATATCTGTATCTGTCTATGGTTTAATTTTATAATAAAACAACGGTTTTAGGCCAGTAGTCACTCATACTTTACCTTACCTTCGTTATTCCTATTATGCAACTAGATTTTTTTAACGTTGGGTAATGCGTAGTCAATGATGTCCCCTCAAAATCCTCACACCTTGGCGCGAGCATGTTCATCACCGTCGCATCTTCCACATCATCAAACGAGGAAGATACGCCGCGGAGGGACGCGTTGCTGCCTGACAAGATCATAGGGACTCCATCGAACACTTCCACGACCTCGTCGGTGTCTATGTTAATTTTGGATTTCTTATTTGCTTATCAGAATATTGGACATAAAATAAACCCGACTTCAAAACACCAAAAAGTCATAAATAATATAAGAATACATATAATATTATCACAGTTTTATATTGAAGTTGGTGACAAATTTTAAGTAACTATACTTATTAATTGTTCTGATATTTTTTAAGACTTTTAAGGTAATCATTGCTTTAATATAAAACTGTGATGTTGTATTTATTCTTATATTATTTATGCCTTTTTGGTGTTTTGAAGTCGGTATTATTATTTTGGAATATTTTTTAAATAATTTTAGTTAAGTTAATACATGCGATACATGCGTATTAGAATTTGATTCAAGGCAAACACCAAAATAACTTAAAATAAAATGTCTTTCGCTCTAAAGAGTTTTGAAAGAATTATTTCCGAAGTTCTAATCTACCAGAAACCTTCCACTTAGTAACATCACATGACTACCAGACGCAAATACCTGAATATCTTAAGAAAAAAAAATGACACACGTGGGACTTGCCTATAAAAATTTAAGGGCTTCCCTCAATTTGCTTGGGATTCCATCATCAGATCATGACATGATAACAATGGAACCACTTCGGGAGTGTACTGTTTCGATGTGAATATACCTAAAAAATAGATACAGTCGAACATAGAACCTCCTCCTTTTTCAAAGTAGGTTAAAAATGTTGCGTAATTTAAAATTTTCCGCTGAACTACGCTAGCCCTAGGTTTGTTTTAAACACGTGTTCCATATGACCTGAGCAAACTTAGTTTACACACATTTATTTTCTGTTTGAGTTGCGATATTCACGTGCTTTAATAATGAAAACAGTTTATAACTTAGCCTCAGTTTATATAAATTTTGGGCCTAACCTGACCTTATAGATATAATGATACTTATAATAAGATCTTTAGCCTCAATAACAAAGCCGATACATTATTAAAGGGATTCTTTGTTTGATTTTAATTTCGAATGAAATTTTCATTATTAAAAAAATATTCACCACTAGTTCTGACTTGAGGTAGAGCCAGGGTCCATTCCCCTTGGGAGCATTTTGGAATTAAATCTATAAGTTTTGATTTGAATTTGATAATGATTTAAATACAAAGTCATGGCAGTATTTTCTCCCTGGTTTTGATATCGAGACATGTCTCTCTCAGTAATGCGAGAAGTAGGCGCAGTCCATTCTGCCCGCTTTCATCGTCAGGACGGTGTTGGAGCTGGCCCGAACTCATCAAGGACGCGGCCCGCAACCGCATAGTCACGTTTTTTTATGGAATAGGGAGCAAACGAGCAAACGTATCACCTGATGGTAGGTGATTGCCGTCTCCCATGGACACCCGCAACCCCAGAGGTGTTACAAGTACGTTGCCGGCCTTTAAGGTAGGAAAACGCTCTTTTCTAAAAATTGGAAGGTCGCATCGGTCCGGAAATACCGCAGGCGACAATTCATTTCAAAGTTTGACTGTGCGAGGCAGGAAACTTCGAGAAAAACGCACAGTTGTGGACTGCCAACCATCTAAGTGATGTGCATGGATTTATTGTCGCGTGGAACGATGGCGGAAAGAGGCGGCAGGTATGAGTCCGAACAATTGCTTGGAGCATTCCGCGTAATAAATGCGATGGAAGATGCATAGTGAGGCGACATCTCTAAGCAGCGTCAAGGTGTCAAGTCGATTTAAAATTTCCTGGCAGTCGACGATTCGAGTCGCTCTGCGTAGATTACGGTCCAGTGGGAGAAGCTGGTATTGGGGTGCCCCTGACCAAATGAAAACAGTATTCCATACGAGGCCGAACCTGCGCCTTGTAAAGCTGTAGGCGGTGCGCCGGTCCGGCGCTGTATCGATACACGACCATACAATACGCATCGATATATCGTATCTCCAGGTAAAAATATCGAACCCATGTATATCTGCTTAAAATTATGATTTAATTGAACCTGTGATATTAAACGTCATTTTCAGATAGACGCAATCGCTTAAATCCGCAACGCCTGTCTAGACTCTTGTTTTTACGTAGCCTTACCTTCTCAGAGCAATAATGTAAAATATTATAATAGGTATGACACCCATTTTTAAGAAAATAAAGCCTTTTTTACTGTTCGAACTAATACTTTTATTTTATTTTAGCCTGTTTAAAAATGGATAAATATCGCATGTATCGATACAAGACGTTGCGATATATCGCTGAATCGATAAGATTGGTTGCGATACGTATCGATACGCTGTATCGATACAAACGATTATGTTGGCCATCTTTAGCGTCGGAGTGAAATACCATCTCGATCTATTGAGCACACCAAGCTCCTTAGAGGCTAGTTTAGCCTTACCACGGTGGCCACGTGGAAGCAGGCGAAATATTTTTGAATTATGCGTATAGTATCGTGCGCTCGTCAAGTGTCGTCTGTGCTCGATTCCTATTGATTTGTGTTTCTTTTGCGATGAAAATCGATTTACGACGAAGATCGATATTGTTTTGATTTTCGTGGCAAACAAAACAAAAATGAGTAGAAATCGAACATTGACGGGTGCCCGATGCCGAAAGAATGATTCAAAATAGGGCTCCAGGCTCTGTGTGCGTCCGCGAGCAAAAAGAATGCAAAAAGAATTTATAAAATCGGTCCACAATGGGCGCAGTAATCGCGTAACATACACACACAAAAACTCAAGTGCGCGTCGAATTGAGTTCCTCCTACTTTTTCGAAGCCGTTCAAAAAGAATAGCTTTTTTATGGTTCTATCACAAGAACCAATTGCAACGTTTTCGTTAGCGAACCTGGCATTTACATTGCAATAAGCACTCTCGTGAAAGACTATATTTCATGAAATGGCTTTGTAGGCATAACTGCAATAATACTATTGCAGTTATGCCTACATCTATACGCACTATGCAATCATACTAACATCTGAATAAATATTTATTACATGTTTTGGTCTGGATGAATTTCTTTGATTTCACTTTTAAGCTCTCCTGTACTATTTGTATCAAAAACTAGCGTGTCAAAAAAGTTTGAATAGCCAGTATAACAATTTGGTATAATTTTGTTCAAATAGTTCGATAGTCTTACTACGATGGAATAAACGTGTAGGCCTACTCTTGAATCATTTGCAGTCGATCGACATTGAGATTGTGATTTTTTGTACGCTTGAATTTCCACATTGTCACAAAATTGGAACCGTATGGGGTGATTTTGAGTGAACCAAACTCGGTGCTATCTGATTTTCTCAAAATACGCATCCACTATGTCGCCAGTGTTGCTAAATAAGCGTACGAAAAATCACAATCACAATGCCGATCGATTGGATTTGGTTCAAGAGTAACCCTGCTGGCCATAAGAGGGGCTACTCTCTAAGCTCGCAAATCGCAATTAAAGCTTTTAACTCAAATTCAGCTAGAACGATGCCGCAAGGTATGTATGTGTTTGTGTAACGATGGGATAGCACGCAATATTGTACGGCGATTTTGGTACTCGAAACTTCGATAACGATGTAGAGAGTAGCTCTTATGTCTAGTTATATTAATCCTTCATTTCGATTGGTGTTCATTTGTGAAATGTACTTATAAACGGGGTTTCGGATATCCTGCTTTCACTACCGCCCTCGGATCTGCGGCCCAGGGCGGCGGAAATGGGCTTATGTTTATAAATTAACGTCCACGAAAGAGTAACGCTATGATTTCACTGGATATGGTACCGTTGGCAAATTAAGGAATTCGAAAATATTATTATCCCATTAATTTAGGTTTAGTTTTGAGTTTTCTATCCCTTAATTTTTTTTATACGACAGGGAGCAATCTTACTTGATAGTAAGTGACAATAGGGCCGAAAGTGAGAGTGAACTTACTTACTTTAATTCTCAGAACACAACATTGCTATTAACATGGTGACAAACCTAAGTATGACTGTGGTAACTGGAAAGAGAATAGCCCAGCCGGCTGACCCCGGCTGTGTGATATGCCCTGACCTAGTCGCCTGACTGGAGGTCACATACGAGTTCGGCTAACCTGTTGACACCTCCCTTGGCGTAGGCGAAACTTGTTTACACTGCTGATACTGCTGGGCATGTTCCTAGGGGGTACGTTTGGTGAATTGGCTGTCCGACCCCGAACGTGCCTCCACCAGGGGCGGAGAGGTTCGAGCGGGTGATTTAGCCGGGCATGAGGATACACCAGCAGATTAGTCCTTTTTTTTTCTCAGGGGGAAATGCGTATCCGCACCGTACCCGCCGTTGGCTAAACAGCGAGCCTGTGTGGGGCTCTCCCGGCAGAGTGCCAGGCCTATCCACTAAAACCCCCCGGTGTTCTCCCTGCCCTTAAGGGCGCGTTAGGTAAGGTCCACATTGCGACTCCACTACCTACGCGCCCGGGCAAGCCCGACCCACTGGTCGGGCTATCGCCAAGGGGGGATTGCCCGAGAACACCAGGGCAATCCCCAGACGGAGGGCCTTACGGCGGCGTGCACGAGGCCAACCGTGCACGCAGGCCTCGACGGCAGGGTCATTAGACGGACATCGCTTGTGCAAATGCCCGCCTTCGCCTGCCTATCCGTCTGCGGCGGATGGGAGCGGCTTGAGGATCTGCCTCCCGCTCCCTCTCCGCGGCTTCCTTCTGCGAGATTATCTCCTCGCAGAAGGAGGCGACAGCCCCCCATTCCGCATCGCCGCGGAGCATGGCCACGACCATGCTCGGCAGCGAGAGGGCTCCGACTCCCAGCGCAGCGTAAAGCTCGCTGAGCTGGGGTCGCCATGCCGGGCACTCCAATAGGGTGTGCTCGGCAGTGTCGTCGAAGGCGTCGCAGTGGTGACACCGCGGCGTTTCTTCAAGACGCGCGACCCGGTGCAAGTAGTGACCGAAGCAGCCATGCCCGGTCAGCACCTGCACCATGCGGAACGTGAGACTGCCCTGCCGGCGCCCAACCCACTCCTCCAACACCGGACGAATCGCGTCGATCGTCCGGTGGCCGGCAGCTGGGAAGGCGAGTGCCTCACCCCAATGACGCAGAGCCTCCCTCTGCGCCATAGTACGAATCCGCTCCACCTTTTGTGGAGCGGACCATCCCCCTCGTTCACGAGTAGCAACCCTATGTCGATACACCTCCGCGAGGACGCGTGCGTCGACATGCCACGGCGTTTGGCCCGCAAGAACGCAGGCCGCGCCGTGACTGACCGTGCGATACGCTCGCATGACCCGGGTCGCTATGACCCTCTGCGGACGTCGCAAGAGGGCCACCGTTCGGGGGGAGAGGCACTCCGCCCATATCGGGGCTCCGTAGAGTGCCATCGACCGTATCACGCTGATCCTGGTCCTCCTGTATTAGGGAGGACCCGTCCGAGTGCGGCTGCGGCGGCGCACAGCCGTGGAGCGAGGAGCTTAAAATGCTCCTTGAAACTCCATCGGGGGTCCAGAACCAGGCCGAGGTAAATAAAGTGCGCCTCGACCGGTATACGGACCCCCTCCACGCGGACGCAGAGCCCCGGTGAGATCCTGCGACGGGGGGCGTGGAATAGCATGGCCCTCGTTTTTTCGAGGGCCACATCTAGGCCCAGGAGGCGGATGCGTCGAAAGACCAGTGAGGTGCCAACCGACGCAAGGTGGGCCGCCTCCTCCCCCGTTTTCGCTCTCGCCGCGACGAGCGTGTCGTCGGCGAAGCAGACGACCTTCGTTCGTGGCAGAAGGTCGCCTCGCAGGACCCAGTTGTACCCAAGGTTCCATAAAAGAGGACCTAGTATGGAACCCTGGGGTACACCCGCCGCCATTGTCCACGTGTGGATGCGCCCATCTGGCCCCTCGTAGAGGATGGACCTACCCTGCAGGTAATCCTCCACGAGGGCGCGGAGGTACGGAGGCACCCGGTGGAAGCGGAGTGCCTCCTTTATGCACTCGTGAGGCAGGCTGTTGAAAGCGTTGCGGATGTCAAGAGACACCGCAACAACAGTCTCCCCTCGAGCTGTGGCCTCCTCAGTCCACCCCTTGAGGAGGGCCACCGCGTCCACCGTGGACCGGCCGGTGCGGAAGCCGAACTGGTTATCAGCCAAGTCCGGCCCCCGGTCCTCTAGATGCTCGACGATGCGGGAAGCCAGGATTTTCTCCAGGAACTTCCCGGCCTCGTCGAGCAGCACCACCGGCCGATACCCAGTCGGGGAATCCGCGGGGCGGCCCTCTTTCCTTAACAGGCAGAGCCTGCCCGCTTTCCAACGACTGGGGAAGCGGCCCGAGGAGATGCTTAAATTTAGCACTGCCCGGAACCGCTCCTCAAGGTGTCCCAGGGCGAGGGCCAGAACCCTGCTTGGGACACCGTCCGGTCCCGGCGCCTTCTTTTTGCGCCGGGACCGTTCCCTTACCGTATCGAATTCCACGTTCGACACGGGAGGGATAGCGGCAACCACTTCCACCGGAGGAGTATCCGGGGGGACCATTCTGTGAGGCTGGAACGGACTGGGATCGGGAAACAGAGTCCCCAGCACCCGATCCAGCAGCCCTCTGTCCATAGCGGAGGTAGGGGGAGCGGAAGATTTAAACTTCCCCCTCACCATCCGGTACGGACGCCCCCACGGATCATCGTCCGTATAAATTGCTCCCTGGACTCCTCCTTGGCCCTGCAGATTTCGTTCCGCAGGGCCTTCTTGGCTGCCGCATACACCCGACGAAGTTCAGCTTTCTCGTCGGGTGTAGTTCTGGCGCGCCTACGACAACGAACGTAGGCGCGCCTGGCCCTCATACTGGTGGTACGCAGATCCGGAATCTCCTGCGTCCACCAGTACACCTGCCCTCTTTCGGGGCAGGCCTGCGCCCTGGGCATGGCGGCTTGGCAAACAACCTTCATGTCGTCTGCGAAGAGATCCGCCATGCCGTCGACATCCCCGGCGAAGTGGGGCGGCACTGCTGCCCACGCCCGCACCATCGCCGCCTCCTCCGCCACATCTGGGCGGAGCTTGGTGAGCGCCCATCGCGGGAAGGCACTCACCACGGGGCCCCTGCGGATCGGGGTCCCTGGGCATGCCGTGAAGACCTCATATCGGACATATAGGTGGTCCGATAGGGTCTCCACTTCTTCCTCAACTCGCTAGTCAATGACTCGCCTGGCGAGTGAGGGGGATGCAAAGGACACGTCCACCACGGACGTGCCCTGCACCCGGACGCAGGTAGGGATGGAGCCCCTATTCAAAATCTGGAGCCCCAGGGACAAAACCCAGGACTCCAGATCTCCACCCCTCGCGCTAGTACGGGAGGACCCCCACGCGGTAGACCACGCATTGAAGTCTCCCGCAACTAGCACTGGTACCGGGGCCGCCCTACGGACGACCCCCTCTAGCGCAGCTAGGAAGACTGTGAAGTCCGCCCGGCTGCGATTGGGGGAGAAATAAGTTGAGACAACCAAAAGTCCCCCCCACATGGCGGCAACGTAACCAGTGCCTCTCTCTCTTAGAATGAGAGAGGGGGCTGTGCCACGCGCCGCCCGCATTATGGCGGCGGAACTATCCGCCGCCACCAACCAATTTGACGATTGTGGCGGAGCGTAGTACGGCTCAGACACAATCGCCAAATCCACACCCCACTCCGCCGCGGTCTGACATAGGAGGTCCTGTGCCGCGGCGCAGTGGTTCAAATTAGCCTGGAGGAGCTTTACGGGACCACTAGACATTGGTGGTCTCCATGGGCTCCTCCTGGGCCGTAGCTGCGGCCGGTGCTACCTCTGGTGCCGGACTTCTTGGGGCCACGGTCAGTTTCACTGGGACCAGACGGCCCCTGACCGGCGGGGGGCTGCAGTTTATGCCCCCCATGCGGTGATTGGCTGGTCGTTTGGCGTCCGCGCAGACAGAACAATTCAGCTCCGCCATGCATTCAACCGCCTTGTGACCTTCCGACCCGCAGCGGAAACATAATCCGCTGCGGTCCTTAGCGGAGGGGCACCGCTGTATAGGGTGGCCCATGCCCATACAGCGGAAACACCGCATGGGCTTCTGCTCAAGGAGTTGAACGGAGGCAGAACTCCATCCAACTTCGATGCGCCCGGCCTCAGCCAGGCGCTTAGCCGCCTCCACTGGCACGGAAGCGAATGCCGCCCCGACGCCACGCACCCCTGTGTGCATACGGCCCACCTTGATATGGCGGGCCGGGCACTCACCGGCCCGCGCCAGGATCTGCCCCAGCTCCTCAGCGGTCACCGAGTCATCTAGGCCAATTACCCGGATATCCGCTGTTTTCACGGGACGCGTCACTTTCGGCGCGTCCCCTAGGGCTTCTCCCAGCTTTTCCGCCAGCGAATCAGCCTGAGACGGGGATGTTTCCTTTGGGAGCTCGATTATTCGAGCTCCGGTTATCCCCGTCCGGAATTTGGCGGGCCCTATGCCTAGGGCGCTGAGGCTGACGGAGGCCTTGGCCTTGGCTATTGCGTCACCGTAGGTAAGGCCTTGCGCTACTGCCTCTGGCTTGAGGGCCAGCACCACCGCCAATGATCGCGGTGTCTTAAGCAGTTTTGGCGAAGGCTTGGAGGCATCAGCGGTAGCTCCTGCCTTCTTGGGCGTCGCCCCATCCACTGTCGGCTTCTTCCGACCTCGCCGCACAACCGTTGACCAACCGTCATCGACCGGTGCCGCCGCTAGCGTCGGGGCCCCCGATGAAGAGGGTACTGCCACTGACGCAGAGGGCGCAGTCTTCCTTCTGACCTCTCTTGCCTCCTTCGGCATATTTGCCGGCGGGGCAAGAGTGGTATTGCCCGTCGCAACTTTTGCAGGCCGTTGCGGTTGAGGCTGCGGCTATGGTTCTCCTGCACGGTCCACCACAAGCGGTGGCCTTCGCACC
Organism: Schoenobius gigantellus; assembly: GCA_963935595.1. Taxonomy (NCBI): domain Eukaryota; kingdom Metazoa; phylum Arthropoda; class Insecta; order Lepidoptera; family Crambidae; genus Schoenobius; species Schoenobius gigantellus. The sequence goes on from OZ012549.1 coordinate 38,337,748, forward strand.
TGAGCCGGCATCAGTCGCCCGTCGACTTCTAGGCCCTCCAGGCGAGCCGAGACCATAAAGCCGACTTGCGCCAGCAGCTCCCGCTAGAGGAACTCCATACTTTCGAGGAACTCCATCCTGGAAATCCCTCCGTTGGGTGCGGCTTCAGCTGGTGCAGCCACGACTGGGGCGGCCTCAGCTGGTTCGGCCGTCGGAAGGTGCACCTCCGACAGCTCTTCCTCCATTACGTCATCGGCGGCAGGATCCTCCGACCCGGCGCTCTCTACCATCACAGGGGCCGCCTTTGCACCGCGGCCCTTTGGGTGTTCCACCCCCCGCTCCGAGAAAGCTCGGCGAAGGGCCTTCATTTCCCCCATTAGACCGTCCAGTTGTGCCCGGAGGCGCTTGTTGTCGGCTTGAAGCCGACGCACCTCCTCCGAGGTATTTTTGGACGCCAGAGCATGGATAATCTTGAGTAGAGAGTCGGAGGACTCTCTTATCTCCCTCACGGACGTCCCCTTGAGGTTCTTCGATTTCCTCGCGACCTCCACTAGCGACTTTGCGCTCTCTTCAGCCCTGCTGCAGAGTAGTTCAGCAGTAGGCTCGGGAGAGTGCTTCCCCTTTCCCTTCTTTTTGGGAGCCGCTACAGCTTCCGACTCCCGATCTGACTCCGACTCCTCAGAGTCGGTCTCTTCCTGCCTGAGCTCCCGCATCGCCTGCGAGAGCCCCACCCCGTGCGATAGGCCTCCTCTGCCCCTTCGGGTTCGGGGAACCTTTGGTGCGTACGGTGCCGTGATCTGCTCTGTCTCAGTCTCCAGGTCCGTTGCCAGCGGATCCTTGAAGAATCGACCCAGCATGCACCGCTTCCTTTGAGCGGGCTGCGACATCGGTGGGAAATCTGCCTCCGGCAACGCCGCTTTCGTTCCGCTAATTATTTTCCTGTACGCGGGACGAGACGCATTCAGGCGTATGCGAGAGCTGCGACGGAGCGTTGCACTCCCGACGTCCGAGACTGACAGTACCGGGGACACCGCCCCCTCGACAGCCTTAACCACACCACCATCTACCGGCGAGCGACTTTTTTGCCTCTCGGATTCCACAGGAAAAATTAAGTTCCTCGGATCCCTAATGGGCCCCCCTCACCAGCGGTGTCCGTCTCGGACATTAAGTCCGAGTCGGACATAACCCAATCGTAGGCCCAGCCCAGCAACTAATTTGTTGGCGAAAACAGATTAAAAATCTATTCCTCGCACAACACAACCAGAATCAACCAATCCAAATCGTAAGCAAAACAGTGACACGAATCCGAAGCCAAGTCTTACACAAAAAGTCGTGAATGTAAAAAACGAAATATACTTATAATATGAAAAAAAACAAGAAAAAAAAAACAAACCTAAGTCTAACCTAATCCTACAAAAACAACTAAAATCTACCAAAAAACAAAAAAAAATCAGTTCTTAATACTATCAAAAATAATAATAAAAAAAGAAAAAGAAAATAACACCAGCAATTAAAACAAAATAAAAGACAAAGTTCAAACAAACAATATCAAGACAGAAAGTAGTACAAACTATTTATAGCCGGGCCGGGGCAATGACCCCCGCGCCACTACTGGCACAGACACTGACAAAAAACGAATACCTTATACGCAGGCAGGGACGCAGATAATCGACAATACAATATTGACAACAACAAAGACAACGAAGTAATAATTTGTGTGCTTGACTTCAAACACACAAATTATTCAATAAACAAGACAGCATTAATTACGAAACAAGAACGACAATAATGATACAACTATAATAATTAATGAAACAACAATCGTAATCGGAAACAAAAACGCCACACCACAAGCATCAAGGCATAAGAATAACTAATACAGTAACTCGTATTATTAGTTATTCTTATGATCAAGGTAAGGACGCGCGCGCTCGCTGTGATAGCTCGCTCGCAACTCCAGCAGATAAGTCCTAGTGTACCCGAGTCCTATGGCATATGCAAGTGGGCGGCTTAATCAGCTTTGCCCCTTGGAATCGTAAAGAGTTTCCCCCGCCCTAACCAGGCGGACTCAGAAGCCCAGCCACCAACCAAACCGAGTACAACAATTTCTGCTCCCATTGGAAATTGAAGCCTGGAGCTCTCGTAAATATATACGTAGTTAGGAACTTATATACTTAGATAAGTTTGTACGGGACCCTCGCTGCACAACATATATTTTAAAATAAATGTTATTCGAAAAATATCACGAAATAAATGACAATGCCAGATTATGAGATTCTGCCCCACCATTTACTGCAATATGAAATCTACGAAAAATACAATATGATTTTTTTTCGTGTACTGATTTAATTATTACTTTTTAAAAGTTGCGGATATTGAATAAATATTAAAATAATGTGCTACTATTTCCGTTGCGATAAAAACGAAGAAATGACGCATGCGTTTTGTTGTACGACATAGGTACAAAAACAGAATAAAACGTCGATTAAGTTTTCGAAAAATGCCGTTCTCTTTTTAACATTATGGATTTAATACGCATATCGGTTAAAATTTATTAATGTTTATAAATAAGTTTTTGCATACGTTTTTGCGAAGTGGACATTCTACGTCTAAACGGTATAGGTAATTTAACTATGTGAAACTAAATGCGAATTCTGAATTGATATTGTTTGACATTTACTTTTTCTTATGACTCTGTGGTGTGGTGAACTGGTGACAAAGTGAACGAAATGAACACGGATCGGATGTTTTGGAAAATATAATAACGACTTTTGCTTTTTAATACGGACTCGATCACGCCTTCTTTACGACTTTGTGGATTTGTTTTTAAGTAACCAATCTTTTGTTTGTGATTTGGAATCATGTTGAGATGCATAAATTGCTATTTGCGCGTGTGGCGATAGAATACAATTATTTACATTATGAAGAGGAACAGTTTATAAAATTGTTTGTATTGAATAAACTCAGAAACTGCTTAACCGATTCATAAAATTATTTTACCATTAGAAATGTAGCATCATACGTTATATCTCTGATATCCCACAAGATCGGAACCTATGTGGGGGAACAGGTAATCTATTGTAATAGATTAATAATTTATCGACAATATTGATTGCTTCGACTTACCAATAAATAGTGGGCTATAAGATTAATATACTTATTACTTTAATTATCGAAAAACGGACGAATAGGTACCTAGGAACTACTTATTTATAAGAATTATGAATGCGCCTGACTATGCATCATCATCATCAACGGCTCATATACGTCCCCACCGAGGGGCTCGAGCCAAACCTAAACTAGGGCGATTAGGCCTTAATCGACCACGCTGGCCAAGTGCGGGTTAGTCGACTTCACAAACAACCTGTAAAGAAATAATTTCTTCACAGGTGTGTGCAGGTTTCCTCGCGATGTTTACCTTCACCGTAAAATCGTCGAATAAACGCACATGAATGAATTCAAAATCTGAAAACACATTGGTACGTGGCGGAGTTCGAACTGCTACCTCCCGATTGGAAGGCGACAGCCTTACGCACTAGGCCATCGACGCTTGACTATTAACTTATGGCAATTACAATTTTCTGTACAAATGCACTTCGAGAAACGTCAGATAATTGTACTCGTTTTTAATATATTATAAAAAAATCGCAACATCTAGAGAATTTATAACTTTTATATTTTATTTACCAATATTACAGCTATAAAATGTCGTTTATCGCATTCGTGTAAATTAATTTTATCGGGGTGGGGAAAACCTCTATAGAACTTCTGGCATTGGCATTGGCATGATCGTAAAGACTAATCTGTATTGGTATCAACATTATATTTTATTTTATAATAAATGTCGTTATTTCAAATGTGGATCTAGTATGTCCATTTTTGCTGACCGTACCGAGCTATATCAAATAGTAATGATTGGCTCGCTACTCAGTTCCACACCGCCAAGTTCAACTTATATCAAGTATCGATCAAGTTCCCTCCGGCCAAATAGCAGTATGATAAAAACATGACAAGCCATTCAAAAGCAAGATATCTATATCACTGCGATGGAAATGTGAAGCACTTCTCGTTTCTAATGGATGATCTCGATTATGTTTTTGTTATTTTTCTTTTTTTTTCACGATACTTTCAAATATTGTTTTCGAACTTCAGTGGTAGTCAACTATTGTAGTGTAGAGTTCATAGTGGTACTTCTTACATAATAATCATATTATAGAATTTCGTTTATTACATAAATGTGTGCAACATTCACCATATTTACATAAAAATATAATTTGATTTATAAATATTGTTACAATGTATACTCGTATAATATATAAAAATGTGATATACTTACACAGAAAATATAATTGGATTGTGATAAGCTAGGCGCAAGATTGAATTAGTTCGAAACAAATAATTATATTTTTACAAAAAATAAAACAACAAGTCATAAATAATATTATAAGAATAATACAACATCACAGTTTTATATTGAAGTTGGTGCCACAATTTAAGTAACTATATTAATTCTTCTTATATTTATTAAGACTTTTTAGGTGATCATTGCTTGGCACCGACTTCAATATAAAACTGTGATGTTGTATGTACCTATTCTTATAATTATTTAAGACTTTTTGGTTTTTTGAAGTCGGTTTTATTTTTTTTTTGTATTTTTATAAATCTTTTTAGTTAAGTTAATACATGCGTATTAAAATTTGAGCCAAGGCAAACACCAGAATAACTTAAAATAAAACGTCTTTCTCTCTAAACAGTTTTGAAAGAATTATTCCCGAACTCCTCGTCTACCAGAAACCTTCCACCATCAGCTAAGTTACATGACATGATGATTTTTTGCAGATGCAAATACCTGAATATCTAAGCTAGGCGCAAGATTGAATTAGTTCGAAACAAATAATTATATTTTTACAAAAAATAAAACAACAAGTCATAAATAATATTATAAGAATAATACAACATCACAGTTTTATATTGAAGTTGGTGCCACAATTTAAGTAACTATATTAATTCTTCTTATATTTATTAAGACTTTTTAGGTGATCATTGCTTGGCACCGACTTCAATATAAAACTGTGATGTTGTATGTACCTATTCTTATAATTATTTAAGACTTTTTGGTTTTTTGAAGTCGGTTTTATTTTTTTTTTGTATTTTTATAAATCTTTTTAGTTAAGTTAATACATGCGTATTAAAATTTGAGCCAAGGCAAACACCAGAATAACTTAAAATAAAACGTCTTTCTCTCTAAACAGTTTTGAAAGAATTATTCCCGAACTCCTCGTCTACCAGAAACCTTCCACCATCAGCTAAGTTACATGACATGATGATTTTTTGCAGATGCAAATACCTGAATATCTTAAGAAAAGACATAAAACACGTTGGATGTGCTTATAAAATTTAAGGGTTTCCCTCGATTTGCCCCGTTTTCATCGTCAGTCTTATAATAATTGTCATACTGTAAAATTACGCCGATGCAAATTTCTTCGATTAGCATCACGGTTAGGTTCTGAGCCTATCAGCGCGTCATAATAGAATCTATAATAAGCTGCTTGTCATGACGTAATGGAGAGCACTCGGCTTCAGCCGGAATCGACAGCGCTTCAATAAGTGATTTTCAGCGCCGAAGGTCAGTAACCAAAGCAATGATGATTATAAATAATATTGAAATATACATTTTTTGACGTATGTTTTATGATTACAGTATGTAGAGCGTGGCCAGCAAAACATATGATACTGTAAAATGGCGTCAAATTGGAAAAAATCTAACGCTGGTATTACTGACTGAAAATAGTGAGGAAAAGACATTTTGATGCTTTTGATATATTAATAAATAAAAAGATTAAATAATTAAAATTTATGTATGAAAACTTTAAGATTTATTAACACGCTTTTGTTAGATCGACTAACAATTTGTAATGGAATCTTGGTACTCGATTTTAGCTCATTGTATCGAATTCAAACTTTGCACAAGTATGTGGCTTGTATAAAAATGCAATATTCTGATGACATCGAGCTGCCGGTGTACCAAGAATAGGCTCTTTAGCGGGGAAATTCTTCAAAGGTGAAAAGCACAAACACGAAATTTTCTATATAATGCTTTAATTTTGGTAGTCCGTTCTAAGCGTATCGTACTCAAAATCAGATTCCAAATATTCCATCTCAAATACAAAACGATCAAGATAATTTATTGTACGTTAACAAATGGCCTTCAAAATTGCATGTAAACATTGTTGTTTTTCCACGAAAACTTTTCCATTTGTTTCATTTTCAGTTATTATGTTAAATATTAGCTTCCCAGCTGCACTTTTAATGCGATTGTTCATGTTCACTGGTTTGAAATCACAAAACCAATAAAGACACAGATACCAAACTGACAAGCATGTAGTATTGAGATGACAGAAATTAAGTGTAGCCATGCGAAGGAAACTAAATATTTGTCTGTATCATGGTTCGCTAGCCAGCCTACTTTAAGACTGATGACTGAACATTCTCATGTATCCCCCGACCTCATAACTCGAGCCAGCGATCCTCTACTGACTTTTTCTAATCAGACATAGAACACACTCACACAGTTGTCCCACACACCGCACACATAGAACGAGTATAGAAGGACCCGGTCTAGATACTATTCCACACATTAGTTCAAACATGTGAGTACCCGGTCGCTTCTTACTACCTCTTTTTACACGACGAAGCTAAGCGTCCGAGTCTACAAGCGCGCTTAGCTTGCATCGATCCCATGTGGTTTGAACGGTCTGCTCCCTTACCATGACCGCCTAAAACAACATTAAAACCGCAACGAGGGCGAGATAGTGCTATACATTATTTCAGTCAAGAGACGCCCACTGTTGGACATAGGCCTCCCCCAGGGATCTCCAAACCGATCGGTCCTGCGCCTTCCGCATCCAGCGGCTTCCCGCGACCTTTACCAGATCATCGGTCCATCTTGTGGACCAACGCTGCGTCTCCCGGTACACAGCCGCCACTCGAGGACCTTTCCACCCTAACCTTTCAGATTTGCAATTCGTCAGAGCTTATACATTAGGCAACAATAGCGGTGTCTCTGTTCTAATATTGTTTTAACCTTGCTTTAACTAATCATGATAAGGCCCATGGTGACTCTGTTCGGATAGTGGGACACCCTTCAGGTGATGTCTTACGCTAGAAACCCACTAGGACCGGTTTGCCAGAAGGCTTGAGGACGTTGAGGAAGTTCCCACCTACTTTTAACTAAGTCAAGGTACTGCTGTTAAGGCAATGCGGCCAACAAAAAAGGTAATAGGTCAATAAAAAAGGGAACATGAGGAAACATATTTTATGTATTCCAAGCGTCGGCAAATGTACATAATACGAAATTCGAAAAAACGAAAAACACATTGGTACGTGGCAGGATCGAACCCAGGACCACCCGATTAGAAGGCCAATGCCGAGTCGAAAGCGCCACCGAGTCTCAACAGATCGAATCAAATATAAAGTGTAAAGAATAATACTTATCGTTTTTCTCAAGGAACATAGAAATAGGTCTGTGTTCTCTGGTTTTTCTTTATTTACGTCCTCAGCAAATTCTTTATTAAAGCCAAATTTACAAGTAAATTGATAAGAATTTGAAGTGTTTCTATTCCTAACAATAATATTGATTGTATTATCAAACAGGAAGTACATTTCATATTGTTAGATCCAAAGTACGCCTTGCCGACTTATTATTGGAAATTGTTTAAAAGCCCAAATTTGTATAAGTAGTAACTCTGTATCTTAACTTTATAGGCGAAGATCTGCCGGAATAGTTTTAGAAATAATAACTTAAAGTATGATGTAAGAATGTCAAAATTAATTTAGTACTTTGTGAACGATGATTTTTTTCATTTCTCGTATAACAGAGTTCTAACAGCGTCCCTCGTACCACAGTTTAAACTATGCTCGTACTTATTTTTAATGGCCGTGCAGTGCAAAAATCGAAACTAATCCAATTTATTACCTCAGCTAGTGATCAAACATTAAAGTAACCCATCCTACTTCATTAAGCTATCGCAGTCACAGTCGCATCTGCCCAGACTCTATCAGCGATCTTCAGCTCCAATCGGCTAATTCGATGGAGTGGCCTAGCGACTCAATGCATCGAAGATTAATGGGCCCCCTTTTTGCTCGGAGCACAACACGGGGCACTTAGCACTTTTTCAAAGTCGGCTAATCCGTTTTTGATATCGCCCGTTGAGTTATTACACCTTAATGGGGGCGGCGTAAAGAATGTGTTTAAGTGCTATTAAAACTTTATCATCACAGCTCATATACGTCCCCGCCGAGGGGCTCGAGCCTACCCTAAAGTTGAGTGTTTAGGCCTTAGTTAACCAGACTGGCCCAGTGCGGATTGATCGACTTCACATATACCATTGGACTTCTTCGCATATGTATGCAGGTTGCTTCACTATGTTTCTCCTCACCGTAGAAGCATCGGACAAAATTAAATGTACGTGAAATTCGAGAAACCAAAAACACATTGATACATTGCAAGATCGATTCTGGAACCTCCCGATTAGAAGGATAATTCCGAGACCACAGCGCCACCGAGGTTCCTATTAAAACTGGCCTATGCTTAATACACACTATCTTATACTAATATTATAAAGAGGAAAGATTTCATTGTTTGTTTGTATTGAATAGGCTTCGAAACTACTGAACCGATTTTAATGAAAGTTGGTATAGGGATAGTTCGAGACCGGGGGAAGGACATAGGGTAATTTTCTTACGGGAAAAAACATTCCCAGGGGAAAACAAGATAACGCGGACAAAGTCGCGAGCGGAAAGCTAGTGCTGTATATTTTGAGAGTTCACCAAACGTAAAACATCGGTTTAACCGTCATTTAACATTTTTACATAGCAGTTGGTCACAGTTGGTAGGCAAATTTTTACCGGAGGTAGACTGTACCGGGCTCGTCTGCATGGGTACCTCCGTCTTACCTATATTTATGCCACAAAGCAGCAGTGCTTGCATTGCTGTGTTCCGGTTAGAAGGGTAATACTGAATATGGCAGTGAAATTACTGGGTACCATGACTTTGCATTTGATGTCACAAGTTGCCAACGTACAATGTGGTTCTTGTGAGGGTTGCAGATTTACTGCGAAGCTCCAAGAGCCACATGTATTATGGGTGACTGTTACCACTTACTATCAGGTGGGCAGTTTGCTTGTTTGCCAACTTAGTAGTGATAAAAAATATCGATGAGGATACTGGTGAAAATTTTGATTATGTTACATCGTGATTTGTTAGATCATTTGTGGTGTGAAATAAATGTGTAACCTTTTTTTATCAATACTAGATAGAAAGCACAAATTCTTAATTTCACTTTAATAATTTTCTTTAATTCTGAAATAAAAACACAACTCGAATAACATTCATCATTGTTATGACTATTCTATTCTATTCTTTGGGTGGTGGCGCTGTCCTTAAGGATTCCGCCAACTTCGAGTATTCCGCTTAGATTTTTGTTGTTACAATATTAAACTCTGCCGTTTCATTGTTATGACAGATCTGACATCTGATGTAGCTTTTTAGGAACTTTTTAATTCTATGAGCGTGCAAAGGGAACTCCATACAGCCTTACCCTTGTTTCGCCTTGGTATAAATATTTTAAATGAACCAAGATAATTGCAACTGGATTATATCCGATTTTATGTTAATATTTACTTACTTAGTTAATAATAATTCGATTCTCAAAGGGACAAAACATTCAATTTGATTTCTTTGAGTGAACATCTGCTTTGGCTAATGTTGAGTCTGTGGATAGGATATTGTTGTGTTTTGTTAATCTGTGTATCGATAGTATTAACGGTGCATGAATTGCGGTCCAATTCCTTGATTGACCCCCGTTGTTTCGCCTCTTGACGTTGTCATTTGTCAATGTCAGGATGAGGTCGATTATATCTGGCCCTTTCCCCGTTCTGAAGCGTGGAAGAGCAGTCGCTCGATATTAGCTGACCTTAATATTTTGATCCAAACCCATCAGGGGCTGGATTACTAATAATTCTTAATTTCTGTTTATAAAACCCATGGAGAACATGGTAAGTTGTAATTTTCATTGTAATTTTGCTATGGCGTGGGTCCGCCATTACATAACCATGTTCTAACCATTGTGTTATTTTGTTTTAGGGTTTTTTTTTATTCCATGTTACCGGTTCTTTGATCCCGATTCTTTGTACTTTGTTCCTGTCTTAATTATACTAAGGTAACCAATTTTGGGGAAACCTCACATCCCTCTTTATTGCACATATTTTTTTTACTACCTACCTATATGGTGAATACCACCAAGGCAAACCTGGATTCGACGGGGCTATATAGCAAATCTTAGAAGTGAAGACGAAATTAGTTGCCGTGCCAATTTCTTATATTTTCCTAAGAGTTGCTCAGAGGAGACGATGAGAAGATTATGAAGAAGATGGTTCCTCGGGTCTAGGCCTCCCATGGTGGTGCCTTGATGTATCTATTTAATTTTAAATAAGGTGCGTTTCAATTTAGGTTAGTTACCTATATATAAATTGGTACACCTCGATCATACTTTTTCATAGTATGTAAATGTAAAAAATATTAATAATAAAACGCATGTTTTACCTAAATTGTATACTTTATTAGATCCTTCCCACATCTGAAGTCTGCTTGCATCTGTATGGAGGCGCCCTTTAAAAATATATCCATACACTTCTCCAGGTAGGCTCTTGTCAATATTCTAAAATATTAACCCACGACCTGATGGTGCTTACAATTCTCTCTCATGCTCACCGAAAGAGGTTACAAATGTTCGGTCATTTATATCCGTAGCTTTTAGCCACTTCTATGAATTCCAACAAAAGATCGATGCTCGCCTATTCTCAACTACGGGGTGTAGGTCACTTTACTTCAGATTATATGGCTTTCTGGATTTGTATGTCTGATAACGCAAAAATAGAAGTTAAAACAACGCTTCGAAAACATTAAGTAATATTTTATTGATAATGACATGTGTAGCTTTGATAACTCAATGCAAACATTCATCACGTAAATGTTTAGTCAAACACAAACTAAGTTCGCAAGTACGGAGGAACTTGTGCTGTAGACAACTGATTCCGCCAGCGCCCGGGCGGATAGGGCCGTGTGTCTGTCTCCGTTTTACTGTGTAATTTCATTAATAAGGCCCTTTCTGAGCCGCAAAGTTGAGAGTAAATAGTAATAATTTATGGAAATCGAATCGGCCGCTCGTACATGGGTGGGTAGGTTCCAAGAGCACGGCTCGTTAAAGGAACATGTCGGGGGGGAGTCATAACGAATTGGGGACCACTCAAAAGTAGTCACGTCTTCGTTTTGTGGTTTCAAGGAATTCAATGTTGGCTATTTAGTAATACAAGCTTACGTTAATTGGAAATCAATGCGAGTTGAACTTGCATTGTATTGTTGTGTCAACAACATACGAGTAGTGTTAAATTGAATTTTAAGACTATTGTCTCACAGCCCTTGATACCGATAAAGGTTGATTCTGGGCTCTTTTCCGATTGAAAGATTTTTTTACAACTAAGTTGCAAACAATTAAACTGCCCACCAGATGGCAAGTGGTAACATTCACCTATAATACATGTGGGTCTTGTGAGAGTCGCAGCAAAACTGCAACCCCCACAATAACCCTACTGTAGGTTGCCAATTTGTGACATCGTATATACAAAGTCACGGTACCCAGTGATTTCACTGCCATATCTTACCCTTCAAACCGGAACATAACAATGCAAGCACTGCTGCTTTGCGGCAGAAATAGGTAAGATGGAGGTACCCAAGCAGGCGACCCTGGTACAGAGTCTCCCTCAGAGAATCAAAGTATTTATTCATTTAAGCGACATCCAAAGCGACTTTTTTAATATCTTAATAATATTTAAAGACTTCTTTCATATTCTATCAAAGAAGTCTTTGGATATCACTTCAATGCAAATGGGTACTTTAATTTTCTTACTTCTGGTAAAGCTGGTAAGTTTCTTGTACCCGTTTTTCGCGTCATTCATTAGAAAATGTGTCCTGAATGGAATGTAGGTAAAAAAGGACAATGTCGAAAATCGCCCCATGACCAACAAAGATTTGATTTAAGTGATAATTATATGCATATTTCATAACACTCATAACAAATATATGTGTTGGTAGACGGACAAATCAGAAATATATAAAAGAACTTTCAGAAACAAAACCAAATGAAGTAAAATAAACGAATGGTTTTTGTTACCTTTGCTCGACCGAATAGAGTCGATTTTATGTAGGTATGGACATTTAATTATTTGTATAAATTATGTTTTTCATAACTTCAGTATTTACAACGAAAATTAAATTAAAACATACGTCAATTGACTACTCACGCGCTGTCGCTTGTTAGTTCGTAGTATTTTTGGCTTGCTTTATAATTTAGAGATTTCTTGTTCTTTACTAAGTGGCTATAATAACGTTCTTTGATGATTACAATAATTATTATTTTAATAATTGTATAGGTATAGACTATGTGTATTGCTCTAACGAAATAAAAGTGTTACTTTAACTAACCTCAAAATCTGATTCATTTTGATATATAATTCGATTTCGAAGATTGTCCGTAGTAATTGATGTGGACGTATAGTATTTACTAATGTCTAATTATACGAAAAACATTTTTTCACTGCTGTTGGTATTGGGGCGAACAATGTATGGACGCAGAACAATGTCCTTTGGACGATTCAAAAGAGCTTTCTATCAAGTTATATTTGGATAAAGAATATTTTGATGTTATTATTTATTAACCAAGTATTAAGTAGATCTGATCTTTCCATCCAGTTTTTTTTTGTTATGCACACCAGAGAAATACTCAATATTTCTCTGGTGCCACTGCGCGGTATCCTCTACCTTACCTGTTTCTGCCGCCAAGCAGCGGTGCTTGCATTGCTGTGTTCCAGTTTGAAGGGTGAGGCAGGCAGTGAAATTACTAGGTACTATGACTTGTGTGAATGTGGAGGTACTAGATTTGCAATATAACAGGAACCACTTGCTCTAGAGGTGACTGAAGCTATTGACAACACCAGGTAGGCTTGTTCGCCAACTTACTTGTAACAAAATTGGCTATGTAAGTTATCTAAGTTTTGTTTCAAAGGCACACAAATGAGAATTCAATTACGATATTACCATCTTACTCCCAGTCACAATGGGTTCCTTATTGGTAATAGGCCTTCCCTAAAAAGGAGATAATGAACATCTCCCACCGTGCTGGGAAGCGCCAGAACCAGGCTGATGTCCGTTGATTAGCAAGCATTGCAAACAAGTGAGGTGGGCTTCGGTCCAATCCACCCGAAGCCAACGGAAGCTGTTCGAAACTTCTTGCACTATTTTAAGTTATTAAGGTTTGATTTTGGTATTAGTGGTCACCCTTGTTACTTACGAACTACTCAATACATCCACAGAGGGGATTGGTTTCAAATCATATATGCTGATTACATTTCAGAAATCTTGTAATTTATCTGAAATAGTTATACCAGTCCCCAGTAGCAGCTGTTCAAAAAACGCACCGAATATCACCTACCTACAAGTAAATACGAGATACAATGAGTCCAAACTGACCTGGCCAATCCGACAGGCGAAATGAAAAACCAGCCTCATTTTCATAATAAAGACTGCAGAAATTTATATTCGCGCGGCGTGGCGAGGCGCCGAGTGCGTTCGCAATAATTTTAATCTTTGATTGCGACCTCATCTGTGCTTGATCGAAACTGGGCCAAGCTGAATTGATTGAAATGAACTTTTGATAGTTAAAGGATTAGACAGAAATGTCCCCGATTGCGGGCCGCCTTCTTTCAGTGCCGACATGTACTTTGAGTGCCGACCGCGTACTTCGAATATCGCCCGTACACTTCGAGTGCTGACCGCGTACTTCAAGTGCCGACCGCGTACTTCGAGTGCCAGACACCTCCTTCAAGTGCCGATACTTCAAGTGCTGACTGCGTCCTTCGGGCGCCGGCCGCGTACATAGAGATGCAGCGGGGTAGCAGTGGCCGTACAAGCAGCCGAATGTGCACAGCGTAGGACCGATCGCTTTGGAGACTCTTGAGAAGGTCTATGTTATCTCTCATCCGAAATTTTGAAGAAATTAAAATAAAGAATTAACAGAATATCGGATGAAAAAGTCGACAAGTCCACCAATTTTTACTTTTCGTTGATTTGAAGGTATCTAATGTACTTTATGTATTAAACTAATGTTTGATTCGCAAGTTATTTCTTGCGATCGTGTTTTATGAAGAATAAATATTACACCGGATATTGTTGACAGCGTAGAATACAAATCTAAGCAAAACTTTGAGTACCTAGCTTTTATATCTCGTTTCGAATTCCATAAATCCCCGTATATCTATAATAAGTGGAACGTGTAATGCGAAACATGTTGCAAATCACATTAAAAAAAGGAAAACTTCGCAGTAAAACCTTATTAGCACACTCAGCCCAGCTATACAAGCGGCTTAAAACTAATTCAGCCAGTATTTCACACTGCCGGAGCCGTGAAAATTCCACTGGTTAGAAAATATCTGCTTTCCATTAAGAGGGTGAAATATTTAACTGTAGAATTTTTATAATCCCAGCTATCGGGGTAATATAAAAGCATAAGCATAATAAAAGAGTAAAACAGCATTTCAACAGTTGGGTTCATCGGTATGAGGAAAATGTGACTTATAACAAGAACTTGTATGGATACCGGCAAAGATCTTAACAATTTTCACAGATAAAAAAATAACATGTAGTAACTTTGCATTTTTTAATGTTAAATAAATATGTAAGTCAACGTATTAACATCACATAACCAATTTAGAAATCTTAACAATGTTCGTTTTTTTTCTGAGAACGAATAAAGAAAAAAATAGGTTAAAATACTATTAATACAGTACCTATTATTAATAATTTAGAAATCAATCTTAACTAACGTAATAATGATTGGCCTTAAATGATCTAAGTGATTGGCAGCCTCAAATAAGAAATGTGTAAGTTATTCTTAACCAAGTATCACGGATTCGTAAAGGTTAGCAAGTTGAATGCTGAGGCGAAGTTATTAAATAGCGAGTAAATTCTATTTTCATTTTCGGTTTATACTCGTAAGTAAAAGTAAATAGTAATCAATACATTAGAAAGTTCGCTGAAATTTGATAACTGTTAAAGTTGGTGGTCTTAATGGTTTTGGCGTCAACATGGTATGAATTCGAAATTGAATCTAATAGACAATTTATCAATTCATTCAGTAGTAGTTGTGTCTTTGAACTATGTTTCGCCTTAAAAGTTCAAAGAAAAAACTGTCTGGATAGAGTGCTCTCGATTTGAGACACAAGTTGTTCACGACTTTCCACAATGGAACGAGGGATATTTGCACGGTCCGTGTAAAATGCATCTCCAGTGCTATCGTCTGCATAGCAATGGATGCCGTCAAGCGACAGCATATCATTGATATGCAGCAGAAACAGTGTTGGAGATAGCACGGAGCCTTGTGGGGCACCAGCATTTATCATCCTGGTTTCGGAGCAGCTACCGTCAACTACGGCTCTAATGCTCCTCTCGGACAAAAAACTAGCAATCCACTTGCACAATCCCTCGGGAAGCCCGTATGATGGCAACTTCGATAGAAGACCCCGGTGCCAGACCCGATCGAACGCCTTCGCTATATCCAGGCTGACTGCCAAGGCCTCACCTTGACTCTCAATGGCAGAGGCCCAACGGTGTGTGAGATACACTAAAAGATCACCAGTCGAGGTACCGTGGCGAAAGCCGTATTGTCGGTCACTGATCAGATCGTGATCTTCTAGGTATCTAAGGAGTTTTGTGTTAATCACACGCTCCATCACCTTCGAGAGAAGGGAGGTTATAGCAATAGGCCTGTAATTCGATGGATTTGATCTATCGCCCTTTTTGGGCACCGGGTGTACATTTGCAGTCTTCTACGAAGACGGAACTTGCCTTGTGCGGTAGGAAAGTGTGAAAAGTCGCGTTAGCACTGGACACAACTCAGGAGCATACTGTTTTAGCACCACTGCCGGTATGCCGTCAGGCCCATTCGACTTCTGAACGTCGAGAGAAAGCAGCTCCCGCCGAACTTCACTTTGTGTTATCTTGACTTCCGGCATGGAGTGACCACACCACGGGATGGTAGGTGGTGTGGCGCTTTCGTCACCGTTCATAGTCGAGTTTGAGGCAAAGAGATTACCCAAGAGATCGGCTTTCTCTTTAGTGCTATGGACCAAGTTGTTACTGACATTTCGGAGTGGTGGTAAGGACGACCGACAAAAGTTTCCCTCGGCAGCTTTGGCCAGCGACCAAAAAGCACGACTACCCGAGGGGTAGCTTGCGAGCCGCTAGCCAATTTTGCCGACGAAATTGAATTTAACTCTGGCAATAATTTTTTTACTGGCCCTCGAGGCCGCATTATACTTGCGTTTCACATCAGTTTCACGTCATTGGGGTCATGTGTCCTACGAGCCGTGGTCCAAGCCTTGTATGCGGCTTGCTTAAGAAGTAAAGCTTCCTTACAAGGCCTGTTAAACCACGGTCGTTTTTTTGCCCCCGCAGCTACTAGTGAGTTAGGAACAAAACATTCCAGACCCACCAGGATTGTCTGAGTGAATACGGCTGCGCAGGTGTCAGGATCATCTGATGTGAAGCAAAGCTGCCTCCACGGGTACGATGCATAAAATTCTCGCAATCCATCCCAATCTGCTGACTTGTATTGCCACATGCGGCGCAGACTGGGTGGCCTAGATGGATCAGGTCGCGCGCAAGCAACTTGGGTCCGGACGAGATAGTGGTCGGAAGAACCGAGAGGTGCATCCACTGAAATAGAATATCCGTCCGGACGTGTGGTCAGCAGAAGGTCCAGTAAGGAGCTCGTATGGTCCTCAATGTCTGGTATTCTTATAGGAGAATTGACCAGTTGAGAGAAACCATAGGCCAGAGAAAATTCGTGAGCACACCTACCCGCGAAGTCAGTGGACCGAGAACTAAGCCAGTCTACGTGATAGGCATTAAAGTCTCCCAAATTCACTAACTCGGCGGAGGGATATTGCTCAAGGACTTTATCAGTCGTCAAATTCAGGTGCTCGAATAATCGAGCTGTATCCGCTTCTCCGCTATGAGACCTGTATGTATAGGCACGCATAAACGCGGGTGTGGCCACCGCATTCCACACGCACCCATAATACGGACAGGTCCCGCTCTTCTAAGTGATATAGGCGGCGGCAGCAGATATCCTCCCGGGCGTACACACATACGCCAGCACGTCTCCGGAATGAGTGTTCGAGCACATAGCCGGGATACTTAAGGTATGATGTGTCAGCCGGACAAGATATCTGCGTCTCCGTCAAAAATAAAAGGGTCGGCTGCGCTGCCTCAAGGTGCTGATGGACAGCGTTGAGATTTGCGTGAATTCCCCTAATGTTACAGAAGTCCACCTGCGTGGAAAGGGATGCCGCTGTGAAACTTTTCCTTTTATTTTTTCTATTCATATTATTTAAGGTATAGGTAAATAGGTTAGGAAATTAGATTAATTAGATATTGTGTGAAACAGTAACAAACATCAATACATCCATACTTGCAAACATTCGCGTTTATAATATTACTTGCTTCTGCCCGCGACTTCGTCTGCGTGGACTTCAAAATTGGGTCTAAAGCTTCGCTGGTTAACAATTTTCAATTTTCCCTCGGGAATTACTTAAGGAATCGGAATAAAAGGTAGCCTATGTTCTTTTCCATATCAAAGGCTACATGTATGCCAAATTTTATCCAAATCCGTTCAGCCGTTTTTTGCGTGATTGAGTAACAAACATCCAAACATCCACACTTTCACGAACACGTACGTATGGAACAGCAGATTTTTTTTGCGATTTCAAAGTTGGTCGCATAGTGAAAGTTGTTCATTTTGCTTGTCTGAACAAGCACACAATTTTTTTTTGATCCATTGAAATGTAGGGTTAGCGATACGTCGCAGATAAGATATATTTTATAGTATCTTCATTGTGTGTGATGGGCTTAATTGCGTTGTCGTCAGAACTAAAGGGGTATTCCAAATTTTAGCTTATTCGGACACCGGCAAGTGGCAAGTAAATTGCAAGATTTGACCCAAATATAGATAAATACGTACAATGCAAGTAAAAAAATACGGCAGTCGGTCCTAAAGTACTATAAGTAAGTTTGTCAAAAACATTGTTTCTATATACGCAATTAAAAGAGGTAGGTATTTTCATTTCCTGTTCTTGTCTTCTGTAAACGCTTGCGCTGAAATTCCTTATTTGTCTTTACAACCCTTTACTTTCCTGGCTGCATTCTATTTCGAATAGCAAAAGTAATCTACATCGCTTTACTCATTAGCACCAGTGCCAACCGACGCTTAATGCTACAAGAGGTTAATTTCAATCCACACACAGGTGCCGTATTTCATGGCGTGAAAACTCGACGCAAAACTAGCTAAGGAAGCGTAAAAAGAAACTGGGAAGTATGAACCGCGGCTCGAATCCATTTTCCGTTCCTGAGCTCTGCGACGAATATTTTTAAGGCGAGGTCTAAGTGTTGAACGTGAAGCGATAAGAAGAGATTTATAAATAGAAAAATTAAAACACAACGACTGAGTCAATAAAAATACGTTCTGATGTTAGTTTCTAATGTTCTTAGTAGCGTCATTGGTGTATTTATTGCCAAAGAGAATAAGATTAAGAGTCCAGTTTTTTTCATAGTGGATCACGATCTTACTACCTTATGGAAAGTGGTCGAGAGGACCAGATATGTGGCTGACAAAAGCAGCAAATACCGCGACTGGTCATCCTCATCCTAGGCGCCATTTTCTAAATGACTGACATGCCCAACATAATAATTTATTAGCATAGTTTTATGGCTTGTAATAAGATTATAAAATCGGCCAAGTGCGAGTCGGACTCGCCCACGAAGGGTTCCGTACCTCAATCTATACGATATTAGACACTATATTAGAATCTTGTTTTAATTTAATTATTTATTTTTAAAGTGAATATACAACTAAATATTCCATGGATATTTCAAGCTACTTGTTGCCGTTATTAGTAACAAGCAAAAAACGGCAAAAAAATCACGTTAGTTGTATGGGAGCCCACCTTAAATAATTACTTTATTCTGTTTTTAATATCTGTTTTATAGTGGCAATAGAAATACATAATCTATTCAACTGTCTAGAGATGCAGCCTGGTGACAGACAGTGGAGTTTTAGTAATAGGGTCCCGTTTTTACCCTTTGAGTACGGAAACCTAAAAACAGTAAAATTTGGTTGTATTTGCTGCGGCAATCTCGCTGCTTCCTATATTTTGTACCAAACACCATCTCTAAAGACATTTCTCATGCGGTGCACCGTGTTCTAATTGCGTTTATTTGCACATCCGCCGGCACAAGTCGGGTTCTTTGCGCATGTATGGAATAATGATCTATACAGAAACTGCATATTTGGTAAGTTAGATGCAGCGCTTTCATATTCAAATTTTATTGAATGCATACGAGTATTAAGATTATATATATATCGCAACGTTTCGTAAATATTGTAGAGGCAATATGGCTTCCAATTTTTCATGAAACGTTATTCGTATCCATTGACATTTAGGACAATAATATATGGTAAGTACTATATGGAAGTATGTACGAGTGCGGAAAATATCCTAGTATGAAATATTACATTGTTCACTTGGAGGAGAGAGTGCGACCAATTACCAACGAAGGCCTAGTTTGAAATGTATCTATCTTGACAAGAGCTCGGCTACGGTATCCGCTCTAAGGTGAACTGTATGTATTTTATCATATCACTCATTTATCTAAAGTATTATATTTATTTATTTTATAAGTAATTGTTCTCAAAAGCGTCGATGTCGTAGTGCGTAAGGCCGTTGGAGGTTTGAACCCGCTACGTATCAATATGTTTCAAATTTTGAATTCATAAGTCATTGATTTACTACCAAACGTAGATAGAGCACTTCATACAAAAACGCGCTTGAAATCTGTCACCTAATCGACTATACATTTGTACGCTGTTTGCTACAAGAAAATATCAACTTTATACTCTCAAACATAATGCTCAAAATTGCTCATCGCGTTGTCGCTCCAACGCATGGAAAAGAACTGCACGAGGCCCGATTGGGCAGTTCTTCGACGGCCCACTTTTCGAACGTTCATGCGTTATCTACGTTTGGTAGTAAATCAATGTCATAAGTACGATCATTTGACGCTTTTACGGTGAAGGAAAACATCGCGAGGAAACCCGCACACACCTGTGAAGAAAGAATTTCTTTACAGGTTGTGTGTGAAGTCGATCAGTCCGCACTTGGCCAGCGTGGTTAACTAAGACCTAATCGCCCTAGTTTCGGGTAGGCTCGAGTCCCTCGGTGGGGACGTATATGAGCAGTTGATGATGATGATGATGATAATTTATTGTAAACAACAAATTCAAAAAGGAAACAGCATGAACAACTTAAACATGGGTACACAAAGGTTTAGCTTATTTCTTGTGATTTTTTTCGCAGCCAACCTATAGTACGATTTTTTTTTACATAAAAGTGCAGACTCGGTGTTTTTTTAAATATAACCAAGTTGGCAAACAAGCACACCCCCCCACCTGATGGTATGTGGTAACATTCACCTTATATTATAGTACATGTGGTTATTGTGAGTTTCGCAGTAAATCTGCAACCGCAAACATGTGACATAAAATGTAAAGTCACGGTACCCAGTAATTTCACTGCCGTAGTGGTGCTTTGCGGCAGATACGACGGAGGTACCCACGCAGTCGACCCTGGTACAGAGTCTCCCTGCGGTGTATGCAGACGATACAAAATTGAAACATTTAACAACATGTATATAAAAAATAAACCATATTTTTAAATAAAAGCATATTATTATGAATACCGATTTAAATATTAAAAAAATATTCACAAACAATATATACAAAAAGTAAGCTACATACTTTTTCACATAAACATATAATTACCAATATGCGTAATAAAATAATTGGCTATTTATATGTTCTATACAATGAAGTTAATCCAACCAGCTTAGATAGCTGGTTGGATTAACTTATCTATCCATTCACTTAGTTTAGGGGTTGCGAAAAAAATTAACTACTACGAGTAATTTTTCGCTTGGTAAATCCCAAGCAATTGATTATATTAATTACTTTATAATCAAAGATGAATGATTGTCATGAGTCATGACCAAATGACACACACTCAATTGGAAAACTTCTATATCACGCCACACTTCGTTTTGAAAGTTTTGATTTATTATAAATCGAAGTAAAAACTTGCAACATGTAACCAACTACCGGCTTTTATAGGGCGTTTCAGCCCCCGAACTAATCCGCTCGCCAGGACCATAACAAAGTTTGCCAGTAAATTTTTAGGTCGACAGAAGTGCTGAGTAACTAAGATCAATCTAAGATTTAAGCTAAGTAATAATTAAAAAAGTTTTTTAATAGGATAGGAACCGAAGGAAATTAGATATAATTTCCTAGGAATTGCAAGTTCCATCCCGTGATAATGATAGTGCTTAAATGGAAATCTCTTGCCTTGCTGAATAAGTACGGTCACGATTTCTTGTCACATTTTTCCTAAAGCTAAACATTATACGTCCCATAATAAGTTGAATTTTATTTTATAAGTTGTATGTTTATACCGGGTGTAACGGAATACCGCAATAATATTTAAGGTTGTTGATTAACAAAAAAAATGTTTTATGACTATTCTTCGTATTTTTATGCCTACTTTCGATTTAATAAGCTTAACAGTTAAGCATATTAAATCAAATGTAGGCATACAATAAAAATACAAAGAATAGTCATAAAACATTTTTTTTGTTAATCAACAACCTTAAATATTATTGCGGTATTCCGTTACACCCGGTATAATAGAATAAGAAATACAGGCTCAATATACTTATATTTTATGTTATTTTTCAACATTACATAGTTTATCATGACTTAGGGATTCGTTAAAAGTATTCCACTTTATTTATTGTGAACTCAAATAAGCTATTTTTTGATGGTCTTTGGGGAGAATACCCAGGGCTAGGCATCTCTAGATTGATATGAAGATGAAAAACAGCTCTTTCTCTTTTAGTTTAACAAAAGGTTTCGTACTTATTTTTAGTAGATACGGAGTTCATGTCATCTAAATCTGTTGACATCATCTCATAAACACAACAAAAAATTACGAGCATGCATTGGTTTAGATACGACAAAAGTTCGTAAAATTCGTAAAATAGTAAATTTAAAACTACCGAAACATTTATGAAACAGTAATAAAGTTAACAGACAAACTAACGCAACATTAATAAAATAGTAACGAACAAACTCACACAACATTCGTGAAATAGTAGAAAATAAAGTTACTTAATTTTCGTGAAGTAGTAGCAAACAAACTAAATAATGCGCCATTATCAAAAGAGTGGAGTATTTACTGGGTACCGTGTGGAGGTAGCAGATTTGCTGCGAATCTTACAAGAGTCACATGTCCTATAGGTTACTATTACCACTTACCATCAAGTGGGCAGTATGCTTGTTTGCCAACTTAGTAATATAAAAAAGAGTAACAAACAAACAAACGCAACATTCCTAAAATTAACAAACTGAACTGAACAAAATGAACAAACTAACTCAACATTCGTGAAATAGTAACCAACAAACTAACGCAACATTCGTGAATTAATAGAGGAGATACATGCAATATCAGTAGAATTATAACGATGCCGTCACATTGAGGTGAATTCCAGCGTCTCATTATGGTTTTTATCACGTAGAAGAAGAGTTTAATCTTGCCGAACAAGAAACTTAAGATTTGAGATAGGTAAGGCAAAACCTTTATCACCAACCAAACAAAGCGGAAGACATTCTGCCCCATTGGCAAACCGAACTCTAAACCTTATCTGAACTAGGTGAAAATCAATTAAAGCGAAGTAGCCAGTACTCACTAACGTGATTGTGGAATGAATGTGTAACCTAAATATATTCACGAGGGACATTACCATCGCGCGGCACTATTTCTATGTAGACATTGTGTAAATACGAATATCTCCGAATGCACTCCTTGGATGTAATGCTGACAAATAGTCCGCGGCTTAAGCTTATGATTCATGTCCACTGGCAGTTTGCCAAGCATCACCTCCGACGTTTGACCGGAATAACAAACGCTGGTCAACCCTCCAGGCGAGCGTGGCTTAGAGCTAACACCAGATTTTCAGTAACAGTATCGCGTGAGATAGCCGGGATTTTGAAACGGTTTGAATATTAAACAGTGAACAGGGGCCTAATTTTGCTAATCTTATATGTCTTGATAGCGTTTCAGTATAACTTCTTTTGCTACTTTTAAATGCTTTTCGTAATTGAATTTATCCTTCCTACAATTTCTTGATAAGTTAATAAAGTGCCAAAGTTTTAGTTAGTTATCAGTTAACTTTAACTTTATAACTTTATTGGACAACATAAATATGGCTTACATGTATGTATGCGTATACTTAAACTAATACATAGGTATTATCTTTTTAAGCAAGAGTGACTGCTGTTGTCTGTGGTAGGAAAAAACCTGTAGTACAGACAATAGGGTCCCCTTTCAACTATAGTGTACAGTAATATTTAGGTTAGTAGTGCAGACACATGTCGCTATCTTAATGGAGAAAAAAAATAAACAAAAAAGAAAGTGAATATTTTAACCAATTACGATTGCAGCTATTACATTAGTTATTTTAATATATTTATATAATAAGTACTCGTATATCTACCATTAGTATTTTTTGGACAATATAAGATTCTCTGTCTCTGTATAATCCAATTCCTTTATCCAATTTTTAATCCTACTTTCGAAAAGATGTTTCGTAAGGGGATGTATTGACAGAAGTGAGTTTATTTTATTGTATAATATAGCGCTCAAATATTCATAATTTTTTTTTGCAAATTTGGTATTATAGGTTTTTGTGGGGCATATTTGAGTAGGCCTTCTAGAAATTTTGTAGTGGAAGCATATCTATCAAATACTGGGAGGGAAACGTGTCTACGGAGAACAGCATTTAATATGTATTACTGTCTTACAGTGAGGCAGTCAGAATGTTTATATAAATCATGGGTGGGGTATCTGTATGGTTTCCGAAACATAACCTTCAGTACTGCTCTTTGTGCCCGCTCTAGGTGAATAAATTTTGTTTTAGAGCATCCACCCCATATCGGAATGCAATAGGACAATACTGACTCACACAATGAGCAATACACAGTTTTGAGAACTGTGGAGTCAGCTGAGTTCCTCAATTTCTTAAAAACGAATATAAGTTTTCTTATTCGGCCACAAAGGGACTGGATATGATCATACCAATTTAAGCAACAATCAACATCAACACCAAGGTATCGAACAGATGAAGATCTCTTGAGAGAATAACAAGAGCACGTGTTGGACGCATTAGAAAATGTGCAATGATGAGCTTTAATTTTGATGCTATTTTGGGGTGGTTGAGATGAAGGCTTAATAGTAAAAGTAATGAAGACTGTTTTTTCCACATTTAGTGTAAGAAGATTATGTGAAAGCCAGCTCATGATCCGTGCAAGGGCTACCTCAGCATGCGATTGTGCTTCGGCCCAGGTTCTTCCATAAGCGACAATGGCAGTGTCATCGGCATAGGAGTAAATGTGGCAGTTACGAAGAGATAGTTGACAAAGCTCATTAACATATAATAGAAATAGGGTGGGTCCCAGAATGCTACTCTGAGGAACACCGCAGCAGATTGGAACCTCCTCGCTCAGATAAGAGTCTATTTTAACACACTGTTTTCGGTCTGACAGATAGTCCTTGAAAATATTTAAGGTTGCGCCCCGTACTCCGATCTGTTCTAATTTCCTTATGAGAATGTCAGTAGAAACAGTATCAAAGGCCTTTGAAAGGTCCAGGAAAAGTCCCAGGCATTTATTCTTCTCATCTAATTTATCAACGACAAATTGCGCTAACGAGCCAACTGCATCTTCAGTAGATAGGCCCTTTCTAAATCCAAATTGATTAGTAGAGATAAGCTTATTAGACTCTAAGAAACTTACAAGGGCATTATTTAGGACCTTCTCCAGAACTTTTGAAAGTGCAGGTAAAATGGTGATTGGACGATAGTTGTTCACTGCCCTTCTATTTCCACTCTTATAAATAGGATGTATGACGCCCTTCTTTAGTGCTTTAGGAAATTTACCTTATTTAGTTATCTGTTAGTCACTGTCTCAAAATGGAATAGTATTGAAGCACACGCCATATTATTGACAAGCCATAAATGCATCAACGCTAGCAAAATATGGGCCCAGCTTTCTTTTATAGAAGGCCTAAGCAAATGACTCCATTACACCTAGTGGTAAGTGGAAATAGAGTCCAAATGCGAAGATAGCTGGTGCGGGAGAGAGAATACACGCCGCACTAGCTACCCTCATCTTGTCGACCTGCAAGGTGCTTCTTCGCGCCTCTTTTAAAGGACCCGGGATTGTAAGAAGGAGGAAACAAGTGTTCTTGCTGAGAGCTCCATTTTTTGATCATGCGACATAGAAATGAGTTGCTGAATTTCTTGGTTCGCGTTGGAATGGTAGTCAAGTAAGAAAGTGATAACGTAGGCCTGTACGTAGTAACGTAGGCCAGAACACTCACCGTGCTATAGACAATAGAACGCGCTTAGTGAGGCTACATCGCGCGTTTTGGTGTTTAGTGGTGGTTTGGTTTATCATCTTATTAATTTTAGTTTAGACTTGATTTTTATAAAACAAACAATACACACGACGTATGGACGCAATACATCACTAGCGTTGGAGCTTAGACCGAACTCGACGACCCGTCTTCCATGACCGCTCTAGGTGTGGCAAGCGCGCTAGAGTGACTACTGATGTGTGCACTCAAATGGCTCCTGATGCACACGACTATAGTCCCTTAGCTCCGTTTGAGTCTGAGGTAGCCTAATGGCCAGCCAGAGAAACCTCCACAGGCGTTAAGGCCTAAAGCGCAGCTGGCTGGGCTGTCCCGAGCTGGTCCAGATAACTGGGTTTTCCCAGTCACTTGAACACCTCGACAATGGACAATCGAGGTTGCTATAGTGGTTACGCTTCACACTCTACGGAGTGAGTCCCTGTCTGTCAGCCACCGACAGGTAGGGTGTAGTGTAAAGGCATTGTTCCATCTCGTCAGACCCCACGTCGCTAGTACAAACTGCTGGCAGCTTAGAGTGACATGATAATTGACGCTGTACTAGCGGATCCTTATGGGATGACATCCTTTAATTATGATGTACCGAAGTACAGTTTTCGAAATACTATTTGTGCAGAGCAGCTCTAACATTGTAAAAAAGGTTAATAAGTACCTAATTTATAGAATTGCCTATTTTAATACATCAGATGTGTCAGAATATAAATTTATTAATGTTTGTTTTTAATCGAAAAAAAAGGTAAATACACCACAATAATATTCAACTCAATAGCTACAGTTAGAGATTTGTTCAGTGAAACCAAAAACCGGTATCTCCTTTACACTTAAGCAAAATGAGAGATAAGGATTATATTCAGGAAGTTCGTTCACATCAATTTATTGACTCTCTCAATCGATAAACAATTAACAGCACTGTAACTGACAAATTGATAATACTTGCCATTCGCCTAAAATCGAGAGTGATTTCTCTAGATACTAATTAATTGATAGGCCTCCGATAATTAACAAAATCAAAGGCGGCAAGCAATATAACACGGCAAACTTCCACTTGTCCTGAGAAATTCATCGATGTGAAAATCTATAACAGAATTCCAATCTAATAGTTTGGCTCGTGGCTCGGAAATAAAATAATTGACTGTCGAAATTTCGTCGAGGCTATTCTCATGGGCTCGGGGGAGTTTCGTCAAAATCACTCCGAGCATTCTGTGTTATAAAACAAAACAAATTCTGCGTAATGTAATTGACTAACAAGGTATGTGCTCTCATTTTCATCTGAAGACTTTGAAACTAGATACGTATTCGGAAAATTGTGTTTATTATTTTGTTTACTCATATCGCTTCTTCGTGTCGACTTTGAAAATTAATTGTGTTGAGATAATAACATTGTATATGCCGGTCGTAAAAAGCCAAGCAATCAGAGGCTACACAAATTAGTGTAGTCTCTGAGTTTAAATACAATCAACTTTAAATATAGCATCCTTTTAATTTGTCTATTTGGTCTAGTAGTTGAGGCCACAGGTTGTTGATCAGGAGGTCCGGGGCTCGATTCCCAGGCGGCAGAAATTTCGGTGGCGGTGGCAGAGCGTCGGTGGCGCAGTGGACTCGGCACTTGCCTTCCAATCGGGAGGTCGGGGTTCGAGACCCGCCATGTACCAATGTGTTTTTCGTTTCGAATTTCATATGTACATTTATCTGATGCTCATACGGTGAAGGAAAACATCGTGAGGCAACCTGCATACATCTGCGAAGAGATTCAATGGTGTATGTGAAGTCGACCAATCCGCACTGGGCCAGCGTGGTTGACTAAGGCCTAATCACCCTAACATAGGGTAGGCTCGAACCCCTCGGTGGGGACGTATATGAGCTGTGATGATGATGATGATGAGCCAGTTCCTCAGTTGTTGAGGAGTCCAGGTGAAGCTCGCTTCCACCTTCGGCCTTATCATCATTTAACATCAGATGAGATGAAAACCAAGAGCTAAAACAATGTGAAAAATATGGATTTGAATTTATTATTCAAAGCTAAAAGGCTTTTGTCAACAGTCTACACCCATTGTTGTTTAGTCTTATAGTTGTCGCACAGATTAAAAATAAAAAACCGATTTCAAAAACACTCAGAAGTTAAAAATAATACGAGAATACATCATTCTTAAAAATCATATTTCTATATTGAAGACGGTGTTAAATCTGAACTAACTACATTATTCTTTCTTTTAACACTTTCCAGATGATCATTATTTAGCAAAGACATCAATGTAATACCTATTTCTGCCGCAAAGCAGCAGTACCTACTTGCATTGCTGTGTTCCGGTTTGAAAGGTAAGATATGGTAGTGAAATTACTGGGTACCGTGACTTTACATCCGATGTCCCAAGTTGGCGACGTAGAGTGTGGTTCTTTTGGAGGTTGCAGTTTTGTTATGAATCTCACAAGAGCCGTATGTATTTATAGGTGACTATTACCACTTACCATCAGGTGGGCAGTTTGCTTGTTTGCCAACGTAGTTGTATAAAAAAATGTAATATTGTGTACTGTTGTACGTAATATTTTTGAGTTTTTCCGCAGCGAATGTCATCACCATACATTTTTCTGCGGAACGACAGCGGAAATCTTAGCAAAAATCAAAATCAAAATCAAAAGTACTTTATTTCATAGGCCCTTGCGGGCACTTAAAATCGTCAATTTTACACATTTTACAAAATTATTAAAACATAAAAAATATTCGACTAAAATTAAGCTAACCCGTGCGCTAGTGGCAAGTACATCCGCGGAGTTGATGCCGCGCATGTAATCGCCAAGAGCGACCCGATTCCGAATGTAGGGGCTAACATGAGAAGAATCGGGCAAGAAACTCATGTGCCAAAACTCTTTTATAATCGCCAAATGTCTTACAAATTGTGAATATTACAAAACTATTCAGAGAACGAGCAATTCATTTCTTTTACCGCCACGCTGCCTTATCATTCAAAAAATCTTTAACACTGTAATAAGCCTTTTTGCTTAACTGAGCTTTAATTAAAATTTTAAATTTATTTATTGACAAGTCATGCATGTTACATGGCAGCGTGTTGTACATTCGTATACAGTGACCTGCAAAAGAGCTTGTGGCGTGTGGCTTTTGTCTAAGGGGTCAGTTTCGATACGATATCGGGGCAAATAAAATAAATGAATTAACGGATCCAACAATCTTAAAGACATAACTCATTCTCCAGTATCTCATAGTCTGGTGTTGTGTCGTCCGGCACCTTTATCGTCGGTATCGTATGATGTGGAAACCGCTCATACGAGACCTAGCCTCTGGGCTATATAGCTCGCGAACCTCAAGCGGTGCGCAGTCCACACGGAGTCCCTGCGCTTACGGCCAGCCGTCACTTACGTCACACCGTATCCGTGTTTACGTCAACCGTTTCAGCCATCCGTCTGTATTCTGTACATGTAAAAGCGACGTCGCTTCGCCGTAAGCCCAACGTCAAGCGAGTCGGTGCGCTTTATGTGTTGATCTGTTTCTGTCTGTACGCTCGGCCAAGAAATTAGAGTGTCAGTTTTGACAAAATTTTACGTATTAACAAAATGTATTTCTGCTATTTTCTAGAAAATAACAATGCAGGACAATTGGTAATTTTTTCGTGTCATTTATTATTGTATTTTCTTATGCACAGCAGTTTTAAAACATTGAAGGGAGTGATTTTTATTTTTTTTCTATCGAGTGAAATATTATTAATCATGTTTCTGTCTTTAAGAATGTTAAGATAATATGTTCAACAATATTATGTATGATTTTAAGAACTGTATGTTTTATAATTGTGGCGGTACAGTTAATCGAAATTGTTAAAATAGTTAACGCTTTGTGTTGTAATTTCTTGATGGAACTCCATAGAATCTTGTTATCAAAACACTAATTTCACTAGTTCCACTTGAATCTTTATTATATTCAAGTTATTGCGACCGGAAAAAAAAAACCAAATTGCTTGAAAACGGAAAAGTAGCGCCTTAACGTTGCCATAGTAGCTGTTAGTATGTTATTTGCAAAGGAATGTAAGCTGTGTTGTTTTATGACATGAAACTGATTTTCAACTCAAGGGTAGTAAACCACTTTTTGGCTGACTATACAACGTCCAACTCTCATCGCTTATAACACTTATCACGAAATTATTTTTTGTAAAATATTTTTAATTTTTAACTTTTTAGTGAAAGAAACCCTAATTTAACACCAGCTCAGCATTAGGGTTTCCCTCGATTTTCATGGAATTCCATAATCAGATCCTATCTTTGGTGACCTTGGGACCACCCCAGAAGTATACTCTATCAAATACAAGAAGAATTTTGAAAATCGGTCCGCAATTGGCGGAGTAATCACGTAATATACACACAAAACACGTTGGACACACCTAAAAATGTAATGGTTTCCCTTGATTTTTATGGGATTCCATCATCAGATCCTAACTTTGGCGACCACTGGACCACCCTTAGAGTATACTCTATCGAATACAAAGAGAATTTTGAAAATCGATCCACATTTAGCGGCGTAATCGCGTAACATACACAACAAAAAAAGATACGCATCGAATTGAGAACCTCCTCCTTTTTTGAAATCGGTTAAAAAAGCAACCAGTTCCTAATTGAACAATGGCTCCGCGATCAACAAAGTATCACTAAGTGGTCTGTGATGAACAAACAAATTAAACAATCTTTCTCTGGATCTAAGCAGTGCATTTTTAGTTCGTCAGTCGCTCGCATGTGGCGCTATCGTAGCGAAATCCAACGTTCCATAATACAAATTTGCGATTTATAAATATTACAATTTACCGAATAAAAATATGATAAACAGTTTCCTTAAAACTAAAGATAATAATGATATAGATAATGTACTAGAAGCTCGTGAGAAATCTGTAATCCACCATTTTGTAGCGGCGGCCATCGTGGATTAGCAATGATACTGATTATATTAAATTGTTTTGTCCTCCAAACTAAAGGTGTTTACTAAAGATGAGATAAATCTGTCAACGGGAAGGGGGTGAAATTGCAAACAAAAAATAAACGAACGGCAAGCTAAATAAAACTGTTAAAACTGTTAAAGCTAAATAAACTAAAAAAGTAAACGGTAAGCTAAAGAAAAAAAGTAGACTTTCCAATTTCACTTTTTGGCTCACTGACAATATTACGCGTTTATTTTTAGCGTTCAATACTCGCGCATTTCAGTATGATCATGTCATTATTGCACTTTATTTTTAATACCTCATCATTATTAGTCTCAGTGACGTTCCACTCCGGGTGAAGTGTATTCACCTGCTCTCAATTTGAATATTCTAATAAAATCGGGCAGATGAGAGCGATAAGCTTAGCTGCCGACCCTTTGAGTGGAAAAGTTGAAATGAAACGAGTTTCACTTAAACTTACGGCTTGCGGGATAACATGCCCAGTGCTATGTCTGTGTATATGTAAAGTTCGAAACACCTTATATGTTACAGCGACGCTGATCATGTTGGAGATGATATAATAGTGCTCCACGATGGAATGCAGTGCGTTTACGCTGGATCGGATATCGTGGAAAAGATTAAAGCAGACAACTGTTCCACTTTCTACCACCGAGGCTTGGTTCGGCTTGATAGACTGTTACATGATCTGAAAACAAATATCAATACACTGATCCTGCACATTGATAGTGAATCTGCAATCAAATTAGCACATAATTCTCCTTACGAGCAACATCGGAAGACTTAACACATGGGACTTAAACACGTAAGACATTATGTGCCAGATGGATCTATAATCATTGAACAGCTGACTCTATAATGAGTCATATACGAGTACGTCCCTACTGTGGGACTCGAGCCTACCCAAAGTAAGGGTGTTTAGGCCTTATAATCAATCACGCTGGCCCAGTGCGGATTGGTCGACTTCACATACACCTTTGAGTTTCTTCGCAGATGTATGCAGGTTGCCTCACGATGTTTTCCATTACCGTAAGAGCAACTGGTACATGGTGGTCTTGAACCCCGGACCTCCCGATTGGAAGGCAAGTGCCGAGTCCACAGCGCCACCGACGCTCCATGAACAGGTGACTACCGAAGAGCAATTAACTGATATTTTTTAAGAAAACTGCTTGCGACTTAATAAATTTTGTAACAAATTCGGATTGTAAAAAAGAGAGAATGTTAGGAAGTATTCGTTTATGTTTTTATAACCATACTAACTATGCCCGTGAACTACGTGTCGTCATAATAATTTTAAAAAAAACACCCTTATCACTTAGGGGTATAAAAAATAGTTTACGACCTAGGAGTTTGTTTACAAACAATATGATACTATAATTTTATTTGTTTAGTTAGTTTAGTTAGTTCATGGTATTTCCTTGGTCAGGTTTTTTTTAAATTCATTTATCTAATAAATATCTATTTTACAATGTTACTTATTAAAAAAAAGCGTCGATGGCGTAGTGCGTAAAGCTGTCGCCTTCCAATCGGGAGGTAGCGGTTCGAACCCCGCCACGTACCAATGTGTTTTCAAATTTTGAATTCATATGTACGTTTATTCAACGCTTTTACGGTGAAGGAAAACATCGTGAGGAAACCTGCACACACCTGTGAAGAAAGAATTTCTTTACAAGTTGTGTGTGAAGTCGACCAACCCGCACTTGGCCAGCGTGGTTGACTAAGGCCTAATCGCCCTAGTTTAGG
Source organism: Schoenobius gigantellus (assembly GCA_963935595.1). NCBI lineage: Eukaryota > Metazoa > Arthropoda > Insecta > Lepidoptera > Crambidae > Schoenobius > Schoenobius gigantellus. The sequence continues at coordinate 38,370,108 of OZ012549.1, forward strand.
GTAGGCTCGAGCCCCTCGGTGGGGACGTATATGAGCTGTTGATGATGATGATGACTTATTTATAAAATTATATGATTATTAAAAACCTTTTAGAAATACCATTCATATCTTAATATGTATGTAGATACATAAATATACATTTTTATGGTATGCTTTTTGGCGAAGAGATAATAATAGCTACAAAAAACTGACTTCAAAATTATTATAAAGTTAAAAATAATATAAGAATAGATACAAACAACGTCACATTTCTATATTGAAGTCACTACCAAATTTTAAGACATTTTTGGCACCGACTTCAATATAGAAATGTGATGTTGTCTGTGGCTATTCTTATATTATTTTTAACTTTTCTGTGTTTTTGAAGTCGGTTTTTATTTTGTATTTTTATCTTTTTAGTGAATAAAGATGCAAATTCGTGAATAGCTTCGGAAAAAATATAAAAGACATTGGCCGTACCATCATCAGATCCTAACTTTAGTGACAATGGGACCACGTCGGAGTGTACTCTATCGATTTAAAGAGGAGTTTTACAAATCGGTTCATAATTGTCGGAGTGACTGCGTAACATACACACAAAAAGACACATACACACCGAATTGAGAACCACTTCCTTTTTTGAAGTCGGTTAAAAAGCATTGTACTTGTCGCTTTGATAAACTAGTTTAATTATTTAACGTTTTTTACATAAGTAGGAAAGCTATTGGCCTTCATCTGTCCTATAAGTGACGATAAGACCGAAGGTGGAAGCTAGCTTCACCTGGAATCCTCAACAACGGAGGAACTGGCTATCTTAGTCCTAAGTCTCAAAAGACAATATCACGATAACTATTTCCATGTTAAGCCCAATGGGTACCTGGTAGAAAATGCCATATGGCATTAAGTTCGCCATTTGTACATACTTCATTAAAAATGTACATTAAAGATTCAATAAATAAATAAATAACTTTACGTAGAATATAATATGTGCATAATAAAAATCGAGAGAAATATTCACGTCAGCGTCAGATAATTTATAACTTTTTTCCCTCGGGATCAGCTTGATTGCTCGGACAATTGATTAAATGTAGGCGCGTAGAGTTTTCAATGAGCAATATAAAGCTACAAAGATACTTGTGTATGTTTATTAACATTGCAATTCTTGGTTTCAATAAACTGTTTTTTATTGCTATACTGATATAGTGCTCCCCTCGCGACTTTTCTCGCGCGCTTCAGCTATCGTCTCTACATTTCATAATATGCCTTCGTCCCAGAACTATTAGAAATAAACATCTCTTTTTCACTTTAGGTCAATAGTAGTTTTCAAGATTTCACAATAAGTCAGTGAATTGAATGAATTGCCACGTTTTTTAACATTTTGACGTATGTTAGATGTATGATTAGTAATATAACTCAATTAGTTGGTTGTTTAGCTTTTAAAGTTATTCAGTTACTGTGAATAACTTTTCATATCGCTTAAAAGAAAAAAAATAAAGCCAAAAAGACTTTGACGTTGAAAACCGTTTAGAAAATATATAAAAACGAGAACAAACCTATGTTTAAAGTAAGTATTTTATGATTAAATCTTGAATGTTACTAGTATGCAAACACAAGTAGAGAAAAAGTCGCTCTACACCACATACCATTGCGCTGTCTAAAAATATCATCAGTACCGATCCTTTTTGACACTCTCTCAAAAGCTTAAAATCAAACGCACGTGACACCAAGTTGGCTAAAAGTCCACCTTAGTTCGACGTTTAAAAAGCTCCACGATCCCTCCCTATGTAACCCTCAGTGTCACTCGGGCAGTCGTGGAGGGCTGACGCGCGCCGGTCCCTCCCGACATCACGAAAATAGTTCTGACATTCAAAGTGCTGTGTCTGTTCCGCGAGTGCATGTGTTGTCGATGACTCTTAAAAGGATTTTGTGATAAGCTTCGGTGAGTCAATATTTTATTTTGATGGAGGTTACGTTAAATTGCGAGTTTTCAATTCGGGGGTGATACACCGGGGCGTCCATTTTAATTAGTGCTTAATAAAGAAATTTATTAAAACGTGTTTAGCCGAAGCCGAAAGGTATTGCGATATTTTCTCATTAATTTCCAATTATTTAATAATTGCCTTTGTTTGATCAAAGTTATAATTAATTAAAGTATTACTTTATTATTATTACGTACCTACAAGAAACCTAAATAACAAATTTAACATTTATACAACTAAATTATAATAAGAAGACTAATACTATTTTAATTAAAAAATCTCATGTCAATAAAAGTTCACATTTTGACATTAAAGTCGGCAACTTTAACTAAAAAAACCGAAAAGGGTGAAATAAAAATTAAGCTTCTAAAAGCTCCGTAAAGTACATTCTTTATTCAGAAGGCCTTAACATGCAGTGTGATGATCAAAAGTCTGCTAATGTTTCGTAATCAAATTACATTTTTTAAGCATCCACGAAAAAAATTACTACCCTTGCATGGAAACTCGGTCATGATAAAAAATAATTTAATGGTGAACTCTAGCGCGCAACCAATTCGTGATAATATTATTCTGAGTAACAAATTTTGCATTTATGCAGCTTAAATTCAATAAGTAGTAACAGAGTATAATTTAAAAAATGTCATACGTTTAACTAAAAACAATTTGGAGTGACATTAAAATTAAGCTTTCAAAGTGAATATTTTTCAAAGCTTCTCAAAAGTATATTGTTTTCTATTTTGGGGACCTTAAAATACAGTATGATGATAAAAGTACGCAAATATCATTTAATTACATATTCAAAACATCCACGAAAAAAAACTGTACTCTTCCTGCAAAACACATCCGTTATTATATAGAATAAATTGATTGGTTAAGTCAATCGCGCAAGCACGCTACTAATTATGAAATTATGAAATTGACGAAACTTATTAGTAACTTAAAGATAACGTATGAGGTTCATTATAAACTTCGCTGTTACTCTAGACTCCATAAGTACAACTTCAACCCATTCACATACCACTTCAGCCCATTAAGCTCTACATCGGGGCATGTGCCTACAGGTACCACTTTAACCCATATACATCCAGCATCTGGGCATGTGCCTATAGGTACCCCTTCAACTCATTGAGCTCTACATCGGAGCATGTGCCTACAGATACCACTTTAAGCCATATAAATCCCACATCTAGCCAGTGCCTATAGGTACCACTTCAACTCATATAAGTTCCATAACTGTGCATGTGCCTAAAAGTACCACTTCATCCCATAAAAGTGTCACTACTGGACACGACTCTCCTTTGTCGAGGAGGATTTTGCCTAGACCACGCTGGCCAAACCGGTTAGTAGAGATTTTTATTTTAAGATTTCCTTCCTTTCTTATGTTAAAACAATATTGAAACAGAGACATTGCTCTTGCTGCATATAGCGCTATCCCGCTCTCAGCGCGGTTTTAATATTGTTTTGGGCGATCATGTTTAGGTGACTAGTTATACGGCGCCAACACTTTGGCGTTTGAACTCCGAACATAATTTCGCCGACGTATCATAGGTCATATAAAAATATGATATATTATTATGTTGTTTTGTTAAGATTGACTGTGAATAGCTACACGGATTTCGCACGTCTTTATTCCAAAAATCTGACATAAGAAATGAAATCTACTAGAAAATTTGTAGATTTTACTTTATCATTTCACTATTAATGCTGTTGCAATATTGAATAACGGAAGTCAACGAAGTTACCAACACAAAATAATTATAATTGAAGCATGCATAATTAAATGCACTTGCCTATTAAGCAAAATTAAAAGGGGGAAGACCCTTGATTAGCAAATAGTTTATTTATTTTATTTCATATGCAAGTTGCTTCCCGCCCGCATCATCTTATTTTCTTTCTTTCCGTGGGAATTCCACATTTTCCCGTAGTAAAGGGTTAATTTTCTAAGATCCCTTGTCATCTGACACTGACTGTTAGAGGTCCCATCTATAACTGCATCCATGCTAAATTCATCCATTTCTTAAAGAAAATTGCATATTACAATACAAAACTTTACTCCTGTAACTCCTCAATTAGAATAAAAATTCTGAGAAATTAGTTTTTAGTATGTATAACAAGACAAGATTGTTTTTCATATAAACTTTGAACAAAGATTACTCCCTGTACAGGAACAATCTGGCTTATGTGAGTACCACGTCTTGCTTATCCTTTTATAAGAAAACATACAGCCAAGTTTTCATATTTTAACGCCACCCAAAAATTGTTAATTAATACAAACAGGCTGTAGCACGCTGTATAAATTTCATGCTTCTAGCTCCAGGAGCTTGGGCTGTAGGTACGTTGTTAACTCATTCTCTCACCAAAGCCTATAAATACAGATTTCAATTTCAGTTTTGTTCATTCAGCTTTGAATCAAAACTCCTTACAAGGTAATGGTCCCGCTGACATCCAGCCTATTAAAAGCGAAAATAAGTTTTTTTATTTCTGAATAAAATGGAAGTTATAATTAAACGCTTAATAGCTTAAAGATGTTGAAATTGAAAAATCATTATTCAACATATACTTATACAGGCACATGATTGTTAAATACAAAAATTAACACTTCCTATATTTAAAAGAAATTATAAAAATAAACAAGATGAATTTTTTTTCTTGCATTTGGCAAGAAAAAAAATTCATCTTGGGCCGGACTCAAACCCGCGTCTCAAACATACCGTGTAAAATGCAAAGTCACAAATATAAAACTTCCTATATTGGTTACATAGTAAATAAATTAATATACGCGATGGACCCGGCACCCACACGGTGAATCCATGGAATGCTAAGTTATCGTCTCATAACTTGTGTGTTGAATTAAAGTAATTATATACCCACAAGAATATTTACTACACTTTTATTCTTCCCAGAATGTAAAAAAGCCCAAAAAGGAATAAGTAAATACACGAAAAAAACTCGACTCAGACAGGTTTCGAAACTGCAATCGGCCGACCAATCGGCCACCGAGCACCTAGCTCGTACAAAATTTCAACTGTTTTGATATCTCTTTTACTCTGTTAAGCCAAAACAGAATCTATTTACTATTAAGCTACGCATCAACGCTCAAAAAGCTCATTTAAAGACATTGGAATATCTAGTCTTTGAAACATACAAAAACTTAAGCAAGGTTGTCACAGAATAAAACGGATCTTTGAGCACAGGAATATATTGTCTACCTACTGTGCTATGATAGGTAGAGAGAGTTCTTACAAGAACTCACCTATGTAAGCGCTACTTTACTAGTATAGGAAAACAACCCGCTTTCACGAGGTGGGCGCAAGCAGATGTCAGTTATTTATAAACTTCGCCTCTCAGCTGTCGAATGTCAATTTACATAATAATTAAGTGAACTTGTACAAGTTCGATGCTTCTCCACCTCTGACCTACCAAGACGTGGGTTTCATTAGTATTTTAGAGCGTATTTTACTTGTAATCTGGGGCTTATTCTGCTAAACTTTATGCAATTATGGTATGTCAATGACACTTCAGTAACATTGCTTTTTGAGACAGTTATTTTTTTATTGCAACTAAGTTGGCAATCAAGCAAACTGCCCACCTGATAGTAAGTGGTAACAGTCACCTATAAATACATGTAGCTCCAGTGAGATTCGCAGCAAAACTGGAACCCCCACAAGTACCACAGAGTACATTGCCAACGTGTGACATCAGGTCAAGACAAAGTGCATGCATATATGCTCACCTTACAATAGAGCTGCAAAAAAAATCCATAGGCAGGAATTGATGATATTGGGTCATACATATGAATGCCTACATAACAGTAAGGCAAATTGTAATTGTTGAGCGGTGCATTTCCTGATGAGTGGAAGAGGGCGAGAATAACACCAATTCACAAAAAAGATGACCTTGGAAATATTTCCAACTACCGTCCAATATCTGTTTTGTCATGCCTTGCAAAACTTTTCGAAGTTCTTGTGTATCCTGCACTGTCGTATCATATAGAAAGATGTATCAGCGATCATCAATATGGATTTCGAAAGGGTCACTCCACTGAAACAAATTTGGTTTCTTTTGTGACACACCTAGCCCAAGAAGTTGATAGCGGAAATCAGGTGGATGCAATCTACACAGACTTTTCGAGTGCTTTTGATAGAGTCCCACATCCTGTACTCATTTCCAAACTGGAGGCAAGTGGTATTCACGGAAATTTGCTCACGTGGTTAAAGTCTTATTTAGAAAGAAGATCACAAATAGTAGCAATCAATGGCTATTCATCTAGGATTTTCTTCGCTGGTTCCGGAGTACCACAGGGATCCCACTTGGGTCCGTTACTGTTTTCTTTGTTTATAAATGATATCACATATTTTATCAACAATAGTCAATTCTCATTGTTTGCTGACGATCTAAAGATTTATAGATGTATTAAATGTCCCGAGGATGCATTTTTATTGCAATGTGATTTGGATGGAATTCTGCAATGGTGCAAGAATAATGGAATGTCTTTAAACCCGAAAAAATGCTTTCACATTAAATATACCAATAAGAAGTGCCCGGTTATCACCTCATATGATATTGATGGCGTGGCACTGCAGGAGGTCACTGAGATTCGAGATTTGGGGGTTATATTGGACTCTAAATTGAAATTCTATGCGCATTATAATAATATCATTAATAAAGCCGCCCGGATGTTAGGATTTCTTAAACGTAATGCACGCTGTTTTAACACAAAAACCAAAAAATATCTCTACAATGCTCTAGTGCGTCCCAATCTTGAATACGCCTCATCGGTCTGGAATCCATCATACGCCGTTCACTCACAAAGGATTGAAAACATTCAAAGAGCTTTCACTCGTTATCTTTCTAACATCTCGCCGAATGTCTCTAGAAGGAGCCCTTACTGTGTTCGCCTTGCACATTTTGAAATGACGTCTCTTAGGAACAGACGTGTTATTCATGACCTTCTCCTTCTACAAAAGATTGTGCAGGGTCGCTCCAGTTGTGGTGACTTGCTTCAGTATATTAATTTAACTGTGCCTTATAACCTGCCCCGTCACCCCCTGATAAGTCTGTTGCGTACATCAGTTTGCCGTACAAATATAGGCTCCCACGCACCTCTTCCACGCATGTGTTCATCCTACAATGGTATGTGCAAGATTCTGCCAAATCTAGACATATATCACCAATCATATAAAGCGTTTCAGCGTGTACTGGGGGACTACTTGAACCGTTCAGTTGATCTATAACGTGATGTGTATATATATTATTAATTATTTCCTAAAATCAATGTTACAATTTAGAAAATGCTGTGTACCCTATAATGGGACACTTATGTGAACAAGTCCTACACACTATGTATATTATGAATATGTTAATAAGTGTTCTGCTGGTGTACCTTTAATACTAAATAAATAAATAAATAAATTGTTCTCCATTAGAGTTAGCGTCCAATTTCAGGTATCTCGGCCTTACTGTTGATCAAAAATTTAGTTGGAGGTTACATATTGATAAACTGTGCAATAAGCTTAGAATAGTGTTGGGTAAGTTTTATAACTTGAAAACTTTACTTAGTAAAAAAACTTTATATACTGTTTATTATGCTCTTGCAGAATTACTGATTAGCTATGGGCTCAGTGCATACGGACGTACCTTCCCAACTTATTTAAATGACATTAAAAAAATACAGATGAGATTACTAAAATACTTAGTTGACAAGAAAACTAAAGATGACTGTAAAGGGGATTATGAAAAATTATTTGGAATTTGCAAAGTGCTTCCAGTACATAGTAAATTTAAATATTTGTTGGCCCTTGAGCAGTACTATACTGATGATATTAAAGTGAAAATAACATATAATTATAATAGTAGGCGACAAGGTCTTGGCAAATTAGTGCAGCCAAAAGCTGTTAACTATTATGGAAAAAGAACAACTAAGTATCTAGTTCCAAAAATATTTAATATATATGATGTGTTAAGGCAAGAAACCAAATTTAGTAGGCCAGTTATAAAATGTAAATTAAAAAAATCTTTGTTTAGCTCTACGGTAACTGTGAGCTAATCGTAATCCAAAGTACATTTTTTTTTGTCGCATACCATTTACAGTAACATAAAAAGATAGTAGATAATAAATAACATATAGTATTATATTATAGGAAATAGATTTGGTAGGTATAAGCAAACTCTATATTTGAGCTTGTAATTTGCCAACAAACTGTTTTAACAGTTTGGCAATTAAAAGGTACAATACATTAATTATATTAAATAATTAATGTATTGTACCTTTATTGAATAATAAAAAAAAAAAAAAAGGTGTAAAGTCACACATGAAACACGTCGGACCTTCCTATAAAATTCAAGTGTTTTTCTCGATTTTCGTGGGATCCTGTCATCAGATCTTGACTTTGGTGATCATGGGACCGCCGCAGGAGTATACTCTATCGAATATAAGAAGAATTTTGAAATTTTGAAAATCGGCACCTTTTTTGAAGTCGGTTAAAAAAGTATTGGTTTCGTCAATAGTAGCTAACATTCAATATCTGGACCCAGCTCACCTAGGTTCAGATATTTATCATTTGCTCCATTTTGAAATGATTTGTTAATTTATCATTTATTTTTTTTTGGCACGAGTACAATTTTTAATTATGAAAGGGTGAAAAGTGTAAAATATGTTCTATTTCGAGCAATTATGTAGATTTTACGTCACAGGATTAGTTTAACATTAAATATTTCATTCAGACTTACGTGAGTGAATCCTCGAAATAGACAGTGAGGGTATTAAACACTTCTGATTAACCAAATTGGTCCCTCGCTTTGTTAGCTTGGTTTATTAATGTTGTTTTGTAAACAATCCTGACTCGAATAAACACATATTCGTTTCAGTTTATTGGGCACACTACTCGATTAGATCGATTTTTATCGTATTGCACTACGATATTTCAAAATATCTTGTTACCCCTTTTTAACTATTTATTTTTATTTGCTTATTATTTAAATACCTTGGTGGCGCATTAGCGTGTGCACTCACCTAACGATTGCTGAAGTTAAGCAAAATTGACCATGTTCAGGCCTATGATGTATAAAGTCTGACGTGTTGCTGCATGTACCTAGTACCGACATATTCAATAGTAGATTATGCACCGAGGGATTAAAGCAGTGTCTAATGTCACGGGCGCCATATTGAACCCCGAGCGTAACGAGGGACTCTAGAGTTAACTCTCGAGCGTAGTGAGGGATTTAAAATTTAACTCCTGCCTGAGTGAAGCGAGGGAGTTATGTAGAGTCCTAAGTGAAGCGAGGAGTTCAAGTCGCCTAAGACGAAGACACTACTTTATTCCAGAGGTGAATACTCTTCTTTTCATACCATCTGCGAGATAATGAAAATTCAAGGCTCTATTAACAATTACCTATGTAGTAATTTTCACCATAAACACTGTCACTATCACTATAACTATGGTTAAAACTATCACATTATCATGAAAACCATAAAATACAAAAAAAATGTTATTCTCAAGCACGAACACGTCACGCAATAATTTTATCTTTATTAAGTTTAAAACATCATAAAAACTTAAAACATGTATAAATTATAATATTACAAGAATTAACTTAGTCTAACCATCCATTTACGATACGATCAGCCAGCTGCTGGACCCTGTTATTGACCTTTGATGATGATGAAATGAGGACAAATGTTAAATTGTTAACAAAGTAATGTTATCAAATAAACTTTTTTTTCTCAACTTTGTGGCATATTTCTATCATCAGTTCAGTCTCGGATGTGTATTCTTTTGATTACAAATAGAATGTTGAAAATCAGCCTACAAATGGCGGAGTAATTGGTGAACATACATATAAAATAGATGCAGTCGAACATAGAACCTCCTCCTTTTTCAAAGTCGGTTAAAAAGTACACAGAATAGACGTTTCGTAGTCCCCTATTTCCTCCTCTAAAAATATACCGATTTTATTTACTTTTTGCATTAAAAATGAAGGAAAGACTTAAGCTGTGTTTCTGTATTTGGCTTAGTTCATGACGTAATCCCGTCAAATTTGTTTGCCGGATGTTTGAAAACAGCGGATTATCTAGTATTATTTTTATATTGTTGAAGGTTTAAATCTGTTTTTTAATTAGGTTATTAAAAAAGGAAAACATAGGATGGAGCTGATAGTGGCAACGGATTTTTTTCAAAATATAGAGCAACTAATGCCATTATCCAGTAAGGAAGCAGGGGACTTCGTTTGTATGCAGAAACGGACCGTGTGATATTCTCTTAATTGAGTAGATGTTTTATAAACTTTCCTAGCTAATTTTATTAGTAGATACGTATAATTTATAGCAATAAATGACCGCGTTTTCCTTATCAATATCTGAAGAGATTTGTAATTATCGTATTTGTTCCAATTTCCCCCTCGACAGTACGTAGTTGCATCATAAGGAATCGTTATAGTAAGTTATATAGTTGTGCGTAGTTGTGTCAACAGGAATTCATTTTGGGATGGCACAACTAGTGTGCATACATAGTTGGTCCTCGAGGAAAACCCCTGAATGACTGTTTGCTTCTAACGTGACTTTAATTTACCTTCCTTTGTTCAAGTATACACTAAGTATACTTACAAAAAAAATGTAATCTTAAACAGCATACCTATACATTAATTCTCTTACAATACAATGTAATATCTACCGTGACTTATGAAATCAATATTATGATTTGAGCGAGCCCATCCTTATAGGGCTCCCACAGAATAATAGCTGAAACGTTGAAGCCAAACTTGGCAATATCAATTTGGAACTTAACACTCATTGTTATAAGACATCCACGATTAAGTGGCCAAGATAGTCTTGAGTTGAGTTCGCTCATGATATTATGATTCGTTCCGAGTATTGGTACTCAGCTTCGAATAGGGAAAAGTTTTTTCCGAGAATGAAATTATTTTGCCGGGCCCGTGGCTTAGTAGTTGAGACCATCCGGCATTGTTCTGGAGGTCCGGGATTCGATTCCCGATAGGGGCAAAAGTTTTTCTGCTTAGTTTGGTTGGTGGTAGGACTTCTGAGCCCGCCTGGGTATCTACCACCGTCATACCTACGTTTATCTATACTAAAGCAAGAATACCACAGCTCATAAAATGTCCCCACCGAGGGGGTTCGAGCCTACCCTAAGTTAGAGTCAACAACGCTAGCCCAGTGCGAATCGGTCGATTATACACGGTTATTTTTTTATCACCCTGGAAAATTTTAGGGACGCTTCAGGACACATCCAATATTATATAAAAAATAAAAAAAATTAAATAAAAAATATAAAAAAAAAAAAATAAAAAAAAAAAAATCTCTAAAAATGCTGCTCACAACTAGTGCAGCATTTTTTGTATTTTTGAAAAAATTAATATAAAATTAAGGAGGGGGGTTATTTTTTTTATTTATATTTAAATCATTCTAATACCATGTCGTGAAGCGTCCCTTAAATTTTCCAGGGTGATAAAAAAATAACCGTGTATATATGCCTTTAAACTTCTTCGCAGATGTATGCAGGTTGCCTCACAAGGTTTTTCTTCACCTTAGGAGCGTCTCAGACAAATATAAATATGAAATTCGAAAAACACTTTATTAAAACGCCAGTGCCGAGTCCATAGCGCCACCGATGAAAGCAAGTTAAAAACAGTGCTTTGTTACAATAACTAGAGGTAAGATTCCAGTTCCTCGTTTGTTGAGGAGTCCAGGTGAAGCTCGCATCCACCTTCGGCCTTATCATCACATACCATCGGGTGAGATAATATCCAAGAGTCTCCCCGTTGTGTTCATTAAAAAGGTCTGATCCCACGAGACTAGGCAGAGGTGAAAACCACACTTCGTCAAACTTTTTTTTTGTTGTCTTATTACAAAACATGGTCTCAACTTAGTCTTTGTTTCACTACCTTCATCATCATCATCATCACAGCTCATATACCTCCCCACCGAGGGGCAAGAGTCTACCCTAACTAGTGCAGGTTTCTTAACGATGTTTTCCTTCACCGTAGGAGCATCAGATAAACGTACACACAGCAACACGCTAGGCTTTACATATTGATCTTGAAACCGCCCTTATGTCGCTCGTAATAGCGGGGCTTTCATAATGCAAATGTAAGCTTGGCGTGTTGCTGACTGATATTAAATTCGTGAAACGAAAAACACATTGGTACATGGCAGGATCGATCACGGGCCTCCCGATTCTACTCGAAGCAATACCTTAGTCATTACTATTACTGTAATCGTGTGACGCCATGACGCTATCGGCAAACTTTCAGCGCGCGATAGTATCTTTAGCGATTAAATTAAAGAGGCAAACGATAAATAGTTAACTCACACAAAAGTGTAATATTTACGTGGCAAGTAGGAGCCTATAGTAGCAAAAACGGAACCAGAAAATGCGCCTACATAGAAGTGTCAAGTGTATCACAAATATAGGCCCACTCTTATTTACTCCCTCAGTGTCTCTGTTTAGATGGTAACTTTATCCGTGGCGTCACTATAGCATACGAAGGGAATATAGGTATATCACTTTTTCACAATTCTTACTTCATATCATTCTTTTTAGACTTTCAACACACCATAAAATACAGAGGTATATGAGGATTTACATTAACTTTGTTTGGAGTTTGGATATAATTCATTTTAGGCAAACTTTAAACCGCCAAACCTAACAACCATTCTTGTAAACTCAGGGTTTCTTAAAGTGGGGTCCACGGACCCCTTAGGGGTCCGTAACATGTGTATCAGGGGTCCGCAGTATAGGTCAGTCTGTAAACATATTTACTAGGAAAGTGTATAGTAAACTCAACGTAAACATGACATGCGCCTTGCCTTGTCGAAGACAATCCCACAATATAACGTTCTCATTGAGGCCAAACAGGGGCCTTACCATGATCGCTTATAGCAAGGTTAAAACATTATTAAAACAGAGACACCGCTCTTGCTGCGTATAGCGCCATCCCGCTCTAAGCGCCTTTTTAATATTGTTTTGGGCGATCATGGTTAGGGGGCTACAGCACCCTTCTCATTAACTTAGTAGTAAGTGTAATGAAAGTACCAATAAAAGTACTTTTTATTAATATAAAAAGGCTTTTTTCATTTCCAATTTTTTTTAATTGTGATAGTAGTCCGTGGAATTGTTTAAATTGTAAAAGTGGTCCGTGACTGCAAAAAGTTTAAGAAACCCTTTTCGCTGCTTATAAACAAAAGGGCCACAAATCAAAATTACGAATTTTCCAGGAGCGCACATTGAAAATGTTCACTTAGTGTTTTGTTTATTTTTTGGCACTCCTACTTTCAATGCTCTTGTGTCATATACCCATTGATGCGTATTTCAATTCTCTATCACTTGTTTATTTTAATTTTGTCGTAACTATAACCCAAAGAGTATTAGCAGCAAATGAATCCCTCTAGCATATAAAATATTTCTCACAAGTAACATAATATTTTGAATAAAAGGCCACAAGAAGAAAAAATAAAAATGTTTTATAAGAATTTCTCATCGCAGTTTTGTTACAATCTTGCAAATTTTTAATAAATTACTTTAAGGAATCATTATTTTAAATTTAACTTACTTTTTATGAGAATAATAGTGTTTTGACACCATATTAAATAAGTAATAATCAAAAATAAGTGCGTCTAAAACCTCAATTGGCATACATTTACACTAAAAAAAGTATTACAAAAAAAATCATCGCTTCTTATGCAATTATAATAATATGGTATGGATAAATATAAATTCTTCGTACGTAAGTAGATGGTTTTTTTATTATTTACTAAATAACAGTTTCAATCATTACTTTTAGGCGGGTCATTTTAGGGCATATAAAATGCATGATTGAGATTCTTTCGATTACGAATATATCGACACTCAGGGGAAATCTTGGTCATGCTTTCGTGGACAAATTTGTCTCTGAATATGCAAATCAGCTGTTGCCCAATACTCACTAAAAATCGGCAACCGCATTAACACTGGGTGGCTGTGTATCAACGCTGGCTGGTTGAGTATCGAAACTGGCTGGTTGTGTCGAAGCTAGCTGGCTGAGCATCGACTCTGGATGGCTGAGTATCGACCCCGGCTAGCTGAGTGTCAACTATGGCTGGCTGAGCATCGACACTGGGTCGCTGAGTATGGACGCTTGCTGGCTAAATGTCGATGCTGGCTGGCTGAGCATTGACGCTGGGTGGCTGAGTAACGACGCTGGATGGTTGGCTATCGACATTGGCTGACTGAATATCGATGCCTGCTGGCTGGTTAGCCATGTTACACGACTGGTTGTCAGAGCTGAGTGCTTACTTTTTTTCGGGAGGAAATGCGTAACCGTACCGTACCCGCCGTTGGCTAGACGGTTTTCCCGGCGGAGTGCCAGGCCTACCCACTAAAACCCCCTCGGTGTTCTCCTTGCCCTTATGGGCGCGTATGGTAAGGTCCACACTGCGACACCATTTACCAACGCGCCCGGGCAAGCCCGACAAACTGGTCGGGCTGTCGCTAAGGGGGAGCTGAGTGCTTCCCTCTCAATATTGCCTAGAAAAATGATTTATATACACCGATTTTACCTTAAAAGTGACGTGAAGTCAGATCTAAAATAAACGTTGTTGCTTATGCGAACTTAATCTTACAAGCTCTAAAAGTCCCATGCTTTGATAAAAAACGTGTGTTTTAATCGACTTTGTCGAATCAGTGTCTGAATTAGACTCATCTGATGACTAGTATTCAGGATCTTCTACGCTATCATCTGATGAAAAATCATCTTCAGTACTATCTGAGCTCGTAGATTTGGTTGTATCACAATCAGAACTTGAGTTGAAGTCATCTGAATCTGAGTTACTATTAATCATCATGTCAGTAGGTGTTGGTTTGGAGTTAAACAAAGACGGATGTCGTAAATGAATGAGTGAAAATAAATTACATAAACTATGCCGAGTAGTTACAGGCATGTAAAAAGGATGAAAATCAAAGTTTAACGAAAAGTATATACCGGGTGTAACTGAACACCCCAATAACATTTAAGGGGCATATAAGTTAGATACTAAATGGACCTTCGGTGCTTGTCTGAGACCTGGAACCCCAATACTTTCAGAGTTATTTGATTTTAAACTGAAAGCAAAAATTTTCAAGTGACAACCATAATCAGCTCTTAACACAAAATAAATTTAAACACAAAATAACACATGACAGACGTGAACGTAGTATTCCTCCTACGCTTACGTATGGCTGTCGGTACTTAATACGAAAAAATAATTCATTTAGTTTGTATGACGTGAGTGTAGTATTCTTCGTACGCTTACGTAGGGCTGTCGGCACTTAATACCAAAAAATAATTTATTTAGTTTGTATGGGAAAAAAATTTAGGTTTGATAGTCCTTATATTTTTCCTACAGAATCTCTACTTCTGATGGATACATACCCTTAAATGTTATTGGGGTGTTCAGTTACACCCTGTATAAAGCGAAATGTATAGTAAATGAAGCTGGGAAGGGGAGGGGACGCCCGAGGTGAGTATATTTAGTAAAACTATAGATACATATAATAAAAAACATTTTTTACTGCACAATATAAAAAATGAATTAAACATCATGAAGCAATGTATTCTTTTATACTAAACAACAATCCCAAATTGTATCAAAGCCTTTTGCCTTAAAAGAAAACTTCGCAAGCACAACAATGTTTTAAGTAGAAATGATGTTACACAAAATAAGTTTTAAGCATAAAACAAATAAAAACATAATAAGCATTTTTTTATTACTAAACGGACACATCAAAATGTGGCACCTTTTTTTTTTAAAATAATTGTGTACTTACTTTTTTTATGAGCGAAACGGACTCATTCACAAATGTGGCCATGTTGCCCATAAAATTCACTCATACACAAGTAACTTTTTGAGATGTTGCCCTTTATCACAAAACCGATGTGCGCTCACGCTAGCTGTTGAGTCGCAACTAAAAAGATGGCCGTTTAGCTCTAAACTTAGCTATCATGCGCGAAAATGCCAAAAGGGCGCATGCATAAATTTGTAATTAAGAGGCTGATTTTGACGAGTGTATTTGTGAAATATGAAAATATGAGTGATTCTGGCAACATTTTTCTACTAAAAGCGATTTTGGACAATTTTGATTTGTGACCCTTTCGTTTATAAGCAGCGTTTTGTAAACGAATACGAACCACTCTTGAAAATAAAAACTATTATTATTTTGTTATTTAAACACTAATTTCACTAGTTTCACTTGAATCTTTATTATATTAAGAGGATTGTGAAGCTGTAAATTTTCATATGGGACAAATTTTCATAATTTTTGGAAATATTTATAGATATAATGAAAATCTATGTTTTGATTATGAAGTAATATTGTTCAAAATATAAATTATTACCATCTTATTATCCATATTTTAGACCTAAAAACTACCTCGAGCATTTTTACCTTTTTTGAATCAATTATACTGAATTACAAAAAAAGCAAAACGTACAAACATAGATTAAGGTATACTGAATCTAATGAGATCAAAAGTGTGATGTTTTCTGACAAGTGTACAGATGAAATTCGATAAACGAAAAACACGTTGGTACATGGCGGTCTCGAACCCCGGATATCCCTATTGGAAGGCAAGTGTCGAGTCTACAGCGCCATCGACGCTCCTACAAATAAAATAGGTATACTCTACCCTAAGTACCCTTAATTTCAATAGACTTGCGCATCCCGGAAGTCGGACCTCGGATTAGCAGTCGTACTCGTGACTTAGCAACGAGGCAGCCATTCGTAGATAAAATTATCAACATAGAAAAAAATTTCGCACTCGTGAAATACTATAAACAGAACCCTATCAATTTAAAAAAGCTCAGGGATTCAACGATCAAAACTGAACTCAAGCGATACTTGAAGCGAGCAACCAAACAGCTATTGACGCGGATTCCTTCACTGGATTTCTCGGAGCTCCAGTACGTAACAAAAGAGTCAGCGCAGAATGAGCAAGCAAAAATACCCTTTTCAACGATTCCAAGTGAATATCAATCGACATTTGATTTTCTATAAGGCATCTTCTTTAAAGTTACGAGCAATACCTTGCATACCTAAAACACTTTGCCGTAGCGCGTTCGTCGCGGAAAGATGTCGTAAACTTGAGGAGAAGGGAGAATTTTCGCTGCAACGTATTCCGTTTCGCCCGGGAATTGTCGGGGCGCGCACGATAGATGTAGATGAACATCACGGGGAACCCATTTCCGGTGTTGATTATTATTCCGGTGTTGGTTTCTTTTTAACTAAAAAGATTTCATTCACTAAAAAGTTAAAAATAAATTTTTAGCTTTTTACACAGTATTATTTGCACGTACACTTTCTTGCCATTTAAGTGCCAAGAAGGATGGAATTAAAAATTTTTTTACAAAAAATAGAACCGACTTCAAAAACACTGAAAACTTAAAAATAATCTTCTTCTATATTGAAGTCGGTGACAAATTTTAACACTTTCTAGGAGATCATCGTTTGGCGCCGACTTCAATATAGAAGAAGATTATTTTTAAGTTTTCAGTGTTTTTGAAGTCGGTTCTATTTTTTGTAAAAAAATTTTTAATTGCATCCTTCTTGGCACTTAAATGGCAAGAAAGAGTACGTCCAAATAATACTGTGTATTTCCTTAATGTTTGGAAGAACACTCACGAATCATTTGGGACCTACGATAAGAGTTGTACGGATCACAAACTCTTGTCTCTGGAACAGAGGCGCGTTGTGCTGGATATGAGCCTACTGTACGATATCATTAACGGCAATATCTACTGCACAGATTTGGTATCGAAAATAACATTCCTTACACCAAAGTATCGTACACGCAACACACTACTATTATTAAACCTCACTGTCATACCAATCTATATCTATAAAAGGAGAAGTTACCATCTATAGATGCACGCACAGCCGTAACCGCTAATGGTAGAAACGTGAAATTTGGGCAGTTGTTTTAATTCAAAATGCGAACGCACACTAAGAAGGGATTTTAAAATTTTTAGCCCTGAAAGGATGAAATAGGGGTTGCAAGTTTCTATGGATTTTTAAAAAATTAGCAACGATTTTGTTTAAACTTGAGATTCATGCTCTTAAAAACATTTTATTGAACACGTGTTTCATGGTTTATTGGTATTCACCCCCTTAGGGTGCAAAATAGGAGTTGAAAGTTTCTATGGAAAATATTTAAAATCTGCTTCAATTTCTATGAAATTTATTATACGAGCTCCTAAATATAAATAAAAGTCTTCTATATAATAGGCAACAAAATTATTTTACAGGAAAATATAAAATTCCCACGGAAAACAAACATTAATAACGCGGGCGAAGCCGCGAGAGGAAAGCTAGTTGATTACAAAACTCGGTTTTACTCAGAATCATTCGCACGTATAATGAAACATTTAAAAATGTACACCTTTTCGCGGAAAGTGAACGTAAATTTCAAAGTAACATAATAGGGTAGTTGATTAAATAAATAAACATATTAGATCTGACGTTCACTGTCTACAATAGAAATATAAACTTATTATTATTTCTAGTTAGAGTCATTATTTATATACAAAGTAAATTTTTTTGTCAAATATTTCTTTTTCAATTTCCCATCGAAGGGTTCCTTGTTTCATTTTAAAATCTTCCTGTAAATGTACTTGATTGAGTATTATTGGCTATACTCTCAAACATACACTGACCTTCAAAAGTAAGTACCACACTTTTAAAATTGCAATAACTTTTAAAGTAGGCAAAATATATTTTCAAAATAAAAAGTATTAAAAATACTAATGTATAAAAAACTATAACTTCCGAGAAACCTGACGAAATGAGCTGAAAATGTTTTTGTTTGAATCTTTTATCTTTTGTAGTTTAGGGAAAAAATTAATTTTAAAGGTGTAGTACTTACTTTTGAAGGTCAGTGTATATTGAATGTTATGTATACTTGATGTATACGCTGTTGGTTTTCATAAGAATAAATAAATTAATAAAAAAATAAACTTCGACCTTTTCACCAGTAAGAGATAAGTCTACTACGGTGAGTTGCAGAAAATAAAAATAATTGCCTAGCAACTTAATTAGGAGACACCGATCGATACCACCTATATTTTATTACGAAGCAAATGTAGGATTTGGTATTTACCAGAGGGAGGCAATTACTGAATACCGTACCGGTACCGTACCTCAATATCACCTATCTCTGCCGCAAAACAGCGGTTCTTGGTTAACTGTGTCACGGTAATAGTATATACTATTACCGTGACTATATTCCGGTTTAAAGGGAACGACCGCCAGTGAATTGACCGGATCACAAACAGGTTAACAATAAAACAAAAACTTAAGTTATTGAGAACCAACACAGTAAAATTGTGGAAAAAATATCATACATCTTATATGTCAGAAGTTGACAAAGTACACGTGGTTCCTGTAGGGGTTTCATATTTGCGAATCATCCAGGCACCAAAGTACTAGAGGTAAATTTTTGTACTTACCATCAGATAGGCGGTTTACTTGTTTGCCAACATTTTTACAACAGTCCTTTAACTGAACCTTTTAGTGCACATACTGTAGGTAGAATCACACACTTATCTCAGTGTTAACTAACGTATATATTTTTTATAATAAAAGGAAAAATCTAGACATAACTTTGGCATTATCAAAAATTTCGCAGCCATTAAATCATATTACGTAATAGCAACTAACATTCATTACTTTACGATAATACTAGCAAAACAAAAACTCGTAAAGACGTTTAAGGTCGGAATTTTTTATAGCAATTATCTTTATATTTAAGCCGATATTTTTTTAAACAAACTTCCCTAAACTCATTTCGCGGCGTGACGAAAACAAATGACGGAATTAGCGAGGGCAAAACAATGTCTATGGAAAAATAAACACGGGGAGGAATAAATTGTGCGTGATTTCTGTTTGCGTCTCCATTATCTGAAGACTTTGAAACATCACGTTCACTGTTTGTGTATGTGCGCTCCTTAACTACAGTACAAAGCAATTTCCATTACATAATCACAAAAACATTTGAGGGCTTGCCGGCTGTCAGATTTACTCCAAGAAATAAACCTCATTAGAACGTATAAAATACAGGGCTATTGTACTTTACGTTTGTTAGGGAGGGTTAAGTTTTGTTTCATTCTTTATATAATCTGAATCAACATCTCTTATTCATTCATTATCACTAATCATGAAACCTCGATAAAACGTGACATACCCATGGCACGTGCAGTGTGATTGATACCTAATTCGTCGTTTGAGTGAGAAGAATTATAGATTGTTACACTAGCAAAAAGTAATTTATAGCTTTATGCGCAATGCGTAAGAGGCTTTCAATAACTACAAGGAAAGTAGGAGCAAATTAACATGAAGATAAATTATTTTAATACTAAACACTTCACACGCTTACTGTCAAACTATACGGCTGTAAGGTTGGCCAACCGAACGCATTAGTCCCACATACACTACACGAAAACTGTCAAACTCCATACAGCCGCCAGGATGACCAATCGAACGCATTTAAATCTCATATACTTCTAACGAGACGTACTGAATGGGTGGTAGGTAAAAAACTGGACGATTCAAAGAGCTTTTTATTAAGACATATTTGAATACAGATTATTTTGTGTGAAGTGTGTACTTATTCACACTTCTCACGCAAACTGTGATACCTGATTTACACTCGCGTCTCGAGGCTCGGCTCGCGGCTCGGCTCGTGTCTCGCGGAAGAGCGCGTGAGCTCGTCGAGGTGTTTACACTCTCGCAATGCGTTCAGTTGCTTTCGAGCTTTCAGGAATGAAGGACGTCGAAGTATGAGCGGCATCAACGCTGTGCTTAGCCAGCATATACCCTATAACTACGTAAATAATTTGACTAAATATGACTTTTTATTCTTGGGGCTCCAAATTATAGGCCGCTTTTGAGAATGTTCAATGAAGTGTAAGGTTTCGACTGTAGTCAATTTTTTAAAAATAAAAGAAAGATGAATAAATCAATAAAGAAAAATTTAATTTTGGGAAGGGATTGAACCCGCGTCTTTAACATACCGTGTTGATGCCTTGACCACTCGGCCATCGAGGTCTTACCAGCCCCGACAAAAATTCAACTATTGATATCTTTTGTACTCTGTTAACCAAAATTGGTAAAAAATAAAGCAAAATTACAAGTTTTATATAAGGCTCGCGCGCGAGTGTAAACACGCGCTCGCGCGTATGTGGAGCCACGACGCGAGCCCCTTTGACTCGTGCCCAAAAAACCGCTCCCGACGCGAGCCTTGCGAGTGGCGAGACGAGCGGCGAGCCGAGCCACGATCTCAGTGTTTACACTCGCGTCTCGTGGCTCGGCTCGTGGCTCGTCTCGCGGCTTGCACGCGAGTGTAAATGGGGTATCAGACTTTGTAGGTATGGGGCCCTCAGTTTGATACATCGAATGCATTTGTCACTCACTCACACTTCACACGCAATCTGTCAATCTCTATAGGCCCAATCGAACGTACTGTGAACCTACGCTAGTAATTTGTCATTTGCAACTTCCCAGCTTTTTTGGTCGAGCGACCGATTAAGAAACAAGTAATTAGCGCGCTCTTATCAAGCCAGTCCGCTTTCTACTTTAATAAATTCTTAAATTGCGATAAACTTAACACGTTAGCTTTATTTCAAGTAATAATGTGTGAAATCCAAAGTATGAATATCAAGACAGTAAGTCAAGACGAAATCTATGTGGGCTTCATGTTGACACTTCGTGTCAGGATTTTCAAGAGCATTACCTGTTACTTCTGCAAACATCCGACATTGCTCTTAATGTTCCTTTCAAAGGTTGGCAATTTTGTTCGTGCGAATTTAGTTAAGTATAACATTATGATCGTGTTAAGAGTTGATAATAAATTTGTCTTTATCTTTGATATTAATACTTACCTTTTTATTACTTTGTTAATGGTCCTGGCATACCTAGTTATTTAATCTCTCATTTTCAGTACTTATGTACTTACTTCTAACAAAAGATCCCTTAAAATTATTCATTATTCCTTTTTTGTACAATCGATTCTTCCCTGGAACACTTTTGCTCCGGATATCAAGAAATCTACCAGTAGCTTAAGTTTCAAATACAAACTACGAAAATATGTGCAACAAAACTGTATTTTGTACCGTTGCTTGTTTATGTATTGGTATTGCTATATTAGCATTGCAATTAGTTTACTGCGGTGAATAATAATATGTACCTATTAGTTTATTTCTTTACTGTGCCTGTTCAGACAAGCAAACTGAACAACTTTCACCATGGGACCAACTTTGAAATCGCAAAAAAAAAATCAGCTGTTCCATACATCTAGGTTCGGTGAATGTTGAACATTTGTATGGAACAGCTGATTGTTTTGCGATTTCAAAGTTGGTCCCATAATGAAAGTTGTTCAGTTTGCTTGTCTGAACAAGCACACAATTTTTTTGTGATAATTAAAAAATAAACTTGTATTTATGAATTAGGATTTTAATAAGTGTAAAATAGTTTTCTTTTTAATTTTGTGGTAGATGTACCCAACATCTACCACTTTTGCTTTCTGCATCATTTGTAGGTTGACTGGTGGAAAATTCCTCAGTCATTGAGTCCGCTATTGTGCATAATGTTCATAAAAAATAATATTATGTTAAAACTTGTGATGATAAATTTAAATTTGCCCATATTTGTGCAAATGATTTAATAAAGTCATTTAAAACGCTGAATAAAAAGAAAACCGTGGATCTGTGGGGCAACTCTGTAGATGTTTCCCAATCTGTAATAGAAACAATAGCTCCAATACTTGCTAGTATTTTTAATGATTGCATTGACTGTGGTGTGTTTCCTGATCTAATGAAACTGAGTAAAATTATTCCATTACACAAATCTGGTAGCACATCAGACCCCAATAATTTTAGACCTATCTCTGTGCTACCTACTTTTAGCAAAATCTTTGAAAAAATAATGTTGGAACAAATGCAAAGCTTTTTTAACAGAAATAATCTTCTACACTGTAAACAATTTGGTTTTAGAAAGGGTCGCTCAACAACTGATGCTGGTGTTGAGTTAATACAAAATATATATGAGGCCTGGGAGGACTCACATGATGCGCTGGGCGTTTTTTGTGACTTGTCCAAGGCGTTTGATTGCGTTCATCATGACACCCTGATCAGGAAATTACACTACTATGGATTTCGCGACACTGTTCTGGATTTACTCGTCTCCTATTTGACTGAGAGGATTCAGAAAGTAGACGTCAACGGGGAGAGGTCCCAGGGCGCCTCGGTTAAAATGGGAGTTCCGCAGGGTTCAATTCTTGGTCCTTTTCTATTTTTAATATATATAAATGACTTGCCTGCTTTTGTACAAGAGAGGCATGAGATTGTATTATTTGCAGATGATACTTCATCATCACAGCTCATATACGTCCCCACCGAGGGGCTCGAGCCTACCCTATGTTAGGGTGATTAGGCCTTAGTCAACCACGCTGGCCCAATGCGGATTGG
The DNA here is from genome assembly GCA_963935595.1 of Schoenobius gigantellus. NCBI lineage: Eukaryota > Metazoa > Arthropoda > Insecta > Lepidoptera > Crambidae > Schoenobius > Schoenobius gigantellus. The sequence goes on from OZ012549.1 coordinate 38,393,550, forward strand.
TCGACTTCACATACACCATTGAATCTCTTCGCAGATGTATGCAGGTTTCCTCACGATGTTTTCCTTCACCGTAGGAGCGTCAGACAACTGTACATATGAAATTCGAAAACGAAAAACACAGTGGTACATGGCGGTCTCGAACCCGAACCTCCCGATTGGAAGGCAAGTGCCGAGTCCACAGCGCCACCGACGCTCAGATGATACTTCACTTATGTTTAAAATTAAAAGACGATTGCAAATTTATGACGATGTAAATAGTTCTATCTCAAGAATAGTTTACTGGTTTAATGCGAATAACTTATGCCTCAATGAAGGGAAAACTAAATGTATAAAATTTGTTTTACCCAATGTTAAAGAGGTTCACACCACTGTTAACATAAAGCATAAAAATGTGGACCTTGTGGATACCGTAGTATTTCTTGGTATTACTTTAGATTCAAAGCTTCAGTGGGGCCCACATATTGATAAATTGTCGAAGAGACTTAGTTCTGCAGCCTACGCTGTATGGAAAATACGTCAGCTGACTGATGTTGATACAGCAAGACTTGTATACTTTGCCTATTTTCATAGTGTGATGTCGTATGGCATTTTGCTGTGGGGAAATGCTGCCGACATTCAGACTGTTTTTGTGCTGCAAAAAAGGGCTATTCGTGCTATTTATAACCTTAAAATAAGAGACTCTTTGAGAGAAAAATTTAAAGAAATTGGTATTATGACCGTCGCGTCGCAATATATTTACGAGAATATAGTATATGTTCATAAAAATATACATTCGTTTTGTAAAAACAGTGATATTCATTCAGTAAATACTAGGCAAAAGAATATGTTAGCGTTACCAAATACTAGGCTTAAAAAAATTAATAATTCTTTCAAAGGCCTTTGTGTACGTTTCTACAATAAAATCCCAAATAATATTAAAGCACTTAACTTGAATAAATTTAAAGTCGCTATCAAGGGCGCACTTATGAAAAAAGCATATTATAAAGTGTCTGATTATATGACAGATAAAACTGCTTGGGATTGACAAAAAATGTGATAATTGACGTTTAAAGGGTGTTAACACTTTGTGATAGTGGGATAAATTTCATTCGAGTAACTGTTCCACTCACACCGACAGGCATTTCTATATTATTTAAAAAAATGTTTGTGAAATATAATATTGTAATGTTGGCATTTTAAAAGAGGAGACAAAAAAAATACCAGACCTTCCGAGTTTCTTGCCTGTTCTTCTTGAGAAGGCTCTCCCAATTTCCGAACAGGTGTAGAGTCAATTTTTTTTTTTTTCATTTGACTTGTATTTGCACACATCTTAATAATGGTTGGGGTGTGTGTACATACAAGGATTAAATAATTTAGTTAATTAGATTCTTGGTTGAAGATTTTTATGTTTTTATTTTGACGTCAATAAGTGCCTGTAAAGGTCTATATTGAATAAAGATTTTTGAGTTTTTTGAGTTTATAAATACTTAAATAAATATTATACCATATGCTGCTTACTGTAAAGTTACAAGTACCCGATATGGACTTAAGGCTTAAAGCTTGTGTGCAACCTCTCAAATGAATAATTATACAGTACAGTCATCATTATTGGTGAAACGTAACATTCCGTTTCAGGTATGTTTTCGATTTCTTGGCGCAGTCACCCCTAAGCTATTAAGACACATAAGCTTTAGAAACAGGACCCTTTGATATTCAAAGGGCTGTCATTTTTGACGCGCCTCTGACATTTACAGGCTACGTCATTATTCGTCGCAAGCATTCTGTGCTCTCTTCCGGTTCATATGATACTTAGAAGGGTGCAATAACGAAGTTACATCGCTCCTGTTGGCAATATCTCTTCGGATATTGGATTTCTTTTATCTTCGCTACTTTTTAAGCTGGAGTCCTAAATTTCCGCACGGTTGGCGATGGGTTATGGCGTGGTGGCTTTGTAGATGTGTTGCAATTAAAACACTTAACCTGTCAAGGGTACTTTAAGTAGCAAAGTTAGTCGCAAATACTTTTGACCGCAAGCCTTCTACGTTAATAATTTTGATTAAAATTAAAGTCGAAAGAAGCTGGTCAAAAGTAGTTTTGATAAATTGTACCAACTAATTTTAACTAATTATTCACTGTAATAATTAAGATTAACAGAAAATTTTCAATTTATCCGCTATCATCTAACATAAGATTTTCAGTTATTTAAAATTAAGGAGATTACACTGAATTAGTTTTAGTTCGGGGTAATAAAGATCGTTAACTACACAAATTTGACAGAAACTCAAAGGATATGAGTATCGTGTTTATTTAAGTATCTCAATTTTATCTTTCGTCGTATTTGAGTGGGAGGACTTCATAGTGAATATTTGAAGTAGTTATATCGAGTAGATAGCGCTGTCAACGATCCTTGACCTTTAGGTTTGGTCCAACTGACAAACTTACGATAGACATTGGAGATACTTGTCTTTTCTTTTTATTCCATGCGGTGCATTAATTAGCTCTTATTGTAACAGTATCTATGTTGTTTGACTATTAAATCTACTGAGCTTTTAAATGACGAAGAGCTGAAGTACAAAATATATTTAATTCGAACAGAACATACACAAGCCGTGACAGGAAAATATTTGTGAAATATACACGGTCTATGATACCTTACTCGAACACTGTACAGGTTGGATAGATTTTAAACAAAAAAAAAGAAGATATATATACGAAAACCTTAATTATATAAACGTTACTAACTCCCAGTTTCTGAAAGTGTTGGCGCTTATCCTAGCAATAAGGATAGTAGGTTCTACCAACACCTAGAATAGCGGGAATAATTGTAATACCATAGGTCGCTTGAAAGTAATGGTCGAAGAACAGTCGGAAATGAAGGGGAATCGCTGCACCCTATCGCTACGAATAGAAACAGCAACTCACCATCAGCAGTCACGGCACCGGGCTCACGAGCTGCAGCTCTCCCACTCGCCCTCAACAGCCTTCGAAGATGGATGCGGTGATGAAGGACCAGCCTCGACCAGATAGCCAGCCGAGACAGCGGTGTAGAACTTTACTAACGCACTGGGCACGTAAAGAATCAGAAGAACTTGTAGCACGTCACGTCGCGGTTATAGAATGAAGAAAGCGGTAGATTCCGGGATCAGCATCCGGACGAGTCGCCGTTAGTTCGTAGACTGAATTTAGAGTGCAGCAAAGCGGGTATTGTATATTAAATATTTAAGAAGAGGGTAAATTATAATTATAAAAATAAACAAATACCTGACATAGACACGAACAGAAAGGCTGATCAAAATATTGTTCAACTAACATCCACGTCATCTTAACAGCAGTATCAAATCAATTTCAGTTTCCGAAACGTTGGTTAGCCAAAATTTACTTATCTCTAAAAATTTGATTTCTCGTGAGAAATATTTTTAGACACGGTCACATTGCTGAAATCATATGTTTTGTTTTATTCATATGTATTTTGGAAATCCAAAATGGGTCTTTCCTTAATAATTTTGCAATAAATTTGACAGCTGTGTCAACTAACACAGTGATAAGTTGATTTAGCTTTCAGCAACTCAATTCATAGTTAGCATTAGATTGATAGCTTGTTAGTTAATTTTATCCTCATTTTATCGCTGAACAGCCTTTCAGAAAATTGTTTCAAAGTCAACAAAACAAAGAGTTTGAAACGACGCAAGTTGTTTTTGGAGGACATATTACAGAGGAAAGACACAATACAAACCATTTTGTATCTTACCGTATTGTGCAAAGGCTGAACAGTAAAAAAATATCAAGAATAGTTGTTTTAATTACTAAAACACTTCCTCGTATGACATAAGTCACAAAATCCATTCTCTAAAGCCAGAGAATGGATTCAAGCAAAAACTAACGCAAATTCTGGAAGCTCGAATAACAAGGCTCTAGTAAAACAGAATAGAGCTATAATGTTTTGGGGGCGATCCCTAGTTCTTGTCCATGAAATTTTAAACTCTTAACATATATTACCATCATATAAAGTATGTTAAAAATAAGCAGAAAAAAATAAAATGAGGAGATTTTAAAGAGACATAAAACTAATTTGACACAAATAATAACACTTCGACCGAAAATATATTTCCTGTCACAGCGATAGCACAAAGGTAAACAGTTATTACCAGAGATTTAAATCTCTGGTTATTACACGTCATGGAGGAGGGGTGTGTAATACATGTCTATTACACTGATAAACGATTTGAAATTAACGATAGCGTAATTAAAAGAGTGAAAAAGTAAGACAGCTAGTATTTTTAACTCTGACGCAAGTTTAAGCAAATGATTATTTTGGTTTTTACTAAAGACAAACAATCCCAAACATTCCCAATTAGGATTTCACCACAGATTTTTAATACTACTGTTTGTGGAGTTTACCGAAACTTCAGCGGGCGCCCGCTCGTGAAAGATTATCTATCTGTCTCCTTTTATAATATTGTCTCCTTTTATAATATTTTGAGAAGCAATAAGTACATACTTTGATTTTGTATTGTTTATCGACATGAATCCTATAAAAGGCTTTTTAAAAACCATTTGTTAACATTTTACACATAAAATTCGATAGAATTTACGATTTCTTGACGTCTTTCGTAGATTTTTGTCTTATATATTTATTTTAATCTTTATTGCACTGATGAAAAGTACAATGGGCGGCCTTAATGCGACAAGGCATTCCCTACCAGTCAACCGAGTGGCAAGCTATAATTTTAAATTGTATTTGGCATATAAATAAGAAATATATATAAACTTACTACCCAACACATACATCCACATAAATATACAAATATAAATATAATTTTAAAATACTTTAGCTCAAAACTAACGTCATGAGAGATCAGTCTCATGACGTTAGTGACTCCAGATAATGCTCACGAACAGCTTCTTGAAGGTGTTCTTAGTTAAGGTTTACTTAGTGTCAAGGATGTGGAAGGGTAAATCATTCCACAGACGAATCGCAGTGATACTGAACGAGAAGGAGAAATTTGTGCGGTGAACCGAAACATCCAAGGTGAGGTTTCCAGATGAGCGGAGGTGACGATCATGGGTGGAATTGAAAGCGTGACTTCAAGTATGTTGGAGACTTAGGATTGAATACACAAGATTCCTGCGTTGGCGGATGGGAAGCCACTTCAATTGCCGACGGTACGATGAAATGTGGTCAAACATCGGCATTATCGAGGGCTGGAAAGTGAAGAGATTGGACAAGTAAAGTATGAACCTAATTTGTTATCATCATCATTTCATTTTTATTTATTTAGTTATGTATGAATATATATCTATGGTGTATGTATATATATATATATATATAATATATATTAGTTTATATATACCTATGTATATATTTATATTTTTAATATCAATAATTATGTTTATTTTATCTTGGTGTCTCCCATTAATAAAATGGAATCTCCCACACAATTACAGGTTGGCTGGTAGAGATCTCTTTAGAGATAAGTCCACCATTGCATCTTCTGTTTATTACTTGTGTTTCCCCATGTGTGTTTTTTTTGCAATAAAGAGTATATATATGACAAGCAAAATTTAAGTTTTAACAGGTAAAAGGTATTTAAGCCTGTAGAAGTGAAAGTAACGTGAAGTTTATTCGGTGACAAACCTCGTTTAGAACTTCTATTATTATATTATTATATTTTTTTCAGGTATCCAAACAACATACATATTTTCAATTTAAAATGATATATCGCCAATAACTAAGTCAACAATAGACGCACTTATCTAAGGTCTCTCGCTTTTGATCTGATCAGACCTCATTTGGAATAGAGATATTAGTTCAGAATATGACAACGTCCCACCATAAATAAATATTGAGGACATATTAGGAAAAAAACCGACAATTAGCTGCAGCAACCCCTTCTTTTTCAATCTAATCCAAAATCTGAAAAGCGTTCTTTCTGTCAAGGCCTATAGGTCTCAAATCGTATTGTTGTATTTAAGAAACCCTATGTAAATTAATATTGTAAAAAAAACATTTCTTCTTAATATTATGTTTCTTTCTTCATTGGTGTACACCTGTACCCCGGGTACTATTTAAGAAAGTCAAATATGGATACGGTTCTAGGTTCTATAAAACAGTATTACAATAGCAGTAAGAGCGAGATGACGCATATGCTGCAACAGCGGTGTCTCATACAGGGTACCAGCGGAATTCCGAAGGTTATTTTATTTATTTATTCATTCATCATGTACGTTTGTGTACAAAGGCGGACTTAATGCCAGGCTATAAAAATATTATTACACCGCTGACACGTATTGATTGATTTTGATACGCTATGTACCTAGCACGTAATGTTACGTTGTTATATGTACCTTTTGTTTAATTTAGGGCCGATTTTTCAATCGTCAGATAACCTTCAACTGTAGAATAAATATGGCGGTTTGACAGATTTCCTATACATATAAAAGCTGTCAAATTGTCATATTTATTCCGCAGATAAAAATTTATCTGACTATTGAAAAATCGGCCCTTAGAGTAATTTAGACAATTTCATACGTATATTTAATTTTATCTAACGCTCCCACGGCGAAGGAAAAGATTGTGAGGAAACCTGCATACACTTGCGAATTAATTCATAGGTATATGTGAAGTCAACCAATCCGCACTGGATCAGCGTGGTTTGACTAAAGCTTAATCGCCCTAACATAACTATAGTCAGGGAAGGCTCGTGCCCCCACGTATATGAGCTGTGATGATAATGATGAATTTAGACAACAATATGTTTTTGCAACCAACACTTACAAACCTTATTGAGGTTACAAACCATACGTGTGGGGTATCTATGGATAGGTGTTCAAAAATCATATTGAGGTTTTTAATATTATTTTTTTCTAAACCGAATAGTTTGCGCGAGAGACGAGACACGTCCAAAGTGTGTGTCCCCCCCCCCCCCCCCGTAACTTCTAAAATAAGAGAATGATAAAACTAAAAGAAATTCCACCGAAAATTGGTTTGAACGAGATCTAGTAAATAGTTTTTTTTTAACCCTTCATGGGCCAGTCCGACTGAAAGAAAGACTGAAGTAAGCGAACTCCTGCGAACACCTGGATTCCTCAACAGCTGAGTAATTTGGCTATTTCATCCCTAATTGTCGGAACACAACAATTACAACATTGTTATTATGGCGACATACTTAGGTAAGACGATGGTAGGGACCGACTGTGCAAGCCGACCTCACGGCAGGGTTATCAGATACGCATTGCTAGGCACCTATTTGATTGCCGTGGAGGCCTGCGTGCACGTGCACGCCGCCGTAAGGCCCTCCGTCTGGGGATTGCCCTAGTGTTCTCGGGCAATCCCCCCTTGGCGATAGCCCGACCAGTTGGTCGGGCTTGCCCGGGCGCGTGGGTAGTGGAGTCGCAGTGTGGACCTTACCTAGCGCGCCCATAAGGGCAGGGAGAACACCGGGGGGTTTTAGTGGGTAGGCCTGGTATTCTGCCAGGAGAGCCCCACACATGCCCGCCGTCTAGCCCACGGCGGCTACGGTGCGGTTACGCTTTTCCCCCCGAGAAAGAAAAGGCACATATTTGATACAAACATAAATAATTACTTCATACTAATAAAAGATAGCCCTTAAGCTAAAAATATTGTAAAGTTGTATCCGGAAGCTTTTTGCCATCCATCTACCAAAAAACCCCGAGCTCCTAACTAGGTAACAATTTTATGTATTGTTCCAACCCGATGTACTGTTGAACATTATCAAATCGTTTCACAACGCACAAAACATTTTCAGGACCAGAAAATTGAGGCTTTTAATAGACAAATACATGAAAAGAATGAAACAAAACAACAGTACTACGCGTATCGGAAAACCGATTGAATGACCTCAGAGCCGCTCCAAACACACCCCTATCCCCAAAAAGAGTGGATAAAACAGTTCTAAAGCTTGTAACTCGAGAGCTCTGCGGTTAACCAGAGCTACGATTGTTTTCAACGTCGTTTTTGTATGGGCATAGTTGATAGGACTAATCCAAGCTACTGTGTATGTAAAATGCTTAACACACTTTGTGTCAAGCATTTCACATACACACACACCAGCTTGGACACGCATATTGGTTTAAAGAAATCTTATATTTTTTTTATTGCTAATTGGCAAACGAGCAACTGCCCACCTGATGGTAAGTGGTAACAGTAATTTATAATACATGTGGCTCTTGTGAGATTCGCAGCAAAACTGCAACCCCCACAAGAACCACAGTGTACTCGTAGGTTGCCAACTTGTGACATCAGATGTAAAGTCACGGTACCCAGTTATTTCACTGCCCTTCAAACCGGAACACTGCAATGCAAGCACTGCTGCTTTGCGGCAGAAATAGGTAAGACAAAAGTATAACCTATAAGTAACCTATCTGTGACCTTTCTATAACTAAATTTGTTACTTGGGAATCCCGGTGTGTCCGTTTGGAAACACGGTCTTTCAGTGAGTTATGTAGAAGATGCTACACCGTATGAAGGGTGAATTATAGAAAAGGCCCACAAATTATCAAGAAATATGATTGATTTTCACTTTTATTTTATAGTTGTGTTTATTTAATTTGTAGATTATGGTTGATTATACATGTTAACATATCATGTTTATAACACTAAGATTGGATTCAGATTTGTAAACTGTTAAATTAAAGAAAATCTTTCGGATTGCAAAGCTTTGAAACTGGTGGTTGCTTAAGAGGATTGTGAAGCTGTAAATTTTCATACAAAAAGTGATAACGCTTTTCTCCCTCTTAACATAGTCCAATTTTTATAATTTTTGGAAATGTTGTAGATATAATGAAGATCTAGGTTTGTTCGTTTTGATTTTGAAGTATTATTGTTCAGAATATAAATTATAAGCATCTAAATATCCATATTTTAGACTCGAGCATATTTATCTTTTTTGACTAAATTATACTGAATTACAAAAAAAGCAAAACGTACAAACATAGATTAAAGTATACTGGATCTAATGAGACCAAAAATGTCTAATTTCGTAAAGGTTACGGGGGGTAAAACAGTTATAACCCGAAACAATATTTCAATATGAAAAGTAGGCACTTGCCTCGGACTTTCAACTCTAAGCGGTGTGCAACAAACTGCATTTTTGAAAGTGCATACTCGAGCCATGATTTCGCACTTCACAATCCTCTTTAAACTCACGCATCTCATCAGAACCAACGCAGGTATCATAATTTGCAGTTCGCGTAAGTTTCGACGCTCGACGCGAACAATATGAACTTTCTATTGTCCTTTCCTCGGTATTGGATATCGCGTTTCCAGTCTATATTGGGATTTAGTCTGTTATATTAAACTCCTATTGTTACTGTCACAATAGCCGTCCAATAGTTGGCTGGAAGAATACAATATAAAAACAATTTGAGATAGGAGAGAGACTTGGTACTAAGTCTGCGCGTGTATCTTACCAATATCGTAAATGGCAGTTGAAAAGAGGAGACAAAAAAATTAACTTTCCGAGTTTCTTGCCATTTCTTTTGACGACTCTCCCAATTTCTGAGCAGGTGTAGAGTGAATTTATTTTCTTCTAATTGTATATGCAGATATCTTATTAAAGTTTGGAATGGATGCACGATGCACTAATCGACAATTCCATAAGAAAAGCAATCCTCACAATGGCGGATTTTAGGGAAATTCGTATTATAAGTCTTTCCTTTACTCATTATTTCCATAGCTTATTGAGTAATGAACTGTCTATGGTATATTTCAACTTTGTATCTATTTAGGAATGATTACAATAAAAGTGATATAATTGGAATATTTTTGTCCAATTAATTCAACGAGTTGAACTTCCACTTGAACTTTGTGGAATAGAGATACCTCAGCACCTACCTTACACATACCCTCAAAGCGATTTTTGTTTGTTTTGTTATTGTTAAGTGTTTAAATTTGTATATAACAGCTTGTTGACATTCATGATGGATGATTTATTTAGATTTATTGTTTTTTTAGAGGACGTTGACACATTTGAAAATCCCTACAAATACCCCGGATGCCCGTACCTCGTCCTCGGTTGATAGACAGTACTTGATAAAGCCGTCATACCTCATTCTTATCCTTAGGAAAGTGTATGATAAGAATTGAGAGAGGAACGCCTTGTAATACCGACTTTGAGGAAATATTTTCCTTACGCTTAATGTAAGCCTGAGGCTGAAGAATTGTCTTATAATACGGATGTAATTATGCTTCCTTTTAATTAGATTTTTGTTTTGTTTCTGAGGTCAGTAAGTGCCTATAAAAGCCCATAAAAATGCCGCCTCACAAAATAGCGGCGCTTGCATTGTTGTGTTTTGGTTTGAAGGATAAGACAGGTAGTACCATTAGTGTATCCTGACTGATATATCTATATGTCATGTCATGAGCTCGCTAAGTACACTGATGTCCTTGTTGTGTTGTTGATTGGCGAGTCTTGCATGGGTGACTGAGTCACCCACCATAAGAATGGGCTCTCTGCTTGTGCATACATAATAAACAGATAAGATTAACTAACTGGGAGATCACACTCCAGGCATAAAATTTAATTAAACACTCTTTTCGGTTGTTCAGATAAGTTTAAATAAATGACATTTGTATTCCGATCGTGTAAGGTTCGCAAACCTTTTGGATTCGTGTTTCGTGTGTCGGACGCTGAATATTCAGCCGAGAATCAAGATCGAAGAGCTGTCCATCAACCCCTAACGTTTTTCGTGAGACGGGTAATTGGTTTTTCAATTGATATGTTGAAGACCTGGTATTTTTTTAGGCGTAGTAATAAACACAAATTACTAAGCTATACTATTATCTATAATTTATTATTGTAAAGCAACATTAGCTCTGGCCCCTAATTATGATAAATTCAATTGTTAAGAAAACCCTATTAAATAGTTTCGCAAAGGGTTTTCTATTGATATCAGTCTTCTGTTTGGTAATGGTGTTAGTCTTTCATAGGGGAAACTTTTTTTAAGAAGGTGCCTGCTTCCAATGCACTTACCAAATCAAAAAGGGTTTGGATAAGTTCACTATTTAAGCACTTACCAACTAATAGTTTTACCCCATTGTCTATCTCATTTCTGCGCTTTCTGGTGATAACTTGTCGAGGCATTTAATCATAAAATACTTGAGCACTAATACTCTTTCATTAAGTAAACCTCAAAGGCTAAATAGGGTTTTTGGATTCGGATAGTGCTTACCCGAATTAACTGGATCTATTAATTTGCTTGGTCCTTCGTCGGAAAACGTCAACGATTTGCTTACGTCAAAACGAGCCATACGCAAGCGTTGCCCCCTACCATGATCAATTAAAGCTGAAAGCTGAACGCAGATATGTCCGCGCTGCATTTTTGGAATTCGTTGTATGAAATTATAATATGAAACTTCGCACATTTGGCCCGCACTGTACGCGCCGAATTTAAAAAATGCGGGATGTGTCCGGTTATTGAAAAAAGCATGCTGATGATGTCATATAATGCGGCGCGTACATCATGTGCGGATATGTGCGTTCCGCTTAAAACTGAATTTATACCGCATTGATTGAAAACGAAATAGGCAGCTCAATCCACGTAAAAGTTCAATATGATTAAAACGCCATTTACCGGTAAATGATAGACAGGGTTTAATCAGTTTACCGTTTTTTACCGCTATACCAGATCATGGTGAGGCCCCAGCTCAGTTCGCGTTAAACTACTTAGTATAATATTAAAACATACTGACTACCCATAGTTACCATATAACCATATACGGTAAACAAGAGACAAAGTTAAACCCGTTTAACGATTTTATCAGAATCATACTCAACGGGTTTCTGTTTCAGTATTGTATTAACTATGCTCTAAAAGCGATGTACAGTTCGCATGAAACTTCTTAAACGACCCTGACTATATTTACCGTTACAATTGACTGCTAAATTATCAAGTCAAACCAGTTTGCCGGTTTTACCAAAATTGAACTCAATGAGAAACCGCAGTGAGAGCGAGATGACGCTATACGCTGCAATAGCAGTGTTTCTGTTTCAATCTTGTGTCAGTCTTTCTCTAAGTGATCGTGGTGAGATTCCAGCTCAGTTCGCGTGGAACTTCTATATTATAAAAGCGCCCTAACTATAGTTACCGTTACCATTCACTGGAAAATGATCGACAAGGTTAAAACAGTTTACCGGTTTTTTACCGGTATCGAACTCAATGAGAAATCGCACTCAGAGCGAGATGGCACGATACGCTGCAACAGCGGCGTCTCTCCTACAATATTGTGTCAACCTTTCTCTAAGCGATCATGGTGAGGCCTCAACTCAGTTCGCGTGGAACTTCTATATTATTAAAACGCAGGCACGCTGAAGTCTCGAAATGAGAACGCTGTCTGCCAGTAGGCGACATTCGCTTTATTAAACCGCGCTCAGCCGGGAAGTGTCGCCGAGTAGTAAAATGGAGCGAGTGGCTACGTGCTTGTCTATGGTAAGTCGCTGCAGTTTATAATCCAGCCTTTTGTTGTGTTACTTGAAATCTATCGCTATCGTTTTTCAGTCAATCGATATTTTCTTTTGACTGACTTAATGGGCAGTTTTTCATCATCACTATTTAAGCCAAGAGGCTGTTTTCTGAGAGAGTCAAATTGTAATGCGTTTTCTTGCTAAGTTGTCGAAATATGATAAAAAATGTTGGGTAAAAAAAACAAAATTATTCATTTTATAGGTACAACAATAGGCATTACTTAGTTACATATAGTTTTATTTTACTTGTCAGTCTTACACATCCCAAATGCAATATAAACCACATCAAATTTAAGATAACCCTTAGCGGGAACCTTCAAATCTACACAAAACAAGGGCTGGATGGTTGAGGTTTTGTTTGATCAATCTTGGTATAAAATTAGGTAAACATCATGTACAAAATAATAGGGGGCAATAGTAGGTGTATATTGGGCATTCTAAAACAGTTTTCATCAAAACACCGCAAACGAACGGAGTGAGATTTGAGCTACGCTTCGCTGCGCTCTAGCTCCGCTACGCTCCGCAAATCTCACTGCGTTCGTTTACGGTGATTTGATGAAAACAGTTTGAGATTGCCCAATATACATTATACAGGGTTAAATTATTCATACCATTAAATTGTAATTTTTGATAAATAAAGAGTTATGCGAGTATATTGAATCACCATATTTGTTTTCATTAATAAAACGCAGAAAATTTTGTTAAAAATATTTTTTTATTATAAAGCAAGTAACAAATATCATCATAGCTAAACTAGAACAATACTTTAAATACAAATTTTCATTCAAGTACAATTTACTGAAGTCATAAATTACATGTGCTTAAGTACCACTTTTTTATGAATAAAACATTCCTTAGAGCGCACTCTTTTTTATGAGTTATACAATTGAAGTTAGCTCCACCGTTAGCATAACTATTGCGCAATGTTGCAAAATTAGGACAACCTTTGCCTTCAACATTTATCAAAAAGCAGTCAGAACACAAATCTTTAATCCATTTTTGCTTTTCAACACCTTTCATTATTATGGTTTGGTCCTTTAAAATTGGAATAATTAATCTCTTAAATTCTCTGAAATCTATATTGCCTTGACTCCAGTATATTCCTCTGTTGCGTTCAATCCAATTGACTGCTCTTTTTTCTTCGGCAGATAATTTTAGATACGAATATGGAGGTTTTATTAAAAAGACTTGCGTAAACTCTTTTGTGGCTAACGCAAATTCCTTAATAATAAAATTATTTTTGCAGTCTTTGAATCCTTGAACATTAACAAAAAGTATCGAACTCTTATCAGCACTCATTGTTTCGTTGTATTCCACTGTTTAACATAAAGTTGAAGTTTGTTCTTTCAAATACCTTTTGATTGCACTTTATTTAGTTAAGATATTTTCTTCACAATATTGCTCAGAGGTTTGTACTCAAAAATGCAGTCATTTAAAATCAAGCAATATGCTGCTGTCTGATCCGGGATTTCTTGGTCTGTTTCAATCTCCACTCTGACATCGATTGATCCCTTTATCATTTCTTGTTGGTGAGAACAATCAATAACAAATAATGGGGCAACGTCTCTGAATTCCTTCAAGCTCATCAACGGCTCTGGTCGCCGTCCATGATAAGACTGTTGGAATCTTGCATATTGTTCGTATAATAAATTAAATTTATCCTCTGAGAAACTGACATTCAATCCTTCATAAGGGTAATACGATGAATTTAAATATACTTTTACATCTCGTACATTGCAGTGATCGAACTCTGCCATTGACATTTCCGCATTGTGTTTGCGATTGGTTTGCAAGGCTATAATAACGAATCTTGGTTTCTATATCTGTGACGAAGTTTTGATAGACCAAGTGTGTTTACGTGTCTTCGGTAATAATGGATATTCATACAAATCCCAATTTCGAAATGCTAGTGTAATAGGCCTGTCCTTTTCTAGATGTTTCAACAAATTGATTCTTTCACGATCTGATACTTTAACGTGCGGAACTCGCCAAACAACTTTGCTAATAGTTATATCTTCGACCACCTCTCCGACATTTAATTTCAAAGCATTGAGATTCGTATTGCTTCTTAATAGCACCAATTCATGTTTGGAGTTAATTATAACTTTTTCATAATCTTCTGCAAAACCTAAAATTTTCTTCAACGGCACAGAAGCCGAAAAAATTCCTCCGTTAAGATTGTTTGTACCAGAAGTTGACCATCCCCATACACGTGAGCATTTAGATTCATTATCATTTAACGAGAGGTACGATTTTATTGTTGTAGTTATGCCAGCATTTTTTATTTTGTCTATTTCTATTCCGTTTAACTCATATCGAATATCTTGAAATAAATATAGTATTGGATTGTTGATAAAATACACATTTGATATTTTTTCTTTAGTCGAACTATTATAAACATTGGCTTTACCCTCAATATACAAAGTGCTGAGTGAGGGTAACAGACATAGATCTTGTTGATTAATAGGTATTCTTATTTCATCATTCTTGTTGAAACTTGTTACGTACGGTTTATAAGAATGATATTCGAAACTTTCAATACTATTGTCGTATGATGTTGATTGAGATATATTTAAAATATTCATTTTAACAAGCCAATCAACTTCAAAAATTCCTTATTGTTTTTGGTGAGCTTCTTTTTTATGTGAAGCGGTGTGCTTTTATGAGGTGATCTTCTAGTACTAACTTGAATGCAAGCTGTGTCATGATTTTTATTGAAATTTATCATTTTTACGAAAATGTAGATACAGTTGTACTTCTTCGTCTCGTAAATTGATTTGTTTATTCTCGGCGTCTAATAATTGTATAGTTATTGCACTTATAGAACTTTTATTTACAGGAAAATATATTAGATTTTTCGGCACTTCAATGATCCGATAACCAGGTGGTACGTTAGGAACAAACTCGTGAATAATATGACTTGCAGATCCGTTCACGAATGACCCACTAACTACGTCGCATTCGATGCGCACAATGGTTGTTGGCAATATACTGACAGGATACAGAGATTCGGTCCTTTTTAATGCCTTTATTGTTTCTCCACCAAAACCTAAAATCCTTCCAAGTGAGTCACTTTTGTTGAAATGAACATCTTTAGTACAAAAAATTGTAGTTTTTAAAGTATTATTATTACAAGTTAATTTTAACATTGCATTTCTAATGTATGTCTTTAAATAATCACAGATATCTTGAAGTTCATAAGCTCCTTCAGGTATTTCGATTACTTCGTTATCGTCATAGTAGAATTTATTATTTCTTTTATCTATGTTGGGTATAGAATTAAATGTTGAAAAATACAACAATCCACACTCATAGTATCCACTTAATTCCAAAGTAGGTGAGTAGTTTGTTATCAGAGAGGATCCTTTTCCAGTTATAGACACAGTGAAAGACATTTTACTACTGATAAAGAATTTTATTTCAAGCTTTATATAAATGTGTTTTCCAATACTCCTTTAAAAATTTTATACAAAGGTGGCCGCAATTAACAGAGTCAAATGTTTGATATTGCTCATAGTTATAATTTAAAGAAACATTTCTTAAGTAATCAAGTAGTTCTAACGGAGGTTTCAGATTACCAAAACTATCAAAATATTCAGCATACTTATTTTCTTTCACGTAGGCTACCCAATGTGTTCCAATGTTATTTGAAGTATCTAAATTTATAATACCGCATTCTATCTTCCTAGGTTTTGAGGGCAACGTATCCCTCATGAAAACACCACGAAAAAATGGAATATCACTAGCATGTTCTAATATATCCCAATTAGTTAATGCCCGCCTAGGTAGCCGCTTTATTAGTTTTTTGAGGGTTTCAAATATAGACCTGCACCCTTTTTATAAGGTCTAATATATAATCCTTTTCCGAGAGCAACCGCCTCCATCATCTTATTATGTCGTTCCGATTCTTGAAGAGCTTTTTGAGCTGCTTTTGAATCATTAACCGCTTTTGCTATGCCAGCTGCTCCACCAGCCAGTGAACCTAAAGCTGATAATCCCGCGAAAATAGGAATTAACGGTAACAGCCCTCCACATTTCGGAATAGGAATACAACGAGGTAAACTCATTTTATTTTTTTTTCTAAATAGTTTTTTTGCAGCGGCGACCGCATATTTAATAGTAGAATTTGTGTCTTTAGATTTTATTTTTTTTAATTTAGATTTGAGTTTTTTCACAGCCGTCATAAACGACCGAGCACCTGCACCAGCTCTTAATTTGGCTTTCATAGCATTTTTTACTATCCATGAAGCAATTTTTTCTTTCTTTCCAGCGTCTTTTGATTTCAATCTTCTTTGAGCCATATTTAATAGATCTAGATCAGCTTTGTGCCTTACGTTAGCGTCGTTGTTTATGTAAGCAATATCGTGGTGCATACAAGCGTTATCCAATTTATTAATTCCTCGCTGACCCTTAAGTAATCGTTTCTGAAGCTTTGTGCCGGGTCCGCAATATTGGTAGCCCGGTAAATGTAACTCAAACGGAATCTTATTTATTAAGCTGTTTATGATACCACTTCCTTTCTTCATTGATAAACAAAAAGTGAATCAATAATGATATCTTGAGCTATTTTATATCATAAAACCAATTTATTCTTATCAACCCAACTATTTTCGCTATTACTTAATCCTAACCATTTTACAAACAATTTGTTTCCTTTTCTTTTTATAACCTTTTCAATGAGGTATAGGTCTGGAAACTTAGTTTTTTGTAACTCGTATGCATAAAATGAGCCGAGGATTCTTTGATTGCGTCTGTCCTCTATTTGATAAGTTGTTGGGTTAGTGTGATTAACTTTTACTATACGAAATATTTCGGTGGACCAGTTTGGCGTATAGCCTTTGTAAAAATCTGCTTTATATCTACTTATGCGAACATAATCACCAACACGAAATGTATATCCCCGACTTGTTTTATTCTTTTGAGAATTCATAATATAACCTTTGACTATAAGCTCATTTACTTTGTTAACTTCCACAGGCTTAAATTTTGTTATTCTATGCAAAGTGTTATTGTAGTGTTCTACAACGTCCTTTAAAATATTTTTATACCATTGGTAATTTCCGTTCAAACTAAATAGTTTGTAAAGGTGAGATTTAATTGTTCTTATAACTCTTTCTACTATAGATGCTTTTTTAATAGAATATGTTGAATAATGATTAATATTATACTTTTTCATTAATTGTTTAAAATTATCATTGTAGAATTCTGTGCCTAAATCAGTTTGTAAATTTTTAGGTTTTCGTAATGATGTAGTTAAAATACTTTGCATTGCATCTGTAACATAATTTTTCGCTTTTGATTTTAAAGGTCTGATCCATACATATTTTGATAAAGTGTCAATTACGATAAGAATATATTTATACCCTTTATTAAACTGTGAATATTTTTGCAAATCTATGAGGTCGGCTTGCCATAAATCATCTATTCCTTTTATGATCGTACATCGCCGGGAAAAATTCCTTCTTGCTGCTTTGTGAAGCTCATTCACTATGTCTTGTTTGCTCATTATTATCTGGTTTCTCTTGAAGCATGTGATCAATTTCTGTCCTTGTGTAAAACAAGGTGGCTAGCTTATTAAGTATTGAACTTTCAAAATCATTTAAACGAATATTTACATCACTTAAAATATTAGTTCTTAGTTCGTGTGTCTTTTCATCCACGTAAGCTTTATTGGCGGCTTCGTCATCATTGCCTGGCGATATAAGCCCTTTTAATCTTGATGATTTTAAATCATATTCACCTGTTTCTGACTTCACTAATGTATCGTTGAGATTTCCAATATATTCCTCTAATCGTAAACGTTTATGAACGTGATGACCAAATTTATCTACATTCATTTCCGTATCTATGCGGTGTTTGCTGTATAACTACTGATCAGTTTTTTAAAATTAGGTTCCTTATATTTGGTGTTTTTAATGATGCCTGCTTCGTACAGCTCTTCTATAATCGCAATAATTTCATTATCTAAGCCGGTATTGCCAGCATCACGAGATGCAAACAGTAATTTCAATCGATCTACTAATTCATTTGGATCATCCCAATAAACGTAATCTATATCTTTCTTTACACTTTTTAAAAGATTTATTCCTTTTCCTACCGTAAGACTTTCTGTGCTGTCATACTTATTTCTAGAGAACTTAAACAGTGGTTTAATAATATGCATGTACTTAAACCCTTTGTTACTATTAATTGGCTTGCGTGGATCACAATTACGCCTATGTGCATTCGTTTCTATTAGAAGCTCTTTATAATTTTGCAAATCTTCATCTGTGATAACATCCAAATTTGGTGTCTTTTCAAATAGTAATTCTTTTAATCCAAGAGTTTTGTTTAAACTTCGATTTCCAATTTTTATAATTTTTCCGTCGTCGAAAACACGTGTTTGGCCGAGCATAAGTTTTCCTCGTTCATTTTTTATTCCAAAAGGGATATTTGCGTCGGGTGAAGCACACCACGATAAACTATTAAGTGAAACATTTGGTGATGATTGAAAGGACTTAAAGGAAGCATCACTCATATTATTGTTGTCAGAAGGTGATACGACAAGGGTTTTTTCGGAATTAAATTTTTTATAGAACTGTTGTTCCTCTTCTTCATTAAAATCGTCATCAGAAAAATTTGTTGCCTCGCTGTCATTATGTTTATTTTTTTTATTGTATAATGTTCAAACTCATCCTCATCTTCATGAGAAATTTCATTGTTCTTAATGGCTATTTGTTTCAGTGGATCGGTTATAGGTTTGAATATGGATTCCAGAGTGGCATCATTTGTATTTTTCATATCCTTTATCATTTCAACCTTTCTTTTTACAGCAGCTGCAGCTTTTACAATTTGTTTTTTAAGTTGCTTTTCCATTTTGACAAGGATTCCGTTCAATGCAAAATCCAGAGTAATAGTGATTGTGTATTGATGAAACAATAACTTATGTATATTAATCTACTACTACAAAAGTATCGAATGCCATCCTATAACATCCTTTATTTCTTTCGCAGTCTTTATTGATCACAACATAATTAAATGGTTTATTCCAAATAGTTGAGCACATTTCACGGAACTGAGACCACGACATATCTGAACCTACATGCTCATCGTAAACGTGTTTTAAATTTACATCGTCTTGTTTAAATAAAATAATGAGGTTAGAATTGTCCCTTATAAGTTGTTTAGGTACTTTACTGTATGTTTGGTTAATGTAAAAACAATCAATATTCTTATGTCGACCCATAGCAAAATAATCCCGAATGCTATTTTGGTTTTCACAAGCTACGTCGTCGAATATTATAATGGAGTTTGGCAAAGCTTCGTGTGGGCTTATGATATCATTATTATGGTTATATTTACTATAAGATATGTCTGCAACTAAATCTAATACTTTTTCTAAGAACACATATTTTGGTTGGTATAATGATTTAGAATATACATATAAGTTATGAAAACGTGCACCATTCTCATGTAATAACAAACCTATTACTAAGTTTGTCTTGCCGCAATTTGATGGTCCACAAACAATACATCGTATAGTGCTCGGCAATAAGTTGCCATGTCGCTTTGCTTCACATAATGATGCAGGACAGATATTATAATCTAATTTTAACGTTTCCTTTTGTTTGAGGAACTTCATAGCAACTTGTCCGTTTTGATTCGTGGCTTTGAACAAAATGGATATAACACTTTGCGTTCGTAATAATAAGAGAACTAGCAGTATATTTACTTGTAAGTGCACTCACTCCACCATATAGACTAAGCATTCGACGGCGGTAACAATAGTAAGGAGTAGAAGAATTTGGATACTGTTACCACTCATTATATTAAGTTATTGGACGTGTCTAGAACACACAATGTTAAAGCATCGAGAAGAATGGAGAGAGAAGAAAGAGCTCTCACCCCTCTCGAATCGTGCAATAAAAAATGATATGAGTAAGGAATCGATGCTTAAAAGTAAACATTGTTTAATTACTTGCATCCCTACTTTAACAAAGTAATACACTGCGTTCTTTAATAAATAAAACTATATTTTTAATTTTATTACCATTATTTTAAACTATGTATTTGAATTCTAATAAATTTTATCTTAGATTTATTTATAGAGGTAATTCTGAATGAATGTTTTTCAAAATATTTGATTACATTATAGAGGTGTTAAAATAAAAACAAATATTTTCATACAAGTCTTTTTATTTTTAAATAATATTTATTGAAAACAATACAAGACTTAAACTAACATAACTATTTAAAATAACATAAGTCTTAGTTAGTAAAATTTATAAGCATTACTATAATTTTTCAGAAGAATAATGTTGTTGAAATAATGTATCTCCGTGAGTGTACACGTAACTAAAGATAGTAGGTACGCATCTAGCACATTAGAGAATTTTAATATACATCTACAAATGTTTTAGGTCAGCAATAGTTATTTAAAAACTATAACTGTAACCACATATTTTCTTAGAGATATTAGTTATAATATTTTCTGCTTGATCCATTATTGGATCAATATGCTCGGTTACCACATATTGTGTTTTTATTAATGAATCATTGCTGGTTGATTCCAGATCTAATATTTCTAATTTAATTAATCGCCGCCCTTTAGTAGGTATTGTTTTAATTAAATAAGAAGGTTCGTTCCCCTTCGTATTCTGCAGTAACTTGCTTCTCCTCTTCATGGGCTTCTTTTTATTAAAAAGACTTTTAACCACCTTGGCATGCAGCGGTGAATCTTTAGCATTCCAATGTGGAAATTCTTCAGAGAAGCCCTCCAACATATCTTGCGCATTTTGCTCAAAGCAAGGAGGATAATCTTCTGTTGCCTCCTTGCTTATGAGTAGCGACTGCGAGATTTCTTGGGTATTCTGAAATTTAATTTATTATGCAACAAAAATAATTTCACATCGAAGAAATGATTGATATAGTGGCGGAGGTAGAAGAGTATATCTAGGATCCACAAGGAGGCTGACTATCTTATACGGAACCGATAGAATATGAGAATCACGATAACAGCATCACAACCATAAGGTTTTAACAACAACATTATCTTCCAACTAAATCAAATATACAAATAAACATTAACTAGTGATCTAACCACTACACAAGAAAAGAGTTTGAAGAAAAATAATTTATACGACTTACCATGATGTATTTGGGTGACCGTAGTTGTCACTTGATTAATTATGTGTGAAACAAATTTTAAAAACATTCGACTTTAATAGCTATTTATAGTGTAAATATAATGCTGACATAACAACAAAGCATTCGCACGGAATCGCAATTGGACAAATTACTAATGAACTATAAGTTGGAATACCTAAATCAGCAATAACATGTCCCAACCAGTTTCGAATTGTTCATTGCGTGTGCTATTTTATTAATAGTTTTATATTTTATGGATTATGAAATAAAAAAAAACATGGTAGCTGGTTTATAACGTTATATATTTTCATCGTTACAATACAACATTAAGTATTTGATTAAAACTAGGTAATTAATTTACCTATTTACCATTAAAAAACAATGTATAATACTATTAAACAAATAACTGATGGATAACAATATTAAAACTAAATAACTTTACAATATAAAGTGCCGTGTCGGTACATACTATACAATTTCATGTATGTTTTTATTCTATTAACTTATTCATTACTTAAGCCATATAATAAATAAATAAATAGATGATGGGGTAACATATTTCTCAACTTACAATTTGATTCATGATTACCATTAAAATAATAATAAACTATACAATACGGTGCTTCTAAAGAAAAACTAATGATATTAAACTAAACTATCCCAGTGACCCCATGATAAAGTAGAAATTTTGTTTTTTAATATGATACGTTTATCGTCATTACCTGACAAAGCTATTTTGTTCTGTTCTTGAGTAAATATTTCGTGCTTAAGAGATTTAAATATGATATTTTTTTTCTTCAAAAATGTATTTTCATTTAATACCTTGTAATAATCTTTATATTGTACATCTTTTAATACTTGCTTCTGTATGCCTTTTGCTTTTTTTAATTCATCTTCTGCCGTTTTAATACAGTATAACTTGGACCTTAATCCTACAAACTTCGAAATCAAACTTCCTCCTAGCTCATCTTTAAAGAGACCTGGCACCTTTTTGTTCCAACTAGGAATGTCGTATACGTTATTTACAGAATAATTACTAGTGTCGAAATAGGGAAGAAAATTTGATTTTAAATCAGCATAAAAATCTTTACTTTCTATTGAATACAAAAAACTATCAGTATCCGTATAACAAAGTTTTAACTTTTCCTTATAAAAAGGCTTCATAATAGAATAATGAAAATCAAACATGTGACTCTTAGATATTTCCAAAACGGAAAAACCAATGTATATAGGTTTATCCAAAGTGATTGTTTCAGGCTTCATTTGAATGGCTACCAAGTTTTCAGTGAAAATTGTAACACTGTGAAAATTTGGTCGAGCTATCATTTGCTCTGCACAGAAACTTTTCTTTGTTTTGTTACTATCATCATTCCACTTATTGACTAATTTCACATTAACCCTCTTTTCTGTGTCTTCTAACGTCTTGCCAAATATACTGTTGTTAAGAAGTTTGAAGAAATCTTGTTCAAATGTAGATTTAGCTTTTTTTCGTAATTCAGTATTCATGTCAATATACTGCTTTAAATAAGGACTCTGATTAAATTGAATAACTCTATGTATTTTTTTTAACAACAAACCATGTTTTATACATGTTTGCAGATGAGCAAAATGTATGGCATAGAAATATTTATCGTATAAATTTGGAATCAATTTTGAAGTTTTAGAACCTGGCGGAGTAAATTTTTGAGCACAGAATGGAAAATCGTTATGATCATTATGCAAATGTTCGGGGTATTCTAAATCTACTTCTAGTATATAACCAGTGTCTCCGTTAGTTGGCACATTTATAAAATCTATTCCAGCGATTTCGAAGTCATTCAATAACTTAAAATTGGAATGAGGCAAATAAGCACACATTGCATATCCATAGAGATTATTACAATCGATATAAATTAGAAAGTTATTACGTTTTCTTGGATCGTAAGTTTTTAAATACTTGTTATTGGCTTTTGAATACCTTGTCGAACATAAACATATTCCACCGCGAATACCTTTTTGAATCATTCTTATTATTTCCAGGTCGTGTATTAATTCTAATTTAACATCTGTTTTTAATAGCATGGCATCAAAACTGAGACTCGGTGCTGTAACATAAAAGGCTGGATCTAATTTATAATTCATCTTACATGTCTGGCGAAAACTTTCAAAAACGTCAGCTAATAAAAGAACATCTGACTTAAGATACAAGTCTGTGTATTCACCGAGATTCGATAATTCAAACGTTTGCCAGACTTTTTTTGCATGATCATAATCTATTTTAGATATATTACTATTGCGTAATTTGCTGAAAAAGAACTCCTGAGGCGGAAGTACTTTTTCTTCGTATGAACTCCAAGTAGTCATGTATTCATATGGATACACCCCTTTTCGTTTTATTAAAGCAAAATGCTCACGAGAAGGAAAATAACGCCGCAGATGTTTAAAGTCGTCATTTTTTAAGTTTGCGACAAGTTTCTCTAGACTTGTGCCTAAAAATTTAAAAGAATCAACAAATCGAACAGGTATGATATCTTTATCATTAATTTGAAAAAATTTTGTAAAAGATATGTAGTTTTCCTTATTTTTTGCTATTACTTGTATTTTTCCTGATAGTTTTCCCAACTGTCGTATAAAAAGATGACTGTCATAACCCGCTAAATTATGAAAAAATATAGGAACAAACTTAGGCAAACAATATCTAATATTGCAATAAGAATGAGCTGCACCACGATACCGTCCTGTAAGATGGCAATGATCTTTAACTTTATCGTCAAACAATATTTTATCACAAAGAAAACAATTTGTAGCCCGAGCAAAGTTCGCTTTGTCTTCATTTGTTAAACAAATAGCCACTGGCGACTGCAAAACGTTATAAATATCGGTTATATCCAATAATAGACTTTCTAAAAACTTTTCTACACAGGCTGGACCTCGATAAGATACATATTTATTACGCGACTTATCATAAGAACACACAACGTAATAAGCAAATGCTGATGGTACGTGTTTTTGCAATATCTTTGTACAGCCTGATCCAGAATCGAGTTCAGTTGGTTTTAATAATGATTCAAAATCTGCGTATAAGACGAAGGGCATGTCATGCATTCGCTCGTAATGATTAAATTGAATTCGTGTTCCATCACCGGGTAATATTGTCGATACACCACCACAAACATGAGCTTTCAGTTTATCATTACTATCAAAGAATATCATACAATCCTCGCATAAATATATTTTAGAATGATGTTTAGTTAATTGAAGACGAAGTAATTTAGATAAATCTTTAATAAGACAGTAATGGGTGCGTTTTCTGTTTTCCAGGAAAAGCATATTAATGTGATGATCTTTGCGAATCTCGCTTTTGTATAAAGGTCCAACAATGTTACCATTCTTTTGAATGCCGTAAATATTAATACTTATGCGAGGATTATTCTTTTCAAAAACTTTGATGTCCGCAAACCCAACTGGAAAAATCATATTTTTGATATTGAGTACATTTTTAAAGTGTGGGTAAGCTGACGTTCGATGTGCGTTTCTGTTTATAGGAAATAGTGCTGCCATGACACACCATAAAAAACAATAATTATCAGAATTTTGAATGTTGATACATGCTCGTTTACATTTTATGGACTTTGGTAATTCTATAAAACTGGAGCCTCTTAACGGGTTATATTTGTTTATATTTACTTCTAGATATAGGCTTTGTAAATAGGCCCACCCACTATCTCTTTCTTCAAATTCTTCAATTTTTTTACAAATTAAGTGAATAATTTTTGAAAACATATCTTCAAAATTGAAGTTTTGATGCAAGATGAAGTTTTCCGTTGCAAATGACTTTATTGAAATCGAATCATACTTACTAAGCAGAAAGAATTCACAGAAAAGTTCAAAATTAGCTTTAACATTAGTGTGAGCTTGAATTTTCGCTATGAGCAATAGGCGTACGCGAGAGCGCAAGTGCCATAAAAACTCGGCGGGCGGGCGAACACGCGCACTATCATGACCCTCATCTTGATATCGAACACGGTACGATGCTATACGATTACGAAAAGCGCTATGAACTTTTTCAACCCCCTCACTATCAACGACCGAACTGTTGTTCTTATGTAAAATACTTTTCAAATGTGCAGAGAAAACTTTGTTATTTACGGATACGTCACAAACTGAACAGAAAGTAGACCTCGACATTATGATTTGGACAGTACAAATTCTCAAAGTTAAAGTAATAAAGGCTTAAGTATGTAAGTACCTAATCTTTGAGTTTGCTAACGATAAACAATAAGTAAACCAGCTAAAACATAATTTACGCAGAGAGAAACAAAAGAGAACCTATTTTTTAACTTTATCTTTATAAAATATCCCCTCTGTGGTAAACTTTGCCTTAGCTAATTTTACAAATTTTTTTAATGCGTAAAATTCTGGAGATTCTGCTTCGCCTTGCAAGCGTACCCAAACGATAGCGCGCTCGCACCGGTCAAGGCCGCTGAGATTAGATACCTCCTTCTGGTTGTAGAGGCGTAGCTCCACTAGCAAGTCGCCGTCGAGCTGTGCAGTCCGACGCGTTACACCACCAGGTACTCGGCGTGTCAGGATACTGGTGGTCTTGTTTGGCAGGTTTGGCGGCCGCGAAACCTCGCTGTCCGACTCTGAGTCGAACAACCACTCAGAAGTATTGGACGACGATGTATTCTTCACTTCTGCACTCTTCGCCTTCGATAGGCACTTTATCGCCTTGCTTCTCTTCTTTGGACTAGGGAGATAGAAAAAGGATACACGATTATTGTACACATTAAACACTTGAAATTTAGATATATGTAAATATAGCAATAAAAGTACCTGATGTCTTCGTCGTCGGTATCAAAGAAAAGGTCAGATTCACAGCTCTTCTTGGCTGACCTTTTGTTTTGCTTGCTATCCGACCTGAAAATAGTAAATGTCATATTAGTATTAAGAGTGGTTACAAGAAAACGAGTTGAAGATTCACATCTTCAATTCATAAGATAAAAAAAATATCATCATCATCAGTCAATCAGCATGTCACTGCTGGGCTTGATGGTCCCTCGTGAAGACAGCACTTGGAGAGGTCACGTCATATACAGCCTGGTCCAACGGCTCAATTTGTTGAAGCATGAAGATGATCAACCACTTATAGACAATTAAAGAATAGATATAAAGTATAGCAATAAAGTATAAAAACTTACGAACATTTTTCAGCTGTCTTGGTCTTGAGATTTTTTGATGAGGAGGTACTGAAGCACTGTTAGTGGTCAGAGATAGCACTGGAGTGTACTGTGACTACAGTTTTTCCGGATTTTATATAAGAAAAGTGCAATGCAAGTAATAATTTTACTGAGGTTCTCAACCTATACCTTATCTTTATAATCATTTTTATTTAACATGACTAATCTAAAAAAGAATGCTCATTAATTTTTATATTGTTAAATAAGTAAGTAATATTATAAAATATTATATATATAATCATAAAATTATTAATTTCCGTCCAAATCATATCCACACAAAATATTTATAAGAAAACAAATATGCATTCACGAATATGATGTCTATACGTTATCGAGAATCCTAATGCATTCACTTCCACTTCCATGGTCAGTGTTCGTTTTTCAAACACTAAAGAACTGACACTTTATTTAGAGAAAATATTTTTTTTTTTCGTGATTTTTTTATCACACCGCGCGTTTTAGGCAAAGGAGACGCGAAGCGCTCTGGGTACTATGGTACCCGGGACGTGTGAGTGGAGCAGTTCTCAGGTCTGCAACAAAATTTTTGATCCGCAGTTGCGTATGATCCAAAAACGGTCCGATCATCGGCTGAACTTCGTCAGCTATATAAAAAAAAAAGTTCTTACGTAGCAAGAAAGAAACAAAACGACGAACTGACGCAATTACGTGTATTGGATTTTTATTTTCGAGGTAGTAGTAGATCGTTATTCAGCATCACAACATCTAAGAGAAGATTATAGTTTGGTAGTTTACTTTCAAAAAGTCGGTTCCATACTCGAAATATAAAACTTAATAACGTTTTGCACCTCTGACTTTCATGATATTTAGCAAAATTTGATATTTACCCATAATTCTACCAATGTGCAATATGACGCGGAAATAATCAGCAAATTAATTGTTTGTCGTTTATTTCCACAAACTTGCAATACAATACTGTGCATATACAGCAAAATAGTTGGTAACCGTTTAATTCTGCTGATGCAGAAATCTCGTGTAAGGCTGCATGCTCCAAATTTTTTTTCATTTCGGGTTTATTATATTTATTTAAATTATACATGTACATACATATTTACAATTACTAACGAATATTATCTCCAAATTAAAAAGTCTTCTTTATAATAACGGATGCGATTTCTAATTTTCATTTTTCGATACTACTATTTAAAACAGATAAACAATAGGTATATCGTTCTATTAGGCGAACCGAATGTATTTATAGCATAACGATATTGATACGACATGAGGACAGAACCATAGAAGTTTATGAAAATTATTGTAATAATACATAGGTGGTATTCATCGGCAGCATCTCATACACGTTCCCACCGCACTACCCTATTTAATTAGGATGTTAAGACCTTAGTCAGCCAAGGTAGGTAGTTAAAATGTTCTTAGTATTTTTTATATTTTCATTTTTTAAATTATTGGAATATTTATTTTCTATTTTTTATTCGTGTGATGACTGGAACACATCTTTCAGGGATTAGCCCGCCCTTTTAAATATTTTGTAAAAATCAACAATTTTATACTTTGTTTTATAATAAAGAATATATTTAATTGAAGTAATTTAATAAACAAATAAAAGTATTAACGTGTGAAAGAAGCCTTATTATTTGAGTAAGCACTCGTAACTGGATATATGAATAATGTGCAATAAATTTATTGCTGATAAATGAATTTCGTGGGAATGCTTTGAAACTGTATGGCAGGCAGAGTGTAGAACGGTACTTATCCGAGAGTTGAGTCCTGAAGCTACGAAACCTCAACCTGTTTAATTTCTGTTGTTATTGCACTGCTACCTAGTTGAATGCCTTAATATTCTGAGATAGAAAACCTTGAAAATGTGTCTAGTAAATCGCAATCAATCAAAAGTATACTGTTTACAGTCAAACAACACAACACAATAGAAACATTATGAAATGAAATGAAATAAAAAATCTTCTTTTCCATTTAACCCTATATAATGTATATTGGGCAATCTTAAACTGTTTTCATCAAATCACCGTAAACGAACGCAGTGAGATTTGCGGAGCTAGAGCGCAGCGAAGCGTAGCTCAAATCTCACTGCGTTCGTTTGCGGTGTTTTGATGAAAACTGTTTTAGAATGCCCAATATACACCTACTGGCAATGAAGTACAAAAACAAATAGTTTAAACAAATTCTTTTTCTCGTAAAAGATTAGTATCCTTCTCCGGAACGCTAGTTAGTAGATCGTCCTTTGAGGCTATGTTTCTGCGATCACGAGTCAGAGATATTGTAAATCAGCTTCTTAGATTTTATGTACCTATTTATTGAACTAATTAACTCCTTTCTATTCAGTAATTATGTCTTAGTACATCTCGCTAAAAACAACTTAAGAGCAAGAGACTGTTTGAAGTAGGCCTACACCAGGTCAGGAATCAACCAATCGATCGGTCGTGCGCTTCTTACATCCAGGGGCTTCCCGCGACCTTCACCAGATCGTCGTTCCACCTCATGGAGGGCACCAATACCGCATTTACCGCCTATCGAGGACTTTCTCACCCCAACGATCGTTTTGCAAGCAACGTGTCCTGCCCACTGCCACTTAAGGTTCGCATACTTTGTGCTATGTTGGTGCCTTTCTGCGGATCTCACAATTTCTGATGCATTGTGCACTTGGGATGGGGAAAAAGCATTGAAATTGCGTGACCATCATGCTCAGATACATTCAACAATTAAATTATTAAAGCCAAAAATATTGCCAACCTTTTTTTTTTTTTTTTTACGAGGGGTATGCGTTTGCGCACCGTCCAAGCCCCCGCAGGGGCAAGGGTGTGTGGGACTCCGCAGCGAGCGACTACCCACTAAACCCCTCGATATGCCCTCTTTGGCGCCTTGCGCAGCCATGTCCAAAGGACCCGCCGCAGCCGAACGGGGTCGTGGGGACGCTTACGGACCGACCATAACCCCGTCCGCGGCACCTGCCCACCAATGGCGGGCCCCTCACGCCCTCTCTAAGATGGAAATGGAGAGGAGTTCCCGGGGCATACTCCGGGTGGTAATTTTTTACTGTGGTTTTCTTCCACGCGGCCCGACGCTCAGTGCGCCAGGCCCCCGGCCCCGCTCAGTGTGGGCTAACGGGCTTGCCCGACGGCAGACCCCACTGGATCCACCACCGCGCACACGAGCCGAAGCTTAGCGGCGCCAAAGCGCCGACCCACCGCAAAAATCGGCCACGGTGGCCACACGAGGTGGCCCGCCGAGTAGCACTCGGCCATCCCACGCCCCCCTCATGGGGGCCGCACAAGTGTGCCGAAGCCACACGGTGATCGGGTCAGCCTCAGTCCTCGGAACAATGACACGCCGAAGCTCAACGAGCTTGCACCGACTCGGAACAACGACATGCCGAAGCTCAACAAGGACCCGCACCAACCCGACCAAAGGGGCAACGGCAGAAGGCGCAACGCGCCATGACCCGCGAGCGGGTCCGCAGGCGACACACAACCCCATCTTCAAAAAGAAAGGGAGGTGACGCCCCACATGGCCACGTCAAGTGACCCGCCGGGTTAAACCAGGCCACACCACGCCCCCTCCATGGGGCAGCTGTCAGACTCATAGCCCGCGGCAGAAAATCTACCGGGTTGCCCAGGGTGCACCACGAGGAGGTGTTCTGACATCGCACCCCAATATTGCCAACCCTAGTAAGCTGTCATGTCAGAGAACCGGAGCAGCGCACCTGTCATTCTCCGTAGTTTACTTGTAATTTTATTGAAATAGGGTTTACACGTCAATGAAAAATTTTACAAAATTTAATTTTTGACCGTAAGTCAAGTCAGTGATACTAAGGTTTTCAAATACTGTAAATGAACTCTTTATAAGGGACCGTTTGGGTTAAACGGTATCCGCTTTAGCGGTATTTTTGTACCACCGTGTTTACAAATTGTAACAGAAATTTGCATCGGCACACTCTCAAAGTAGTTTGGTACAAACAAGCAAATATTCAATTTTAGTTTTTATTTTTTTAAACAGTATTAACAGATATATTTTAAAAACTAATTATCCTCATTACAAATCGCAAATTAATGGGCAGTCTACTCACCGTGCGGGGCGGCCGTGTAGAACTTCACGTCTTCACGTGTGAATGACGTCTTCACGTGAGGATTGTGAAGCTGTAAATTTTCATACAAAAAGCAATAACGCTTTTCTCCCTCTTTACATATTCCAATTATCATTATTTTTGAAAATGTTGTACATAATGAAGATCTAGTTTGTATGTTTTGATTTTGAAGTAATATTGCTCAGAATATAAATTATTAACATCTAAATATCCATATTTTAGACTTAAAAACAACCTCGAGAATTTTTATCTTTTTTCACAAAATTATACTGGATTACAAAAAAAAAAACCAAAACGTACAAACATAGATTAAGGTATACTGAATCTAATAAGACCAAAAATGTCTAATTTCGTAAAGATTTAGGGGAGTTAAACGTTAAAAAGTTAAGGAGTTATCGTCCGAAACAATATTTCAGTGTGAAATATAGGCACTTGCCTCGGACTTTCAACTCTAAGCGGTGTGCAACAAACTGTATTTTTGAAAGTGCATACTCGAGCCATGCATTGGCACTTCACAGTCCTCTTAAACAGCTGATAGCTTCATTTTTATTAATCAATTCTTTATCGAAAACTCATTATTAAAATGTATTTACACGTTATGTCATTCACCCCAAAATTTTCATGTAAATCATAGTATCATCATCATGTCTATGATTTACATGACAATTTTGAGTTGAATGACATTACGTGTAAATACATTTTAATAATGAGTTTTCGATAAAGAATTGATTATTTATTGGTTATTTTGAAACACCGTGCATAGATATTAAAAGGACGGATAAAAATCTTTGCTATTAATGTATACAGCATGGAATGTATAGCAATGTATACGCGTCTCACTCATATTGATAATTATGTATTTATAAATTTGTTAGAATTACAAACATAATAGTCATTCTTTTTCGTGTAAACAGCGCAATAAATGTAAATTGTATTACTATATTAATACGTCGATAAAAATAATTTCTAATAAAAATTACTTCCTAAAAATATGTCTTAGCAAACCAACGTTTGTTAAGACATATTATGTTTTCAAATTTGTAAAAGCTATCCTTTCACTTCTAATATGCTATATCCTACGACTCACTACTTTTTTAAGGTGATTACTATTTCCGTGCGGCAAATGACTTAAGCATTTCGAGTCACGAGTCGCCTTTCCAAATTGTTTCTGTAAACCTACAACTTTACTCGGCATTATCGCGCCGTAACACCTGCAAAGGGAAATCCTCGACAAAGTAAACCACTGAGGGTATCCATCTCAAAGTCACGTACCTCTTTATGTTCGGTTTCCAATTCGTTTTCCTTAAAATCAGACGTATAAGCAACAATATAGATCCCGTCGATGTTTTCCTATGGGCGTGTGTACAAATGGGCTTTTTCAGTGGGAGCTCAACGCTCGCGAAAATTGGTCGAGTGATAAATTACGCCCGCCATATTGACGGAAAACATAAAATACGCGGGCTCACCTACAAATGCCGGGGAGGTTTAATTTTTAGCCTTTTGCGTTGGCGTTCTGTAATTCAAAAGGATAGCTGAAACCTTATAGGACCTACTTTGTTATCTGTCTGTGAGACTTTTTTGGCACTGGGAAGCTCTGAGCCTTCATCTCACTTGTTGGTAAGTGATGGTTAGGTCGGAAACGGAAGCGATTTTCTGAACCTGAACTCCTCCTGAATTCCTCAGCAGTACACTTCCCATTGGACTAAAAACGTGTTTTTTATCTCACCTTATGGTTAGTGACAATAAGGTCAACATTGGATGCGATTTTCACCTGAATTGCTCAACGGCAGTGAATTTAGCTATTTGAGCTGTAATCTTCGGAATACAACAGTGTAAATAACATTTTTGTTACGTCGATAGACTTTGTTTTTTTTTTGTATTGTTATTCAGTACAAATAATATTACTTAAATGGAAAAAAAACTTAGGTCGGGTGGTTGCAGTCCGCCAAGCGGGAAAGCTTTGCTTCGTCTAAAACAAGCGGAAATACTTCTGTCATTATTAGATCCGACCTTCAGATCAGAAAAAAATTTTTTTGCAAAAATCTCTTTTTACATTAATTCTCATGAAGCAAGTATACAGGTTCTTTACAATTCAGGTTCCAGACGATTTTAGATCCACTTTATTTTTATAACTAATGTTTGAGGTTATTTGTCTCAATGTCGGAAGTAGGTATGTTATTCCAACATTTGGTTGCCAGTTTAATCAGTGCCTTATATTCATGAGGAGATCAGGTGACTACGATCTAATTATTTTTTAAGTCTTTTAGTA
The DNA here is from genome assembly GCA_963935595.1 of Schoenobius gigantellus. NCBI lineage: Eukaryota > Metazoa > Arthropoda > Insecta > Lepidoptera > Crambidae > Schoenobius > Schoenobius gigantellus. Next base: position 38,426,703 of record OZ012549.1, read on the forward strand.
CATTATCCATAGCATTATCATCGTTTTTTTTATTTAAAAAATACATTTTTATATCAACAATATTGAATACTTTTAACAAAACCATACACACCTGCCTGGCCATTGCGGTGTAGTAGGTAGACCAATTCCTCTTCGTCTGAGAAGCCTTGCCCAGTAGTATAGTTTAGTAGTATAGCCTCTCTGGTCGTATAGTTTCCTTACCTTTTCATTTTCTTCATCCCATTTCTTTCTCTTTATCTACTTAGTAATCTTCCACTGCTTCATAAACGTTTCTAATCATTTCTTTGGACAAATTTAAACATTTCTAATAATTTCTTTAGACTTATTTAAACGTTAGTAATCATTTCTTTGAATATATTCAAACGTTACCAATTATTTCATTGGACATATTCCAATTCAAAAACTTTATTCGAATTTACATTTACAGGCAGTAATTGAAATTAAACACAGATGAGAAAACAGTTTCAGTTAATTCTACCACCTGTTCGTAAACTGGGACAGCTTGCTCGAAAACGATAGGAAAGAAACTCGTAAGGTTGTTATCTCTTTAAATCGCCAACATTACAATAACTGTGTGTCACATGTAGTGCTTTTTCCTGCTGAATTGTTGAAATATAGGGAAATCTTAAAGTTGAAAGAAAAAAAACAAACTTATTCCTTTAGTCCGATACAAAATGAAAAGTTTTATTGTTGTAGGTACATAACTATAATTCACTTATGCATAATGTTACTGAAGTAAACAAAATCCCTCAATGCAAAGCACTTAACTTAATGTTTAATTAATACAAGCCAAGGGCAGGATGGTTCAGGTTTGTTTGATCAATCTCGGCAGGTAAAAATCAGGTACTAATTGGGTACAAAACTACAAAATGAGGGGCAATAAAATACACCAACAAATAGTTATAGGTTTCCTTTTTTTTTTTTAAAAGAAGTTAGTAGCCTTCCCCGGAGCGGTTGTTAGTAGAGCGTACCTTCGATGCTAAGTTTCCGCGATCACGGTATATTCGAATATTCCAATTCCTTAGATTATTCTCTCTCTACATATATATAATTCCACAGAATTCCTCCTTGTGTTAGGTTAGTTTGTTATGGTTTCTAGCTGTAAGGTCAAGCAGCGGAGCCCTACGGCCTCCGGTAACTGCCCTGGAGATTCATAGTACAGTGTTAGGTTAAAATATAATTAAATATGCCTATGATCTTAGGGTCAGTGGGTCTAATACTGAGTTCTGAAGGAATCCCAGTCAATACATTTGAACTTCATGTAATAAACATAGCAAATGAATTCTAAAACATAATTTTTAATAAATTGACAAATTGTCTTATTGGTTGGTTAATAAAAAAAACATATGGAGGGGAGAGCACCTATTTTGTGTATAATTACTGCTATTAATAAAAAGAAAACAGCTTAATTTGTGAGTTATTTGCCAAAGTATGATGTGAAACTTAATATTGTAAAAATTTAGAATTTAACAGGAAATTCGCAAGTGTTACTCAATATATGCCTTAATCCCACTGAGATGCCGCTTACTATCAGGGTTTTTTAATGAAATAGGGGATGAAAAAGGCGAATTTTGGAAATGTAACATGTTTGATTTAATAATCAATTTACCCACAAATAAAAAAATAAAATTAACAAAATCTGCTTTAAATCATGAAATATAATAAGTTAATTAGATACCTTATTGATTTTTTGCACTTATTGATACAATAAATCCATTTAATTTAATGAATCGCGTGCCGGCGAGTAAATATAGTATTTTTTTCTTAGCTTTACTCTTCAAGCTGAAAACAAAAAGAACTGAATTTTGTAAATTCTTTTCAAATTAAATTCACACGGAAAACGAGAGAAATACCTATGGATTTTCTTCGCTGAAATTAATTTAAATAGGTACTTTATGATCTTCGAATCAATAACAAATTTCTTCAGTCGATGTCTCACAGACAAATCATAACATAGACGATAGACGCGTTCAAAGACTAAGGTGAAAAATGGGCGCGTTCCATCTACGCGCATACTAGAATCGAGGTCCGTTCACCGAATGTTAAGCGTCGTATTGGCGACGGAACCTTCCCTAAAACCAAATTCATTTCATAGCATGTGTGTCATGATGTGTCAAGTCAACGTACGGATCTATCGGAATTCTACAATATGCTATAAGTATTTCCAGCCCAAGTTATAAGCTTGGTTGAAAAACGAAACGTAATGAAAAAATTAACCATAAACAAACTGTGAATGCTTCCCAAATTCTATTCGACGAAACTATAATTATATGATCTATAAGCTTAAGTGTATTTTATTAAAATATGTCTATAGAAATGATCGAAACAAACGGTCTAAATGTCAAATTCCGAATTTTGAGAAAATCAACCCACCTAAATGGAAGCACGGGATTTTGGGCGAAAAAAAACTATCTTTGTAAATAAGGCCAGGATAAACGCGAGATTTATTTTGTTTATGCAAAAAGTGAATAATGACCAAAGATAATTGCAAATGTCACTGACGTGACGTGAAACGACGTTGACGTTGACACTTGACATTGATATTGTGAAATTAATTGACAAAGTTAATGTAATTGTGATTTTAGTTGTGAAATTTGTGTTAAAACTACAGTGAAACCAAAGTGTTTTTGCAAAATTAGTGTTTTATGCAATTTTAAGAAAAAACGGTGTTACACACATACTTACTTTTTTTAGTAATGTCTGTTGGAGTGATGTGAGCGGTTACTCAAATAAAATACATTATTCAGGTATTGCATTTATGTATAATAATGATTTTTATTCATACGAAAACATTTTTCATTCCATGATGATCAAATCCCTACGTATAACAATCAATAGGGGACAATCAAGATCCAATGAAATTTCATCGTGAAATATGAGTTATGAATGGTCCGAATGTTTCTGCTGCACGAAAAATTGCGGAAACAAAAGGTGGCCGCCTAAATCGCATTGATTGATTCGGAACTGAACAGAAAAGGTCGGACAAAAGTTGCAAAGCAAACAAGCGAAAACAAGCGAAGCTGATCGAGCGGCAGTCGAACTACGAGTATACGATTACTGCACCGATAGTTGGCCCTTTCTTAGTTGAAAATCAGTTGCCCACACGAGGAATTGGATCTCGGACCTCTATATCGATCCCTGATAGTCTTAACCACAAGACCACGGTGGCGATTAAATTTGACTGCTCGGTCATAAAGTTCGAATGTTAATCTCAGCGACAGAAAGCCCTTCGCGATGCTCTCATCTAATTTTAAGCGCCACACAAATCTTCACGCGATAATGTTTGCACGCTACAATCTACATCATTTGGTAAAGGTTATAACCATATTGGAAAAAAAATTAAGCTATCCAAATTACTGATTCCACGCGGACGAAGTCGCGGGTAAAAGCTATATTTTACTAAAAGTTTAATTATTGTTTTTTATTTTAGAGAAACGTCGCCCCACACTAGGATTATCTCCTGTGTCGTAAGTGCAGTTACAAACATAGAATATCACATGCACATACGCCCAGACCGGAACAAATTTCTGTAGGCCATACAAAATATTTGTCCCGTACATATCCGTACCGCGGCCCGTTGCGCAGTAGGCGATCACTCTACCTCTGCGCTAACCATGTTGTCAATTAATGACGTTCAAACTTCACACATTACATGAAATTATCCCCCGCGCGTCTGTTTGTATCTTCGGGTTGATCTCACAAATTACTGAATGGATTTCCATGAGCGGTGCTTACTTACCCTTATTTGATTAGATAATTTACCTCGGATGGTTTATTATATACAATGAAATTTACACTATTATTATAAAAAGGAAAGATTTGTATGTATGTATGATACGAATAAACTCAAAAACTCAAAAACTACTGGACCTATTTCATAAATTCTTTCACTATTAGAATGCTACATTATCCCTGATTAACATAGGCTCCAAAATTATTTTTCCTACGGGAAAATATAAAATCCCCACGGGAAAACAAAAACAACGCGGGCGAAGCTGCGTTGTTTTTGCTAGTCAAATCTATACAAATAAATTAAATTGATGTGTCTGTTTATAATGTCAAAATAACAAGTTTTTACTAAACGGGTATGAATGTATATCGTGTACCAATAACAAAAACACAATTATTTTTTTTGTCTGTCTGTCGTCTGTTTGTTCCCGCTTATCTCCGGAACGGCTGGACCGATTTTGACGGAACTTTCACTAATAGATAGCCAATTATATAAGGTATAACATAAGCTATTTTTCAAGATCTTAAAAAAATGACAAAATGCTGCCAAAAGTTACTCCACGCGGACGAAGTCGCGGGCACAGCTAGTATACAATAAAATTATCTTTCACGTATGAATTTTGTAGACAGGATAAACTTCTAACCGTCCACGTCAATTGACGATTACAACAATAAGCGACAGCCGACAGCAATATAGACACAAACAATCAATAACAACAGTTAACTAAGCAAACTTTCAGTGTATTGTAGCAATTCTCGGGACAGGATACACATGAAACAATATCGCCAAGTTATACTCTTACGTAATTATATAACAACCACTTGAACAAGATATGATATTATTGATCGTTCGAATATTATAACAAACATATCGCGATGGAGAAGCGAAATTCCTGACATTCACTGTTCAATATCGCAGTACGGGAAGTGTGCGAGCGAATTCTTCCTTCCATTGTTGTCAAACTATTTCATTTCTGTTTGTGTTTATTTGTTTTTAACATTCGAGAGGGAAGCTCTTGGCCTTCATCTCAACTGATGGTGAGTGACGATAAGGCCTAAGGTGGAAGCGAGCTTCACCTGGACTCCTCAACAACTAAGGAACTGGCATAATCCTACCTCTTATTGTCGGAATACAACAAAACTATTAACATGTTATTATGGCGACAAACTTTGGTAAGACAGTGGTAGCTAGCCAGACGGGCTCAGAAGCCCTACCACCAACCAAACCGAGCAGAAAAATGTCTGCCCCCACGGGGCATCGAAGCCCGGACCTCCCAAACAACACCCGGTGGTCTTACCCACTAAATCACGGAGACGGTAAAAAACAGCGACGTGACTTAGGTTCATACGTGTAGTAGAGAATCTGGGGGCACGGTAGTGCCCCCGCCAAGTCGAGCGCGAAGTAAACACTGCCCCGTACCATCCTTTACTGGAACCATTTCGCCGCATTTTCAGGCCCCTATTTGACAACCTCTGGATAAGACCAGAACGCAGAAATTTTCGTCATCCAGTAAGCTATAATCACATACTTAAAATCCAAAATTTCAAGTCTGTAGGTCATTTAGTTCCGAAGTTAAGCTAAAGCAAAGTTTTGCATTTATGACAGACACTCACTCACTCATGATCATCAAAATAGAACTAGTACTTCCCATAAACTCAGAGAGCTGAAATTTGGTACAGAGTTAGGGTTTAATGGCCACATTAAGGGAAAACTATAAAAACTAGGATAATCGCAGATCTGGAGTACCTGGTGACCCTGATTAGAAAACACAAGAGCCCAACCAAACTATTAGAGATATCGACATACCGCCTTTACAAAAAATATTCAACTTGGTGGGCCGCTTCCAATAACGAAAAGAAAAAAGAAAAGAAAGATTTGTAATAATAAAAAAACTACCCCTAAAAAGAAAAAACTGTGTCAAATAAGAAAATCTAATTAAATTAATCAATAAGTTTAATATTATGTTAAATTCTCATAATATTCTAGATCACACATCACAATTGAAAAAAACCGTATATGACCTTGTACAATGGCTTGAAAGTAATAATTTAAACATTAACTTATCAAAAACAAAGTTAATGCATTTTCATCGATCAATTAGTGACAAAGTATATTATAAAGAAACAGAAATAGGTGACACAGATACAATAAAATTTCTAGGACTGATGATTGATAATAAATTAACTTGGCAACCACAAATTGAACATCTCTGCAAGCGCTTAAGTAAATTTGCATATGTATTATATAACTTATCAAAAGTAGTAAATGTAGAAGCAGTGCTTATGGCGTACCATGAACTAGTAGGTTCAGTTTAACGCTATGGGATTATTTTCTGGGGAAATGCATCTGCTAAAGAAATGTTATTTAAGGTGCAAAAACGATGTATTCGATCTATGTTTGGTCTTAAGATAAGAGATAGTTGTGCTCCTTACTTCAAGAAATTTAATATCTTAACATTACCATGTCTGTATATCTTTGAAATTGCTTGCTTTGTAAAATCAAATACACACCTATTTAAACTTATATCGGAGACTAGAAATCAACCAATAAGAAAACAGTATGTAACACAATTATCTCTCCATCAATGTAGAACTGCCTTGATACGTAAAAGCATACTTAGAATGGCCCCAACGATTTACAATAAGTTACCAGATTATTTAAAAGATCTGAAAATAGCAAGCTTTAAAAGAAAATTGAAATCAATGTTGACAAGTAAATGTTCTATCAATCAATCTATTTATTTAATTACTTACTGACCGAATACGTAGTGCGTTACTAGATATATTAATCGCGGTCCCCCGACGTGACGACTAAAGGGCCAACCAACACATTTAATTTTTTACTTTTTGGAGGTTTTTTGTCGGGGGTTCTTAAAATTTTTAATTTAATTTTTATTTCATACTTTTTAAACTTCCTAACATATTATTTTATAATGTGCATGTGATGCGCTTATTAATTCCTCACTTTCACCCCCACAACTTATAAACGGCTCAACCGATTTTCATCAAACATGTCTAAGAACATTCGCACAACATAAGTTACCTTTAATACAAAAAAAAAAACTAAATTGAAATCGCTTCATCCGTTCGGAAACTATGATGCCACAGACACACAGACAGACAGACAAGTCAAACTTATAACACCCCTCTTTTTGCGTCGGGGGTTAATAAAAGAAGTGGTTATTAAAAGAATAAAACTAAAGGAGTAAACTAGGAATTCGCCCGAGGGGAACAACGCATTTAATCTGTATAATAATTTATTTCATGATTAATTTTAATAGTTTATTTCAATATAATATTTGAAGAAAAAGTATTAAAGGTCAATAACGGAAGAAATAATTTTTGCTGCTTGGGAGCATAAACAGTATGTGATTGCTATATTTTATGACCTATCGAAGGCTTTTCACTGCGTTGGACACCAGACTCTTTTAAATAAACTCAAATATTATGGTGTCTCTAAAGAAGCACCTAGACTTATTGAGTCTTATTTGTCCAGTAGAGTCCAGAAAGTTGTCATTAACCAAACTAGGTCTGCTGATGCATCCATAATTATGGGTGTGCCTCAAGGCTCGATATTGGGACCTTTGCTTTTCTTAATTGACATTAACGTCCTCCCACACTTCACTAATAATTCGTGCGATACGGTGCTATTTGCAGATGATACTTTTTTAATATTTAATGTTGACAGACGAAACGGAAATACCGAGGATGTAAATAGTACTCTCTCTAAAGTATTGCATTGGTTCGCTATAAATAATTTATTAAATTTAACTAAAACCAAATATATTGAATTCTCATTGCCAAATGTTAGAAAAGTTAATACTATTGTGCAAATGAAAAATCAAATTGTTGAATTCGTCGAATCTACCAAATTTTTGGGTATTACGCTAGATTCTAGATTGCAGTAGAATCCGCATATTGAGTCCTTGGAAAACAGACTTAGTTAATAATAATAATAATAATAATAACTTTATTGTCTCGTCTCTTATGCTAGAATCACAAAAGTGGAATTTACTTAAATTAACTTGACCCACCACTAGCCACCCAACCACGAACTAGGTACTAGCCTGTATCTCGAGAGTTGAGTATTCCAGTAGCGGGTTCAAGTGAGAAACGGAGCACTTCTGCTCCGGATCAATAACATTATATTTTTTTTTAACATAGGCACTAGACGATAAATGTGTAATTTTAGAAATGAAAATAGTAATTCCCAAACAAGACGAAGTCTGTTTTTTGGGAATTCGTGTAATAGACAAATTACGAAAACATGAATATCTAGACAAGATACAGTATCTATCACTACGTTTTAGCCTCTCAAACTGCCAGATAGAATAATATTGATATTAAATATAGAAGAGATAAATAATTGTTATACAAAGCAGCAGATTGTAAGGGAGTGCGTGCGTGTCTGTGTGTGTGTATGCATGTGTGTATTTGTGTGTTTGCGTGCGTGTGTGTGTTTATGTGTACGTCATTTATGATGCTATTAAGTATGTATGTTGTATAATTATGTAATTATCTCCAGGTTTTATTTATAAGCTTTTTGGTAAGAGTTTTTCTGTTTCGGAGTATGTTAAATTTAAGAGCATATTGTGTAATTTACTTTTTAGTTCCTTTTTTATACAAGGGTAAATAAATATAATTTTATTTATTTTGTTGTAAAGTATGCAACTTATGACAGTATAATGCCGCTTTGCCAGAGCAGTCCTGTGCAGTGGTGTTCTGCAGACAATGTCCGATCTGCGTTTATTGCTCTGAATCATGGGATCAAATGGTAGTTGCGAGTGTTTTCGAAGTATGGTGCGCATTAAAAAGAGCTGTCTTACAGTAAGCACCGAGGTATCAGAATAGAGCTGGGTGGTAGCATAACGAAAAGGTTTTCTTATCATTACCTTCAGGACTGCTCTCTGAGCTCTTTCGAGTGGTAAAAGTATGGTCTTACCAGCGCCGCCCCACCCAATTATACAGTAAGATAAAATAGACTGGACTAAGCTCAAATATACTACCTTGAGAGTTTTTTCATCAGCTATTCTATTCAAATTTTTGAAGACATATATTAGTTTTCTGGTTCTAGCTACTAAAGATTTAATATGGTGGTCCCATTTAAGATGTTGATCTATTATTATACCCAAATATCTGAGAGTTGTGACTTTTTGTATTTTTAAGCATTGACATGCCACCGGTCCTTTACATTGATGGATAGCAATGTTGCTCATTAACTCATTATCGGGTGGCAGCGACCTGTTATTTAGACCAAAAGTTATAAATTTTGTTTTTTCAAAATTGAGTGTAAGCAAATTAGTATCAAGCCATGACAAAACTGTGGATACAGCTGTCTCCGCGTTTAAATAAGAATCTGTCCAGTTTGTTCCATCTATAACTAGTGCTGTGTCATCAGCGTAAGTGAACACTTTACAATTAGGTATAGTAAGCTTACATAGATCATTGATGTATATATTGAAGAGTGTAGGTCCAAGTATAGAGCCTTGTGGTACTCCAAAGACAAGCGCCTCAGGGTCACTCATCAAGTCACCCACTTTAACACATTGAGTCCTATCTTGAAGATAATCTTTAAAAAGCAGAAGTGGAACACCACGTATACCGATTTGCTCTAGTTTTTTTAACAGTAAAGGAATGGACACGGTATCGAATGCCTTCGACAAATCTAGAAATATGGCAATACACTTCCGCTTTCCGTCCACATGCCCTACTATACTATCCAATAAGGAATCAACAGCATCCTCTGCACTGATACCTCTTCTGAAGCCGAATTGATTTTTAGCAATTATTTGTCGTGATTCCAAAAAAACTAATCAGTCTATTATTTAAAACTTTTTCCAGAACTTTGGACATTGCTGTTAGAACTGATATAGGTCGGTAGTTAGCGATAATATTTTTGTCTCCAGATTTATGGATTGGATGGATTATAGCTCTCTTAAATGCGTTAGGAAAGACACCGGTGGTAAGAGCGAGTTGACAAATATGGGTTAATAGAGGGACAATTACCTTTTTTGATGACTGTAGAATGCGGCTAGATACTCCATCACAACCGACAGCGCAATCGCTACGTAGACTTGATATTATTTTGTCAATTTCCCATTCATCCACATCAAATAATGCAAAAGATGTGGATTCACTTTGGGTTATTGAGGTGTTGGAACGAGCGTTATGTGTCTTCCGTGTTAATATATTGTTGGCAAGTTTCCTACCTACATTTACGAAGTAATCGTTTACCATATTTATGGCAATGTTTGGATCATGATGTAAATCAAGCAGAGATTCAGCACTAGAGGGCAGTGACTCCATATTTGTAATTGACTTAATTGCATTCCAGGTTAATTTAGAGTTATTTTTAGCATTATTTAGTAGTTGTTTTTGATAAGTTAATTTTGCACTTTTAAGTAGTTTATTAAGAAAATTTCTGTATCGTAAGTATGTTATTTTAAGGGTAATGTTATCTGGACTACGCTTGAGCCGTCCATGCATGCGATCACGAAAGCGAATGCATCGCAGAAGTCCAGTCGTAATCCAAGGCTTTATGTTAATTTTTGTACGTGGAACGTTGCATTTATAAGTGTATTGCATAATTATACTGGAAAGGTTAGATATTAGACAATCCGCGGCAAAGTTAGCGTCCTTTGAAAGAAGAACGGATGAGAAATTAGTATTTGAAATAGTCGAATCTATTGCAGAGTAGTCCAATCTAGTTCGGAGCCTGTTAACTTTATGTGGCTTTTTAGTTAAATAAGCAAACAAAACAGTGGGTGAATGATCAGTGACACAGGCTTCCACAACTAGTGTAGTAGGCTTTATTTTGGATTTAATGAAAATGTGATCCAGACAGTTTTCTCATCTGGTGGCAATTGTATAAGCTGGTAGCAGGCCGTGCACTGCAAGTAGGTTTAAGTATTCATCCGCGCGGCGATCAGTATAACCTGTCTGAATATAATATTGAGATCTCCCATAACACACACATTATCAAAGGTTGAAAGTGTTGGTAAAAGATTGTCCAACCCACCTAGAAACCTGTCAACACAGTGATAGGAAGGTGACCGGTAAATAGCTACCACAGCAAATGCAGAGCCTACCTCGCATACCAAGCAATTCGCATCTTTAATTTGCTCAGGCTCGTAAACTTTACAAGTCAGATTGTCCCTGACATACACCACAGTGCCACTGTTCTGGTTAAGATTGTTTCTGGTACTAAAAGCATTGTAGCCATCCAAAGCAGAAATATAAGAGGATTTAGATAGCCAACATTCGGTCAATATAATAACATCAAAAGGTATATTGATACTGGCAAGCAAGGCAGTAAAGTTGTCAAAATTTTTATTTAAACTGCGAATATTTTGTTGAATGACAGTCAGTGTTCTGCCATCTTTTGTAAAATAGTTAATACAATGTTCTGGTTGACAGGAGTGTGCCCGTGAAACTCTGAGATCCTCTAGTTCCGCAGAAATAACATTTAAATTATCTATAGCCATATGATAAAATTATAAAGTAAAGTTCAGAAATTTGTTTAAAACCAGAGGATTCCGCACCACAAAGACACTCCTGGATTAATTTAAGATGACAAAACACACAAAGGCCACTTGTAACTATTTTCACATAGTTTAACATTTTAAGCCCACTTCTTAAAGCATATATATTATGTAAAATTGTGTAGTAATTAGTGTTTATGAGTTGAACTGCTGTAGTGTGTAATAGGTATTGTGATTGAGGATTTTGTACAAGTTCTGCAGCATATACAGAAAAAATTAGACAACTTAGTGATGTTGAAACGGCACGATTGATTTACTTTAGTTATTTTCATAGTGTCATGTCTTAAGGTATATTTCTGTGGAGATCGAATGCTAGTATGGAAAATATTTTTTTATTTCAAAAGAGAGCAATTAATATAGTGACTTTAGCAGAACAGTACATTTATGAATGTTTGATTAATGTCTATAACAATAATAACACATTTGAAACCAATTTTAAAATACACAAGAAATAAAAATAAAGTTGCCGTTCCAACGTACAAGCTCCAAAAAACTAGACTTTCAAAAGACATTGAAAAATCCAACTTGAATAAAATATTGTGATTTAGAATTTTTACGCTGACTGTACCTACCAGCAGAATGTGAGTTTAACATTTTGTATAGGAACTTCCAAAAGTTACATGTCGACAAAGAGCAGTATTTCCTGCTCGCTGTTCCAAGAATTTGTTTCACCAATTGATCCAAAGGTTCTTACAATACACATTGTTGGATTCTTTCGAAGTCATATTCACATTAATTTTGTTGCAGCTCCAACCTTAACATTTATTTATTTGTTAACGGTAAACAACACAGATTATAGCATGACACAACATGATGTTTTAACACGAATTTAGTGCCACCACCACTGTTTTATTATCATCGCAGTCTATACCGATTGTAAATGAATAACGAAATAATATATGCGGGAATATAGGTTAGATTTTAGATGGACTGTAGGTGCTTGCCCTTAATTCAATTTCAATATAGTTTATTCAAATTGGATAATAACATCATCACTTTAGTACGTCAAAGAAACCCAATGGTTCGTAGGTCTACGGCGGGAGATTTGTACTGGAAAGAACCAGGAAGGGCTATTTTTTTCTCCCTGAACTGTTACAGAGTCGTCAATTTGAAGCTGACCTCAAAGCAAAACTTTGAGCTCAACTTCCATTACAAGATTAGATGCGTCAGTTCTCTTCCTACTGTGTCGTTACCAAATACATATTTGCTAGTATAAATATTTATACAAAATAACACGCATCATTCGAATAATCGTTGACTTTATATCCTTTATGTTAAATTACTACGAAGACATGGAAGACTCCATATTCCTAAATATTATGAATAAAACCAATTTACAAATTAAATATTCTATTTCTCAATTTAATTTCAAGTGACCAAACAATGGTTGCCTAGATACACAATAAGTAGACCAAGCATAGACACGAAAATACAACCTCATCATCCCCCCTCAATTCTAATTTTCCATTAAAATAAGAATTGCAAGAATATTTTATATATTAATATTGACATAGACTTAAAAAAAACACTAGTTTCTAACGTGCAAACTAACGTAAAGAAAATAATAATTAATAATTATTAATAACATTAATACTACCTATAACTATGTTAAAGTTATCTAAATTATCAACGATAGCCGAGTTTTTGCATAAAAAAATTATGTTTTAGTTTCCCTAAAGCCTTAGTCAAAATATCCGCCACATTTTCATTTGTGTTCACATATTGTACAATAATTTCTTTTTTATTAACTAAATCTTTAACATAATGATATTTTATATCAATGTGCTTTGACCTTTTACTATTTTCGTTAGATTCCATCAATTTGATGGCACTTTGGTTATCAACGTGTAAGATTGTCTCTGATGGACATGTCCTTTAAGAAGCCTCTCAAATAAACCAGTTTTTGCAGAAGCAAGAGTTGCAGCTATATATTCAGCTTCGGCAGTTGATAGGGCGACAACATTTTGTTTCTTACAGAACCAGGACAACAAGTTATACCCGTAGTAGACTAATGCTCCACTTACGCTTTTCCTATCTATTTTATCCCCAGCCCAGTCAGCATCAGTATAACCAACCAACAGACAATTGTTATCATCACGTTTATATATTAGAGATTTTGTCTTTGTTTGTTTCAAGTAACGCACTATTCCATAGAGATATAGTAGGTCCATCCAAATACCTACTTAAAAAGGATACTGCAAAACAAATATCCGGTCTGCTGAAAGTAGCTAAATATAAAAGACAACCTATAAGTTCGCGATAAGGTACATCTAAAGCAATTGGTTCACTATCATTTGTTGTGAAATTTACTTCCATAGGTATTTCAGCTCCTTTGCAATCCGTCATATTATATTTTTCAAGCAGTCTATCTATTGCCGATGCCTGACTAATTGAAATTTGCTCTGTCGTTCTCACAATCTCTAGTCCTAGGTATGTACTCACCTCCCCAAGATCCTTCACACTAAATTCACCTTTTAAATCTTCATACGCTTGATTCAGATTTGTCCTACTTTTTGACATTAAAATAATATCGTCAACATAGACTAGTAAAAATACACCTTCCAAAATATACAAACAAAAATCATGTTTTGATTGAGCAAATCCTTTATTAACCAAAAAATTATGAAGTCTTTCATTACAGCACTTTGGGGCTTGCTTTAATCCATAAAGAGATCTTTTTAGCTTCAACACAACGCCTTTTTCAATTTCTACACCTTGAGGTGGTTTGATATAAACATCTTCTTTAAGGAAACCATTGAGAAATGCCGTTGGCACATCCAGTTGTTTCATGTGCATCTCATTTTGTATTGAATAGAAGAATAGAATAGAAAATTATTTATTCACAACCCTTAAATCTAATATTACAGTTGAATTTAATTACAGCTTATTGCGGTATTGCTTGACATAGCATCATACGTATTGTAGGCATACGAGCAACTGGCGAATATACATTAAATAGCGTTTCCTCTTGAAATCCCTTTGTCACCAACCTAGCCTTTTTAGTTCCATCTTTCTTTGTAGTAAATACCCATTTTGTATCTATAGCTTATTTGTCTTTCGGTAATACTGTTTCTTCCCATGTTCCTAAATATTTCAAGGAATCCAGTTCTTTATTAATTGCTTCTTGCCATTTTTTACCTCTTTCGACTGCTTCTTTATAAGAACCTGGATCACCTGTACACAAGCAGTAAGCTACGTGTGTTTCATAGTCTTGCAACCTTTTTGGAGGCCTTACTAATCTACCACTTCTCGTTCTTGTTACGTTTTCATTTATAATATCGCTCCCATCAATTATAACTTCATTAGTACAATCTTCAAATACTTCTGGCTTCAGCATATCATCTTCAATGTTAGTTTCATCGACTACAACTTCATCTCTAATATCTACATTGTTATTTCCTGTTTCAGTGTATGAATCACTATTTATATTCGTTTCTGAAATTCTAACTCTTTGCACGGGATTTTCGTTTATCATTTGGTTGCTTTCACTATAAACAATATCACCTTCATCAAATCTTATATCTCTTTACACAATTATTTTATTTTCATTGGGATCCCATAAATTATACCCTGTCCTTGCATAACCTACCATTCTGTAATCACGAGCTCTTTCCGAAAATTTATCTGGTTTTGGTAAAATACAAGCCCACGCTTTTGCACCAAATGCACGAAGCTTGCTTAAATCTCTTGTGCCGTAGAGCACTTCACATGGAGTGTTGAAGTTGATAGATTTGGATGTACACCGATTCAATTGATAAGCCGCACATTTTATAGCTTCACCCCACAAATTCTTGGACAGTTTAGTTTCGAGCATAACCCTTGCTTTATTGTATAAACTCCTATTCATTCGTTCTGCAACGCCATTGTTTGCTGGCGAATACGGTAAACTATATTCTAATACTATACCTTTCATATCGCAAAACTGCCTTAATTGATTGCAAGTATATTCACCTCTATTATCACACCTAATCCGTTTTACTGTTTTTTCGAATTCATTTTCATATCGTTGAATATATTTAATTATATTTACAGCAGTTTCTGCTTTACGTTTTAACAAAAAGACTACACAGAAGTGAGAATAATCATCAATTATAGTTTAAAAGTTAACTTCACCTAGTATAGTTGGAATATTGGATGGACCCACTATATCACTATGTATAAGTTCCAAAACTTGGCGCGACCTTGGTTGTTCTAACAGCTTAAATGGTAACCTGGTTGCCTTACCTTTCATACATTCATTACAAATTTTGTTGTACACCGGTAGCTGTAGTCTTTGCAATGTTTTAGTACTGGTATGGCCTAAACGTCTGTGCCATAACATGCCGTCAGCTGAATATAAAGCTACATCTTCATTATCTGCTTTAATTTTACCCTGTAAAATATACAATTTGCCATTATTATACGCCCATATAGTGGAACCTTCAAAAAATGTAATTTTAGCGTATTCTCTTTCAAACACAATTTCGTTGAGGTTTTCAAGTAGCTTTCTCACAGAAAGTAAATTATAAGCTAAATTTGGCACAATCAGTTCTTCAATAGTTATCTTAGTATTTCCAAATTTAACAGATAACTTTCCACTATGATAAGCAATTAACTTGTTGCCATTAGCAGTGTTTATTTTTATAGGATGTTCTAATTTCGTTATGTTTGTCATATGTTGTTCATAGCTATCAGAAATAAAATTTTGTGAAGCACCTGAGTCTACCACAAAAGAAATTAAATAATCAGAAAAATCTTTACAGTTTAAATTGAATTCTTCATCAATTATACAACCCATTTCATCCTTTATAACTTCTTCATCTCCTATTACTGCATCATCCCTTGATGTTGTTGCTCTGTAACCACTACCACGACCGCGGCTCTGCGCTCTGCTTCGACCACGTCTGTAAAATTCACTGCCTCGTATGGGAATTCCACGCTGGGGATAATAATCCTGCTTATAAGTGACATTCTTGCGACAATGTATAGATTTGTGCCCCTTTTCATTGCAATTCCAGCATTCTATATTGAACGCATTTTCATATTTTTGTGAAACCAAGGTGTCCAATCTAATTTCTGCATCCAGTAATGTCCTTTTTGTTTTCTCTAAAGTTAAGTCTTCGTTCATTGCCTCTAAAGCTGTTGTACCATTGTTAAACTTTTCTAACGTTAAGTAGTCCATCTATTACATAAAGCTAGTAATAGATGGACTACTTTATCAGATTCATCCATTCTTGATATATTTTCATTATCATTTATTAGTTTATCAAATTTCAAGAAAAAATCTTGTAACTTTTCGTTGCTGTCACATTTCAAATCAATTAACTTCTTTTTTAAATTATATTTATTTATTACACTTTTCCTCATTAATGTATTTTCTAGTGCGGCTAACATTCGCATCGCACTTTTGCATTCTTTAACAGTGCCCAAAAATTTGTCTTCTATGCATTGTACTATTATCGAACGTGCTTCCGCATCTCGAATTTTATTTTCGTCTTTTACCTCAACACTCTTCAATACATCATTGAGACCCCTGGCCTCCATTAATAACTCTACCCGAAATTTCCAGTTATGAAAATTAACTCCATCTTCTAACTTGGGTATCACTTCCTGAATCTTCATTTGAGCCATTTTGCTATTTTTTTATTCTAAGCTGCTCCGAAACAAACCTAAACCCGTAAAAGGAATATGGGGCGGCCCATAACCTGTTAAATTACTACGAAGACATGGAAGACTCCAAATTCCTAAATATTATGAATAAAACCAATTTACAAATTAAACATTCTATTTCTCAATTTAATTTCAAGTGACCAAACAATGGTTGCCTAGATACACAATAAGTAGACCAAACATAGACACGAAAATACAACCTCATCACTTTATTCATAAGTGTTTTTACATGCGCTTTGAACTTTTCAAAAGGCAAGTCAAGTAACACTTTGTGGAAATTAGTTGTAAAAAGTTATACATTTTCCCATAAATGAGCCTATAGTTTTTGCAGCCTTAGAGCCTTGGATCTGGAAACCTAATATTTTTCGAGCTTATCGACTTTAAACTGAAAGCAAAAACTTTCAAGTGACAACCATAGTCCAGCTGACTATGAAATTAACACAAAAGAAATGTGAACACTGAATGAAGAAACAAGGTACACCGATGTAGGGCTGTCGATACTTAGCATCTTAAAATAATTTATTTAGTTTGTATGGAAAAAAGTAGCTTGATTAACCCCGATATTTCTCACCCCTGCATACTCCTTATTGCTAGGCTTTCCTAGATAGAAGAAACACATGAGGAGTATGGGCCATAAACCACCACGCTGCTGGCCCAATACGGATTGGTGGGTAGAAACGGTTGCAAAGCAACTGGAATCAAGGGCGTATCGTGCCTTCTGAAGCACAGAGGAAATCGAGATCATAAAGTTTTGGTCATCTATCCAGGGTCCAGACATGGGGAAGGTTGCTTTGTTTTCAATGTCGAAACCAAAGCGTTTGAAACACTACTCCACCAAGATAATTATTATGATCAGTATTGTAATGGCATTACCTACTTTTCTTGTGTATTTACTCTTTAGTGTCTCTGCTATGTGTTTTAGATAACTGAAAAGGTTATATTTCTACATTTTAGGTCTCAAAATCATTTTCATCAGGGGACACGAAGGCCAAGAGCACATAAGTAACACGACATACAGAAATATAGCATCCCATTCTAAGTTTTCATTTTCACCGGCACTTAAAAGTTTTAGTGAACTTGCGATCCAAATCTATTTGACGCTCCAGTGGAAACAATGCCCAACCCAATATTTTGTTTTGCCAAACAATAGTACCTATTACGTCAGGTCGAAAATGTCGTCATCACATTGATTACCGGTAGATCTGATTCCCTAATTTTATTTTCAATTGTACATCAGTGCAAGCCCATTCGGTGAGAGATCGGACCTTCAGGGAGTCATATGTCCAATAGCGAGCCTCCCTCGGCTAACATGAAAATGGTGATAACCTACTTTTATAAAAAAGAACATACTTACTATCATATCGTCATACAATAAACACTATTTTAATCAACGTAATGTCAATCTGTATTGTTAGAGCGTTTAATAAAGTTTTGAGCTATCAAAATCCAAACACATTTCTGTGTGGTGTCATCGACGTTATCGAAGAATGCGCTAGCGTTGCTTTCTACAGCTATCTTTGAGAATTCGAGATCTAAGCTTTGATTACGGCCTTACAGAGTAGCCCCCCAAGAAGGACCAATAAATACCTATCCGCGAAAGATACAAGAATAGAAGTGATACTCTCTAAGTTCGTGATCAATGTTTTGAGTGTCAAAATCGCCGATCATTTCTGCGTTCTCTCAGCAACGTTGCCCAAAAAGGCGTTTTCGCTGTGTTTTACAGCTAAATCTGAGATCAAAACCTTGATTACGAACATAGATAGTAGCTTTTCTAGAAAGACAAGAAAGACAATTAAGTTTATTTAAGAAAGATAATGAAAAAGCCTTTATGTCAGTAATACCATTGATGGTACAAGTGATACAACTAAGTGCTACACTCTTAATCTACAATCAAAATATCATTCATTTATTTCTGTGTGGTGTGTCGTGTGTGTTGTGCGAAGCTTACTGCGAGATCAAAACTTTTATTAGAGACTAAAAGGGTACATTCTAAGCACGTTGCGAGATAGAATGAATTAGGTGTAAATCTTAAACTGATTAGTGATTACGTTCCAAGAGTAAGAGTGTAATATCACCGGGACTCATTACATTCTCTCCCAAAGCATAACTTACGACGCTCGTATTATAACGAGTCAGTGGTTGTACAGAGTAGTCTTTGAAACTGTCCGATCAATTTAAATTGAATTTTAGGATAGTGGCAGTCGGAAAGTTTCCGGGCTGTTCTAAAATTATTTTTCAACATGCGACACAACAACATCTGCTCGAGCTAGCTCAAATAAACATTTTATCTAGCACGCCGACTGCGTTAGGAATGAACAGTAAGTACTAACAGCAGTTCTACATAAGTCCCACTGCTGTTCACAGGTGACACGGGTCTTAAGACGAGAATTGGCCTACCACCACGCCTAGCTAGACAGAATGGTGTGTTCCGAAGTTTACATCGCTTGAGGTGTAACTGCTGTAAATTCCCTGAGTCGGGACTTACGACATCTACGGGAAGAAATTGAGCGGTGACACGTGCATTCTATATATTCCCTGAAACCAGAAAGCCGACACCGCACTCAGCCGAAGGGGGCGCAGAAAAATCATCATAAAACTACAGTTTTGCGGTCGAGTGTACTTTATGGAAACTCGAAAGCCATAACACTTCGGGCACTTAGGGGTTGCTAAGGTGAGGGGAGTGCTTTAATGTATTTGTTGCGACATAAAGCGGTATACATTTTAGCTCAACTTCGCCTCGAAGTATTTCTATACACGAGTGACGTATGTAAGAGGGGTATGTTCTTGTTTTACACCCGCGTTGTTCAAAAATCATTCTTTAACATGAGGATAATTAATCAACCATTTCATTCATATTTAGTATTAAGTTCATAGTGTTTCATATTAAGTTCATATTAAGTTATTAAACTATCCAATACATTTTCATAAAAACAACTATTTTTTATATATTAAATAGATTAGGTAGGTACTTATTTGAATTCCTCAATGGGAGCAGAAGTATTCGGTTTAGTTGGTGGTAGGGCTTCTGAACTCGCCTAGATAGATAACACCGACTTACCTAAGTTTGTCATGATAGTGACAATGTTTGAAACATCGTTGTGTTTAAACAATAAGAGGTAAGATAGCCAGTCCTCAGCTGTCGAGGAGTCCAGGTAAAGCTCGCTCCCACCTTCGGCCTTGTCGTCATTTACAATTAGGTGACATGAAGACCAAGAGCTTCGCTGTAATATGTAAAAAATAGATACTTTTCCAAGAATTTTAAGCCTTTCAAATCACAAAGAGTTTTTATGGTTGTATAGCATAGCATAGCTTCAATATACACATAATATGGCCTTTATGCTAGAATTATTAAAACGCCAAAAAAATCAAAAGATCATGTTAAATGTAATCATTATGAGGTAGTCTACCAGGATCCCCCAGCCCGATCCCCTGGGGGATCCCCATGAACTCGCGAGTTCACCAGGATCCCCTGATGATAAAAGTATGTAAAGTTGCATTCACAGTGTTGCGGTAATAAACATATGTTGTTAAGCGTTTCCTTTTGTTTTTATATATAACCTTTTTATTGACCTAGCTACCGGTAGCGACTGGGTAGAAATGCAATCTTGTCAATCAAATGACATTAAGTACTAAATTTGTCACTAACTTTCCCTTTCAATGCATTATGTCTGAAAACGATTATTTATTAAATGTAATTGAAAATCATGGCAAAATAATTTTATTCGACGGTCGTAAATATCATTAAAATAACATATAAAAACGGAAATGTTTTATTGCGCTTTTTATTGCTTTATTTCCATGCTTTTTGAATAGAATAGAATAGAATAGAAAATTATTTATTTCAGTAAAGTTACACAAAAACACAAAAAGATAAAAAAAATACAAAGACATAACTATACCGAAAAGGGTGAACACTCAGCACATGTCAGGTGCTATTACAGCACCCGACGCTGGTCTTCCGTGAACACCTATAAGGAGTGTAGTTGAACGCAGCCGCTAAAATCATTATTATGATATCCTGGCGCTAACAATTATACGACAGTAAATTAAAAAGAGGAAA
Source organism: Schoenobius gigantellus (assembly GCA_963935595.1). NCBI lineage: Eukaryota > Metazoa > Arthropoda > Insecta > Lepidoptera > Crambidae > Schoenobius > Schoenobius gigantellus. Next base: position 38,447,682 of record OZ012549.1, read on the forward strand.
TGAAGCAAGCGAGATTCAAATATATACTATATATTATATATATAAAATAATTATTGAATAAAATAAAATAAAATGCAAGGCAGTAAAAAAAACAAAGTCTCATTACCCCGAACATAACTTCTGCTCAGCAAGAAAAAGCTTTTTTAATTTAACTTTGAAGGAGTGCAGCGAAGTGACTTGCTTGTAAGGAGGCGGAATGTTGTTCCAGCATTTCGTGGCGGTGTACTTAAAACTGCCTCGAAATGCTGCTGTTTTGTGTTCTGGGCACACGAGGAGAGTGGATAATCGTTGGTGTTGTAAAAATTTAAGCTTATCGTATAGATATCGTGGTGCTTGAGTCTTCACAATCCCGAACAGCAGGCAAGCAAAATGGAGGGAACGCCGAGATTCCATATTCATTAGGTCACTTCTATTAAGATATGGAGTTACGTGAGTTCTAGGGGGAATTTGAAAACAAAAGCGAGCACAGGCATTTTGCACCCGCTGAATCACTTTCTTAGTTTGAGATAAGAGACAAGGGCCTATAACTGTGTCAGCATAATTAAGCTTAGGAAGTATAAGAGATTCGCATAAAGTGACTCTCAGATCAACTGATAAGTATTTGCGTACTTGGTATAAAACCTTAAGCCTATTGAAGCAGTTTTTAGCAACATCACAAACATGATTATGGAACCTCAAGTTGTCGTCCAAGACGACTCCAAGATTTTTCGTTTCTGTAACTTGTTCAATAACGTTATCGATAATTTTCAGCCGTGGGATAGCCTGGTTGATTTTTATTCTTTGCTTTCCTGTACCTAACACCATAAATTTCGATTTCTTAGGATTTAAAACTAGATTATTACGTGAACACCAATTAGATATACGATCCAGATCCTGATTCAAGGCCTCTACTGCACATGGCGTTTCACTGGGTTTACATGGCAAATACAATTGAAGGTCGTCGGCATAGATGTGATAGTTACAGCTCTTTAGACAGTGTACAATATCGGCGCTGTATAAAATAAATAATATTGGTCCCAATATTGATCCTTGAGGAACTCCGCGGAGAACCGGTGAAGCTACAGAACAACTGCAAGAACCTGTGTCATTGGACAGTTCAACTTTTTGAGACCGGCCACTTAGATAGCTGGAAAACCATTTTAACGCACCAGAGTCAAATCCGTAGTAGGCAAGCTTGGATAAAAGTAGGTTATGATTAATTGTATCAAAAGCACGTGAAAAGTCAAGCAAAACCAATAAGGTTCCTTTTCCACGATCTGCTTCAGTCAAAATATCGTCAACAATGTCTAGTAGCGCTGTTGCCGTGCTACGACCCGCTCTGAACCCAGATTGTTTTTCAGGCAAAATTCCATTAGCATTAAGATAATCCGTCACTTGTTGACATACGATTTTTTCAATGACTTTGGACAGAAATGGTAAAATGCTGATCGGCCTAAGATCCTTATAGTCAGCTGGATAATTGTTTTTCGGAATTGGTTTGATACAGGATTCCTTCCATTTATCCGGAAAGACTCCGGTTTGGATGGATTTATTTACTAAGGCGGTAATGATCCCTAAAGTTTGCGGTAGGGTTTGTAAGATCATGTCACGCGATATACCATCAGCACCTTGAGCATTTGATTTGATTCCCATGATAACTTTGGAAACAGTTGCTTCATCTACCGTTTTCAAACTAAATGAAGATGAACCGAAGCGGTTAAATTCATAAGAAGTTAGCTCAGAGATTGTAACACTATTATTTCCAGGAATGTTCAGAAAATGTTCATTTATTAAGTTCGGATCATTTAGGTTAGGAGAAAGACAAAATTGTTTGGAATTAAAGTTAACAACGTCACGTAATCTTTTTCCAAAGTTCACGTGGATTTTTAGAACAGCTATTAATTTTATGTTGAAAGTATACCTTTTTTTCAGACCATAAAGCCTCATTTACTACATTTTTAAGCTGCTTATAATATAAAATGTGACTATCTAGATTGGACTAGATTTTGAAGTATGCTTATTTGAGAATTCACAAAAAAAATACTAGAAAACATTTTTGACTTTGAAGGCACATTAGTTATATATGTCAAAAACTAAAACAAAACAGTTAAGTGTTTGCCGTAAATAAAAAAAACTCGAACAAAAAAATTTTTGTTATAAGTTGTAAATTATGACGTTTTTTGTTTTAAGTTTCCTTTGTATGAATGGTGCTTAACATTATGAATTTGCGTTCAGGGGATCCTGGTGAACTTGCGAGTTCATGGGGATCCCCTAGGGGATCGGGCTGGGGGATCCTGGTGGACTACCTCATCATCATCATCACAGCTTATAATACGTATAATACTCTAAGTTAGGGTGTTTAGCCCTTAGTCAAACACGTTGACCCAGTGCGGATTGGTCAACTTCACATATACTTTTGAAGTTCTTCACAGGTGTATGCAGGTTGCCTCACGATGTTTTCCTTCACCGTAGAAGCGCCGGACAAATTGTACAAATGAAATTTGAAAAACGGAAGAAATACATTGGTACATGGCAGGATCGAACCTCGGACCTCTCGATTGGAGGGCTAGTTCGCCGAGTTCACCGTGCTACCAACGCTAAATGTAACATATTCAATCAAGACTTTATTTTAACAAAAGTAGTTTGATTAGACCTTCCGAGTTTCTTGCCTGTTCTTCTCGAGAAGGCTCTCCCAATTTCCGAACAGGTGTAGAGTACACTTTTTCTTCTATTTGTATTTTCAGATATCTTGATTACATTCAGGATAATGTATGCACATACAAGGTTGAATAAATATGTTTCCTACCTTTAAATTAGAATATTTTGCTTTGTTTTGACGTCAATAAGTGCCTGTAGAGCCTATGTTAAATAAAGATTTTTTAAATTTGAATTTTGATACTTTCAAAAAACTTGTTGAAAGTGAGTTAGAATATGCTAGTGATCTATAAAAATTCACGACAGTGACACAGTTAAACGTGCAATGGTATTATAAACTCACTTTGTGGAATTGGCATTGATTCTTTATGTATGAATTCGCAGACCTGAACGAAATGCAAGTACTTATGTCAAAAATAAGAGCCTAGTCCCGTGTTCTGCTGATCGATTACCTTAACTTGAATCCTGATTTTATTGCGCACATAGTACATTAGGTTGACACGCATCGCTGGGCCCGAATGCGTCCATGAAATCGCTCGCGACAAAATACTGCGGCGGGTCATAGTGCACTATAAAAAGAGATACTTAGATTAAGTGCCCGCCGCATGTATATAGAGGTATAGAGGTATAACCTGTGTATAGAGGTACAGAATGGGAAAGTGCATTCAATAACATTGACTAGTTAGGTGTGGAGAATCACTAATTCTGAATTTGTCTACATCGTATTTAACAAGGCTTAAGGCAAAAACTGTCTGTTCGTTTCAAAACATCAGAGGGTGCAAAGTCTCATTTGGCCCGTTTGGCCGCTACCCCTGACACCCTCAATTAAATCCATTTTTGCACAGAGACCATAGAGTAAGAACCCGATTCAATGACCAAATAGTACCTAAATACATCGATTTTTATATGGCGGGATCTCGATCTAAAGTAATCCAGAGATCAAAGATTGATGTTTAGAGGAAGCTTAAATTACCAGGATCCCTTCTATCTTTACATCAATAACTAACAAAATCTATCAAAGTCTTAGGCGCTTAAGCGCTAAAACGTATCAAAGACAGACAGACAGGCAAATTAACTTTCGTTTTCATAACTTTAGCTAGGGTATGTTAAGATATTTAATTTTTTTATGCTGTAATATCACACTTTTTTGTGAAAAAATCATGCCCACTTTCCTGAGTTACAAACTCAAAAATCAACTTCCACTATTTCAAATTGCTGTGTATCAATTTCACTAGGCGTGAGAACTGAATTAATTCTATTGATCACTTCATATGATATAACTGTTAACCATTTAACTGTTAACTGTATGCATGTGAGTCCAAAAAATAATCTCCGGCATTGTACCGACCGAGGCCCAAAAGCGTCGCAGTGGTGCCGAAACAAATGGTAATCTGTCCGAACGTTTCGCTGACGAATTCATTTTCATTTTTTTTTATTTTACAATGCGAAAAATTCGAGCTCTCGTTTGATCGCTCCATTAAATTCGAGCGAGCGAGCGCAGCGAGTAGTTTGATCGTAAATACCCGTTGAAAGATATGCCCATATTATTAATTACTCTGTAATTTTACAAATTGAAAAAAAAAATGGTTAAGTTCTTCATGATGGTGTTTTAAAGCGAAATTGGTATTTCTACAAAAAGCTATCGATTACTGCCCTTAAAAATTAGATTCAAGGATTTAATTACCCGATTCTCTACCTGCGCACGTGTTTCCTCTATCCTGCAACATGGCTTCCTTCAAAAGAGGCGTGAAAAAGCATCTTTATGGGCCGGCAAGGGGCGGGCAGGTAGGATAGTGGATGTCATCCCTCCTCTATCTGTCAACTCATTTTTGCCTCTTTCACCGCTTAACGTCAGGCGAGAGGAGGTTATTTGCCGGGCCCTCCATAAAATAATAATAATATTTTAATATCTTAGAGCGTCAGTGGCGCTGTGTACTCGGCACTTGCCTTGCAATCGGGAAGTCCGGTGTCCGAGACCGCTATGCACCAATGTGTTTTTCGTTTTTCGAATTTCATATGTAGGTACATTTGTCTGACGCACCTACGGTGAAGGAAAATATAGTGACCGTGAAGCAACCTGCATACATCCTGTCCTGTCCTGATGGACGGACTCCTGAAGAGGGACTAACATTCAATTCCACAAAAATGATGGTGATCCACAAAAATAATGTTGATGTTGATGGAACTCATTATCTCATCCAAGAGAAGTTCACTTTTGGCCGTAGGCCTCTCCCAAGGATCAACAAACCAATCGCTCCGATTGCGCTTGCTGCATAAAGTGGTTTCGCGCGACCTTCACCATCATCGGTCTACTTTGTGGGTGCCTACAAACGCTACTCCTCACGATACACGACCGCCAATGGAGTACATTTTCTCCGCAATGGCTGAGAGATCATTTTTTTATGGGATAGGGGGCAAACGAGCAAACGTATCACCTGATGGTAAGTGATTGCCGTCGCCCATGGACACCCGCAACCCCAGAGGAGTTACAAGTGCGTTGCCGGCCTTTAAGGTAGGAATCTTAAAGGCCGGCAACGCACTTGTAACTCCATAAATAGAGCATAAATAGAGGTGCCGTCCCCACCTCTATTTATGGTTCGCAATTCTTTAGGCTATGTCGGTGAACTCAGTTCTCTGAGGGATTTCATCATTCATGATTTGATCACGTAGGGAAACTCTGGCATAACCCTCTTCTTTGCCCTTTGCGTGTCCTTCAGCATTCTTATCATTAATTATACTTATTAATTTATATAATGTACGTTGTTTGAAAGATCGAATGGCGTCAATATTATTAGGTCACCTTTTCTTTAGCCATCACCTTTTTACCTTATAAGGTCCGTATTATTTTCACACCAAATTAGCAAGAAGAGTTGAATTAGAATGCTCAGATTTTCCGTAACTACAGAATTTAGAGTTAATTGCCACAATATGGTCACAGATTAAAGATTTTACGTATCTTTATTACAACACTGAATAATCCAGCTTTAAGCAAGCTCAATGTATTTCTTACCATCCCATACTACATGTCTTTAAAAAGGTCCTATTGAGTCTACGGACTATCCTGTTTATTTCTTGTTATTAATATTAAATTTAAGATTTATGCGAAAAATAGATACAAGGTTTCTGACCGGCTTTGTCTCCGTGCTTCAGAAAGTCCTATACAAATATTGTTGACTTGCGCAACCCGACCTGCTTCGGGTTGGTCTGGTTAGGTTGTTAAGTAATAAATACCTAATATTTCGTGGCTTATTGAAATCAATTCGATCGTAGCTTTTCTTTGTCCTGTATCCATGGATCATAAAAACTTATTCATTTAGTATCATAATGTTCCACGGAAGCACTTCGAACGGCGGCGCACAGATGGAGTTTCGTCAATGTGAGTTGTAAGTTTATTTAATGGAAAGCCTTGCAAATGATTACCCTATTGCACCTATGCGAAGGTAGCGAGTGCAGAAAAGAGAACACTCATAGTACACTAACCACCCTCACCTTGTGTAATGTGGAAAAATTTGTAGCGTCATATCTGTTACCTAATATCTAATTACATTTATTAAATAGGGTTAAAATTTGTGAACATTGTCGTTTCAAATATAATAATTCTAATTCGTGAAACGAAACATCATTTTAAGAAATTACGTTATCTATGACAATATACTAACTACGAAGTTATTAAAAATGTCCCTTCATTGTGGGGTAATTTACCCATAATAATATCCTTTTATTTTAAAACTTGATTAATGGTATGGTTTAGGTTAAAATTCGATTGTGGAAGTGTTGAACGAGGTTACGAGTATTTCAGGCTTCGAATTAAGCAGTTGTTGAATTGTCTTTCAGATAAAAAATAATAATAATAGGTGTTGAGTGTTGCTTTTGACGTCATTTTTGGATTAATTAATTTTGTGACATTTTGTAATAAATTCTCATTTATTTGGCATTGTTTTTGTTAATTTTTAATTACCCTAAAATCGTATTATTAACCCTTAACTGGGGAGTTTAGAATTGCACATAGTCGCAACTGGGGAGACGTCATTTCATTGATTGTTGTAAAAGTAATTCGGCCGATTTTCTCGGCTTCTCTAATCCAAATATATTAGAAAGAAAGAAAGAAAGAAAGAATGCTTTATTTGGATGCACGTACACAACACACAAATATTTATGCAAGAATTATACATATAGTGCAGTCCAAAAAGGACAATGCCTCAGCTAATTGCTCTTGCGTTAAAAACGCGAAAAGCGCTGATTTTCAGGCATGACCAATGCCGTTACCATGGAAGCAAAACATATCTCTTGTTATGTCATTTTGGTTACATAATTGCTTCCATGGCAGCGACGCCCGAGACGAAAAACCATGACATAAGTCAAAATTTAGAGAAAAATAAAAAAAAACAAAAATCAACAATTATACAAAATCACTTCTTAAGGGTACGCTCAAAAACATTTTGTTTTCACACTCAAAAACAGTCACATTTCTGAACGGACAAGGTGAATCGTTCGGTCACCCTCGATTTCACTCAGCTGATAGTCTCTGAACGGCGTAGGGCAAAAACGCATGCTTCCGAACGCCCCCCAAATCACAGTCACTAGTCTGTAGCTTACACATAAATTACTCGTCTATGAAAATTTGTATCTATCTATAAGTAGGTAATCTGTGAAATTAGATTTACAATTACACAATATAATTAGTTTGTGATTACAACAACCACATTACAACCAAAAATTAACCAGAGATCTATATTATACCTATTCTTATAAAATGTACAATAATTTGAACTATTTCCTTAATTACTAAAACTGTTAAAACTAAACAATAGTAATGTGGATAAAAAAAAGTATTACAACAAACAATACAAACTGCGACATTTGGAGCCTGTGGCAACTGCAAATGCAATTATTATTGTACAAAATATCTATGTATTCGGCCATATGCCCGACTCAGCTGCATCAGAAAAGAGACTAGCTAGCATGAAATTAAATCGTGAAATGGTAAGCGAATATTTTCCGTGCTTTTCTGTTGTTCCAAGAGCAATCGCTTGTAATGATTTTTGAAACCATTCTTGCTTTTTAGGTCTCGTAGCGGTGGTGGAAGGTCATTCCAGCAGCGTGAGGCGGCAAACTTAAATGACCCACGAAAAGCAGTCGTGCGATATTTGGGAGATATCAGTACAGGAGCAGGAGCACAAGCCCTCCTCTGGTATCTGCAGTGCGACTGAGCCCACATCAGCTTATTATACAAATATTTGGGCCTCTTCGAATGAACTATACCGAACATCATAGATGCAAGGTGCAGCTTTCTACGAGCCTCCATCCTCAACAATTTAGCAGCATTATGAAATGGAGTGACATGTGACCTTGGAGGGATATGGAAACAGAATCGTGCACATGCATTCTGCACTCGCTGTATAAGTTTCGCTGTTCTTGCCAAGAGGCATGGGCCATAGACTGTGTCACAGTAGTTCAACCTCGATAAAATCAATGCCTCGCACAGCCTCATTCGAAGTGGCTCACTCAAATAGTCTCGTATGTTATACAGTATTTTAAGCCGATAAAAGCAGTTGCGTACACACTCAGTGACATGACTTTCAAACTTTAAGTGACTATCGAAGACCATTCCAAGATTTTTGATGGTTTCTACTTGTTGTATTTTAGTCCCATTAATATGTAAATTAACTGAGACACCAGTACTGTGTAGTCTGTTTAGGTTATTTTTAGTTCCGAACAATATGAACTTGGATTTTGCAGGGTTCAATGTAAGATTGTTTGATACACACCAATCATATATACATGCGAGGTCATTATTGATCTTAGTTACTGCAGTTGCACTATCTGATGGTAAAAACGGCAGGTAGAGCTGCATATCATCTGCATATAAATGATAATTGCAATTCGTTATGGCTTGGGTAATATCACCACTATACAAAATATACAATATTGGTCCAAGCATTGAACCCTGGGGAACACCTCTGGCAACAGGTTGAGGGCCGGAGCGCTGTTTCCTTCCATTTACTGTTATTTCAACAATTTGATGTCTTTGAGATAGATAGCTATCAAACCATTTAACGGCTTTGTTGTCCACTCCATAGTATCTTAACTTGGAAAGTAAAAGTGTAATGTTTATCGAATCAAATGCACGTGAAAAATCTAATAGAACCATTGCTACCAAATTACCTGTGTCCTGGGCTTGAAGAATGTGGTCGACAACATCAGATAAGGCTGTGGCAGTACTGTAACCCTTACGAAAGCCTGATTGAAGACTAGGTAGTATTCCAGCAGTCTCAAGGTACTCAGTAAACTGATTGCACACTATTCTCTCCAAGATCTTTGATACACAAGACAAAAGACTAATGGGTCTCAGATCCTGCATAGCTAAAGGTTGATTGATTTTAGGAAGGGGCTTCACGATTGCAGTTTTCCAGCTTTCGGGAAAAATACCCTCAGTTATTGATTTGTTGACTAGAGTGGTGATTGTGCTTAATGACTGTGGCAGTGACAGTAATAACATGTCCAGATTCACTCCGTCGGAACCCAAAGCATTTGATTTTAGTCCCCTTATGGCCTTTAGAACTTCATCCTCTGAAACAGTGTGTAATGAGAAAGTAGCAGAAGAATATCTGTGATACTCTAGGTAAGTAAGTTGTGATATCGACACTGAATTTGCCCCAGGAATGTTTAGAAAGTGTGAGTTTATTTGGTCTGGATCATTAAAAGATTGAGGTAATTTAATTTCCTTTGTGCTATTTTGTAAAATTGTATTTTTTAGGTTATTCCAAAGTTTTTTTGAATTGTTAATATTCGAGTTTATTTCTTTATTAAAATAACATTGTTTTTCTTTTTCTATAGCAGTTATTACCAAGCGTTTCATTTCTTTGTAACATTCCTTGTGAACGTCCCTCCTGTAGATTTTATATTTTTTATGGTAGCCATCACGTATGTGCATCATTGACTTGATGGTGTCTGTAATCCATGGATGAGGTGGGAGTTTGAATTTTTTATGTTTTAGGGGAGCGTGCAAATCAAATAATGTGAGAAGACAATCAGAGAAATATTCGGCCATAGCATTGATATTGTTCAAACTACATATGTAGTCAAAATCAATGGTGTCAAGATCTTTATTGAATTCTCCCAAGTCAATATCTTTAAGAGACCTGAAACTAATATACCGAGGAATAGGCTTACTAGTTTTAAGCTTAAATTCCGCCACCACAACAGCATGTCCCCCGAGCTCAGGAGACTGTTTAGTCTGGATTTTTGTTATTGATATGTCAGTGCAGATCACATCAATCAAACTCTCACTGCGTTCTGTGAAATGTGTAGCATCCTTTACTATTTGAATCAATCCCAAACTATGCAGGAACTGAATAAATAATTTATATTTACCACTACCACTGTCAAAAAGATTAATGTTAAAATCACCTAGTAAAATCAACCCATCAACCCTTTTAAAGGAGGTGACTGAGACAGTCAAGGCATCTAGAAAAATATTTGCGTCTAGCCAAGGAGGTTTGTAGGCTGTTCCGATGATAATTTTTTTATTATGTAATGAGACTCTTATCCACATTTGCTCCACTTGTGTTGAGGAAGGGTGTTGGCATATGCGAAACTTAATGTGTCTATGAATATAAAAACCTACCCCGCCACCACGCCCTCCCCTAATATGATTAGGTCTTGGTGTGTGGACAAGTTGGTACGCAGAAAGTTTAGCTGCTCTTTCGTCCTGTCCCGCCCTCAGCCAGGTTTCATTTATTGCCAGTATATCTGGGGACGATTCCTCAACAGCCACAGTCAGTTCGTCATGTTTTGTACATAGAGAACCAGCGTTAAATAACCCAACTTTGAGTTTTTTTGCAGTCATAGGTGATCAAAATGTTTATACTTATCCAGTGTTGTAATTGTACTTACATTTATGTAATAACCAATCATCACGCTACATGAAACATATGCAATAAATTCGTATAAGTATGCAGGTATTATTTGAAAACAGACAACAATAAGCGGAATGTAAGCAAGGAAAATTAATTTTGATATCAAGCTGGAGCTATTGATTTCATGAGTATGATACTGATTGAGCCAGACATGCAAGCTGAACATTCTTGTGCACAAACTAATATATTTATTTAGATATTTATTAGCTATTACGAATAAGTGCATTAAGGCGGTACAACAGCAAAGTGCCCCTTTACAGGATCCGACAAAAAGTGGTTCTAAGCTACGCAGAAGCAGTAACCAACATAAAATTGATTTTGATGTTCTTTTCATAAAGATGCAGTATGACCTTACACTAAATAAAAATAGTAAAAGCGATAGCTTACAATAGAAATAATTGTAATTTATGATTATGATAAAGAATAAATAATTGCAGCTGAATCTATAAATCAACAGAAGATCTACCTGGCGTTTCTGAACCAGAAACAAAAACTTGTACGATGTCAGTATCTGCACGGAACTGGTAAACTGGAAGGCCCTCACCCTGTCGAGCGAAAATGCGACCCCGTTTCGTCCAACAATACCTCCACTGACGCCCGCGGCACTCCTGGCGGACACGGAGAAAAAGCTGGCGGCTGAACCGCGTCAGCCGCTCGTTCACGTAAACGCGCTGCCCTGCCTCAGTAGTAAGCCCGGCGCGGCGCACGCGGGCTGCGCGCAATAGTTCATCGCGCAGGTGACGCCTCGCCAGCCGCACCACCAAGCGACGAGGTCGCCCGTCTGCCTCCTCGGGCCGCGGGCCAACACGCTCCGCGAACACCACGTCGCGCTCTTCCAGCTGCACCCCTAGACGAGTAGCTAGCACACATACGGTGTGAAAAGCGTTTTCGCCCTTTTCCTCGGGCATTAGTCCAATGTCCAAATCTGTGAGAAGCATCTCCTGGTCACGGTCGTTTAGCTCCAGCTTGAGGCCTGCTATTGTTTGCTCTAATTCAGCAACTTTGCTATCGTTGGCGGTGGGTCCCTTCTGTTCAAGCAACTCCAGTCTTTTCTCGACTCCATCTAAGCGCAAGGAAACTGCTGAGAAGGAATCGCGGAGAAGCGCCATCTCTGACCGAAATTCACGCATTCCCTTGACGCATTCCAGGATTTCGTTCCGCAGCTCTCTCATTTCTGAGAGTGTAACTTGGTCCGCAATGCCATCCTCCACCGATGAGCTCGCCACACTGGAATTTTTAGGTCGGACTGAAGCAGCACCCTCATCGTTAGACGATTGCAACGTGTCCGCACTGTATCCGTCCTCGTATATACTTCTCACTGGTGTAAGACTGTTGTCACCTCGTCGCGTTGTTCTCTTGCAGTTTGGACATGCCCAGTCTTTACTCAGCTGGGTTTTCTCTGGCAAAGCCAAACATGCCCGGTGAAATTTCAATGAGCACGCACCACAAACAGCAGCCCCAGCCGACGACAAAAACTTCCCGCAAGCTCCGCAATTCACCATCTCGAACACTGCCCAAAGAAACTAGCGCGGGTACACGGGGTGGCGCCACTGATGTCAATCGTGGTGGGATCGTAACAGGATCGTGACGTGTAAATGGGCTTCGTACTACCCACAGATTTATTATAATGAACACTGTCAAAATATTGTAGCAGATACCTGCGCTCCAATAAAAATATTGAAAATCAGCTGACGATGTTCGCTTGTAATGTGATCAAAACAATAGCGATAAGCTACACTAACACTTGCACTGAATCTCCAGTCACTGAATAATTAACGGGTAATGTTTTATTACTTTATATTTATTTTAAATTATAATAATAACGCGAAAGTATAGTGTACAGGTTGTGACAGTTTCTATTACCTATTTTTGGTAAGTTTATTGTGGCTATCTACCGTTTTTACGCTGTTCCAGCGTTACTTCAGATATTTTAATCAATATTTGTTACAGATTCCACCTTCGATAAAAGGGCATGTATTTATTAGCAATACATTGTCGTCGACGCCGGTAACCTAAAAGTGTTATAAGAGATTTACTGGTAAGCTACATCATTGGAAAAACCTTTGATAACATACAGTCCAGAGCTTTGCCACGTTCTTGCTAAGCATTATCTTAAATTTCAGGTGAATTCTATAATATATTGTATGGTACCTACTTGTTACCGTTGCATCTGCTAAGCGGAGTCGACATTTGCAAAATAAGATCTAGCACGTCTATTTTCCTCCGACAGGTAAGTCAATGCATTTAATATGGTAGGGCTCACCTACCTTCTCTTGCTTTATTTGTGATACTGATTAGTTTGTAACTCCGTTGCAGGAGGTGTAGATTCAGGCTTAAGTTCGAGCTTCGAGTCTGAAGCTGGAGCTGGTAGCTTCCCACGTAATCCAAGTGTAATTTGGCAACACATCGGTGCGGTGAAGTACAGCACTGCTATTATTTTTTTTTCTTTGCTCACCTTCATTTTGAGGTTGAGAGTTAAGTGGCTGATAGGTATACTGTTATCGACCAAGCACACCAACCTTGAACCCTGTTATTAAATAAAACTATATAGAAACAGTTTCAGTAAACTATAAAATAACTTAAAGAAAATTACTGTTATAATAATGATAGTTATTCTAAAATACATGATGTCTGCACTAGACTTTTGCAGTTTTATTGATTAGAACTCTGTTTGTTTCTTATAACTATTTTCCCTAATACTGACAAATAAACTTATTACACTTGCCAACCTCCATATTTTCCAAAATGTAGATTCTCCTTTTTATATACAAATAATCAATCAAATTACATAAATGATCATATTTTATGAAAACATAACACCTCTCTTCAAAATCGAATACGTTGAAATTTTAATTAAATCTTACAAATTCATTATTAATTACTGATACTTAAAGTTGTTTTTCTTTTAAATCAACATTAAAATCTGTATTTTACTCCTTTACTAGACTTGAAGTTACTAATTCGTGTTTTTAATTAGTCGCTTTACCCGCTCCGCACAAGCTCTATCTATAGCACATTTAATTTGCAAATGGAGACTCGGCCATTTTTGCGAGCTCCATCGAAATAAAAGTTTTGAACTTGGTCTTAATCCTGTATTTGGAAGCTTTGTTAGCGCTTATAAAATGTTTACTCATTAGAGTAATAAAGTGAGAGGGTACTAATTAGAACTGAGTGTCGAGGATGGCATTAATTTGGTCGTAGAGCAAAAGAACCATACATTTGATGTAAAATATAATAATTACTGATAACAAGAGTTTCAAAATCCCTATAAAGGTCGTGATACGAAACTTAATATCCTATGATGGTCATAATACCAGAATAAATATTGTATTAATAACGAGAATACAATAACCGTCAAACCCATGGGTTTTGTAAATTACAGTTGACATAAATCGCAAGAAGCAAGTTGCACTCCTCGGAATCCAAGCTTTATGATTATAGCTGTGCATAGGTCCACAAACCTAATCTTTAACACAATCGGAATAAGTAACTTTCTTGTCCGCCTCATTTACCGAAGACTTGGAATCCCCAAGCGGCTGCTCCTCTTACTTAACCCCATTTTTTGTCTTATTTCAAAAAGTGCTATTTACTCCTTTAATGGATCACGTCGCAGAGCATTAAATTCTTGATACTGTTCAAAAGGATTTGAGCGAGCGTTTTGCGGGTTTCAACGTTCATCTGACTTAAAGTCGGTGAGAAATTTGTTTTCGCCTTTGTCAGGGTAATGGCGTATGCGAAAAGAATTTCAAGTGTCTTATTTCGTTATTACTTCCTGTAGCTCGAGGCAGTCGCGGAGGAAAGTAAGCTGGATTAAAGAAGTTGCCGTATGTGCATTGTGATGTATTTTAATTATCTGATTCGGTTATTCAAATGCTACATGTGTGCTTACTAATGATGCCAACATTTCTGCTTTTCATTTTCTAGTTAATAACGTTATAGTTTTGGAGTTTTGCAAGAGCAAAGTTTTTATTTGTACCAATAAATCAAAGTAACTTAAAACTTAACCTTAAAATGGTTTAAAACATAAATTATGATATTAAAACAATAAATTCGACTCTTTGCAGAAAAACCTTCTCCTTAAATAACTAGTTACGAAACAGTGAAAAAAAAATATTTTTAAGTAACCAGTTATCAAACAGTCAGTTATCAATATGGCTGAAGGAAATTCTTATTGGATGTGTACGCCTCTAGTTACAGAATGCCCACAACGAGAAGGAATCTACTCAGAAAGTAGTTGGATAAGAGTTGACTCCGCCGTATGGCATGTAAGTAAATACCAAAGTGACAAACTAGCTTTTAACATCGCGACCAAGGAATTAAAGACAAAGAATAGCTAATGCGAATGAAGCTGCCTTGCAAACTTTTCTTGAAGATCATACAACTGGTAGAGCAACTAATCAATTACTCTGAAAATCATGTTAAAAATGTTGATCGACCACTAAATCACAAGCCGCCAGTTAGGACGGAAGGATGCAATGTAAACTGGGCTTAGCCTTAGTCATAGTGTCATAGTCATAGTCATTCCTTAATAGTGTCAACTATCAAAGAAGTATCCGCTATCTGCATTAAAAATAACAAAGTTTTTAAGGTATCCAGAATACCTTGCAGGGTAAATAATAATACGTAAAAAGATTTGTAGCCCGATGAAGACACAAGACTTGTTGATAAGGAGACTACGAGAGCTCTCTGGGATTAATATCAAAACTGTCAAACCTACTGCCCCATCTGATTATTACCTTAAAGGCCGATCGCAAGATTTTAATGTATTGAAAAGACAACATAAAGCAACCATTAGATTAGCTTAAAATAATAATTATGGATCTGGAATAAGCATAATCTTAATAAACGAGATTCGTGGGAGGAACTCATCAGCGAGCATCGTACTCTTGGCGAAGTGCTGCAGAAAATAGACACCAAACTACACCGAAATGGGAAGTGCGACCTGACAGACATACTCGTATTTGATTTATCACTCCGTTTGTTGCTCTTGCTCCTCATTTCAGCGGATGGAAGGGCTCACGTTTGGATTGATTTAACACGTCTAGCTTTCACAGAGATAACTGAATATTATAATTGGCATCATTTGTGGCGCCATTTCCCTATACAGCTAGTACCTAATTTTTATTTCAATCCCAACTAATATTATAAATGCCAAAGTAATTCTGTCTGCCCGCATGTCGCGCTTTCATGCCTACATCGCTAAACCAATTTAAATAAAATTTGGTATAGATATCTATACCAAATTTTATTTAACTTAAGCCCTGAGGAAGGATGTAGTCTTCCTTTTATTTCTGTAATAAGTTCTCTAGGGAACTTACTGAATCGTCGGTATAACCAAATTACACTACCAGTGATGGCCTGAAGCCATTATAGTGCACAAAATATGTCTGAGCAGACACAAACTCAAAACAAACATCCTTTACTCGCATAATCTGATAGAATGGTTAGCCGACACGACCATGTCGAAATCACATTTCGTAGAACGGAGGAGTGCGAGCGCCTTCAAACATCTCCATATGTTTCATATTTTGGTTACTCATCATAAGTCTGACCACAGCCATCATTTGCTTAAGTTTAACAGCCTTTAGTTAGCGGAATGCACACGCCAATGTGCTACCGAGCTACTCGGAGCTCGCGACTGACTGAGATTAATTTTATAGCGTAGGATGAAGCTTTCCACAATTAATCATAAATACTCGCCAAGATAGTCTCTTGTTTGGTCAGAACTCATATTTTCCTTTATGGTTTTCCCTCCTAACGCTTCTAACCAGAAGTTTTTTTTAATGTATGTCAGCCTACAAATATAATTACAAGTGTATTAATTAAGAACATTGAAATTAGAATACTTCCACCGAACACGTACAGAAGTGAGATATGCAATTTTGATCCCACCAACCATTCTAATGGTTGAAAGCGCATTCTCTAATTTACGATCGAAGTGCAATTTATTGGGCGAAAACTTTAAAAGTTGGTTAAAGCTGATAGTTGCAGTTCAGAAGTTTCGTCTCATTCTCTACATAAATTATTTCAAGATATTCTGTTCAAGTTCCGGCCAGTTATACGTTAATGCTTGAAGGATTCGTTAATTTTATTATGAATGCTAATTTTGTTAACATTTTCGAGGACTTTTAAGAGAGTTTAGATTTGAAAAAAAAAACTTGTCTTCACTTCATTATCTGTTTTTAAATTATGCGATTTAAGACTTATATGCTTGCGATTCATAATAAGGGGCAAGTTACCAAAAGTTACCTACTGCATTTAAATTTGAAATTAAAAGTTAAACACTTTTGCAATCCCTATAAAGGAATTATACAGGGTGTAACTGAACACCCCAATAACATTTAAGGGTATGTATCCATCAGAAGTAGAGATTCTGTAGGAAAAATATTAGGGCTAACAAACTTAACTTTTTTCCCATACAAACTAAATAAATTATTTTTTGGTATTAAGTGCCGACAACCCTACGTAAGCGTACGAGGAATACTACGCTCACATCATACAAACTAAATAAATTATTGTTTGGTATTAAGTGCCGACAGCCCTACGTAAGCGTAGGAGGAATACTACGCTCACGTCTGTCACGTGTTATTTTGTGTTTAGATTTATTTTGTGTTAAGAGCTGATTATGGTTGTCACTTGAAAGTTTTTGCTTTCAGTTTAAAATCAAATAACTCTGAAAGTATTGGGGTTCCAGGTCTCAGACAAGTACCGAAGGTTCATTTAGTATCTAACTTATATGCCCCTTAAATGTTATTGGGGTGTTCAGTTACACCCGGTATAAAGTGAATGTTAAATAATTCGTACGTGTGTCTAGTGCATGCTGCATATAACTGTATAACTAAATCGGAATGTAAGTGTTGTGAAACTTTGCAACTACCTTTGTCTACAGCTTTGGGAGTTTTCCTACGGGTGACTAACTTCTCGGAACATCGCCAAATGGATAACCGTTTCGCTAACAAAATTTAATAGAAAATGTGTTGAGAAATAAAATTTGGTAAAATATTGTTAGTTATCTCAGTTTGGTATGGATCAAAGCTCATAAAACATGCGATGTTTAAACTATAACTAACGCTGGATGAAAACGCGTGGATAATAAAATAATAAACCAATACAAATTGCTTATATTAAAATTTTATCTATATTGGATATTTATTTTCATTAATATCAAATATGTATATGACCTCCAGATAGGAAGGCAAGTGCCGAGTCCACAGTGCCACTGACGCTCCGCTTTTTGTCTACTCTTATTAAATAAATACAAATGAAACAGGATCATGTTTAAGCTTTGACTCAAAATGTCGTCTCATCGTTGTCATTTACATCATATTTTTATTTAAAAAAAATAACTGCATACGCTTTACTCAAATTGTCATTGTAAATTGTTGAGAAACAGTACTGTACTGACTTATCAAAAGTTTTTCATCTGTAGTTACAGCCCGATACGTCGTTTCAAGTGTATTAGCAATACGCGACACCACTGCTCCATAAGCTGTGCAAAAATTATCTCCCAAGTTCATGTCAGCAGAATGAAAAAGTTTTCGTGCTGCTTCCCGGGTGCTAACTCACTCCGGAGCACAGAGCTGCAGGCACTCCACTTGAATTATTACAAAATTCACATTTGCAATAAAACTAACTATTTGATTCGGGTTCAGAGTCGTTTTATTGGCAGTTGTAAAACGTTTCACTATTAAGTTGAACTTAGTATTTTTATGGCGGCGTGATTGTATGACTTGTGGGGCGAATGTTTGGAGTTATGATTTAACTGCGCAGTTTGTTTTCACGTACTTACTTATTTATTTGCGCGTTCTGTACGTTGAATTGGCGTCTTTCATAGACGTTGTTTAGTGATATACATCAACGGAGACAACCCAAAGGTGAACTAGGCGAGATGGGTTATTCCCTAAGTACCCCAGTCCCCGAGCCCCCGTCCCGGAGGACAGCGATTAATTATACCTTGATAAAACTTAATTAAAACTGAGTTTAGCTTAATCAAAGTACCATCAACACAAGACGTGTAAACTGCATATTCACAGGCAGGTACTGAACTCAAATCATATAGAACTAGCTGTGCCCGCGACTTCGTTCGCGTTGATGTCCGAAAATAACAATATCGTGATGTTCTATAGCCTAAAACCTTTCTCGATAAATGAACTATTCAACACAAAAAGATTTTTTTAATTCGAACCAGTAATTCCTGGGATTAGCGCGTTCAAACAAACCAACAAACAAACTTCAGCTTTATAATATTAGTATAGATTTATTAGTATTCTGCGGAAAAATTCATCGTTTTGTTATTAAATTTTGTTGAATGATTTTGATAATGTTTACTCACCATTTTCTTAGGTAGCAAAGTGTACATTTTACATACAACGACTATATCCAATACTTTTCGTATTTATGTGTTAATACACATAAGGTATATGTTTCGCATCCAAATATCGAGAGAAGCAAAGGTCACATGAATAATAAACAAAGCTTAAGTAAACTCGTGAAATACATATTTGTAATGTATATCTTCGCCTCGTGCAGACACAAGTTATTAAGTGAATTCTGGAATAACATGGGATGCTCTACCTTTCTTACGGGACACTTGATATTGGGCCTTACAACGGTTTTGGAGGGATTTGTTTGCATAAAAGATTTTTCTGGTGTAACTTCGAAGGGATTTGAGTTCGATAAGATCAATGTAGTTATATTTTGTTCATTTTTTTGAAAGTAACAGGATAATAAGTTGATGTAGTAAAGCATAAGGTGTTTCAATTTTTAAGCAAATTGTTATACAGTATAATATACTGTATATTATACAGTATAACACACTGTATATTATACAGTATAACAATTAGCTTAGAAATGTACAGTCAATAAGAGTAATTCTTGATACAGATGAAATAGGAATCGAAATTTTTGTTTGTATTGAGAACTTTATTTTTGAGTTGATTCACTTAAAATTTTGCGGAAACACTTCTTAGGTGAAAAATGAGGATGGAAATATCCTCGAAGCTCGCGGAAATAGCTTCATATGTCTTTTGCTCCGCACCAGCGCGATTTCATAGAAGTAGGTAACATTTCCAGCACTTCGGCGCTATGAATTATGTCTTCTACAACTTCAGCTTCAAATTACTCTGCGATACGATCCCAAGTTAGATGATGAGAAGCGGGGACGCCGTTTTATGCAAAGCTACGAGTATAATTTATCTTCCTATGGAGACTAGATATACCAAATCAAGTTTTTTTAATTGTCTTAAATACTCAGAAATGCAAACGAGACGTTTTCAAGTCCTAGGCAATATTTTTTAACTATTTTTACAACCTACATTAGAAATATTAAGTAGTTGATACTTGCTCGCTCTGATCTGAAGGTCCGGTGTTCCTTTCTGCTCGTATCGGTTGGTGGTAGGGCTTTATAAAATGTCCTTTATAAATCTTCCAAATTTTTTATTGACTTGATACTGTATTCAAGGCGTACTGTCTTGGCATATACACCTCCCAGTTGTGGATATCATTCACGCAAAAAGCTATGAGCAGAATAAGAGTTTAGTACAATGATGTGTTCCGGGCTCTTATGCTGCTTCCGCAGTACTGCAGCGCGTCCGGCATATTTGCTGAGGCGGGGGTACCCGATTTCTTTGCCGTAATCAGAACTCGTGTTACTGCCTTTTGGCAAAGACTGCGTCGTTCCGACAATAGTATTCTCGTGGTTGTTTCTGACGATGTTAGAAGTCCAGTGTATAGGCGATGTTAGAAGTCCAGTATATAGACTCGACACTTTAATTGTGGACCGATAATTTTATTTGTATTTCATTTTATTATTATTTTATTTATAATTTTGACATGTACATATACTTGTTTTGACACCCCTCTACAGTGTTCCATCAATTAATTTTTTTTTTCATGTAAATATGGGTCGTATATGCCTGAAATAAACATTTATTATTATTATTATTTACCTACCACCCATTCAGGACATCTTTTAGCTGATAAGAGGAATAGGTGCAATAAACTTATCGGCTTTAACAGAAGTAACTAAATTTACAAAAAAATATGTCGTTACCAATTACAGCAATATTTGTTTACATCAATAGTTAGACACAATAACACGATTATTTACATTAAGAACGAGCAATGTCTTCAGATCAACACCAGGCATTACAACATTCAAATAGTTGTTGACTTTATAATAATCCTTTACTCTTAAAAGTCTTTTTACATGCGCTTTAAACTTATGAAAAGGAAAATAAGTAACACTTTGTGGAACTTTATTGTAAAGAGATTTTCCCTAAACATTTCCCCATAAATGAGCCTCTAGTTTTTTGGCGCCTGTACGTTGGTACTAAAGTACGTATACTGTAAATGGAAAACTTTGTCTATCTGTTAGTGGCCCCTTTACATCTTTGCCGCCCATACGATTTCGATAAAGTTAGGAATAGAGATTGAATCTTTAGACAAGACACGCCTCAATGCGAAACTAGATCCTAAGGCATTTAAATTTGTTACCCATCTAACTAACATTCTCCTACAAATACTTGACTTTCTTGAAACTTTTGCAATAGTCCTCGAAGCTCATACTTCTAAAGCTCATGCTTTAAAAAAATACTTCGCGTTTGGACTCCACTTCGACTTAAGGCCGCATGCAGAACGTTTTGCTGATGACTACCCCTCCCGCCTCCGCCAACTGCATCCCGCGCTCGCCTAGTTAGTACCGCACTTATCTTAGATAAGATAAGAAAAGATAGTACTGCACGCACCGTGCAAACCAACTGATGCGTGATGTTATGACGTCATCAGAAATCATTCTGCGCCTGGCTAGTACTATCAGGTGGGAAGGAATTATAGGCTAGTAGGCTCTATGAGGATCATGGAAATAGCTGCTGGTGGTCCAGAGTCTCACAGCATATCCAAAAGGGCGTACTAATCAACTTAGCCCCGTACCGTAACAGATTATCCTGACTCCAAAAAGGCATTCTACAAAAAAAAAGTTTTTTGAACGATGACAGGGAAGCTCTTAACCTTAATCTCACCTGATGGTAAGTAAATGTTACTTACCATCAGGTATAGCCGAAGATGGAAGCTAGCTTCACCTGGACTCTTCAGCAACTGAGGAACTGGCTATCTTACCTCTTAATGCCGGAACACAACAATGTCTATAAACATTGTATTATGGCGACAAACTTAGGAAAAATGGTGGTAGCTAGCCAGGCGGGCTAAGAAGCCACCAACCAAACCAGACAGAAAAACTTCTGCCCCCACTGGGTTTCGAACCCCGGACCTCCTGATCAAAACACAGTGGTCGCAACCACTGGACCACGGAGGCGGTTAAAGGAACTAAACAAAGCCATCCTAAAACTGTCAAAAGCGAAAATTGCACCAAAACAAGTGTGCAGGAGCTCCCCACAATGCGGGCTATAAATAACGGCACATAAACATCTCTCGCCACTATAATATTGATAATAAAAATTCCTCGCGGGACCGCTGAGGGCGGAATGCTGGAGGTGCGCTTAAGGCGTTTCTTTATTGAAAACATCCGACTTATTTCTTATTGTTGCCGAAATTCATGACTTATTCACTTGCTGTATTCGATTTTGTAGCAGTTGGTTTGATTTGCGCTATCATTTTACATGCAGACATTCTACTCGATAATGATTTTAAAGGAGAATGTCCGAAAATGTATGGAGCTGTGCCCCATTTTAAAAATCGCATGCTCGCTATCTGTTACTATTTTAACTCTTGCATCATTTGAGTGGCTTTTGCGGTGAAGCGAAAATAATAATTTGATACACCGTGCGAATTTAGAGATATTAGACAAATAAAATAAGTTTCTGCTACTTCTGACCAGCAATGTTGCGAAAAGACATTTCTGACATAATTCTCAACAAATTATTAAATTTAATAAAAATAAAAACATTTCTATTTATGTCATTAATTGTGCCATTTCAAATAGTTTGTTATTTGGTAATTTAAAATATGTTCAACCTAAAAATAATGCTACTTCAATATAGGAAAATGTCCGGAAGAAATTCAGTAGGGATCGATTAAAACAATGTATACGGTAAAAATCAAAGCTTTAAAGACTCTGCAGCGTGTGTTTTTATCGAAAGAATCTCTTCATAAGGTTGACAAGTAATGTAGATATAACAGCAATACATTTTAATTCAATAATGGTCTGAGATTGAATTTATTCAAGCTCAAGAATGGGATATGACATTGTATAGTACTAAAAGACTGAGTAGGTCCTTATTACCCCCAAATAGGGCTTGTAGTCTATCAAGCGTGTGAGGGGAAATATCGCAATATTTTTTTAATAATGTAAAGAAATTAATAGTAGATTAGTAGCTAAGGGCTGTAAGGCATCAATTGCAGCCCGAGATAATTATATTAATATATTTCGAGGGTGCAATTGGTGCTTACACTCGAGCTAACTACTCTGCTTTACATCTCGATTGTGAGGTAAGTAGGTCCTTATTACCCCCAAATAGGGCTTGTAGGTGACCAATAAGCGCTCTAGGGTAATAATGTAGCTTGGAAAGCCCTAGGGCGGTAAGTAATTTAAAAAAAAACACTTCACTATTTCAAAAAGTTCGCGTACATCTAACCATCATACTGGCAATAAATTACTTATAGCCCTAGGGCTTTTCTAGCTACATTATTACCCTAGAGCGCTAATTGGTCACCTACAAGCCCTATTTGGGGGTAATAAGGCCCTACTTACCTCACAATCGAGATGTAAAGCAGAGTAGTTAGCTCGGATGTAAGCACCAATTGCACCCTCGAAATATATTAATATAATTATCTCGGGCTGCAATTGATGCCTTACAGCCCTTAGCTACTAATCTACTATTAATTTCTTTACATTTTTAAAAAAATATTGCGATATTTCCCCTCACACGCTTGATAGACTATTAAAATCCCAAATTAAAAGTAATAACTCTATTTACATTTAAATTTTGTCCCAGCTATGGGACTAATAGTGGGCAAATTTGAACATTATCGTAAATGTGTATTATGTGTATTATACACATACAATTAATTTTCTAACTGCCCATACTTTTTTTTCACAGACCTAACTATTAAATTTGTATGGGGAAATCAAAATTAATTTTGCAATTTGGAATTTTCAATGACGCCATAACTTTTATATGACTATGTTAACGTATTTTCGGCTTGATAAGGTATTGATCTATCACGGTGCATGTAATATTGATCTATTTAGCTACGGACAGTTGTATAAAATACATTATTAAAGATACTTTTACAAATTAACATATACCATTAATTATTAATATATATTTTTTATTATTATTATTAATAAGTATCTAAAACTAGTATGAAGGATATAAAATAAAGCATAAATAGTAATCTAAATATACTACAATCTGTCACCTATAATGTTTTGTTTACTGAAACAAAACTTCGCCCACTTTTCTTTTAAAGACCGGAAGGGAATTGAAAAAGATATCTATATTAATAACAGACTTATTATATAAATAAAATGTGCGCCTAAAAAGGTGTTCTTGGCATAGTTTCTATGAAAACTCGGGATGAAAAAGGTATCCTTAGAACGAGAGGAGAATCTGGGAACTTTCAGTGCTCTTTTGTGCAATAAAATAGCCGAGTCGACATGGTTATTAATAATTTTATATAGAAATATGATATCTAAAAAAAGAATTTTCATATCGGACGTTGTAATACAATATTTTAGATAAATTAACATCTTTATCGTAATATAGTAATAAACTAGTACAAAATTGAAACAGAAGGCGGTTAAAAATCAATGTTCGTCCTCAAGCTCCAAAACAATATATTGGCAAGAGTTCCCTTGTTGACTTGTCTCCGCATATCTCGATTCTGTGCAAGATTCAATTTGTTTTGTTTGGGCGTGTTACTTTTCGCCCTTATATAGGAAGGGATGAGATAAAAATTTACATAATACACGCGACATATCAATAGTTTCGCCACCAAATATTTCTTCTTACATTTCTATTTTCGACGTTAAACTCCTTCCAGCGGTAATTAGGATGAATTGTGTGAAACACACGTTGTGGATAACTACACATATTTCGAATATTACTTTGTTTACATGCGTCTTCATGTATGTGTTATCCTCATTAGCATCACATCAGCCCATTAAAGGCCCATTATAAGTCCTTGGACACAGGTTTCTCCTCAGGCATTTGAACAAATTTTGCCTAATATATAACGCAGGTCAGACCAACACATATCTCTAAAATGATTCAAGTACCTACGCCCAAGCTTAGGTTGAAAATAGAGTTCTTTTTATTCCGGATATATTTTCTCTTTCATCTTGTCTTTATATTCTATCATCTTTCTATAATAAAGAGCTTAAATATTTAAATATTACTACAGTTTTATTTTTTACAACGTCTTGGAATATAACATCTGTTTAATAGTCAGCACTATCAAGCTCTTAAATATGCTTTTTCATTTTCTATTTCTTTGCCCTGTGATGTCTTGGCAAAAATTGCTATTTTAGCAATAAGGCCGCTTTTGACTTAATATATTTCTGAGTATTTATTTAATTCTTTTTTCTCTGCACAATAAAGGACATAATCATTCATTCATTCTTTCACCACCATTAATGATTTGACTAACATACATAATTAGCAAGGAAATAAAATTATGCCTCTCAGGTTGTTGACTGTCACAACATTGAAACTGTTAGCCGCGGAATCACTCTCAAAGTCCCTTAAGATGTTTACAGAAACATTTATACCGACTTGTCGTTCTCAAATTAAAACTTAAAGCATCCCGGGGGAACTCTTCAAAGTACTTACGGTTTGAAATGCTGATTCATTTGTTGAGCATTAGAATCTTTATGGAAATAGCATTTTAAGTTGCGTGCTGAGTTTTCAGAGGGTTACTCTTACTCTGACACAAAGTCCAGAATATCTAAAATTGTTAGTTTTATTTCGATGTAATTGACACCTCCTTGTAGTTTTGTCGATATAAGATGCCCTTCCTTTCCCACACTGTACACAACACTATGTATTAAGTACTCACTGGGTAACATCGTTTTGCAAGATGTGTAAATGCCCTTTGGAAGTCATTTCTAAAGTGCACCATACTCGTAAGATGGAGCTCCTTCCCTGCGCAGTGCGCATACGGTCCTTTCCTCCTACATCTCCATTAATTTTTTTTTGGACGAAAAAATAAACCTTTTTATGTGTGGATATCAAGTCGTCATAATGATATATCAAGTTCTTCTGCGTTCGCCACATATCTGGAACTCTTGAACACTCAGCTTAAATCCTATCTTCTTGGGATTTAGTAATGGACAATTTACACCAACAGAAATTAGTTCGAAATATGTCGGTTCCTTTGATTATAGTTACTAGTTTTATTATAACCTGATAAGTAGTGAACTATTCCCGTAAGAGCCTCCGAGGTCGAGGAATCAATGTATAATTTTCTCGCATCTACCTTATCAAACTTTAGGTCTAATAAATGTGGACATGGAAACTGTTGTACAAAAAAATGTTCGTTTCAAGTAACTAATTCCATCCTTTATTTGACTACTATAACGATTTTATTCTTCTTTATTTGCGTTGCCCCTGTTAAGCATCTATAAATTTTGCCGACTACGAAATTTATGAGGTAACAAAAAATTGGCTATCCTCGGTAATTTATGGCAGCTTTTCACTTGCCAAGTGCGTTGTTCTATGAATTGGGTCAACAGAAAATATGAATACTTAATTAGTTTTGGTTAATTAACTGCGAGAAGTATATATCAGCAAAGTTTTAATAAAAAAGATTTCTTCACAGTGTAGTGATCTTAAAATATAAACATTTTAAATCGATTCACAGCTGTGTGATTTAAAATAAAAATATAATTTAAATTCAAATAAAAGTAAGTGCGTGAGTGAAATCGCAGAAATATGAACAATAACACAGTTCAAGATTTCTCCACCCTAATAATTTTACACAGAAATAAGAACTTTATAATGTCTTCTCAATTTTCAATAAAACAAAGCAAATCCAACACATAAAATCTATGAACGATACAAAATATAAAAGTTAAATATTAATTATAAAAAAGTAAAATCGGAATCTAAACTTAAATCCTATTTCCATTCAAGAAAAAAAAATTTTTATATTAAATAAGTTAAAATTATGGTTCTTGGTTCTAGGTGGCATGATCGGTCCTAGAGTCGTACCTACCTTAACAATTTAAAATGAGCAAAATAAGAATTCATACCGTGTTAACTAGTAAAAACGGACGTCAGACAAACAAACGGCCCGACAAAAAGATGAGCCCATATAAGCGTTACCAAAGTAACTTAGAGTCACAACACAGAACACATAAATCACATAATAGTACTCGTATAGAAGCTGCATTCCTTTGATCTTGAAAAAAGCCGACATTTAAAATAGCCAAACTTTGAGCATGCAAGCTGAATCACACCTTAACGCCACGCGTTAGCGTATGTTATTAATAAATCTTGTAGTTGTTGCTGATGGTAAATAATCAACCTCGCGCAAGAAAGCGCGCGAAACTATTTTATTTACAGACGTTCAATCTACTTCATGAAAATTTTACTCAATCTGTTTACTTCCATTTACCTAATTAGGCGGTTAATACTTTTTCGAAGTAAATCTAATAATTCGATTGACTTATATATTTTATGAACGACTTAATTAGATTTAGTCTAGTTTAATTAATTTCATACAATTTAATTTGATTTTAATACATTGACATTTCATTTTATTCTTTGGCATTCCAATTAATCTATTAACATTTCGTTTAATTCATTAATATTAATATTATTTATTGACGCTTGTTTAATTTATTAAAATTTATTCAATCTGTTTATTTTCCATGTAATTAAGCACTTTACAATATCACGTCTTCATAAAAATGTAATTAAATAATTTCTAGCTAGTAAAATTAAATGTCTGCCCTTCTCTATTCATATTTAATTGCAACGCCTTAACAAGGTACAATGTGTAACTTCATCTCACACTTGTAATGCAATATATAAATAAATAACTAAACTTTGCTATACACCTGTGAGTATGTGTTAATTCCACGACCACCTTATCATCATCATCATCACAGCTCATATACGTCCCTACCGAGGGGCACGAGCCTACCCTAACTAGTTAGGGCGATTAGGCCTTTTTCAAATCACGCTGGCCCAGTGCGGATTGGTTGACTTCACATACACCTTTGAATTCGCAGGTGTATGCAGGTTTCCTCACGATGTATTCCTTCACTGTAGGTGCGCCAAATAAATGTACATATGAAATTCCTGAAACGAACAACACATTGGTACATGGCAAGATCGATCGTGGGCCTCCCGATTCTACTCGAAGCACAGTCCAGTGCCGAGGCCACAGCGCCACCGACTACCACGGTATACAGAACAATATATTCCTAGCGGAGTGTGGCAGCCCCACTGCTTTTATACTCTTAGTAGTGTGCGCGGAATGATAGGTATAGGTAGGTATCTTGTACCTAAGCGCTTAGTGACGGAGGCCTCTCATGGAACGCAATAAAACCTCTTTCATTGTATTCTGTGGTCACGCAAAAAATTAAAACCACAGATTTAGAGTAGGCTAGATACCACTTGTTCATTAAATAGTATGAGAACCGAGCGTGCCTCCATATCCCCACTCACTATGACGTGACGCGAGTCATTTAGTGATGAACACACATAAAAAGAATCGTTTCAATCGCAACGCGAGAGTCGCGCTACGTGCGCGCTCGCTCAGTGAGCCATCAGATATCGACGAGAGACGACGCGCGTCGCGTGCTCCGCTCTTCGACTCGCACACTCGCCTTTCTACCAAGTAAATTCATAATTATCATTTGGACTTTTTATAAGAATATCAGCTCGTTTTAAGACTGTTTTCAGGTCATATAAAATATGACTGTAGGGTACGTACACAGATATCGACTCGATATCTGTGGGTATATTATAGGTATAATAGATTTTCTTTCTTTTTCCGTCGATACGATAAGTCGACAAAAATTATAGAGAAATAAAAACTGTAAAAAAATAATACCTAGTTGATAGATTAGTAAATTTTTTAACATACCTTATCACCAGATCAGAGAATCGATTTATCAATTGACAGACACATGAGGTCCGCACGGCTTGCTACCACTATCTTGCTCGCTAATCCTGCCGTGAAGCAACAGCGCTTGCGCTGTTGTGTTTCGGCGTGGAGAGTTAGACAGCCGGTGAGTCTCAGTAAAGCTGTCCGTCTATACAAAGTTGCACCTACGGCCTGGCGCTGTGACGCCACAAACGCCACACACAACGTAGCGAGGTACGGGTACAAGATGCAGAATGCTCGCAAACCGTAAAGTAAGAATAACGTACTTATAGCCAACTAGCTGTGCCCGCGTACTACGTTTCGCCTTAAAAGTTCAAAGAAAAAACTGTTTGTCGTCTTTCCCGCGGGAACAACTGACTTTTCCGGGATAAAAAATAGTCTATATGTTAATCCATGTTGTAATCCAACTACCTACCAAATTTCATTCAAATCCATTCAGTAGTTTTTGCATGAAAGAGTAACAAATATCCATACTTACAAACTTTCGCGTTTATAATATTAGTAACATTAATAAACACCTGCCAATCTAACAAAATCTTAGCTACGCTCTTGCGCCACATACCTAATATGTTGCGGGTTTCGACCTATAAACTAACAACTGTTGCTTACTGCTGCTTACAATATATACTTTTTATTTAATTATTGAATTTTGATTTAATAATGGGATCGCTTGGAAAACTGAAAACAATCATGCCCTATCTATACTTAATTCGAAAATGCATTCTCATTGGTTGATGGTTCGATTGCTAGAATCGATTTGAAAGTAACCATTGTACATCACTAGTCGCAAAATTTTACAGACGAATGATAAAAGTCCTTGTACCACGAAACTTGTTTACTGTGAAGTGATTCTGTCGTTAAAAATTCATTGCGTACGGCCAGAACACCCGATGGTGGTCTTTCAAAGCCAAACCCGCAATGTAAAATAAATATATCAACATTCCCAAATACGAATTTATCGCAGTAGTATCACGCAAATATCACAACAAATCATAAATAATTGATTTTAAAATGAATAACAACTATTTGTGAAACAAATTACTTACGGATGATAGGATACATCTCCATTGACACGATTTACTACTTTTGAAGAGTTTTTACAGTTTACAATTGCGCAATTTGTCATTTTTACGTTTTCAACCAAACGACTCGTCAACGTTACGGTAGAATGCCAACTAAAGTAGAAGCGCGGTCAGTTTGAGCATTGCTCAAACTCTGGGCACGCCTCGGGCACGCTGCGCCGGGCAACAGGTGGTATCTAGTCTACTCTAAATCTGTGATTAAAACAATAACATGTTTAGCGCAGAGGTCGAGTGATCATCTACTGCGCAACGGGTCGCTGGTTCGATTCCCGTACGGGACAAATGTTTTGTATGGCCTACAGAAATTTGTTCCAGTCTGGGCGTATGTGCATGTGATATTCTATGTTTATAACTGCACCCACGACACATGAGAAAATCCTAGTGTGGGGCGACTTTTTTTTTTTAAATAAACAGCAGTGCAAGGAATAAACTACCAAAACACCAAAAAAACTACTCGAGAGGAATGTCCGAACAGTACGTGTCGATAAATCATTGTCCTCTGTAACTGACCCTCGATCCATGCTCAACAAAACAATAAAACAAACATACAACAATAAAATGCATTCAAAAACCATACTCTGTATGAATATAGCTTGTCAAATTTACCCCACAATCCAGTTTCCATGTTATGTTAACAGTCGTGCATCAATCGGGAAATTGTTCGCTTGTCAATGTTATTTCAAAAATGCGTATAGGGTCGCGATACATAGTGCAATAAAATCGTAGAACCCCGTCTCCCGCGATATTATTGTTTAAGGGACACTTGGGGCGATAACGCTCAATTTAGTTGGGACGCCATAGAAAAACATGGGGCGCTCGCGCCGAGATTTAATCTAAAAGGGGAAGATCCCGTTACCGACTCTATTCTTCGTGTGATAGATGCTGTTGAATTTAAATACAGGCTGACTAACTTAAATGCTACGGTAGTTTGAAGAGAAAATATTATACCTTAAGTGCGAAAGATAAGATACAATTTTATTTTAAGATCTTTATGATTAATTGTCTACTTATACTAGCCAATTTTCTTCACCAACTAGCACTGAGCGAGCGCAGTAGCACAGAAATGATAATATTACTATTAGTATTATGTTATCTGTGATAGTACTACGTAGTGGTAGTGGACAGGTCGAACCCCATTTCCCTCTTCCGATGAGACTTTTTACTAGCAGTGGACATGTGTACATTGTGTGTACTTATATGTTTATTTATTCCATTTTTATATTTAAATAAGTATATTACATACTTTTATTTTAACTATTTCATCTTATATCTGTCGTATCGCCTCAAATTTTTGTGCCCTACACTAGAATATCCTTATACCCCTGATAACATTATTTAAAATATATCAATTCATTTATTCGATGTCTTAATAAAATTTTAAAAATAAAATCTACAAATAAAAACTACAAACTCTATACAAATCTACGAATTATCTATAGGTTTGTACGTCTAAAAACAAGTTACTAACTAGTAGACAATTCAGAGATAATACAGATCAACAACAAAGGGAACTACGTCCACTTACTATTTTTATCTTCCAGGAAAAAACTTGCCTTTAATTACATTTTAATCACTCCCCGTCCTTAGTAATCTCGTTGGAAGGAACAATTTAACACTGAAGCCTGTTTTTATTTTATCACTCGTACTTTTTCTTACTAATGATATTGTGTGGAACTTAAGAAGTGTTTGGAGTGCTTGGGAGAGCATTTGAAGTTCATTTGTGGGGTTGTTTTTTCTTTCTTGTATTTAACTACAAGTGACATTAATTAATGAGAAGCCGAGAGGAAATTCTGCGGTTTTGAAGAGGTTTTCCCTGAAATTAATTACTATAGCACAAACTGAAACAAAAAAGTGAAACATTGTATAATTCACAAAAGATTTACTTTAAATTTAAATTTTAAATAGGTATTAACATTTTTTTAAACGTGTAGATCATCGATTTATTGTCTTGTAGCAGCTCCAATACTTAAAAGTAAATTATTTCTTCACTAGCTACTTCCAGCCGCCACTGTCACTTTTTGATTCACCTTCATTCTAAGATTTCCTGCACCGGCTATAACCGCCTGGTGACTCTACTCAGAGCGAAACACCCCCGCCCCGTGGTGATGCCTCTCTGAACTAGAAATCCATCAGGTTTAGTTTGCCAAACGAGGCTTGAGGACCCACAAAAGTTCTCGACTTCTTATAAATAATAAAGGTGAAGCTGTAACAGCACAATATAGAGAACAGCAGCCATCTCGAAAGGGCGAAGCTAGACACTGACTCATGGCCTTTTTGTCCTGCTGCAACACACACATGTTATACTTACTAACATGGAATCATAGGTGTACCTATATTAAGACAATTTAGCATTGTTTCAATGTAATGTAATATGTGTGTGTGCGTGTGTTATTTGGCAAATAAACTTATATCTATCTATCATCTAACAGCTGAGGTCCCTCAAAAAATCATTCTAAGACATCAGACATTTTCCTATGTTAGGGTGATTAGGCCTTAGTCAACCACGCTGGCCCAGTGCGGATTGGTCGACTTCACATACATCATTGAATTTCTTCGCAGATGTATGCAGGTTGCCTCACGATGTTTTCCTTCACCGTAGGAGCGTCAGCGTTTTGTTAATCAACAACCTTAAATATTATTGCGGTATTCCGTTACACCCGGTATATACATTTTCATCCCAAGTTTTTACTCACGTATCTTCAAGGTATTAAGCTCCAAAACTACTATCACATTCTATTATACCGGGTATCAAAAGCCTAATCACCAATTTCACACACTGAAAAGGATGTGATACCAAAAGTAAGCCATCTACGAGTATTTGACTAAGTGAGCTACGACCGAAAAATAGGCAAGGAAGACTAAATTATTATGACGAAATATAATTTTTCGAGGTAATTGATTACCTTAGACTAGACTTTAAATTTCAAAGCTGAATGAAGAATGAAAGACGAAAACTTATTCAACTGCCGCAATTTATCGCATAATTAATTTTATGAGTTCTAAAATTTGTCACGTTACGGAAATTGTGTCAAAATGATTCCGCGAATTCGCCATGTTAGGTACGGTGAAATATAGAAGTGATATCTGATAAGATTTCTTTATTATTGAGTGTTTGATACATTCAGAGGTCGTAGTTCGATTCTCAATAGTGATTTTTCACTCCTTGAGTTGATGACGTGAAAACTTATTCTCACATCCCTGCGTTGGAAGGCATGCAGAGAGACTTACACCTAATTTCGTTCTATCGAACTTCGCAATAAATAGAGCCACTTGAGCCAGTGATCGCAGTTTTGCATTCACTGACTTAAGCACTACGTATATTCTGCGCAAATTGTACGAGTAAGTCTCTGTTGAGACGCTATCAAGTGAATTGTTATTTTTTCTTTGACGGGTTCGTGATCGGGAAAATTTAGTTGACATGGCCACCACTGATGTACGGAATTGCCCTTGTAGTAATCAAACGAGCAGAATTATATACACAATTGGCATCGAACCCAAAACCGTTATATCTGAACCAGGTGGTAACAATCAATAAACCGCAGATGTTATAAAACCACAAGCACTTACAATGCTCGCAACAAACATATCAAATGCGCCAGAACAAGTAAACAACTCCAAGGATGAAAAGTCACAATAAGCGTCGTGCTTTATCAAAAGCCTTGTGCGTAAAACATTTTTTGCCGAAACCTTTATATTGTTTATCTAACAATGTTTATGGCGCGTAAAATAAATTACCAACACATATCTCTTATTTTACGACGGAGAAACTATAACATTATCACTGTTCCCTGAACTTTAGGGGATCTGTTGACAATATTACCGTTGGGTTGAATTGATATTGTAATTAAAGCTTTATACAAAATGTTTTGTTATTATAGGCAGTGTATTTAGAGCAAAAATTATACCGAATCGACGTTATACCTTCTATACAAATAAATAAAATTGAAGTGTCTGTTTGTAATGTCAAAATGACAAGTTTTTACTAAATGGGTATGATATCGGGTACCAATAACAAAAACACATTTTTTTTTGTCTGTCTGTCTATCTGTCTTTCTATCTGTTTGTTGCCGCTAATCTCCGGAACGGCTGGACCGATTTTGACGGGACTTTCACTAATAGATAGCTAATTATATAAAGTATAACATAGGCTATAACTTTTTATCGAGATCTTAAAAAAAATACAAAACTCAAAATGCTGCCAAAAGTTACTATACCTCGCGGATGAAGTCGCAGGCACAGCTAGTCCTTGGTAATTTGTTCATGTGCAATTATACATATCGAAAGCCACCATTTTGGTATAGTACGTAGGTCCTGCTACTGTGTGAATACACAAGCCAAGACCTCTGTCTTACTGGACAGAAGTCTTGACTTCTCTTCTGTCTTAGATACTGAACAGTACAATACCCAAGGCAGAATGTGAGACAGTTTGCTTCTCCAACTCCATAATCAACTACATCCAAAGAGCACAGAGTGAGCGAGAACTCGAGCCACATACCAAATTTTTTTCTAGGCATGATACTATTAATACTTTGTCTGTCCCAAGTATGATGCACGCGGTTATAGGCCCTCATCTGTCCATATGTGCAAAGTCATTCCCTACAGGCGTGTAGATCCAGCCAGCTATGAGCCGGAGCCAGGGTGGTTCGGAGAATTGGAAAGAATACACAGTGTATGGTATGTTTACCATACATATGGAATGATAATGATAATTAATGATACCACGATGTTAGCCGTGCGAGTATTATTTTATTTTATTTTATTGAAGGACCTATGCTGTTAGCCGCAGATGGCTGTTACAGCTTCACCTTGATTATTTGTAAGAAGGCGAGAACTTTGGTGGGTCCTTAAGCCTCGTTTGGCTTATCTAACCTGGTGGATTTCTAGCTCAGAGAGGCATCACCACGGGGGGTGTCCCGCTCTCTGAGTAGAGTCACCAGGCGGTTATAGCCCGTGCGGGGAGCGGCTGCAACGCGAGCGCGCCTCTGAGGCTCGGACGCTCGAGTTCGCCGTGTAGTGGAGGGTGGGGAGAAGCGACCAGGCACATATCTGTACCTGGTATATCGCAAACTGTGTAGACCGGGCCTTCGCACTCTTGTTCTACGAGTGCGGTGTGTGGGACTAGTGCGTGAGTGTGCAGTGTTTGATAGTGAGTTGGAAGGCGGAGGGAGAAGATCGTTCGCTCGTGTGATCGGGTCGGGGGGATCGAGGAGGATGTTCCTCGGTCGACGATTTATGGCCGCTACACTACGTAAGGGGGTGTAGTCGGCCGCCTGTCTAACAAGGGAGTTAGGGTGGATGGTGGCGCTAGCGAAGTAGCGTTGGGATAGATCGTCAATGTGGGACCGTGCGAGTATTTTATTGATACTGTCTTAGTTAGGGTTCTGAATAAGGGATACTCCGTAATCGGGAGAAGATTAACTCAAAGGCTAAACTTAACTCACTCAGTATACCACACGTTACTAGTAAAGGAAAAGAGAAACAATCGGTGATACATCGTTACAAGCAAACTTAAGGATTATTTTATTATCATGGTAATACGATTATTATTTTTTTATATTCTTTAATATTCCTCGTATACCTAAAATATAAATATCAGTACTTACATGAATGTCAATGACATATTTTTCTTAGATTTTATTATAGATTAGCTGTGCCCGCGACTTCGTCCGCGTGGAATGGTAACTATTGGCAAAAAGCCTATGTTATACCTTGTCTAATTAGCTATCTATTAGTGAAAGTCCCGTCAAAATCGGTCCAGCCGTTCCGGAGATTAGCGGGAACAACAGACAGACAGACAATTTTTTTTAAATTGTGTTTTTGTTATTGGTACCCGATATACATTCATATCCATTTAGTAAAAACTTGTTATTTTGACATTACAAACAGACACTTCAATTTTATTTATTTATATAGATCCGACGATCATTTGTAGGTAGATCAAAGTATATCTATCAATATCCCCTCCAATGACTCCCATTTAATAGCAGTTCTATATTTATTGTTATATTGGGGGTAATTCTGAAGTTACCTACACTAAAACTAAAACTAAAATTAAACATATAATTTTAAATTAGTTTTAGGTAATTCGTATTCTGAAACGCCGGACTCTCTTAATTTAAACTGTATTTGTCAATTTCTTAAATTGAATACACAGATTATAAATACACCTAGTGCTGTAGAAAAACGGGATAATTTAGAAACATTAAAAACAGCTATATTCTACTAATTTTACTATCAGAAATTATTAATTTAAGATTTGATCGTATTTGTAAATGACAGAAAAGAAATTTTATTATTTATCATTCTTTTTATCACAAAAGAAAAATTATTCGACATTTATCCTGCGATTGTGATGGCTTCGCGCCTATGCCTTGAAATAAAAAAAATTACGTGGTAGTCTGTAGTTGTATAGATAGGTACATACTTCGTGACTTCCTCTGATTTTAAAATTGCGTATTTTGTTTCATTAGTAATTTTTCTTTTCTTTTCACAATAACCACTGTTATTTATTGCAAATAATAGTAATTGCTAGGCAACAAATTTTAGATAGGCATACTTCTATCTGCAGATAGAATATTAATTTCTGTTGTAAGAGTAAATACATACATACATAACCTACCTATCATCTAAATGTCAGTACTATTAGACTACTTGGGAACAAACAAATTACAACTCACGACTTGGCAATTGATGCTATAAAAGCCTTTCCTTATAAATGCCATAACAACCAATTCATCATCCATTTGGCAAGTTGCACAAAAAAAATTGACTTCGGTAATGTTAGAAAATCGTTAAAAAGTAACAAGATAAATTTAGACGGCACCTAAAAGTTCACCTCCTAAAATTAGTTTGACATATTTAAAATTATAGAAAAAATTACATTTAGGAAGCATGTCGGAATACGAAAATAACATCTAACACTAAATTGAGTAGTTTAGTAACGTCACTCTTAATTTTAGAGTTAACTTGTGAGTTCTGAATACCAAACGGTGATTGACATTTCTATCTCTAATTTTATTTAGTTATAGTTTTAGGTGATCGCTTCAGCATCACCCCCATTGTAAGTGGTGGTGGTATAAAAAGATGACAAAAATGACACCTTCTTAGTTTCTTGCCTATTCTTCTCGAAAAGGCTCTTCCTAATTCCAAACAGGTCTCTTTATTTGTTTATACATTATAATCATACATACATCTTAATTATGTTCTTTGAGTTCGTTAATTGTCGCAAAGCAAATTCGCTATGGATATTTATTACAATTAAACTAATGTCTTCATTGGACATATCTTCCGGCAAATCGATCAGCCACTTGTCCCTAATTGATACTGCTAGGCTCGTCTGTTTAGGTAATTAATATTACTTGATGAGTTAGACGTTGTCTTTTGTTTGTTACTTAGGGCTAATCGTTCGTTTCGTTCTGCAACGAGTGGTCTCTGATGATACTCAATTTATTTGAAACAAAAAAACACAGGTATTATTGTACCTAGTATACCGGGTTATTTTACCATCAGGAGCCAAATTTTGTATGCTTGTTTAGACAATCAAAATAAACAACTTTTACTATGGGACCAAACTCGAAATCGCGAAAAAAAAAACCCGTTATATTTGTAAGCAAAAAACAGTTAGACTTTTCGGTTAGTTCATAAAATTTAAGGAATGTCTTACGTTACGCACAAGGAGCTCGATGGCGTGGTGGCGTTTTGCGCTCAGCTAAAGCTTAAGTGAGGCGTTGGCCATGGTCAGACCTTCTAAGGCTGACCAAATATGTGATACTATATGTCATGTAATGTGAAAAATATTAAGAAAACACGCTTAAAAGTGAGTGCAGCGTCTGATCGCGTCCCAGTCGTATTAAGCTAGTCGTCAATGCGACATATCAGATTATGCGAGTGAAAAAAAAGCGCTCTTATGTTTGCGCAGACGCTTGTGGACTATATATAACTCCCGCGCAGATGGTTGATCTCTGTTGAGATTAGCCGCCATAACCGAATGTCATTTAGAAGGACTCCCTCAATCAGAGTGATATCTATGTAATACATTCTTGTAACCCATATTCTGTCCTTTGGCTCTGTCTTTTACTGAAATTTGGTCGAACTCCGCTCCGAGATTACTTAAATTTTTTCAGTGAAAATCATTTTCTTTTTTACAAGCTTTTATTTAACTTGCAATGTAAGTATGTTCGGGTGGAATCTTGCAACTCAATTTTGAAGCAGATATCTTTAACCGATTGAACTGAAATTTTGTATATACGTTCAGTTTGGATGACAATGCATGGTTTACTGACGTCATTTTAAATCCAAGATGGCGCATCAATTATTTTTAATGCACCCCTACAATATGGGTATCAAATAAAAGGTCTTGCTAAGAGTAACTCGAAAAATAATGTGACGTCACTATTTATCCAATATGGCGGACTTCTAAAGCTTGAAAATCAATTTTGAAGTAGATATCTTTAACATTGAGCTGAAATTTTGTATACACACAGTTTGGATGAAAATGCACGGTTAACTGTGTGACGTCATTCTAAATCCAAGATGGCTGCATACCCAAGATGGCGGACCAATTATTTTTAATGTACTCCTACAATATGGGTATGAAATAAAAGGTCTTGCTAAGAATAACTTGAAAAATTAAGTGATGTCACTATTAATCCAATATGTCGTACTTCTAAAGCTAAAAATCAATTTTGAAGTAGATATCTTAAGCCGATTGAGCTGAAATTCTGTATAGACGTTCCGGCAAACGACCTTGCAATGTTGCGTTGAATAAGATGAACAGACTGAGAAACGTGTCCAGTGATAACTAAAAAGTAAAAAATAAATTAAATGTAAAAAAACCTTTTTAAAAACAAGCTTTTATTTAAATGCGCTAAAAAGAATTAATAAACTTTTACACTAAAACTTTTACTTATAACGTCATTTCACATTTGACACAATTTATATGACATAAAAGCTTGTCGCGAGATTTACTTTTGTAGATAAACAAGTAAATTAAATAATTTGATGTGAATAATTTTATACATTACAATTTTCAAAGTAAATACGAGTACTACACACAAGTAAATCTCGTGACAAGCTTTTATGTCATATAAATTATTGAATTAAATGGACTCGCTTATAAATAATTGAATTAAATGGACAGTCTAGTTGTGATTTTTACATCCTTATTGGTTCCTGTTCCGAATTGGTATAATAAGCCTTCCACGGAATATATAAGAATCATCCTTCAGTACATTTGAATGGAGAAATGTAAGACGCTCCTAGTAAACAAAAACAATAACTCGAACAATGAGTTGTGATTTTTATGGCAAGCACCGAGGAATGCTCCAGCCATTCGTCCTAAATAACGTTCTGCATCACCCACACGTGACGTAAGTCAAAAACGGTGACGTACTAAAACAATCTTCTATTTCTTCGGACGAACAGGCTTTAATTACTAAAACAGCTCACACACCCAGTGATTATATGGTTTCAACAAACTGCCAAAGCAGGGTATTTACAACCTTGCCCTATTGTAATACGGCACAAAAGCGCTGGTTGCACGCCTCTCCCAACTTAAATTTTATTGGAAGCTTCATCTATTGATCTATTTGTAGCAAACAATGTAACAGATGTAATTAAAGGGGAGGTATATCCAGCGTTGTTTTATTTTCAGAGGCCCTTTGAGCAGCACTGACAAATACAGTCCCGAACAAAAGACGTTATACAAAAATGTTTTGTATCCACGTTTTCGATAGCGCACTCAATATTCCAATAAGGGCTCGTTTGAATCAAAACATTTCGAGTTGGCGTTCAGTCTTTAATAGGAGTATTCGTTACGAAATTATTTATTGAATTGATCTATTGTTCAGTAAAAAAGATTTTTTTTGGGTAAGACAACAAGAATCAACATTTTGATGTCGAAGTTTGCTCAGCTTTGCTGTACAACATAACGAGGACGCGCATGCTTTGGTTACGTCATTGACAGCACGGATAAATGAACGACAATTTTGACACTCAAAACTGTGATTACGGATTTAAATAGTAGCATCAGCGACCTAACAATCTCGTAGATCTACTATCATTATGAGTAGAACCTGGAAAGACCACCGCCACGAAAAGTTAGTGCCCTCAACATTTTAAGTGGGCGACGAATGATGCACGTGTACCAAAGCTACGAGTATTTTTTAACGATTACTTTGAATTCAGGACTTTCAATTAAAGTGCGGGTCCGATGGGAGCGACAACTACTAGTTTCCTTGTATTTCTATTAAGTACTTACATGCCACGGCTTACATGTCGCTGCGATACCAGAGGCCCAATCCTACTAATAAGTTACAGCCGAATCGAAACTGAATCGTTGTGATCAACCAATCAGAACACCACATTATCATCGAACGGTTAAATGGCAATTCACGCGCTCCCATTGGTCGATCGCAACGGTTTAGTTTCGATTCCGCTGTAACTTATTAGCAGAATTGGGCCTCTGGTCTTCTACTGCAGTCTGCGCTCGGCTACAGCACCGTACCTTAATCCTGTCGTCTACGGTCAGCTAAAGAATTACACCTTAAGAAGGAATATCTACATAAAATAGTCGTGTCAAGGCCGTAACGTAAATTGGGCCTCTGGTCTTCTCCTGTAGTCTGCGCTCGGCTACAGCACCGTACCTTAATCCTGTCGTCTACGGTCAGCTAAAGAATTACACCTTAAGGAGGAATATCTACAGAAAAAAGTCGTGTCAAGGCCGTAACGTAAATTGGGCCTCTGGTCTTCTCCTGCAGTCTGCGCTCTGCTACAGCACCGTACCTGTCGTCTACGGTCAGCTAAAGAATTACACCTTAAGAAGGAATATCTACAGAAAAAAGTCGTGTCAAGGCCGTAACGTAAGTTCACTTTTCAGAAGCGACGCACTTCCAAAACACATTGATGCCCTCGAAATGTGATGGCAGATGACGATAGACATGATCTTTACAGAGAGTCGTACCAAATGTCGGTTGGACTAGTTACTAGGCTTTTATTCAAATTCAATATCTTTTATTCAAATAGGATTGTAACAATCTCTTTTGCACGTCACAGCAGCTATGCCATTGGTTCATAAGCCTACGGCGGGAGACCTTGTACTGGAAAGAACCAGCAAGAAAACCAGCAAGGGCAATTTTTTTCTCCCTGTATTGTTACAGAGCCGTCAATTGGAAGCTGACCTCAAAGCAAAAGTTTGAGCTAGACTTCCATTACAAGATTAGATGTGTCAGTTAACATTAAAGAGAAAG
The DNA here is from genome assembly GCA_963935595.1 of Schoenobius gigantellus. Lineage (NCBI taxonomy): Eukaryota > Metazoa > Arthropoda > Insecta > Lepidoptera > Crambidae > Schoenobius > Schoenobius gigantellus. The sequence continues at coordinate 38,488,638 of OZ012549.1, forward strand.
ACTTTATGAACATATCAATCAAAAAACATTGGACTCCGAAGAATATATGCAGTTTAAAATTATCCTTTTTACTATTTGTAATGCTTTTGCGCACCGTACCTTCGGATAGCTAGTCGACGGTCGTGTTATCACCCCGCAGTGTGTCCACTAAACCAACCTATATGTCCATCTTCTTCATAGTCGAGGTGATTCAGGGTCTGGGAAAACCCAATTATCCGGGTCATGTTTACAATTATCCTAAACTAACGACAACCTTGAGTCTAAAGCGCTAACAGCAGCAAAAAAGTTGAATGTCCTGAACAAGGTTAAGAGGTTCTTCACACCGGGACATCTTCTCATACTTTTCAAAGTACAAATTCTATCGTTTATGGAGTACTGAGTCACCTTTGGGATGGCTTAGCTAAATACGAACTCGCTGCTGATCCCGCCTTCACCTTTTTACTATCAAGAGTCTAGACGCATGGCTTGTTACCACCCTTATCTGGTAGAAGTCCGTTCAGCCGTTTAAAAGATAATAAAGAATATTACATAAACATACAAGATACGCGCGAAAACAAAACCCTTTCCTTGCAGTCGGCTAAAAAAGAAAATTATGATTTCTAGGCAGAATCTAAAATGTTTATTTTTCTAACCTATAATTGTATCAGTTCTGTAAACCGTAAAACTACTAAAACAATAATATTTTAGTCGCCAGACCGCTGAGGTTGGAGTCATAGCAAATAAACTGTCTTGCAATGAAACCTCGTATGAATGGCCGCAAGACCATCATTTGCCTGCCACTAAGTTCTTATTCTTTGGACCATAAAAGTACATTTCGCCCGTCGGGTGGATATAATATGTTTGTATTTGTAAAGACATGTCACGCGTGGTTGGAGCGGTGTTATGCTTGAACAAGTTTAGTGCCTACGATGCTTCCTTTGGGGCTTTGTTTACTGGCTCCACCAGCGATAGTTGCGAAAGATTTTAAGCGATAACTTGTCTGTGACTAGTAAAACAAGATAAAAGCTCACAATAAAAACAAATGACTACTATAGTACAGTAGGGAATAAATATAACCGTTAACTGCATCAATGATAATAGTAATACAAATTTAAACGCATGTAAAAGCTTTTTTACGCAGAAACTTTTGGTGTGTAATGTGATCAATATACTAAAATCATAGAGGTGCTATCGTGGCCACTATGCTTGACGTTGTAGAAATTCCCAACAAGTGGGACTTAAAACGGACAAGGACATGACGAAAATTTATTTCCATGTCGTACCCACTCCTATAATATTAGATGCTCTTCTCGCTTGAAGTTGTCCAACGTCCAGCTTGTAGGCCAAACTTTTAGAAAGCGATCAATCGAGGAATCCAACTCGGCTGGGCAGCCTGCCAGAAGTTACTACTTTAAAAGTCTTTAATTCGTGTTGTTGTGTTGTGGTACGGATATCGCTCACAATCAAATGGGCCTTACCACAAAGCTCTAAGACACCAAAAGGGCTGTGGAGCGGGGTATGCTCGGAGCTTTTCTGCGTGATCGAATTTGAAATCATCAGATCCGCAGAACAAGGTCACTAACATAGCCCAATGAATTGCGAGCTTTGTATGGCAGTAGACGTTACCTAGTCACTGGACTGATGACCGTTAGGGCAGAAAGATCTTTTAGCCGCGTATCGCGAGAAACACCTTTGGTAGGCCCCCACAAGGTGGGCCAACGATCTGGTGTACATCATAAATAAATAATAAAGAGTCAAAAATTGCGCGTGGTAGTGTGAAATCGTTGGAATGATTACAGATAATGATGAGGTTATAAAAATAATGTTTTCAAGGTTTATTCTTATCAAAAAGTAACATTATATTTTACGTTCGCTAAACCCCCAACAATTGAAAATATTAATATCGTTTTAGAAATCCTCAATTTCGTCAGCAGATCCCAACGAATCCCACAAAACATTATTGAAGCTCAACCGGACCGCGCTGAAATCTCAAATTTTAAATTTAAAAGTGACAATAAACATTAAACGACAATTCGGGAGCGAGTAAACAATTCCTTCGCGAGGCGTCCGACAAAATTAAACTCTCCCGCCGCATTATTTGCAAATAAATTGCTTCACAGTAAATCGCTCCAATTTACTGGTTCAATTTTCTAATTCAAATCAGAAGCAGGGAATGTATGTAGACAGTGGAAACGCTCTTTGTGGAATAAACAACGTGCCGGGAAAAAATAGCAGCTTTTGTTCACATTATTCTTTTACTAAACAGTACGATCGGGTTCAATGTTGAACGGTGGGAAACTATAATAGTTAAGGAATGTTTGCTTAGCTTGACATAATCATAGTATACGTTTTTACTAAGTACTGTATCTAATGATGAAGCACTTATGCGTTCTTTTATAAAGAAATGTAAAAGGTATCACAATTAACAAAAGATGTGAACATTGTGTATCTTCGTTTATCTGCTAATGCAAGCAAGAATCAATCTTATCACAATAATACTAATCGCCAATTTCACCAATCGTGTCTTAGCTTAAGAAACTCCTGAGAAGTATGCTGTCACTTTCTGTCTTTAATTAAAAGGATGTGACAGCATGCCACCTAAGAGTATCCTAAGCCAAAATAAGGTTGGTGAAATTGTCCATAAGACATGATACAATAACTATATCGAAGTATTCTATACTATCTAATGAACTACTTCCAGCTATTACAAATACAAAAGATAAAATATTTGCAGTTTCTCGGATAATGCATGCATGCATCTCGCTTCTCTATAATTTTTGATGTCTATATTATGGAAACAAAATACTCAGATGTTGGTTAAAAAAACATTTATCCAAATTTAAAATTCAGTCCTACTCCAAGTAGAGTTATATCTAATAGCTTCTTTAATATTAAATGAAGAAAATTCACATACAAGTCATTCTTTGAAACTAAAATTGTATACTTTATAAAATTGTATTGTTCCAAATCTCATTTTGTGTTTCTAACTCCCTTCAGAACAATGATCCAAAACTTTATCAAGGCTTAAACAAAGCCCGCTTTGCCCTGAAGGATATTGTTGAAAAACCTTTACTAAGATAACGAGAGGTCAATGGGCTAGGCCATTGTCGTGTCATGTCGCTCATTTGGTAGAGGACCTATTTTATGTGGTCACCGACACCTTGATTCGGGAATTTCAATCGTTTGCCCTTGGAAATAGAATTGCGAATAAGTTGGATTATATTCGTAGATTGAAGTTGAAAACGAATGAATGAAATAGGAAATCTATATGAAGGTTTGTATTGGACGCGACCTTTTATTGATGGGATCTTAAAGTGTTGATTTTATGGCTCTTAAAATTGTTATCTTCGAGATTTACGAAAGTTGCTTCTTGCAACGCCAGACTAGATATATTTTTCTCTTATTTTTCTGCCTACAAATAAAAAGTACACATTAATTTAGGAAAATACTGTCGCATTAGGGCTGTAATTGCTGATTTTGATTGACAATATTTTAAGAATATTCTATCTGTAATCATGCAATAATTGATGTCTCAAGAACAGAGCGAATCACATTATACTTCACGAAGGTTCTCGAGAAAGAAAAAACGACTGCTTTAAATCTACAAGTTGATATTAAAGTCGAAGGATTAAACTGTAAACGGGTTCTAAAAGTCCGGACGAAAATATCCTCTATTAGGGCAGTAAAAGATTTCTCGCATTTGAATATTCCAGCAAAGGAAGACTCAAGTGGAATAAAATTAAATATACACGCAATATTTTCCCGGGCTAAGTAAGTAAGCCCAGTTTAGCATCAATCGACCCTAGTGTAGTCAAAGGAAAGATATCTCAAGATGTTTTGCTTTATATCGCATTTTCCGTGGAAACTAGTTTTCCTTTGCAAGACTGTCTTCGAAACTTACATTCTTAAGAGAAATCGTGGGTGAGCTGAATCTTGTTTATGTTATGTTTGGTCAAATAATTTATACTTAATAGTCGTACTATACATATTTCTTCATATAATATTCTTAAGTAGATTAGCGTATAAAATATATACGGTATGTTTTCCTTCGTCCTTTTACTTTCTTCTATATTTATGTCATCATTATCATATATTAACTCCTTGTCCAAAATAATAAGTCATCATCACTTGCTGAAAATTTGTTCACTAAGGAACTTAAGAATTCAACTGCAGAATAAAGAATTTATGTGAAAATCTCTGTCATCTTAGCCGATATAAATTAGTATTTTGAAATAGTTTTGATTACAAACCAAATATTTAATACTGCGACATCAAATCAAATTAAAGCGACATTTTACTACTGTGTTTTCCCCACTTGCCTCTGTTATTCAAAAACCGTGTTTTAACTACGAGTGTAACGCATTATACTAGAAGGTTAGAAATTAAAGTAAGAATTTCAGACAAAAATATTTGGCACTAAACTGATACCTTGATGAACTCCAGGGATCATAATAACATGTGCAGATGTCAAGTTAAAGTGAAAAAAAGTCAAAAATGTTTTAGTCATATTACACACAAAAACTATAAGATACACTGGCACATACTTCGTATTATACACGTGCTTATAAAATAGATTATGTAAAAACAATTTAAAGTTGATGTTGAGTAACACTTGAAATTAATCATCATCATTAGTGATTTTATAAAAAAAAATATGTTTATAAATTGGAAAGCAAGTTATGTAAAAATACATCTTATACAAATATAAATGTCCATACCTAAACTACACACGATAGAATTCATAGTATTTGATCGAATAAAGTAGTGTCGATAGCCATGCGTCTATTTCTCGTATAATTACTTCATTTGGTTTTATTTATTGACTAGCTGTGCCCGCGACTTCGTCCGCGTGTAATAGTAGCTTTTGGTAGCATTTTGATTTTTGTGGGCAATTTTTTTAAAGATCTTAATAAAAAGTAGCCTATGTTATGTTATTATACCGTATATAATTGGCTATCTATTGGTGAAAGTCTTGTCAAAATCGGTCCAGCCATTCCGGAGATTAGCGCGAACAAACAGACAGACAGACAAAAATTGTTTAAATTGTGTTTTTGTTATTGGTACCCGATATACATTCATACCCATTAAGTAAAAACTTGTTATTTTGACATTACAAACAGACACTTCAATTTTATTTATTTGTATAGATATACACGATACAATATGTTTGTTACGAGTGTTATAATTATGCACATAATTATGACATAAGTCAAATCTTTGTTGATCATGGGATGGGGCAATTTTCGACATTGTCTTTTAGACACCAATATTTTATTAGGAAACAGTAAAAAGTAAACATTTGAATCAACATTTTTCCTCTTCGGACGGTGTTAAATAGATAACAGAAAAAGGAATGTTAAAACCACCTCTTTCCGAAGACTTATACAATAAATATCTGCTGCCATCCTATCGCAACCAAATACGGATCAAAAGAATTCCCCAAGTTCCATTTGCAGTTAAACGTCTCATTCAAAGTGCGTTAAGCCAATTCTAGACACAATCAATCTGTACCAGATTTACTTTCGATCCCATAGTAATTTGGACCAATGTTACCTCGGGGAAATTGGAACTAACCATTGTGCCTTCGGGAATAAGCATTACCGTCGCCTCGATAATGGTCTAAACGTGTTTTGAAATTACAAGTATTGGCCGATTCTCGTTGTTTGCAAGTTTTAGGTTTTTATTTGTCACTCTTTTACGCAAAAACTACTGATTTGGATTAAATTTTTGTAGGTAGACGGATTACGACATGGATTAACATATAAGTTACTTATTATCCAGGAAAAGTATGTAGTTCTCGCGCGGAAGTAGATTTACAGTGTTTTCTTTGAACTTTTAAGGCGAAACATAATTCGCGAGCACAGCCAGTTGTTAATTTTTTTATTGCTATCGGTAGCAGACGAGCCAGTGGCCCACCTGATGTTAAGTGGTAACCACCGCTCATGGACATCTGCAATTCCAGGGGCACAGTTCAGGCACTGCCTAATTGAAGAGAAGTGCTCTTTTATGCCTCGTTTGAAATAGGACATATTGTAGCGCTCAGGAATCACCGCAGCTGGGAGTTCGTTCCAGAGCTTGTTCTAATCCTGTGTTATACTTCTGTTTATTATTGGAAGTGAGGCAATTCAAATATTAAATAACTGTAAATTTTGATCTGATGGAATGGGACGAATGGTACATTCCACCTGATGGTACATGGCGTTATGGCTGAATATAGAACCAAGCTTCACCTAGACTCCGATTGAATGAAAGAACTGGCTATCTTACCTCTAATTATTGCAATATAAGCAGAGAAATAGCTGCCTGGGGAATTGAACCCCGGAACTCCAATCAATGCCGAGTGGTCTCAAGACGATAAAACATACCAATTACCTACAGATAAAAATATTAATATATTAATTATCAAACGATTAAAATCAAACTAGCATATAGATCGTATAATCATAAGTCAATATTTTTTATTTACATAAGTACAGCTTCGTGTTTACTTATGTTAATCGTTATATTTTATTAATTAGTTATTGTCTTTACAGATATCTGATGCGGTGCAGTGATATGTGGGCGTCGATTATATTGTGAGTACTCTTACGAACAAAATTTTCGCACAATAACATTTCGCAGTTTTAATTAATTAAGCTTGAATGTAAGTTAATAAACGAGTTTGATGAGAGATTGCAAATGAAACATGTATCTTATTGCCTCATGAAAATTAATGGCAAAATTTGTTTACAAACGCTACTCGATCACGGAATAGATAAGTTTTTTTTTATTCGATGAATTCAATCGAAGGTTTTGCTCTTTAAATCGTCATATCGTAGTCGATAACCCATCTCGACTATTCATTAAATAACATTCAGAAATATAACAAGTAAGTACAACGTCGAATATTTATTAAGGCTATTTAAATTAATGTCGACACGCAAATTTCGTCAGGTATCGATAAGTTTCTTTGAAAGCCGGCCTATTGAATCATCAATGGCTTTAATGATCAGAAATTCGAGCCACCTGTTGCAGGGGGCTCGCTCAGCAGTGGGGTGAAAATAGCTTGTCGTTATATTAATTGTCGCCATTACAGCTTAGAAATTATGTTTTGGTGTTAGGGGCGTTTTATTATTGCTCAGCAGACATAAACAAATTCGACAAGACTTAAAAGGGTTAAAATGAATATTCTTCATTGCCAAACAAATAAGGAAACACAAAATTAAAAAGCATTGTAACAAAAGTGGACTTATCTTTCATAGAGATTTCTTTAAATCGACCTTTCATTGCATAGTAGATTTCTTAGATTCTTTTGCAATGTAAGAATGAAACGTAAAAGCTATCCAAAGAGTGGTCTCTGAGGATGCCAGAATCTCATTTTATTATAAATTAATTAGGTATTATAATAAAATTGTTGTTTCCCTTAGTATTTAACGACTCAATGTTTTTCCCAAGGTTAAATACTCGTATATTGTATTCATTCAACAGCTCGGCAGGCTTATTACGGGAAAAAGCAACCGGCTGCTTATTGTACAATGGCACCGCGATCAACAAAGTATCTCTAATGAGCGCTCCACATTCACGCGAGATTCTCGGCGAGAGTCTCGGCAAGAATCTACGCGAGAAGTACGCGAGAACCTCGGCAAGAACTTCTTGGGTACACACTTCTCGCGAGATTCTCGCGAGAAGGTACAAGGCAGGGTTGGCACAAAATCAGTGAATAAATTAAAATTCTATATTTTGGTGAAGAAAAATGTATTTTTATGAATATCTATTTCATATTTCAGTGTCATTATTGTAATTCTTGATTATAAAAACTCATTTTCCAGGTTTTTGGTCCCTAGTCTGTTACGTAATTTCGAGTGAACAATGCCAAATGTAAAAAAAAACTTTCCACTAATGCTGAGGAGGCTATCGCTCCAAATAGTTGCCTCAGAACTGGGTAAATATTAAATTTTTCCTCTTCCTCTTTCGTTTCCGCAAAATAGTTGCTTACTTATTAAAATTAGTAACGATGAAAACGGAAATAAATTAGGATTTATTCAATAAATCATGATTAATTAGATTTTATTAAAAAATCATGATTTTTTCCAACACTGGTACAAGGTTCTCAATATAGTTCTCGCGCCTTTGTCTCGCGCCAAAAAACCGACAAAAGTCGGAGAACTACGCGAGAACATGCGAATCGGATCCACATTCACGCTTCTCGGGTTGTTCTCGCGTTCTCACGAGATTCTCGCGTGAATGTGGAGCGCTCATAAGTGGTCTGTGATCAACAACCAAATTAAACAATCGGTCGCTGTGTCCAAGCGTTGACGTGCATTTAACTTTAAGATGGTAATACTTATCAATTCCAACAACCAACCTAATAATTTATCAATATACTAAGTTTAATATTATAATGCATGTTGTGTTCTTCTGTAATTGTTTTGAACATTTAAAACGTAATTTATAACATTATCTTGTTGAATGTACAATGTTTGAAATGTTGAAGAACTTAAATAAATAAATAAGTCTGCGGAATAATTCAGATATTTATCAATTGTTACGTATTACTTGCCGTTTAGTTATGTAGAAGAAAGATGCGGGCAGTATTTTTAGAGCCAAAAGATAAAAGAAATCAGAGATTTATCTCTGAAAGAAATGACTTAGCGGATACTCCCAAACCTCCGAAATGCAATAAACGCGAACCCTACTAATGTTGTAAGTGCGAAAGTAACACTGTATGTCTGTCTCTTATGCTCTGACGACTTAACCGCTGAACCAATTTTAATAAAATTCAGTATAGAGGATGTAGCCTACTTTGTTATACAGCTAAATTGACAAACAAGCAAACTGCATGTCTGATGGTGAGTAGCTACTATGGTCTGTTTTGCATAATACAGTACTTTATGAAAAAATATTCAAATCCAAGATGGCCGCTGCAAAAAAATGGTAGATCACATTTTTTTGTACAACTCCCTCAATATGGGTATCAAATAAAAGGGCTTAACTTTTAAAATACAGTACACTATAAAAAACCAAAATGGCCGCCGTCACAAAGTGGCGGATTCCATATTTTTGTACAACCCTCCTCAATATGGATATCAATTGAAAAAGTTTTGTAATAGCCTACAAGTGGTTCCTGTAAGACTTGCAATCCTACAAGGATACCAATGTAGCCAACTTGTGACATAAGATGTCTAGTCATCATAGTACCCAGTTATTTCACTGCTTGTCTGACCCTTCAAACTGGAACACAGCAATGCAAGCACCGCTGCTTGGCGGCAGAAATAGGTAAGACGGAGGTACCCATGCAGACGTCTGTGGTATAGTGACCCTCTGGTAAAATAATCTAATCTCCGATGAAATAGTTTAATCCCAAGTGTTAATAAGTTTCTTTAGAAACGTGTAACATACACGTGATATGACTAGATTCCGCGCAAAGTCGCAGGCAGCAGCTGGTACTCCGCATATTCATAGCTTTTTAGAAATATATAGTATGCAAACAATTAAAACACACCATTGAGAACAAAAATAGTACGGTGCTCAACAAATCCTTTCACACATAACATTATAACCAAGCTTAAAATAAAAGTTAGAGTGATTTCGGAAACCACATCGCACGAACCGCTCCCAAGGGAGAGGCCCAAGGAGCAGTTAAAAGGAACTTCGGAATTAATGTATTGGGGAGAATCTTTGCTCGGTTGGAGTAATTCGTTACATAAACGGAAGATTTTGTCCCGACACCTCGTTGGAGTAAAATGGCACATGAACAAGGAATATTTTGATGAGCTGCATGATTGATGAGCAGAGGTGAGAACAGCTGACGATTAGGTGATGGATATAATCGTGGATTTGGAGTATTAATGAACTCGGGTCACATTATTATCGTACAAAGGTTCATCTAGTTACCCAAATGGGTGCTGATTGAAAGTGATTTTGATTGCTATAACCTAGATAGATTATTGTATGCTAATGTCTAATATTGGAACACCTACAATTTTTCCGAAGGCCCTTGGCTCGTTAAATAAAATAATACGCTACTCTACGTTTGACTAATATTTGTTTAGGATACCTTTAAAATGATTATTTCTGTGGCTGTTGTCAAAATTAAAATTGGATTCGTCGTCACAAGGGTTATCATGTCACACCGGTTCAGCATGACCGCTAGTACATTTTTAGTCGTCATCATACCGCTCGCAAGCCTATAGCTTTTACCTTAATTCCCTTAAGTAGCAGTGCTTCCAGCATTTCGAGAACATTGTCATCTGATAGGGGGTTTTAAGATTACCTTTATTATGTAATACTAGCTTTTGCCCGCGGCTTCGCTCGCGTTAAATTCGGGGTAACACCGAAGATTTAAAAATAAAAATAAGGCAGGTATTTTTCGTTGGTAACAAAGAGTCTGTGTACCGATTTTTAGCTTCCTACCTTGAAAACTGCAAAAAGTCCCATATAAAATTTCACCCCCTCTTTTAAGGGGTTGGGGGCAGATTTCCAAAATAAAAATTATGCACGATTTTTTTGTTAGTCACAAATAGTTCGCATACCAATTTTTAGCTTTCTACCTTGAAAATTGCGGAATGCTCCATACAGACTTCCACCCCCCATTTCAGGGAAGTGGGGAGTTAGAAAGAGACAAAAAGTAGCCTATGTCACTCTCCATCCGTTCAACTATCTCCACTTAAAAATCACTTCAATCCGTTGCTCCGTTTTGCTGTGAAAGACGGACAAACAAACACACACACACACTTTCACATTTATCATATTACTAGTACTAGTATAGTATACTAGTACTAGTATGGATTATTACTATTCATTTATTTTTGTATATTGTTCTAAATTTCATGATCTACCTACCTAAAGATAATCTTAACAAAAAGCAACTTAAAACACTTGCATCTGTTAAATACAGTTTGGTTTACTTCATTAGTCTCTCAATTGTACAACTCCTTCAAGTATTTAATCGCCAGATTCTTTCCGAGATAAGAGCAATAAATACAGATCACGAAGATCGTAATCTAACCGAGCCCTTTTATATGATTGCCTTAACCGAGTGGTTCACTAATTAACCGTTAATTAGAGATGTGGGTGTTAGCAGACTTACTTGACTTTTTTTTTAAATTGCGTCACCGCGCGCAGAAAATTGGAAAATGTCAAAATCCTTAACGACTATTTAAACTTTACGCGTCTGATATGGGTTGAAACCAACTACAGTGTTAAGCTTTATTACGGCGAAACGTAGTTCGCGGACAGTTATATAGTTAGTCAACAATAAAATCGAAGTTTGTTTCCAAAACTCGAAACAATTCTCACTCACGGCCAAAACCCTATGATTCGGTAAATACTCGCCAATTCGCAACGCCACTCGGGAATAGCCTGGGATGTTGTTGCAATAGCAACGAAACTCAAACGATAAAACTCTCAGTGCCGAAAAGAAGTTACACATCTACCGCCTTCACCCGTTCGGTTTAAATTGTCACTAGAGAGGTTTCTATTCCAAAATAAATTGTTCTTTTATAATCTAGTCCAATTTTCTTGATATTTTCTTGACTTTTTAAGGCTCGTTCGCGCTCATAAGTTTATTCGAATATAAAAATAAAATGACAAACTTAATATTTAACAGAAATACCGCTCCTCGAATTTATTTTTTGATATATCAACTTACTCTACGAAAATATTGTAATTAGCATGCCACTCATAATACACCCCCTGCTGCTTAAGAAGGAAAAAAACGAGAGTATTAATGCGGGTTGGTGGGGAATGTCAGTGTCCCTTTCGTTGATTGGTAATATGATATACGGAGAGCAGATAATGTCGACTTGTGTTCTGTGAGGTTTTATGTTCAGAATACCCTATTGCACGCCCTACAGAAGATATACTTAATTCTAATAAATTAGTATAGATGGAGTCCTATTCTATCCCAAATGCCCTAAAAATTTAAAAAGTGATTTTTGTTTCCTTTTTGATAGCTAAAAGAACATCTTGATCCTTGATAGCTAAAAGAACATCTTGATCCTTGATAGCTAAAAGAACATCTTGATCCTGCCATGACCTTATGTTGGATATACCTCCCCACTCAACACAGTTCCTTTCCTACTTCTTCTTTGTGCAGACAGTCTGATTGTGTAGTGCAACCTGTGACCTGTAAACATAAAGAGGGCGCGTACAGCTATATCCTTCAAGGCCCTGGCGCAAAAGCACTATAATCTAACCTTTGTTACATTTATATTTCCACATTTCTGTAAGTATCGCTTTTTACTCTTTCTATTATCACACATTATATTTTGTACTATCTCATCTCTCTTCTGTTTTACTTCTTTTCATATTCCTTTTATGTGGTTTCCTGTAAGCGATTCTTGTGTAGCAATTACGCTGCCTATTGCTTTTTAGTTACATGTTATGTCATGTTATTGTGTTTTTTTCCAATAAAGTGTTGTGTATGTATGTTGAGCTAACTAAAACTCGTTTTATATTATTACAACGTATCTTGAGTAATGTAACTTGCCACAACTGAAATAAAACCACTCCAGTTGAAACCCAACGAGTAATATGTGGCGCACACGACCAATTTGTATAGATTACGCAATCCGCTGCACAACCGGGTATTAAGTGAAAAATGGTTTTTAATTTATCTCTGGAAACGCGAACTGGCTCTTGTAATCCCGGGAGAACGGACACCCGAATTACTTTTGGCTATTAGTGAGTTGCCGATCAAACTTTTTATTAGGCCGGAACTATGGTTGCTTTTCGACGTATTTCAAATTACATCGTTTAATTTTTCTTACGTCGCGGCATACAGATTGAATTTTGGTATACGGCATCGCGGGAAACATAGTGCCGTTCATTTGTCTCTTTCTGCCTCTTCTCTTGATAAGTCGACATACGATAAACACAACGCCAACGAATGTTCTAATGGCACTTTTAGTCAATTTATAATATCGACGCATTTATTAAAAGTATACTGTGTGTGTGCCGGCCTAGAATAGCACCAACCCATCTCTATCCGTGGGTGTCGTACGAGGCGAAGGGAGATATGACCTTTAGGAGACGGGCAGCAGCGTCTCCTTAGATCTCGGCCCTACTGCGATCGCCAACCCGCCTGCCAAGCGTGGCGATTATGGCAACCCAGAATATGAATCACACACAAACAAATTGGCCCCTAGTCCCCGGCAGCCCTGCTATGCCTAGCTACGGTAGCGGCTACGGTAACGGTAGGACAGGGGGTGCGAAGAATCCCCGGGTAAGATCCGGCTATCATCTACGACGACTCGACCTGGCAACCTACAACACGCGTACACTGAGGACGGACGCGAAATTAACGGAGTTGGAAGAAGCTATCAGTAAGCTACGCTGGGATATCATTGGTCTATCTAAAGTCCGAAGAGAGGGGGAGGACTCGATAATCCTTAATTCCGGCAACTTGCTGTACTACCGGGAGGGCGACCAACAGTCCGAAGGTGGTGTCGGGTTCATCGTCCACAAGTCCCTCGTCAACAACGTAATAACCATCGGGAGTGTGTCGACCAGGGTAGCATACCTGATACTCAGAATATCGAAACGATATTCGTTGAATGTCATACAGATTTACGCTCCGACCTCGACACACCCAGATGACGAAGTGGAGGCTATGTATGAGGAGATCTCTGAAGCCATACGTAGCCACAATACCCACTACACGGTTGTGATGGGGGACTTTAATGCTAGGTTGGGGAAATGTTGCGGTGATGGGGCAATTTCGATTTGGGTACCGGAACACCAGAGGCCAGATGCTAGCGGACTTCATGGAAAAGGAGAACCTCTATGATGAACTCCTTCTTCAGGAAGTCCGAAAGCCGAAAATGGATCTGGATGAGTCCGGACGGTAATGTCAAAAATGAGATAGATTTTATCATGTCGACGAAAAGGCACATATTCAATGATGTCTCTGTGATCAATGCCGTCAAAACGGGGAGTAATCACAAACTGGTACGAGGCACATTGAATATCAATATTAAGCTGGAAAGATCTCGACTGATAAAGTCTACGCTCCGACCAGTACTTGCGTAAATCCAAAACCCCGAAAGGTTTCAGCTCGAGCTCCAGAAGCGCTTCGAAGTCCTTGAGAACAGGTTATACAGAAGACCGAGGAGTATAATCTGCCACTTTGCTTGGCGTTTGTGGACTATGAGAAAGCTTTCGATTCGATCGAGACATGGGCGGTGCTGCAGTCTCTTCAAAGGTGCCAAGTGGACTACAGGTACATAGAGGTGCTAAGGTACCTATACGGAAATGCCACTATGTCGGTCTGACTCCAGAACCAGAGCTCTAATCCCATTAAATTGCAGCGAGGTGTAAGACAGGGAGACGTTATCTCTCCAAAACTCTTTACCGCTGCATTGGAGGATATTTTCAAGCTTCTGAATTGGAAAGGAATAGAATAGAATAGAATAGACTTTTATTTCGCTTGAAACATGGTACATTAGCGGTGTAAGGTTATAAAATTACATTAAGTCACACATATTTCACCAGCAACTGGCATGCAAAACATTAATTTTTTTGTTTTGCATGCCAAACATATTTTATTTATGTATTGGGATTTTATCTAATTTTATATATATCAATATATAACTATTTTAAAATATGTTTTTTTTTTATTATTTCGGTACATCTACCACATTGTTTCTCTGCATCACCCAAAAGTTGACTGGCAGAAAATGCTTCAGGCATTAAGTCCGCCTCTGTACGATAATAATTGTACATAAAGTCTTAATAAATAAATAAAAAATAAATAAAAATTATTACACATTTTTGTTCACCAAACATAACTTATACAATAATTCTATAAACATAACCTTAAACAATTATTATAAAAATCAAAATATTCTTGTAAGGAATAGAAGCATCTATCTATAAGCCATTTTTTCAATTTTGTCTTAAACATATTTATTGGTAAAATTTTAATATCGTCATGAAGCCTGTTATATATTTTTATTGCCATCACAAAACTATTCCCTGCGTATGAAGCAGTTGTTATTGTTGGCAGTTCAAGTCTGTTAGGGTACCTGCTGTTTAATCTCCATTGACTTGCTTTAGTGAACAGCTCGTTGTGAGTCCGGACAAAAACACAAATCTCATATAAATATAAGGAAGAAACAGTTACAATTCTGAGATTTTTAAAAAATGGTCTACAAGATGTTAGCATATCAACGTCACATATTGCTCTTATACATGCTTTCTGAGCTACTTGAACTTGCCCGATACGGCTGGCGTTGCCCCATATCAAAATACCATATCTAAGTATTGAGCCTATGTATCCATGATATGCTTGAATAGCCGTTGAGGTACTACTAATCTTAGCCAGGCGCCACAGTGCAAATACAAAAGAGTGTTTCCTATCACAAAGAGTAGTTATGTGACAATCCCATGTGCATCTATCATCTATAGCAATACCAAGAAACTTTTTTACATTATTTTCAAGGATAGATTTGTTGTTAATAATAATCTTTAATGGTTGTTTTTTACCATTTCTATTTACGAATTGAATAAAAGTTGTTTTATCTAAGTTAATTTTTAAATTATTTTTATATAACCAACTTGCCATTGCATTAACAGTTTTGTTTATTTCTTGGTTGTAAAAATCAGCATTTTCGCATGGCACAATGATACTAATATCATCTGCAAAGAGCAAACTAACATGATTTGTTACATCCGGGAGATCGTAAATATATAACAAGAACAATAAAGGATACGGCATTAACATTAATGGCGAGTACCTAACATACCTCCGTTTTGCCGATGATATAGTTCTAATGGCTGAGGCCTTGGAAGACCTGAACACCATGCTCGGAGATCTCAGTAGTGCTTCCCAAAGAGTGGGTCTTAAAATGAACATGGATAAGACAAAAATCACGTTTTTTTTTTCATTTATTGTTCAAAATCATAAAAAGTACATATTAATAAAAAAACACCGCTACAAAAGCCTTTTTGGCTTTAGCTGTGACGGGGAGTACAGGTTTATTTTTTTATTTTTATATATTAGCATGCCAAGTATTTTGATTTTATTCTAATTGCATGACTTAGGTAGGTACATATTTCTATTCTTAGCTTTAGTACAAAATTGTTTTTTAATAACTGGCTTAACATTTTTTTTAGTAATATAATTCTGAACGAAGTCGTCATTCATTTCGTTTAGCAATTTTGGCAATAAAAATAAAAATAAATAAAATGTCGAATGCCCATGTTGTACCCACTCCAGTTAATATTGGGAACACTACACTTGAAGTTGTTGACAGCTATGTATACCTTTTTTTTTTTTTTTTTTTCCGAGGGGAATGCGTGACCGCACCGTACTCGCCGTTGGCTAGACGACGAGCGTGTGTGGGGCTCTCCCGGCAGAGAGCCGGGCCTACCCACTAAACCCCTCGGTGTTCTCCCTGCCCTTATGAGCGCGCGTGGTAGGGTCCACACTGCGACTACCACTACCAACGCGCCCGGGCTGGCCCGACCTAACTGGTCGGGCTATCGCCAAGGGGGGATTGCCTGAGAACAAAAGGGCAATCCCCAGACGGAGGGCCTTACGGCGACGTGCACGGGGCCAACCGTGCACGCAGGCCTCCACGGCAGGGTCATTAGACGGGCATCGCTTGTGCGAATGCCCGCCTTCGCCTGCCTGTCCGTCTGCGGCGGATGGGAGCGGCTTGAGGATCATTCTCCCGCTCCCTCTCCGCGGCCTCCTTCTGCAAGATGACGTCCTCGCAGAAGGAGGCGACAGCCCCCCATTCCGGCCCGCCGCGGAGCATGGCCACGACCATGCTCGGCAGCGAGAGGTCTCCGTCTCCCAGCGCAGCGATGAGTTCGCTGCGCTGGCGTCGCCAGGCCGGGCACACCAACAGGGTGTGCTCGGCAGCCCGATACCTGGGACAGATAGTCCAGTTAGTCTCAGTGTCTCAAGACGAAAGTCTTTGACCAGTGTGTGTTGCCAGTGATGACCTACGGAAGTGAAACGTGGCAAAACGTGGTAAGACTGTCGTGGCGATACCGTCATAGCCTACAGCTCGTGTATTATTCAAGGACATTACTATTTTTATAATTTCATGACAATCGCAGGGTTTTAGAAATATACTAGATTTGTATGTATTTCGATTGTCTAATCTGCTTTTTATTCCGTCTTGTGTCGGTGTAGCTTCAGGAAGATTTGTATAATATTCATTAAATATTTCTGCAACCTTTCCGGGATCAGATACAATAGCATCATTACATTTAATTTGTATGTTTTCAGTAATAAGTGCTGGACCTTTATTATTAATAATACTCCATGAGGATTTACATTTATTTTTTGAATTGTTTATGTATTTAATGTTACTTATCTTTTGAGAAGTATTTATAATTTTTTTTAGTAGTTTATTATAGTTAAGATATGTAGATTTTGAGTCAGAAGTTTTATTTTTATAGTAATGGAAACGAAGTTGCCTTTTAGTGATACATGATTTTCTAATACCTCTGGTTATCCATTTAGATTTTTTACCCCTATTTGTTATTTTAAGAGATCCGCAGGAGAACTAAAGCAACCGACATTGCTCGAAGGATTGCTCAGCTGAAGTGGCAGTGGGCGGGACGGGACACATAGCGAGAAGAACCGATGGCCGCTGGGGCCGAATGGTTCTCGAATGACGACCACGATCCGGACGACGCTCAGTGGGTAGGCCCCCGACCAGGTGGACCGACGATCTGGCAAAGGTCGCGGGAAGACGCTGGATGCGGGCAGCACAGGACTGATCGTTGTGGAGATCCATGGGGGAGGCCTATGCCCAGCAGTGGGCGTCGTCCGGCTGAGATGATGATGATGATGATAAAAAGTGTTTCATAACATGTACAAAGGCGAGCTTATCTCTTTAAGAGATCTCTTCCAGCCAACCTCTAGGTATTTCGTGTATTATATCAGTGTCTCGTGGTGTGTGAAAGTAGGAATATGACGTAAACGTTCAATCAGCCAAGAAAAAAAAGAGTAAAACTATATAAAGATATTGTTTACATATTTATTTATTTATTTATTTATTATATATATTACATATGAGAAGGAAATTCTTGGCCTTTATCTCATCTGATGGTAAAAGAAAAATGGCCGAAGGTGGATGCGAGCTTCACCTGGACTCCTCAATAACTGAGAATCTGGATTTCTTACCTCTAATTGATGCTATTAACATTAGATGGTGGTAGTTAGCCAGACTATATTCCATACGACTATTTTCACAATTTTCGTAATGATCATTCTAAGTTTTATATTGCATTGACAAAGTACTCTGCTAAATTAATTGTTAAAGAAGATTAGAAGATAAATACATGTATAGTATAATTATACCAAGTATATCATAAATTTTATAATTAAGAGCTATGAAATTAAATTAAAAGCTATTTAAATTATAGCTATGAAAACACTCCCTGCAATAGAAAAAGTGGGAAACTTTCAAGCGAAAATTTTATAGACATCTCCTGTGAATTGATTTCGACGGTTTTTGTGTCATAAAATTTTATTAAGCCCTAAAAAGAAAACGTGCTACGTGTAAAACCGATACGTGCTCTGGAAATGTCTCATTTTTTTCACCATAGCGTTATTATAATGAGTTATTCGTCGGATTATTTTTATACAACTAAATACGCAAACAATTAGGGTGGCATGTGGCTATATTTTTTTAAATTTATTAGTCTGCCAACAATTGTTACACTTTTTCAATGATACATACGATTGACACATGGTATTGTGCTAAGTGTTCAACTACTTATAGGTAAACATAGCATGCACTCAGAGGTAATTGATCTTAATACTAAAAGGAAATAGATGCTACCCTACATTATTACACTACTGCTACCTTACAATTACAAACAATGTTGATTAATTAGTGATTAAATATTAAAGAAAGAGAAAAAAATGTGACCTTATATACTACACTCTACTGTGCCTCTAATTGTATATTATCATTATCATTATACGTCCATGGCGCAATGCATAAACTTACGGAGAGCCCTCAAATTGTAAATGCATGTAAATCAATATTCTTACTGTAGAAATTCACCAGTCCACAAATTCTTGGAACTGGAGAATTGGACCCGAATAGTATTCTACGGAGTGGCGGACGCAGTGGAGGTATTTGTGATCTGGGCAACCTAATTGGAACTTTAAAGTTAAATTTCTCCAGCAACTGGGGGCAATCAATCCGATTGTTAAACAATTTATGTGTAAAGAGAAGATCGTTCAAAACCTTACGTTTTTCTAAAGACATGTAGTTGAAATATTTTAGCTTAGCTTTGTACAAAAAATCTTTTCTACCTTTCTTAACGAAATAAGCCAGGTGCCACAGATACCGTTTTTGTTTTCGTTCCAATCACAGCGAGTGAACTGCATAGTGAGGTCGCCAAACTACACTAAAATATTCAAGTCGACTCAAAACTGAAGCATTGTATAACATTCTCTTTGTTTGTAATTTACGAAAATATTTGCTGTTTCTGATGAATCTTTCTGAAATCCTAACATCTTGGATGCTTTATTAGTTATATAATCTGTATGTTCTATAAAGGTAAGTTTTTTTTATCGAAAATGGCGCCAAGGGTAATGTTTGTATATTATCATTAATAAAATATTCGGATTTGATTGTATTTTGTTTCCTGGAAAATTTGACATGATAACATTTTCTAACATTTAACCTCATTTCATTTTCGTTACACTAGCTCGCATGTTTTTTAGATCATCTTATAGTAATCTAGTATCAGATTCTGTTCTTATTACTCTGGATATTTTCAAGTCATCATCGGCATATAGATATGGAATGGAGTACTTCAAACAATCTACTACATCATTTATGAAAATATAAAATAAAATAGGAGCAATATTTAAGCCTTGTGGCACGCCTGAGTTAGTGCTATAGGTATCTGATCTGAACCCATTAACGACAACATAAAACTTACGGTCTAGCAAATAGGATTAAAACCAATTTAACAAATTACCACTTATACCCATAAGGTTATTTTTTTCCAGTAAGTAAGATATCAAGGCACACCCTGTCAAAAGCTTTACTAAAGTCAGAGTATATAACATCAACTTCTTGACCAGAATCTGATGTTTTGTTAAGGTTCTCTATGAAGCAAACAAGGTTAGAAGTAGTTGACCTAAACCTCATGAAACCATGTTGATGAGGGGTTAGAAATGGCATTATATACTCACTCAATGGGGAACACATTAAGGACTCAAATACTTTGGAGGCGATCGATAGGACTGATATTGGCCTGTAGTTATCTACTGATTTATCACCCGATTTAAAAACAGGTATGACCTTTGCTATTTTCCAGTACTCCGGAAAACACCCGGATGATATTGACTTTTTAATTATATATAAGATATATAAAGACGTATAGACAAGACAGACGCGTTTCTTTTTTAAAATATTAATGGTAAACCATCCGATCCCATGCCCTTATTAGGGTCAAGCTCTTTTAATGCATTGGCAACTGATTTGAGTGTAAGACTAATATTGTTAAAATGAAGACTGATTAACATGATAATTGGCTATAGTACATAATAATTGAATTCTTTATTGTACACACATTTTTAAAAACAGATATAGTATAGAACAACATGTACAAGGACGAGTTTATCTCTTAAAGATCTCTTCCAGCCAACCCTAGCGAAAGTGAGAAATTAAGTAGATGCGGGACGCGCTGTACATTTAAGAATTTTAATATAAGCAAAATGTAACACACACAAACAAACGCACACATAGGTATATACTCGTATATGTAACTTTGACAAATTCGAGAGCAGATGAGCTTTTAGCTGCTTCTTGAACGAAATTATGCAAGTGCTTTTACGAATATCAACCGGCAAAGCATTCCACAGCTGAGCGGCACGCACTGTAAAAGACTTGTGGAAGAGCTTTGATTGATATTTAGGAATATCAAGTGGTTTTGGTATAACACAGGAACGCTTAGGACGGAGATCAGGAGGGAGAAGGTGAAATCGGGCCCGCAAATAATGGGGGATCTCAGAATAGTTAAGGATTTTGAAGCTGAGGTACGCACATGCATATCTCTGCGTTAACGGATAGGGAGCCACTGAAGTTTGGAACGAACGTCTGAAACATGATCATATTTTCGCAAAGAAAATATGAAACAGATAGCTAGATTTTGAAGGCGTTCCAGTTTTTGAGTAAATCTTCTATGAGAAAATCTTCTATAAATAATATGGTTCCTGTAAGATTTGCAAATCTATAACCCCACAAGGACGCCAATGTACGTTGACAACTTGTGATATAAGACGTCACGTCATATTACCCAGTAATTTCACTGCCTCTCTTACCCTTTAAACCGGAACATAGCATTGCAAGCATCTCTGCTTGGCGACAGAAAGATGAGAGAGGTATGCAATGACTCTACTATAGAGTCTCCTTCTGGAATAATTTATAAGGCGTGTGGTGCTCGGATTTGTATTGTACATCTGCTAGTTATAAGAAAGACGACACGGTTAGCGCAGAGGTCGAGTGATCGCCTACTGCGCAACGGGTCGCGGGTTCGATGACAAATACGTAAACCGTACGGGAAAAATATTTTGTATGGCCCACAGAAATTTTTCCGGTCTGGGCGGTATGTGCATGTGAGATTCCATGTTTGTAACTGCACCCACAACACAGGAGAAAATCCTAGTGTGGGGCGACGTTTTTTTTAAAGAAGAAAGAAGAATCTAAAACTCTGACGCAATAGGAATAGATAGTAGAAATACTGTTAGGCTCAGGATAGTGCAGTATTACAAGGAAGTTTTTTGTGTTTCTCTTATTGCAATAAATGTTAAATATTTCAATGCTTATTAGGGTAATCGATTTCGTTTTTAATGTCAGATCTATTTTAGTGACAGGATATACTAATACACTATAAAATATTATCAGTTTTGATAAAAGTGCTAAAGGAATATTGGCAAACACTTTAAAGTTCAGACATGAGTTCAAGTCTACGCGGCTTAGGCTGTAAATGAATTCTGGGAACCCGTTGATTGCTTAAAACAGTTATAACGAGAGAGATTACAGCAAATTAAAACAGTTCTTAGAAGAACTGGCTTAGAATCAAATTTTTTTTATGAACTTTTCAACAAAATGAAGTGGGTGAAATTCCGAGTATTTTTACATAAAAGCATAATTCCCATCGAGTATTGAACATTAGAGATATAATTTAAATAAAAACCAATGTGTTGCTGGCTTAATGATAATCAGTTCATTAGTTTTTTCGTAGAAGAGTCAGATGTGTCACAAATTGACCTATTTTATATATTTATAGCATGGTATATATTAAGACTACAAACAGCAAAGGCTACAAATAAATTGAAAAACATTACGTATCGACCTCGATACGTATTCATGTGTGTATGCTAAAGCATCGATACTCCGTCCAATCCACTCTAGCTGGTATTTTTGAGACAAAACGCTTGATGCCTGTTATCTGGAGCTTACACGTGGCATCGACTCGCAGATTTAAGATTTGCCCCATGTTTTATGCATACAATGTGCTCGGAGTTGGACATTGCGAAGAGCCTTGAATTCCGACATCGGATACTCCGTCGCGACATCGAACTTTTATTAAACTCTTCGGACGGTACCGTTTCACTTTAACTAAATCACTGTGATATACTCTTAAGCAATGATTTTGTTAAGTCTTTTGCAAGGTTTGGACTTAGTTAAGTTTATTAATCATTAATTTTATTGATCTTCTCCTTCATATATTTTCTCAACCGTAATAAATAGTATATTATGCAACTAGTGAATAAAGGACGGATTTAAAGCGAGGGCTGAATGAATGAGATGAATCACTAGAAAGTGAAGGATTCTAATGATCGTAGCGTAGCGTTGAATCTCGAGCGTAGCGAGTGATTCAAGTATTAGATTCCTGAGCGACACGAATGATTCATGGCCCTCGATATAAATCCGTTCTCGATATAAATACTATACTTTATACCATGACTACGAGAAAAAGAAAGATTTAAATGAAATATACATTTAAGGAAAAAAAGGCTAAATTAATTAAATCGCACATTAAAATTGGAACAATTATTAAGAGTAATTTTATTCTAATGCCAAACTCCTTATAGAAAATGTTGTCCAATCAAATCTCGGGGAGATATTTGCACAAGGAGTTTGTATGTCGAGTATTCATTGCACAAGGAGTTTGTATCGTATATTTTTTTTGCACAAGGAGGTTGTATAGTATTGAGTTGGAAATCAAATATCTTGATGTGTTCTAAATTTAAACACCAAAACAGTGATTAAATGTTCTTTTTATTCACTGTTTTCGGTGAATAAAATAAGCTTTTTAGAGGGGGAATGGTATAAAGACTTTATATGCAATAAAGTTGACCAACAAGCAGGTTGTCCACTTGATGGTAATGTGACTGTAGTCGCCTGAAATACGCATGGTTCCTGTAGGATTTGCTAATCAACTACAGGGACTACAATGTCCTTTGTCAACTTGTGACATAGGACGTCTAGTTTTAGTACCCAGTAATTTTACTTTCTTATCCTTTAAAACTGCTGCTTGGCGGCAGAAATAGATAAGATAGAACTACCCCTGCAGATGACTTGTAATGCTCTCGCATGCAGTGTAAATAAGCTGATTATAGGAATCATCCAGAAGACTTAAGAACAAAGAACTCACAGAAGGGTAAAAACTGTGCTTATGAGCACAGTATACCCTTCGAAGTGGAACACAACGTCATTTTGTGTTCTGTGCCTCCCCATGGTAAAAGACTGTTAGATGCTTAGCAATTAGGCCACAATTTATCATGATGGTTGCATTTGATCTGGTTCACTTTGACTCTCCTGATCTGGACTGCACTTTGCGAATACTCCAATAATAGACTCGTTTTCATCCTCAGCTTTGTTATTACCTATCATGAGGTGAGATAAGGAGTCCCCTAAATCTGCAAACATCATTGCAACAAGTCTGTCAATGAAAAAGTCAAATTCTCACATTTGAACAATTCCTAGAAATCTTACTCCAAAGATTAGCGTGTGCATATTTCCTCGTTCGGTATTCCGTTTCTACTCGATATACTTGAGATACTCTAAATACGTAGTCCTTACAAATTGGCCGTCGGTCGCGTATCGCTGTACCGGACTGATACCGGTTTACAGCCCCGATACCGTCCGGCGCACCCGATTATACACTTCATTTGTTTGATGTACCGAGCATCGGCTTAGGCGAGTTCTTCTGCTTGATCTGTATCCAAATTGGAGCTTAGACTAATCATCTGGAGCGATGAATACTTAATTGAGTATGTTCGGTGTCCGCTTTGTCGTGTCGGCGACATGTTTGATAAAGTAGGTCTAATAAGATTTTATCAAAATATTATATTCTCTGTACTACTGGAGGGAGACTCTGTACTAGGATCGTATGCTTAGGTACCCCCGTCTTACCTATTTCTGCCGCAAAGCAGCAGTGCTTGCATTGCTGTGTTCCGGTTTGAAGGGTAAGATATGGCAGTGAAATTACTAGGTACTGTGACTTTACATCTGGTGTCACAAGTTGGCAACGTATTCTGTGGTTCTTGTGGGGGTTGCAGTTTTGCTGCGAATCTCACAGGAGCTACATGTATTATAGGCGACTGTTACCACTTGCCATCAGGTGGGCAGTTTGCTTGTTTGCCAACTTTCTGCAATATTTTTTTTTTTCAATATTTACTTTTTATATTAATCATGATTAATTATTGTTACATATTATTAAAGTGAATTTTTTTTACATTGCCCCTCAAAGTTTTTCGTCTACCTATCGCATGTCACATTACACAAAAACATGAGATCTTTAATTTCATCGCTTCATATACTCGTGGGTCAGGATTGATCTATAGGTTAGATCTTCGACTTTAAATTTGTGTGGCAGTGGTTCGATCCAGGTGTAGAGCGTTATTTTTTTCATATTTTTTAATTTGATTTTTTTTATTAATTTTTGTTTTTTATAAATTAGTTTTTTACAAGCTTTTATTTAACTTGCAATGTATGTAAGTATGTATGTATTCGGGTGGAATCTTGCAACTCAATTTCGAAACAGATATCTTTAACCGATTGAGCTGAAATTTTGTATACACGTTCAGTTTGGATGACAATACATGGTTAACTGTGTGACGTCATTTATTTATTTATTATAATAAGTACAGCCACATGATACATATTAATACAATAATAGATATACATAATTTTGGAAACAATTCTGATATGCATCACAAAAACGGCGTACATAGCACTGACATGGATACAAAGGTATATGATTAGATTAAAATTTTATTAAACATTAGGTCTAAAAGTCATCGCTCCCCGAGCACCTGCCAGGCTAATCGCCTGACAAGTACTCAAAGATCAAGGACCTAAACTTAGGGAAACTATTGCCGAAGACATCCAAATCTGGAATTTTGTTGCTAAAGTTGTTGTACTCAATGGAGATTCGTGCCAAAGGGGACTGAAGACCAAGATTGGTTCTAGCGAAAGGTATAGCTAAGAGTTTAGCTACACGATGTCTAGGATATCTGTAAGGAACCGACAGTGATATACGATATAGAAGATCGCTGGACTGCAGAAAACCATTTAAAACTTTATATAGGAAACACATGTCCATAAACTGTCTTCTATCACGTAGGCTGATGAGTTTGAACTTTTTAAGACGCTCATCATAAGACTGACGGTGAGAGAAACCGCTACATAAAAAGGCCAGGTGTCTGGTAAATGCGCGCTGTAAGCTCTCAACTCTCTGTGAGTGTACACCATAAAAAGGACTCCAAACACAGGAAGCAAAATCGAGATGGCTGCGCACCAACGAATTGTAAAGCAGAATCTTTGTGCTCACATTCCTAAAGTCCTTCGTGTTACGCTTAATGAATCCTAGCATACTTGCAGCTTTGGTAACTGTTAAATCGATATGATTATCGAACTTAAGTCTGCTGTCAATGTGAACACCAAGATCCCGAACAACCTTCACTTCTTCAATCATTACGCCACCAATCTCGTACCTAGTGACAAGTGGTTTTATTTTCCGGGAGTATTTAATGTGGAAACATTTACTAGCGTTGAGAGACATGCAATTATCCTCACACCAGGTGACAATTCTGTTAAGGTCATCCTGGATCAACTTGCAGTCGGCAGGAGACCTCACATGTCTATAAATCTTAAGGTCATCGGCGAACAGTGAGGCTTTACAATTTATGATATTGGAGGTGATATCATTAATAAAAATCAGAAAAAGCAAAGGACCCAAGTGTGAGCCCTGAGGGACACCTGACTGGGCATGATACCAGTTTGACTGAAAACCATTCAAAACGACAGCTTGTTGTCTACCACGTAAGTACGAGTCAAACCAGTCAAGCAATGACCCACCCAAACTTATAGCGCTAAGCTTGTTTATAAGAACTGTGTGGTTAACTTTATCGAAAGCACTACTAAAGTCGGTATAAATGGCATCAATTTCAAGTCCCTTGTCGACACTTGCGCACAGCTCTGAAACGAATGGCACCAAATTCGTTAGAACAGATCGACCTCTGGTAAAACCGTGTTGAGAATCCGATATTATATTTCTACAAAAGTTTGAGATTACTGGGCATATCAGGGACTCAAAGAGCTTAGCAAAACATGAAAGCAGTGAGATGGGCCGATAGTTTTTGACGCAAGTATTATGGCCCTTTTTAAATACAGGGACAATACGTGCCTTCTTCCATTCTTGGGGGAAGGTGCCCTCCACAAGTGACTTGTTGAATAATATTGTTAATGGCAGAGAAATACCAAACATACAGTTTCTGACAAACAGGGGAGGGAAAGAATCAGGTCCGGCACCGCCCGTAACATCAAGCTTCTTAATTTTCTGAACGACCTGGGATTCTGCAACAATCACATTCATCAGAGAGTTATGCTCATTGCCAAGATAAGGAACTGTAGTCTTGGGGGTAACGGTGGAGTAAACCGAGGAGAAGTGACGAGCAAATAAATTAACAATATCTGGGCCCGAATCAGCAATAATGTCATCCAACTGCATTTTGGCCGGAATGGAGGAGTGACCCCCCCGCTTGTCCTTAATGTACCTCCAAAACGCTTTAGGATTGTTGGAAATATTAACCTCGATACCCAGGATATAGTCTCTGTAGCATTTTTTGTAAAGTTTATGACATCTGCTACGGAGCAAGCGAAATTCAATTTCGTCCCGAGGATTACAGTATTTTGAAAATTTCTTTCGCACTTTGTCCTTTTCCGCTAACAGTTTAATAAGAGATTTACTAAACCATTTTGGATGTCTAGACCTACTATAGGTGCGCTTAGGCACGAACTTTTCCCTGAGCTTGTGAAGAACATCATAAAAACCAGAAATCATATCATCTATATTCTTACAATGTGAAAATAACTCCTGCCAATTTACATCAATTAACTCGCTAACAATGCTACTATAGTCAGCTCTGTGGTAATTGAATGATACATTATTTTTAGTACGGAGATAACTGCCTCCAGAGTAAGGGATGTTTATCATGAGGCATGGATGAATATCATAACATTTACTTATAACATCAGATGGATTCGTAACAGATACATTGTGCATATTACATAAGACCAAATCCAAGAAGCGATTATCTGCATTGCTAATGTTATTAATTTGACCTAAATTATTTGACGTTAAAAAGTCCACGAACGTATAACCCAATCCAAAGTTATAGTGAGAGGGAACCATACAATTGCTACCGTCGTCACTTGGATTCCAGTGTATAGGACTAAGATTAAAGTCTCCCATCACCAAAATATTGTCAGTCTGATACAAAGCAAGTTCAATACTATTCAGGAACTGCTTTAGAGACTCCAATTTTACTGGCGGGGGTAGATAAACAACACACACAGTTAGGTAATGCACCGACTTGTCCTTTTGAATCTCTAGATTGACCCAAACGCTTTCGATACCATCGCATTCCAAGTTTTCTAAGCGAACAGACGGAATATTTCGGGACACAGCCAATAAAACACCACCGCCATCCTTTTTGGAATCACTAGAGCACATACGGTCCCTGCGGTAGACAATATATCGGTCGTCTATGACTTCACTGGTTCTGATGTTGCTATTCAACCATTATTCAGTGAGCGCAATAACAGTGTAGTTACAAAGCATGATATTACTAAATACATCATTAGTTTTCGTCCGAAGACATTAAATTTTGATAATACAAACTAAACATGGTTAAGCTGATACACCACAACAATTACTATGTAACAATCTAATTAGACAATAAGCTTTAAACTATCCACCGATTTTATTAGGATACACTGATTGTCTTCATCTTTGCGAACATAAATACGTCCGTTGCGGACCCAAACGAACTTATAGGACAACTCCTTGGCTTTCTTACGAGTGGCAGCATGCAGCAATCTAGTGGCGAGGGTGAGGTGTTCGGCAACAAAGACGGGACTGCGGGGACCTCCAATACCAAGGTGTTCAGAGGATAGCTTTGCCCGGGCGTTTTTCTTATTAAATTTCGTCACGGCCGCCAATATAATATCACGCTGACGGGAACTACGCAACTTAGCAATGACTGCTCTGGGTCTAGAGGCGTCTTTACTCAATTTAGCTACCCTCGTTACATGTAAGATGTCCTCGGAAGTTAAGGGGCTATCCACGACAGTAGTTAATTGAATAACGGTATTGAGTAAGTTTTCGGACTTGTGCTCAGGAATGCCGTTTATCTCAATATTGGACTCCCGCATGTGCATTTCGACCATATTCAGTCTGGTGGTGAGGTCTAAAACAGATAATTTTAATTGTTCATTGTCTGTCTTTAATTGAGTAATAACCCTTGATCTCTCCTCCATCAATATCCGCATTTCCTCAAATTGCGTGTTGAAGAAAGACATAGAGTCCTGAAAAAGTGAGATCTGTTCGCCGATACTTCTTAACTCTGCTGTCACTGATTTGCTTATGGCAGGATGCAAAGAAGCGGCAAGTTCTTGACGGATGATTTCTCGTAGCTTGTCCTCCGAAACCTCATAAAAACAGTCAGAGACAGCGTTACCAATTGTTGACATTTTTGATTTGACCCGATCAGTAACATACGAACGCTCCGGAGAGGCCTTAGAAGTCTCCTCAGAGTCACTATTCGGTGGAGGTGGACGAAGAGGTGTGTTGCTGTTGCCAGCCTTAGGAAGCTTGCTCATACACTCAGGGCATTTCCAATAATTTTTAAGTTGCGTTGACATCGTAGCGATGTTCTTAACACTGGCACACACCACATCATACTTTAATTTGCAGGTGCAACATGAAAGGTGTTCGTTTTTCTTTTCAATAGGGTTGTGGCAACCGGTACAAATTATCGTAGGTGGCATTGCAATCAGCGCTTATGACAAAAAGATAATAGAAAAAGAAAAGTTGTCCAAAGTTGCTGTTCCAATGTCAGAAGGCTATCGATCTTTAATCGAATTACTATTTTGAATGTATCTGAACGTATCTAATTCTATGTGTCAGTGGTTATTCAATGCTGGCAACACCAAACAGATGGCAGGCACTTTTGCCAGCCGGTGCTGTAGGACAATAGCCAATCAGCTGATGTTGTTAATTGGTCTTGCTCTAATTTTTTAGCGAATAATAATGTGTTTTGGTGCCGTATGAAATTTCTGTGTACTTCAAAATTAACGATCAACAAAAAATCTCACCTCAATGATTTTCTTGTGTAAAAATAATGGTGAGAGTGATCAATTTCCATCCGAATTTCTGGCTAGACGTACGCAGAGAGGTTATGCCTTGAAGTCACTTCCACTTTGGCTAACGAAATCTTTATTTTAATCAGGTAATTAATTTAATATATTGCAGAGGTTCGTGAAGTTACTGTTTGAACTGAATATCCATAGACAATTGTGACGTCATTTTAAATCTAAGATGGCGGCGTACCCAAGATGGCGGATCAATTATTTTTAATGCACCCCTACAATATGGATATCAAATAAAAGATCTTGCTAAAAGTAACTCGAAAAAAAAGTGACGTTACTATTTATCCAATATGGCGGACTTCTAAAGCTTGAAAATCAATTTTGAAGTAGATATCTTTAACATTGAGCTGAAATTTTTTATTACACACAGTTTGGATGAAAATGCACGGTTAACTGTGTGACGTCATTCTAAATCCAAGATGGCTGCATGCTCAAGATGGCGGACGAATTATTTTTATTGCACTCCTACAATATGGGTATCAAATAAAAGGTCTTGCTAAGAATAACTTGAAAAATTAAGTGATGTCACTATTAATCCAATATGTCGTACTTCTAAAGCTAAAAATCAATTTTGAAGTAGATATCTTAAACCGATTGAGCTGAAATTCTGTATAGACGTTCCGGCAAACGACCTTGCAATAATGATGCGTTGAATGAGATGAACAGACTGAGAAACGTGTCCAGTGATAACTAAAAAGTAAAAAATACATTAAATGTAAGTTTTTGTTTAACATCAATAAGTGATTGTAATGGTCTATACTAAATTAAGATTTTCGAGTTTGAGATAAAAACCTTGATTATATTAAACACTCGTAAAAAATCATCGTCGTCCTATAAAACATACACAACATATAACAAAAAAATTATACCTACAATATGAGATATACGTTAATGCGGTTATTATCTTCAGTATTAGTTCTACGTTTATAATCAAAGTTTAATTTTATAAATTATCCAAAGTCAAGTTAATTCGGAACCATTAACTATTTTCATTAAAATTATGAAGGTTAAGCAATTATGCACCTTGTCGCAGAATGTCACGTTTGTAATTCTCTGTCTCTCGCCTTAGTGTGCATCAGAAGCAGGACGCAAGAACAAGCGCTGTCATAATTACGGCTCGTCCAGAACACATGGCGCGACATCCTGCACCTTTATTTTTATAGCTTCCTTGAATTTTTATTATATTAGTGTTGACGAAAAGAATATGTTTAATATTAAAATCTCGCAACGCAAAAATATTTTTTTATTATTGGAGACGGTTTGCAAATTGTTAACAGTAAAGGGATACAATGAATACTTATGCTGCCAAAAATGTGAGGAAGAGGATGATAAAGGAAGCTAACACTCAAGAAGAAAAGCATGATTTGGTACACGGATGGATCGAAAATGGAATTCGGTACAGGAGCAGAATAGTAGATAACACTCTGGGACTGTGTACCAGGGTCGTGTGCTTGGGTACCTCCGTCTTACCTATTTCTGCCGCAAAGCAGCAGTGCTTGCATTGCTGTGTTCCGGTTTGAAGGGTAGGATATGGCACTGAAATTACTGCGTACCGTGATTTTACATCTTAAGTCACAAGTTGGCAACGTACACTGTGGCCCTTGTGGGGGTTGCAGTTTTACTGCGAATCTCACAGGAGCCACATGTATTATATTTGACTGTTACCACTCACCATCAGGTGGGCAGTTTGCTTGTTTGCCAAATTAGTAGCAATAAAAAAAACACAACAAGTGAAAAAATGAGAATTCGAGTGACTTGGTTGGATCCCAAGAACAGCAAAGTATTCTAGATTCGAATCTTGAGCGGAGCAAGGGATTCTTTAGTAGAATCCTGTACGATTCCAGAGTAGAATTGTAGCAAAGCATACTAGGAACCCAGATGAAATATCACTTTTTACCATTGATTGCCTTGCATCGTGGTTTCATAAAACCACAAAATTATTTTATTTTCTAAATACAACAATGAAATAAATTGGATTATTACAATGGATAGTACCTATCAATTTTTAGATGAAGATATCGGAGCAATAGGCGTAAAAAGCAATTCTCACCCTTCACATATTAGAAGCAATAATCCTAATTAAATTATATTAATAAAATAAATACCCACAATAAACGCAGTACGTCCAATGAAAGTTGAACAAGTTGGAGTAACATAAACGATTCTGCTTTAAGAATAAGGTTGTTTATCGCATCCGAGTCTTTGGTGAATTCTTCGCATCTCTTGTGGACATCAAACAATTGACCCCCATCCATTACATCAATTGGATATAGTCTTCCCAGAGCGAAGTGAGGGGAGACTGATCTGTTTGATGGTTCCATTACATAACCAGGCAGCGTTGAACTGAGAGTTGCAGCCTTGCATTTGATTCGAGTTTCATTCATCTTACCATATTCTCGTTTGGTATCAGCATCACTTTCATTAGGTACTATTGTTCTCTTAGATACATCAATGGTGAATTACGTGCTTTTGTATCTATGTAGTAGAGACAAACTTTGGTTTCGCAATGATATTTCAGCGACGAAAATACTCGAGGCGAAACTCGAAATTGTCCTTTCGAAAACCGCGGAGGACTCTTCGAAAGTTTAATGAGATTGTAACATGTTTTCGAGCATTTTTTTTACTTTCATTGTAAGCCAGCGTATTTTCGTCAATATTCAGAATGGCTAATTAAAACACCTTAAGAATTTATTTTAAAATGTTGATTTTTCAAGAAGGAAGTAATATTTTGTTTTTTTTTGTTTTCAATTTATCTTGGATAAAATAATATTCACCATGAATATAAATATTTATAAAAAACTTGAAGGATTCAAACTGGTAATCGTTTTTTTTTAATTGGACAATATTTATTTATTAATTCCTGCACGTATACTTTAATATATACAGAAAATACAGAAATGCTTATAACAAAAAACAATTTGACTAGAAATGACTTTTCCTCACTTTGATAAACTAATAAGAGAACAAATTTTACTAACGAAGCACAGGTATCACTTTTTATAGGAGTTTGGGTAAATATATAAGAATTTTCTACTAAGAAATTTTAGTCATTGACCATGAACTTTCAAAATTCATGCTTTCTTCCTCTTTTTATTCGCAGAAAAATAACACTCTTTTAATTGTAGAGAAATAATCCCTGTGTCTTAAATTATCATCTACCAATAACTTTTTACCAAATTAAACATTTAATGTGTTTTAAAATAAATAAAGTACAAATAAAATTAAATAAAATATCAATTTGCGTATAATAATATGTCGTTAATATTAAAATTGTCAACATTTATGTTTATCGTTAGACGTTTGACGAAATAAGAGCAACATAACAAGGAAAATCTTTTTGTCCCTCACTAATAAGGTATTGGCGTCTTTTCTATTTCTCTCGATTTCTCTGAAGAATAAAACGGTGCTATTATTAGACAGCCCCCACATTGTTCCATTGCACAAAAATAAATTGATGTGAAAATATCTCAAACGAAGGAGGCTTTGATCATAATTTTTTGACTCTAAGCATTTCGAAGGAGGCTTTGATCATAATTTTTTGACTCTAAGCATTTCTTGTGTGGATGATCAATAGAAACTCATTTCAGCTCTGAGGTGTCATTTTGTATTCGATTTCTCGGTAGTCATAAAGAAACTCGATGACACGATACTGTGAATAATTACTTATCGAAAAATAGTCAAAATTTGTCAAGACATTGCAAAATTCCAAACATTAGATGATCCCATTCATTTCGATAGAACTATCGAATCTGAGCCGAACGATGAATATCAAAATCGCATCTTAGATCAATAGCGATGAACATGATGATGTCGTATCTATTACGAAATTACTCGGCAGTGTAATATGATTAGGCGTCAGGATTAATTAAGCCAAACACAATTTAATTGCTGTTACCACAAACAATTATCTAACTGATAATTGTTTGTAGTAACAGCACACAAACATTTAATCAAATCGACAAATTCTGGGATCATTAGAATATCTTAACTGTAGTGTAATAGGAGGCACATTATAGTGTAATGTTAACAAGCCTACTTGTTAAGATATGATACACAATACAACGCATTGTTATGTAACCAGTCATGAATTTTAAAAAATTGACATTTAATTTCGCAAATTATTAAAAAAAATAGTAAATTCAAACCAAAACTTCACCCCAAACTGAATGAAATGAACATTTTCAGTGATCCATCCGTTCAAGACTTCCACGATCATTTTATTATAATTCAATCATTCTTATTTAATTTCGATGCGGCGGGGTTCACTGTGGGAGAGTGCCCTACGGTAATTATAAAATAATTATATGGCGACGGCGCGGGATGCGGCGGCGACAGAATAGGGGTGTTGTGACGATAGATGAAGGTGCAATATTAAAGGGTGTCTGCGATAAATATAAATTGACGACGATGTTAACTTGATCGATATTTGGATTGAAGACGACACTTTTACTGATGCTTACAAATTTCATTTTAAAATGGGATTTCTAATAGTAAGTAAAGTCGATATTTTTAAAAAGTAGGCCGGCGCGGGAAATTCGGTATGCAGGTGTAAAACATCTATTAACACTAGAATTTATAAATAATTAATTAATATACCTATAACGAAAACATAGAGTTTTATTAATAAAATCAATTTTATTTAGGAGTCGAGAGCGGTGGCTTATAGACATCACGTCATGACAGCGTCACGGCATACGAATCGGTTTTACTGCAAGGCGCGTCTATAGATGTTTCATATCAATAAAATTTACTATCATATGAAAATATAATCAAAACATTTAAGCACGCCGTTAATATGGTTGCTTTTTAATTAGTAAAAAAATCTGGTTATATAATAGTAAATAGAATATAAAAAAGAAAGGGGGAGGGAATCTAATGACTGATTTTTGATTATTGGAGCTGCTGATTAATCAGAGAGTAGGGTGCTCGTATTATGGGGTGCGATGTCAGACAACCTCCTTGTGGTGCACCCTGGGCAACCCGGCAGATTCTCTGCCGCGGGCTAATAGTCTGACGAGAGGACCCCCATAGAGAGGGGGTGTGGGATGGCCGAGTTTAACCCGGCGGGCCACTTCGTGTGGCCACCCGCTTCATGCGGAAAAGGGCGAAGTCCCCTTTTCTTATTTTAAGAAGAGGTGTGGCTTTCGCCAGAAGCCCGATTTGGGCGGCTACCTATGAAGGTAGCAAGGTGGAGGCGACTTTTCGCCACGGCGCTTCGCGCCTGCCGGGAGTTTCCCAGAGCTTTGGCTCACCCGTGCGGCGGTGGATCCAGTGGGATCTGCCGTCGGACAACCCGTTACTCGCACTGAGCGGGCCGGGGGCCCGGCGCACTGAGCGTCGGGCCGCGTGGAAGACAACCACAATAAAAAACCAATTTCGGGGTGTAGAGCGGTGCAATTCTGCGTCGCTCCACAAAGCAGCAGAGCTAGACGGGGAGTCCGGCAACGGACATGTCGCAGGCAGGGGTTCAGCGGGAATAAGGCCTGGCTGTTGTCCCCTTTCCCCTGTCTTGTGACGGACGGAGGAGCTGCTGGGGGGTTTTTTAGTGGGTAGGCCCGGTCCGCTGGGGAGTCCCACATATCCTCGTGGTTTGGCTCGACCACGAGGAATGCGTAAATGCATTTTCCCCCTCCCAAAAAAAAAAAAAAAAAAAGGTTGCTCGTATTATGGGTTGCGATGTCAGACAACCTCCTTGTGGTGCACCCTGGGCAACCCGGCAGATTCTCTGCCGCGGGCTAATAGTCTGACGAGAGGACCCCCATATGGGGCGTGGGATGGCCGGGTTCAACCCGGCGGGCCACTTCGTGTGGCCACCCGCTTCATGCGGGGAAGGGCGAAGTCCCCTCTTCTTATGATAAGAAGAGGTGTGGCTCTCGCTGGAAGCCGATCCCGGCGGCTACCTCTGGTGGTAGTAGGGACGAGGCGAGTTTCTCGCCATGGCGCTTCGCGCCCGTTGGGGATTTCCCCGAGCTTCGGCTCACCCGCGCGGCGGTGGATCCAGTGGGATCTGCCGTCGGGCAACCCGTTACCCGCACTGAGCGGGCCGGGCGCCCGGCGCACTGAGCGTCGGGCCGCGTGGAAGACAACCACAGTAAAAAACCAGTTGCGGGGTGTAGAGCGGCGCACTTCTGCGCCGCTCCACAAAGCAGCAGAGCCAGGCGGAGAGTCCGGCAACGGACATGTCACGGGCAGGGGGTCAGCGGGAATAAGGCCTGGCTGTTGTCCCCTTCCCTCTGTCTTGTGACGGACGGAGGAGCTGCTGGGGGGGTTTTTAGTGGGTAGGCCCGGGCCGGGTACGGTCTGGGGAGTCCCACATATCCTCGTGGTTTGACTCGACTACGAGGAATGCCTAAATGCATTTTCCCCCCTCCCAAAAAAAAAAAAAGGGTGCTCGTATTATAGCCCGGGCCCTGTATTGCATCGGTTGCCGCCAGTCGCTGATCCCCTGGATGCCCCGAGGGATCATCGGCCTCCCCCTTTTGGGGGGGTGAGAGGGGCTCGCTCTAGGCGAGCAGACGCCGACGAGGTCATGGATGTGTTCATCCGAGTTCCCATGACCTTGTCAGGCTGCGACGCGGCCCTCCTCGGCGTGTCCTCTTGGTCCGATGACGAAGAGGATGCGGCGATGATGGACGTGCTCGCGCCAAGGCGTATGTGAGGGGCATCGGTGGGTTTTAGTCGGTGGGCCGCGGTTTCCGATTGGCACTCTGCCCCCAGGGGCCGCGGAGAGTCCGGGTATGCGTAATGTATTTCCCACCGTAAAAAAAAAGGGTGCTCGTATTATGCACTCGCATATCGGTGCTATGGCTTGCCTGAGTTATCCACACTTTTCGAAAAGCTAGCCAATCCTTTGCTAATTAATATCGAGTTAATGTGCTTTGATAAAAAAAACTGTAATAATAACTTATAGAATACGTTCGTTCGGTGCGAGTTACTGCACTGCAGCTGCTCGCAGGCTAACTCGTACGCTACCTTGCAACGTATAAACTAACCATCATGGCGTAACACTCGTTTTAGCTTATGAAATTATGTCCGATGCCATATATATTGATAATATTAAATACGTAGCTAACGAATTTCAGGAGCAGCCTCTCAACCGCCTTGGAGTATCCGAGGTATTTAATAATAGTAGTAGTTAAATTGCTGAATTTCCCGTCGAATATTATCATTTCGGTGTTCTCTAAGATGATTTAAATTCCAAATGGTTGAAATTTGCCAATGAATGTTTGCAAACATGATGAGCTATCATTATTAGGATTAATGTCAGGTGCTAACGAAGAAATATTATACGACGATGTAACTGATATGAGTATTAATGACGTTTGACAGTTTCAATTGCTCCGATAGCATCGAGCTTCGACTAAAAATATTCATTCCAACTGTAAACACATTCATGGGAATGTTTGGACAAAGATATTTTTCGCGGATTTCAATAAGGGGAATTCAAGAGTGTTACGATGGCGGAGATGATTTATTTTAAACGATTGTTTGGTATCCGGAATCTTGGTGGAAAACGATTTTATGGGGTGTAGTAAAGGCAGATAATGTTTGAGTTATCGTTCGTATTTACTGCATCTGAAACAGTGTTTATGTTTGCGGGTAATTTAAAGTCGATTCTATTTTAAACATAGTTTGGGTTGGTAATGTGTTCAAATTTATAATTGGGTGCTTCTTGGGTTGGTCTTGTTATTCTTTCAGATATATTTTTTTTCCTACTTATCTCGAATAAAATAAGAATAAACTTTTTACATATGACAGGTGTACACTTTGTACCACAATGTGCTGAAAATTAATGTTCTTTCATACTTGCAAGTTTTTCTGTATAGAGCAGCGAATGTAACTGCATTAATCGCTTTTCCTGCTAACGTATTAACAATAAGATTTTTTTGTTCATGTAAGCAAATGTAGCTCCAGTAACATTCACAAATAACATATCTAAAAACTGCCCGAATAGTGCTTATGAATATGGCCAGAGAATATGTATCTCGTACGCGAGCTTGAATTTTGGCCTAGAGCCAGCGGACATGAATCACCGTGTGCCATTAATGAAATCTAATCCCATCACTTTGCTAAGTGTCTTGTCATACTCATGTCTAATGAATATTTCCGTTTGTAGGCGAGTTGATCGCCTGGATCTGTTGCGAGTTTTAATAAACAGTTTCTTAATTGGTTTTGAAGTCTAAGTCGGTACTTGCAATATGTATAAGTTTAATTTTGTTGCGGTTATTGAAATGCTCGTTTAGCTGAGCTTTAGCTATTTACGAGTAGTATTAATTACATCTTTTATTTTGAACGATTCTTAAGACGAAATATAAAAATAAAAATTGTTCGATTCAAAGTTATGATATTCGACCTCTTGCAAAGATATACGTAAGTAAGTAATTAGTAATTAATTAGAGTCCTTATTACCTAGTTTTGCATACATATAAAATTGATGATATCAGGATTCAAGCCTGTGTGACAATTGTTTATCAGTTAGATCATCATTATGTTTCTAATTAAATTTTCATTTCAATAAAATTTGCTAATCAAAAGAAAATAATTGGTTGTATAACCAGCCTCATTAACGGAAGAAAGAAGAAAACACAATAATCTCAATAAATAGTTAATAATTGTTTAGTTCCAGAAAGAACAAGAAAAATCAATATTCTTTATTAAAATTCTATCAATATTGATTTTGCATTCAATTAAACTTTCAAATTAGGTATTCAATCTCAAGTAGGTATCTATAGATTGTTCAAACAAAACTATTGCAGGAGATTCCATAAAATATCCCTAAACTAGTCATGAACATAGACATATTTTAGTTTGTTGGGTCGTATTTTAAACGAGGACTACAATATATTGTACTGTTTCATTGCAATTAAAGCAGGCACTAGCATATTACTAGTAAGTTAATGTCTGAACTACAATAGACCCAAATAGTTGACCGTTCTAAATCGTGAACGCTCCCCTGTAGCTAGGTGAGGTCATTGTTCCCATCCACGATCTTTTTAGGGTTCCGTCTTCGATTCGTTTATTCATTCAGCATGACCACCGAAACACGATATGATAAAAAGATTTATCGATATAAGCTGTAAAAAAAGTTGGAATTTTCAGTTATCTTGATGTTTTGAGTGTGTTTTGGACATTGATATTGTTATTTTGGGCATTATTTATATATTCATGTCGATAAAATTTCAATGCGGCCATTATATTATATCCAGTATAGTTTGACAGTTCATATCGAGTTCTCGTTTTATCATATATCGTGTTTCGGTGTTCATGCTACGGGGGCTGTAGGGCTTCTTCCGGGAAATTATCATCTAAGTGGTACGTGATGATAGAAATATAATTGAACTAGCAAGTGAACAGTTACTTATTGAATATCTTTTTCTTGCTCCGCGACAGTGAACTTGAATTTACTTTGAACACTCTATTCATATTATATGTAACGAGCTTTCCACTCGCGGCTTCGCCCGTGTTATTATTGTTTTCCCGTGGGAATTTAATATTTTCCTGTAAAATAATTTTGTGTTCTATTATATAGATGACTGTTATTTATATTAAGGAGCTCGAATAATAAATTTCATAGAAATGGCAGCAGAATTTAAACATTTTCATAGAAACTTTCAACCCCTATTTTGCAACCTAAGCGGGTGAATTCCAATAAACCATGAAACACGTGTTCAATAAAATGTTTTGAAGAGCATGAATCTTAAGTTTTATAAAAATCATTGCTAATAAAAAAACCATACACATTTGCAACCCCTATTTCATCCCTTCAGGGTTAAAATTTTTCAAAATCCCTTCTTAGTGTGCGTCCGCATTTTGAATTAAAATAACTGTCCAAATTTCACGTTTCTGCCATTAGCGGTTATGGCTGTGTGTGCGTCTATAGATGAAAACTTCTCCATTTATATGTATACACGGTTATTTTTTTATCACCCTGGAAAATTTTAGGGACGCTTCAGGACACATCCATTATTATAGAAAAAATAAAAAAATGTTATAAAAAATAAAAAAATAATAAAAATCTCTAAAAATGCTGCTCTCAACTAGTGCAGCATTTTGTAGATTTTTTAGAAAATTTAATAAAAGTTAGGTAAATGAGTTAATTTTTTTATTCATATTTAAATCATTCTAATACCATGTCGTTTAGCGTCCCTTAAATTTTCCAGGGTAATAAAAAAAACCGTGTATAGATTCTTATAATACATACTTTATTTTTATAAGGAAGCTTTTGGTCTTCATCTTACCTGTTGGTACTCGTAAGTGACGATTAGGCCTAAGATGGAAACAAGCTTCACCTGGACTCATCAGCAATTGAGGAACCGGCTATCTTACCACTAATTTGTCGGAACACAATGTTATTCAAATCGTTATTGCGACAAACGTAGGCACGGTAATACGTAGGTAAGATGGTGGTAGCTAGCCAGGCGATCTCAGAATCCCTGCTAACAACTATGCCAATTAAAATAATTTTTTGCCCATGGGCAATCGAACCCCGAACATACAAGTCAATGCTGGCTAACCACTAGACCACGAAAGCGGTTAAATTAGTTAATTGTGGTTAATTTTGGTTGTTATTGCACTAAATATTGATCTGTTTCTTGATTGTTTTGTTGATTATCACGTATTTTGTGATAATATGAAAAATATATTATATTCTGCAGATAACTGTACTAATCGGATTTTATTCCTTTTGTATATGTATTATTATGTCTTGTTGAATACTGTAATAATAGATACCTACTATTTTCATGCGATGAAAAAATCACGTCTTAAAAATTTTAAATCACGATTAAAATAAATGCAATATGCATTTATTTTTATAGCGATTTTATTAATGTTTTTAAAATTACATGCAGATTGCGTTTATTTTAATAGTGTTTTTAAATTCTGAACTTTTAACATATTATTATTGTTTATAATGTAACATAATAAAGTGCTTTTTCAAAAACATTCTCATTCGCTCTCACTGGCACTCAAGTGATAAAAGCGGGACGGAACCCTAGCTGCCGTAGTTCCTCGATGCCCCCTCAAATACCCCTAGACACGACCGGGCCCATCACCGCCACATCCTCCCTGTCATTAGACGAAGAGGATACGCCGGGGAGGGACACTTCGTTGCCGGACAAGGCTATGGGAACCTTTTCGGACACTTCCATGACCTCGTCAGCGTCTGTTCGCCTACGGCGAGCCCCTCTCGCCTCCTCAAAACAGGAAGGTCGGCGATGCTCCTGGGCATTAGAAGCATCAACGACTGGCGGTGACCTGGGCAATGCAGAACTCGGGCTTCCCGGGCTCGTGTACCACTGGTCACCGTCAGAAGCCAGAAGGCGAGTGAACTGTCGCCTTCTTCGTACTGGCCTTCTACGACGGCAGGGTCCTGCTGATGGGTCATATTCCCTCATCCGCTCTGTTGCCTCCTTCTGTGTGATGACCTGCACACAGAAGGAGTTTGCTGCGTCCCAGGCCCATCCTTGTGATCAAACATGGGAGAGAAAGGTCAGGGCCAACGCACGAGGCCAGCGTGTTGCGCTGCAAGGATAAGGCAGCACACTCTTCAAGAGTGTGCTGTACTGAGCCCTCGGTAGCACCACAGTGGTGGCACTGAGCAGTCGGCTCACGCCCAATCCGGTGCAGGTAGCGGCTAAAGCAGCCGTGACTACTAATGATCTGCACCAAATAGTACGTGAGCGCCTCATACCTTCTTTCTGTCCATTGCTTCAGCACGGGTAGCAATGCATCTACGGTTCTCCTAAGAGTTCCGGAGGCTGGCTCACCTAGGCTCTCTTGCTATAGGCGGAACATCTCTTCTTGTCTCCTTTCCAAGGCTGCGATCTGCTCCCTTGAGACTAACCTGCGGGTCCCCTCCCTTGCGTCAACCCGCACATGGTAGGCCGCTGCCAGTAAGTGTGCCACTAACTCCCACGGGGGAGTTCCGGCGATGGCGCAGCCTGCCGCATGAGAAACTGTCCGGTATCCTTTATATTGTTGATAAATTCTTGATGCATATCTGTCAAACATATATGGAGTATTGTATCACAAGGGTTTTAAACAAATATTCTACGTATGCAGGCAATAAGGAAGTAAGGTGCGCTACATCATGCTGGCCAGACGGGTTGAAGGTTTTCTATCTCTTCGCAGTGTCAATATGGCGATTCTCTTGCGGCCTTACTCCCTTGTCTGTGGTTTTGGTTTCTAGTTATAGGTATTTGACATTAGCTCCATACAAATTACGGCAAAATTCTATCTCCAGTAAACAAATGCAGAGATAGATAGGATATTGAAAACGGGGGTTAGTCGCCTCTTACTTACTACATCGGGATGAAAGGAAGCGGCGTACATTTATTCTAAATCCATCACCACACGAACGACTTCTATTTATTCTGTAAGAACGTTTGAATTTCATGTTACGATTATTAATAAGGAACATTATAATTCTATTTTATTAAGTACAGAACACTTAGAACGAGCCTACGATTAGCTCAAGGCATTTTATGAAGTTGCAGTCAATAAGTCACGTCTTGGTGTAAACCACACTGACACAAGGAATTTAATGATTATTTTACTAATTCATGGTCGCACAAAAATCAACGGCATCAAAAGACCAAATATCCATGAATATACACAACTTCGTTATATTATAAATAGACATCGGATTGAATGCAGTATCCAAATGTCAAAATATGCATGCAAATATGCACTAAAAAGGGCGAAATATGCATAAAATATGCACAATCGAAAAACATTTACAATTAGAATTTACGTTTATTATTATCAGTATTATCACATTATAATTAAACATAATTGATATTTTTAATTATAATGTGATTAATAAACTGTAAATTATTACGTAAATAATAAACTTATTTATTATAATTCTTGTGGCAGTAAACAATAATATATTTTTCCAGGTTTTCTGCAGCAAACTTGTGACGTTTGTCACTTAATATTAATTTATAGGCTGAAAATGACCTTTCAACGTCAACTGACGTTACCGGACAGAACTTAAAATTTGACGCAGAGACCTCTTCAGACAGAGTTTGTCCGGTACCGTTGATAAACGCGTAAATTTTTTTTATGCCTTCAAAACCGGGGTTTTTGTACAAAACTGCATTTAATTTGCCATGAACCTTTTGCGATAGTGAACTTGGAAGGGCGTTACTCAGTTCAAACATTTTTTCTATTATTTTCAAGGACTGGCACAGAGGAAAGTTTTTAGTTTCTAGTTTCTCAATTGCATCAGGTACATAATACAACATGCCAAACACGTATACCTAACTATTGAAATAAGCCTATCAATGAAAACGTACCAAAATATTGTCATATAAATAGTGTGTAAAAAAGATAAGATCTAAAGGAATATTATTTTTTGATGAAGATTGTTATTAAACGTAAAATTCGTTTCATTTATAAGATAAATTAGTTTTACCTACGAACAAAAATCTTTGAAAAATGTTACAGCTATAACCCAGCTGGTGAGGTACCGGGATAGTCTCTCGGTTGCAACACTAAACCTTTGGAGTACAAGGTCCTCTTGGTTGGGATGATAAATACAAGCAGTTTATATTGAATAAACAACGCGATACATGGCGGCGATCCGCATTTGTACAATAGGAACTTATCGACTAAAAAGTCATGACGTTGAAACGCGCGTTCGGACGAAACACTGATACGCACTCGCGAGATTGGCCAATAAAAGAAAGGAAACAACTACGTGAGCTCACGGTTCGATACGCATCGCTGAGAAGAAACCCACGTTGAATGAAGCGGAGCCAGCGGCGGCGGCTAGGGCCTCGAGCCCTTGACGTCACAGCATGCTGTGCCCTGATGGAAGGGGCCTGCGGGCCGATGCCACAGCCGGCAGTAGAGGCGCGCTGAAGGATGGTACTCGGAGACACCCGAACACGTAGCTGAAGGCACGAGGTATTGAAGTGCGCGGGCGAACACGTGGCACGCCGCGCACATGATGATCGCGAAGTTTCTCAAATTAAAACTAGCTTTATTTTACTTTACATTATTGGCGGAAGGCCGTGAGAGGAAAACAACAATATGTGGGGTTGGCTGCGGGTTGGCTCAAGAATGCGCCCCCGACTCATGGCGTCGTACCACCACGGACCACGCGTCTAGCAAATGGCGGCCTGATCTCATGACCAGCGACACAGCCTCCACCTTCAAGGGTGCTCGGACAAATGAATGACTTTCCAACGCAACTCGTAGGTTATAGGGAGACCGAAAAAATGCGAAGGTTATCGATTAGCAATTGATCGTTCAAATCTATAATCGATTGTTAATACATTTAATGTTGTAAATCATAACTTGTTTACTAAAATAAAGTGCTTTTATCGTTAATCAAAAACATCCATGTTCACTAATTTTATGCTCAGTTATTACTGAGTGATCACGATACGATTGCTAACTGAATATTGATAGAATCGATGAATCCATCAATTGTGTGGATGCGCGGACGCCGCTGATGTTTGTTTTTTTTTCTTACTGAAAATAAGGTTTTAATATTTACTGAAAATAAGTGGAAAGTGGAACGTAATGAGAATAATTTTCTGATTACAATGATACCAATAAGTCGTAATTTAGTTCAGTATTTACGGAGATATAACGATAAACACTTTTTACAATGGACCGTTGTTTACTATCATGTTTTCAGACAAAGCAACGATTCCAGAAATGAATTAATACCTAAAACGTAATCAAGGATATGTGTTTAATCGTATTTAATAGTTATTTAATCACGGGGAATATTATTATTTCGTAAGATTTGAACATTGGTTGTTCTGTGACGTCATCCCATA
This sequence comes from Schoenobius gigantellus, assembly GCA_963935595.1. Lineage (NCBI taxonomy): Eukaryota > Metazoa > Arthropoda > Insecta > Lepidoptera > Crambidae > Schoenobius > Schoenobius gigantellus. The sequence continues at coordinate 38,533,105 of OZ012549.1, forward strand.
CATTGATTTACAAGTAAAGATGAGAAAAGTCGTGTACCACGACAATATGCAATAACGCTATAAAAATAGAATTATATGCATTTGCATATGCAAACATGCAAATGCATGTGATCCGATGTCTAATTATAAAGTTAATCCATTTTAATATTGTAAATAAAAATAAATTCCAAAAAATAAAAGGGTTATCAAAAACAATAAAAGTCGAAAACAAATGTTAGAATACAAGCAATCATCACATTTTTGCATCGAAGTCGAACGTAGTGATAAGATTAGACGCGAGTGGTTCAATGCACAAAAACTTAAAAAAAGATAAGGTAATTTTAATTTAAGACACATTTAAAGCTGGCGCTACTCCAGAACATGAATCACCGAGTTCAGTCCGCGACAATTTGTTACAATTAACGTATAAAGAGCTGACTGCTGAAATGTGAACCTTATTTGGTGCTCTTAAAGTAGATGTTGATGAAGAGGCCCAAGCTAAAGCAGAGACTACCATTCCTTACTCGGAACTAAGTGCAGTCGGAAATTGCATGAAAAATATGTAACAAGTTTAGACCATTAACATGCGTAAGTCTAAAACGGAAGACGTATGACGCTACGATCCGAGGAACTTCGATACTCGAATGAGAATATTATTCTTGATTGTAAGATCGATAAAAAAACTACACACACAACAACCATGATTTCATTACAGAACGACAAAAGTTATTTATACTTTTAATTTAACATATTCATATAACCAATTTATTTTAGTACATATTTCTGTACTGGATGTAAAAAAAAGCACTACTCTCCGAGTTCGTTATCAAAGGTTCAATCTGAATACGTAGTTTACAAATTTTATAATACATTTCTGTACGCATTCCTGCGGTACCAGCGATGCGTGATGTATCGCACAGCAAACTGCGTATTCGAATTTTCTCGTCTTTGAGAGTAATCATTTTTCGATATTTTACCATTATAAATTTAAATTGGAATCTTAAAGAGAACTCTGCGACAACCGAGTCGGAATGTGAACTGTCCGAATATATCGGTTAATCCAAGCGACCTCACCACCTCATCCACCTTTGCGACCGTAACGATTACAGTGAAATTCATTCTCGGCATCCGTTGCACATCGTCCATTAACGAATATCATGGTATTAACATGTAACGACCTCAGTATGACATAATTATGATTAATTAGTGTAATGCAATTCTGCAGTGAATTTTCGGGTATCGTTACTAAAAATAGCATTAATTTCGCTGTTGATTAAGTGAAATTGTACGTTGACGCGGTCATCATCGCCACAACCCACATACATCAAATTTTAATCAAATCAAATGAAAATATTCTATAAATATTATAAGGTTGCCTGGAAGAGATTGCTTTATAGCAATAAGGCCGCCTACTTGTATATTTCTTCTTTTTTTACATTTGTTTCTTTTGTTACATGTTTTTTGTGCAATAAAGAGTTAATTATTATTATTATTATTATATTTATTCAAATATTCAGATTTCTTGAAAATTGGTTAAGAATAAAGCAAACTTCAGCATTTTCTTTAAACATGAAAATTTCTCTTTTTTGATTTTATTAATTTTTCAATTAATTAATGGTTTTAAAAGAAACCTAATACGAGTGGGTACTACACGAGAATTCGACATTGTTTTAATCTTGTCCATGGTAATTTTAAGACCCACTTGTTGGGAAACTCTAAAAAGGTCTTCGAGCACGTAGAGCAAATAGGAATGTTAACTTTTTTCATTCACTTGTATTTGCTGATATTTGGTGTTGTACATTTATTACCTAAATAATCTCTCAGCTACCCTAAGGTCGACTATCAGGAAATGACTAATGGCATTAATTTCGCCTTTGTTTACCTTAAGTACTCCCAGCAACACGCCAGACTTTACATGTTGACTTTGAGACCTATTTCATGTCGCTCAAAATAGCGATTACTTTTGTAATGCAAATGTAAAGCTTGATGTGATGCTACCTGTACATAAAGCATTATATGAATAAATATGCACATACATGGTTAAATCTTCTTCTTTTGTGTTTGGAGGTTGAAGTTGAAATATTATGTTTCCTTCTTATAAAATGTTTGTTTTGTTTTTGACGTTAATAAGTGCTTATAAAGGTTTATGTTAAATAAAAGTATTTAAATTCGAATATAAATTTAACCCTTTCTTCGGCTATTTCACGCTGTCCTTTGACCGGACGGTGATTAGCATAATGTCAGAAATGAAATTACGAAAAAAGAATTCTCTTAAGCTTTCCACGAACACAATCGTCTCAAGTTATCAACGAGCTTTAATGAAAGCGGCACGAGACACTGCAAAACTGTCATTCCACCCATAAAGGACGTGCGTTGACTCCTAATTAGAATGTAACTAGGCAACGCTGCACACTTACGGGTTGAGACGTAGAATGGCTTCAGAGAAATTGTTGCGTATTTCTGAGTTTGTGACTAACTCCTTCACTGTTTAGTGTGGTTTTAATTTCACTTGTTTTGGAACACATTGTTTCATTTACAAGCTCATCATAAGCAGTGCCCAAAGATACGTTACTATATTACTCGTAGCTTAGTTCAGTCACCAGTCTCATACAACGCTATATTTAGTCTAGCTTAAGATCAACTGAACTGCCTTGTAAGTAGATTGGGAAGAAAATAAATATTATTATTAATATTGATAGTTAAGTATTTTGCCAATAAAATTAAATGTTGCAGAATATTGTTACCAAATTTACTTCGTGAAAGTATCATCATCACTTGTAGTGAACGTATAATGTATTTTTAACACCCGCTAATGTTTGAATAACTTTTACATACGAGTATTATGTGCCATTTACACAAACTAGTATTTTGTGCTTTTTAACCTACACAGGTGTTTTTTCCTATTTTTTTACACATACTTGCGTTTTTACTGCCTATATTCATCCGATTTATAATTATACATTTTATTAGTGTATAGTTTAATGGCAAACGTAGTGTAGGACGCCCTTCAGCAAGATGGAGCAAAGACATAATAAAAAATGGCTGGTGGCGGTTGGATGAAGATGACCGGAGTTAGGGATGAGTGTCGTGCCATGAGAGAGGCCTATATTGTAGTAGTGTGTTGTAAATATTAATATTTAAAGGAGAGCCTCATTAAACGACCCGCTACGGCCGCACTTCAAAATTCTGGCATCATTTAGCCACGAACACTTATGACGTCACAGCGTCCTTAGTTTCACAGTCACACCCAGACAGTGAACTGCTACTGATTGGACCCTACATTAACACTATTCTCTTACTATCGATCTTAATACCCCTTCAGCTTAGTAAATACAACGAACGACGAAATAAAATTTTATGGTTGCCAGAAGTTTTCCACAAAAAGACATTCCTAATGTATTTTAGATATCACCTGCCTTTAATGGATCAAGTTAGCAGATGTTCCCTCAAACTCGGCGGAACTTTCTAAATTTGTCCCCACAAGCAATTATAAGTTTCGTTTTTACCTCCGCCGAGTTAATAACAGCCCTGGTGATTTTGAACAAGAAATTATGAAAAGCCGCCCTATAAGATGTGTATTATTTCAACGTTTGTTGAATACTTAAAATGAGATGGTCGATTTAGTGGTTCCTGATCTTCTACATGTGTGTTTTAACAGTGGACACTCGTGACAGAATGTTTTTGTGTTAGGTATTTACATATTTACCTATCATAAATCTATTAATCATAAATCTATTAATTGACGACACGTTTAGCGCAGAGGTCGAGTGATCCTACTGCGCAACAGGTCGCGGATTCGATTCCCGTACGGCACAAATGTTTTGTATGGCCTACAGAAATTTGTTCCGGTCTGGGCGTATGTGCATGTGATATTCTATGTTTGTAACTGCACCCACGACACAGGAGAAAATCCTAGTGTGGGGCGACGTTTTTTTTTTTAAAAATTAATGAATTTATAAATATAGAAGAATCGAGAATCGAGGATTAATTGTAAGTAGGTAATGCATGCGAAGAATGTACAGACAGCAACGCATCAAACTTTACATGTTCATTACTAAAGCCTTCGCTATTACGAGCGACTCTCAAGCAGAACACACATTTCATCAAGTGTATCCACGCCGCCATTTGTCTGATTATGATACATAATCATTTCCGGTTTGCCAATAGTTTCATTGACAAGGGCGTCTTCATTTCAAGATAACAAGTAAACCAATTTAAACGGTTTTGGGTTATAATAAATAAGTGTAAGGGGTTGGTCCAAACAAATACGGTCATCATACCTTCATCTCCAATATTTTGACTTATCATTATGATTTTCAGTCAGGATATGTACAAATATAACATTAAAATATAAAATACGATAAAATAATAACAATTAGAGGTCATGAAATTAAAAAAAAACAACACGAAAATAATTTAGATAATAATTATGAAATTCACGTAAAAGATAATCATGCGTCATTTTGACTCGCGGAGGCGTTAAGTATATGTATATCAAAATTGGTAATACTTACCACAGCAATGGGTGTGCCTCACGCAAGATCGGCGCCATGAGTGAGATGTCCGAAATGCATAGCGGCGAATTTGCGCTATTTAAAGCGAGAGCAAAATTTCGAAATTGCAAGCGTCAATTTTACGCAGACTATCTTTCTAGGATTATTAATGAACGCAGACGATGTTTGAAAATTTCCAAGGAACTTAAACGCGGCCACTGAGAAACTAAATGTCATTAATTAGAAAAACAATATTTCATCTCATTTAAGTCTATCGCTTGAAAAGTAGAATGAAACAAATGTTACATCATCTACTGAACGAAAATATGTAAAAATCTTGTCAAATAACCTTCAAGCGAAACTTCCACATGAAACTCTTAGTAATTAAGGCAAGTATTGAGCAAAAACGTAGATTAAACTCCTAATACTTCAATAACTCGTTTTAAATCAGAAACCCGCGGCAAACGACGAGTTAGGAAATTGCAAATTCGTTCACACTAACTTTGCTTGAAGATTTAACTTTTACTCAATCACAAAATAGACCTAGAACAAAAGATGAGACGGGGAATAAAGACAACAGGACTAAGCTAAACTTAAATTGATTCGTAAGAATGAAGGATGGTTATGCTTCGTCAACTCTTTAATGACTTCATGGTCTTATTCGTTACGGTTCATCTCTGATATGATTCTTTGTTGAGCAAATTGAGCGTGTTTATTAGTCATAAGCGTACGGCTGATGTTATGAAAATTGTATTTCATTCAACGAATAATCAATCATAATTATACTAAGTTATACGTGATTTTTTGTGTGTACTGTAAAACTGTTTAATTGTAAATAATATCAACTTTGCGAATAGGCATCACTCAGAAAAACTAGAATTAGTTTATGTAGTGCTGTCTTATTATTTTCCAATGTTTGTAAAAAAAATCAATCAATCAATATTGTACGTCAATGTTAGTAATGAAGCCATAAATAAATTTTAATAAAAACCTAATTAGGTAGTGAATATGTTATTCGTACACTACGTTAATATCAAGGCTGATGCTGTTCTTTACTGCTTAAGAAGGGCTGAAAGGAAATTTGAGCACCTTATTAGCTACCATAGAAGGCATTTTTAGTTAAAATATCGAGATGTGACCTGTCATCCACGACCAGACACTTTAATCTTTGTTGTTATTTATCTTGATTTTATCAATATTGTCAAATCTGTTGCAAAAGTTATCTTTGTTGTTTCAATTTTTAATAGTTGATGATCTTCGAATAGCGAGAAAATATTTAACTTGCCTAATCGTTGATAAAATAAATTTCCGATCGGTGGTAAAAATAGCTAAAATATATTTTCTTCGATAAAGAAGCTTCGAAGAGCGCGGTGGAAATTCAACGAAAATCTGGGAGAGCCAAAGGTCTTGCCACCAATATAATAAGGTCCAAAAAGGTTCACAGATGTAGCGAGCAAGTAAATTATTGTTGTAAATCTAATAAAAGAACACTTCATAGATTTACAGACGAAATTGTTTATTACGCGCTCGAAGAAACAGAACACAGTAGGCAAAAGAATTCAGTTAGTTTTCTTTCGTAGCAAACACTCGGTTTTTCTCTTATTTCGTTGGCTAATATTTGTAATTCTTGATTGAAATGTGGTGATTTCATTGTAATTAAAAGCAAAAATTCAAATGTGCTGCTGTTTTTTTTAAATTTTCTCCCGTTTTGTATAAGAAGATAATTTATCAATCCACGGATTCCCCGTGTGATTTATCGCGTTGCAGAGGCAGAAACTATGAGCATTCCTCGGAACATATGATGCGGGTGTAGGTTAACGATGTATCAACATTTACCTCCACTACCCTGGCTCACTCTGCTCAACCATGCGATTCTGCAAGTTTTGTTTTTGTAACGCGCTTGAGTAGTAAACTTACGGATATTCCCGATAAGCCGAAATCTTTAAACAACGTATATATAAATTTATCCTTCTTCTATCTATCTATTGCACATACATTTTAATTGCTTAATAATTTTGTATGCAGTACCACTTATCGACCAACCTGTCTATTTGAATAAAGTAAGTTCCTTTGATGGAACTTTGAAATATAACTTTTCAGAAGCTTTCTATCAATTTAGATGAGAGCCCATAATAAATTATGGAAAACAGTTTGAAAGTTACTAAACTTATTGAAGAAATTCACAATTATCTATTATTCAGTGGCGTTGTCTCAGAAGAACCCCCAAGCGTTCGACTTAATTATATTTTCATATCTGAACGCAAAATGTTCTACAATTGTACATTAATTGATGAATAAGACAGGGTTAGAAAAATCTTCAAATTTAGAGCTTTCCAAAAGAAGTAAGTTTCAAAAAAAAAAGTAAAACATATTTTGTAAATATAGTATATATAAGATCTTGCGAATACTTCATCAATGGAAAAATAATGTACGTATTAGTATTCAAAGGAAACTGAAACAGACATGAATCTAAATAAATTCGCAAGTTATGTTTTCGGTGCATCAATAGAAGGAGTAATGCTCTCCTTTCTAAACCGTTTAATTTAGTCTACTCTAGCGTCATCAACATCGGTTGTCATACGAAACTAGGCAATAAAATGAAGCAAATTGTGGAAATCAAAATCAAAATATTTTATTCAATATGGATTTTACAATCTCTTTTGAAAGTCAAGGAAGCTACGCCAATGGTTCTACGCCACGGTACGCCAAGTCTACGGCGAGAGACATTGTACTGGAAAGAACCAAAAAGAAAACCAGCAAGGGCTATTTTTTTATCCATGTATTGTTACAGAGTCGTCGATAAAAAGCTGACCTCAAAGCATAAATTTGAGCTCAACTTCCATAACTTTAGATTTGTCAGTTCTCTTCTTACTACGTACATGTTAAGATTCAAAAGCTCAAAGAAAGAGATTGACATAAAAGTAAACGTTTTGAGCGCTCTTTTGACGTCATATTCGGTATAAATTAAAAGGATCGGTGTTTAATAGAGGAATTGATTTTATCTAATGCGATTCATGATTTCATAAGCTTCTTTCTCTTTTGTCATTTTGTCATTTCAAGATCAAGTCCTAAAATGATTCTATTTTAGAAATTTAGAGTACAAGCACATGTTACTAATTAATTAACTAGTTCAGCAGTTTCATACTAGATTTTTAGTTTGAAAAATAGGTTCACTTAATATAATTTTAACAAACACATACGTTGTTATTTCGCGGACGACGACTTTATAATATTTAGACTGACGAAAAGTACTCCGGTACTGTATCTGCTGATTTATGCTTATGGTCATAATTCGAGATTTGACCAAGATACGCCTACTTATTCTAACCAAGCCATTATTTTGAGATAGGAGTTGACTTCGACCCCATATATAAAACCCATGTCAGCAAAACATTTTCGATTCCATTCATCCGTCCATGAATGACTTGCAAAGCCGATATCTAGTAGCGAGTGAGCTCACACTCGGCTGTACGAAGCCGGGGCTAACGCTGAATCATTCGGTCCTACAAATAAATAACACGGAGAGCCTCTCAAAGAGGGTGGACTCTGTTTTGAGTCAACATTAGCCAAAGTTTGATTAATTTATTACGGTGTTTCTTGAATCCTCGGATGGTGGTAGTGGCAATATTCAAAACGTAGATTATTTTATCGTTTACGGCCTCTGAACTCCTGCCAATAATCCTCTTAATCTATATATAAGAAAAATCTCGTGACACAATGTTTGTCCAGGATAAACTCCGAAACTACCTTTTTATATAGAACTAGCTGTGCCCGCGAACTACGTTCCGCTATCAAAATATTTAACACAGTGTTTAGTTTTTTCCTCCATTTTATTCCATAATGATTCAACTTTATTCTGCCTTTCTTGAGCATCGGCCATTTCGAAATTAGGACAATTTTCGTAGGTTCGTAATGCTCTTTTTCTAACAGTCCACAAAATTAAATACATTACATATTGCAAGAATAATGTTTATCGTATTCATGTTTCGAATTAAAATAAACAATTGTTAATAAATTAGAACTGTATACGAATAAAGTTTAGATTTTATAATGGGTGTTGGTAACACCAACAAAATATATTTTTTGGATATGACAACTTGGCCAATTTTGACTGGTCGTACAGTAAGCTCCTTGTCAAGCTATACTGTTTGACCTTTGAACCGTTCTTATGTCGCTCGTAATACTGGCGGTTTTCGTAGAGTTAATGTATAGCATGAATGGGGGGGTTACTGTACAAATACGTTTTCCGTATTCGATATCCGATCACGGAATACAGACATGGAGTTTCGTGAACGTAGCGCAGACGTTCGTTTCTTCTCATTCGCGATTTCTACCATTCTACCTAAACGTACGTACAGAACGTGTTCCGTTCGTAATAAAAACGAACGTGTGCGGCAGTCAATGAGTATTTTGTATAGATTTGATGCATTCGGATGCCCGCATTCAGAAAACGAATGCGAAAAAACGTATTTATGCGGTTAGCCTTAAAATGTATTGAGACTTCCGTTTTTGTAACGTGTACTGTGCGATATAGTGTTGCTGGCATAGTTCGGTTAGCAAACTCGCCGTGATGACTAACATCCAACACACAAACTTGGAGTTATCGTTAGTTAGTTCACGATCGTTGCATTATCACGGTCTCGAAGGACACTAAACACAGGTAACATCTAACATCGAACATCCAATAGGCCCCGAAGCGGCTCTCAAACTTTTTTGGTGACGGAACCCTTTTGGAAAGCGAAATACTTGACGGAACCCTAAAATAAAACAATAGTTTTTAAAAGTGTATTCTTTATTAATAAGCATAATAAAAGTACGACCAGAGAGGGTGTTTTGATTTTTCTAAATTATTGCGGAACCCTTATAGGGGTATTGTGAGCCCTAGGGTTCCGCGGAACACACTTAGAGCATGGCTGCTCTAGGTACCCTTCAGGACCTACTTTCATTTAATACCCCTATTGCTGGGTTTGAAAAGCAACTGTTATCCGTCTTTTTTGAGCGGCGGCCATGTTGAATTTACGTCAATGTTGCTACGTTCATAGTGCTCTACTGATCAAGGCCTTTCATTTGATACCCATATTGCTGGGCTTAGAAACGAACTTTTATCAGTTTTTTTTGAGCAGCGGCCATATTGAAATTTGTGCTATTTTCCTAGGTTCATAGTGCTCTACTCTTCAAGGCCTTTTATTTGATACCTATATTGCTAGGTTTGGAAACGAACTTTTATCCACCTTTTTTGAGCGGTGGCCATGTCGAATTTACGTCAATATTGCTAGATCCATAGTGCTCTACTCTTGAAGACCTTTCATTTGATACCTATATTGCTAGATTAGAAAACGAACTTTTATCCACCTTTATTGAGTGGCGGCCATGTTGAATTTATTTATGTGTTGCTAGGTTCATAGTACTCTACTCATCAAGGCCTTTCATTTGAGACCCATATTGCTGGGTTTGGAAACGAACTATTATCCATTTTTTGAGCGGCGGCCATGTTAAATTTATAGCAATTTTCCTAAGTTCATAATGCTCTACTCTTTTAGGCTTTTCATTTGATACCCATATTGCTAGGTTTGGAAACGAACTTTTATCCTTTTTTTTTGAGCGGCGGCCATGTTGAATTTAGGTCGATTTTGCTAGGTTCCTAATGCTCTACTCTTCAAGGCCTTTTATTTGATACCCATATTGCTAGGTTTGGAAACGAACTTTTATCTATCTTTTTTGAGCGGCGGCCATGTTGAATTTATGTCAATGTTGCTAGGTTCATAGTGCTCTACTTATCAAAGCCTTTTATTTGATACCCATATTGCTGGGTTTGAAAACAAACTTTTATCCATTTTTTGAGCGGCGGCCATGTTTAATTTAGGGCAATTTTCCTTAGTTCATAATGCTCTACTCTTTTAGGCCTTTCAGTTGATACCCATATTGCTAGGTTTGGAAACGAACTATTATTCTTCTTTTTAGAGCGGCGGCTATGTTGAATTTATATCAATGTTGCTATATTCATAGTGCTCTACTCATCAGGGCCTTTCATTTGATACCCATATTGCTGGGTTTGAAAACGAACTTTTATCCTTTTTATTTGAGCGGCGGCCATGTTGAATTTAGGTCGATTTTCCTAGGTACCTAATGCTCTACTCTTCAAGGTCTTTCATTTGATACCCATATTGCTAGGCTTGGAAACTAACTTTTATCCACATTTTTTGAACGGCGGCCATGTTGAATTTATGTCAATGTTGCTAGGTTCATAGTGCTCTACTCATCAATGCCTTTCATTTGATACCCATATTGCTAGGTTTGGAAACTAACTTTTATCCACCTTTTTTGAGCGGCGGCCATGTTGAATTTTGGTCAATGTTGCGAGGTTCATAGTGCTCTACTCATCAATGCCTTTCATTTGATACCCATATTGCTGGGTTTGGAAACTAACTTTTATCCACCTTTTTTGAGCGGCGGCCATGTTGAATTTATGTCAATGTTGCTAGGTTCATAGTGCTCTACTCATCAAGGCCTTTCATTTGATATGCATATCGCTGGGTTTAGAAACGAACTTTATCGGCAGTCATGTCAAATTAAGTCAACGTGGCTAGGTTTAATGTGTTCTACTCTTTAGGTTCTTCGTTCGATATCCATGTTCCTTGGGTGGATCCAAAAAAATGTGATCCGTCATTTTAGACATTAGGATCAAGAGTCCCGTCCCGTCCCTCTACGCGTAACCCAGAACATTGCAGTCAGATATTTTTTGAATTATCAATATTAATCTATTACTTTTAATAGTTTTAAATGGATGAAAGAGTTTGATTCCTTGGTCCTAATGTAAAAACATATAACACCTAACATATAACACCTTTCAAAATACCTTGAAAAGAGTATCTTCATTTTTCAACATTTCAAATATTTCAAAAATTGTACCGATTTTGTGAAAATTAGTCAAGAATTAAACCAATCTACAAATTTTATGGTCACTCGATAAGTATTATCATAAAAAATGCTTTATACATTGGTTGTATGACTTGATCTTTTTGCCTTACCACCACGGTACGACATAAGAAAAAGACAATTTGGTTGGCGAAATCCAGTTGGGCACAGCCATTAACAGAAAATATTAAATTTTATTTGTACTATGTGAAACACTTAATTCCTGCCTTTCAATTTTCGAAATCCAATTACTTAAGATCAGGCTGTATGGCGTAGTTCCATTGCCTTTCCTTCGTGGAAGAAAATACCTTCTCTCTGTACTATGTGACAGACTTGTCAAAATAATTTCAGGTGCGCCATGTTGTTTTTCTACCTAAAGCCAATTCGAAAATTTTATATGGTATTTTTTCACTAAAAATAAAAAGTGAATTTAAACAAACGAAATTATGCCTAAATGTTCTTCCGGAAAATTCTAAGCATTGTGGTGTAAGCCATATCAAATTCTGTCCAGTAGTTTCGGAGATCTTTCCGGACAAACAGACAAACAAACAAACAAACAAACAAACAAACAAACAAACCAACAAACAAACAATTTTTTTAAAAACTATTCTATCGTGTTCTGCTAATGATTTTAAGGCGACCTGTGTATTTTTTTTCTATAATTTCGCAATTACAGATTTTTGTACCCCTACGATTTTATTATATATAGAGACTAGCTTCCCGCCCGCGATTTCGTCCGCGTTATTTTTGTATTCCCGTGGGAATTTTATATTTTCCCGTAGAAAAATTACCCGATGTGCTTCCCCTGGTCCCGAACTATACCAATTTTCATCAAAATCGGTTCAGTAGTTTCGAAGCCAATTCAATACAAACAAACAAACAAACAATCAAATCTTTTCTCTTTATAATATTAGTATACTATAAAGTATAATACTTTAGTATAGATAGGCTTACGCTTTACCACAATCTCGCCTGATGTCAAGCGATGATGCGGTCTACGGTGGAACGCGCTTGCCTAGTAAAAACCGATTCACTCTAGATTTGAAGACACCCAGGTTGTTTCCATCGGGAAACACCACTCAGGCAACATGTTCCCGTATGAAATGTTCCCTTAGTTTCAACACATTCATCAAACGAACAAGAACTAACTGAGACACAGCATCGTGTGGCCGGGCCAGCTAGTCTACATTATTAAAAATCTCGCGTCACGATTTTTGTTAGGAATAAATTCCGAACGAAACTACTTAAGAGGATTGTGAAGCTGTAAATTTTCATACAAAAAGCGATAACACTTTACGCCCTCTTTACACAGTCCAATTTTCATAATTTTTGGAAATGTTGTAGATACGAGTATAATGAAGATCTAGGTTTGTACGTTTTGATTTTGAACAAATATTGCTCAGAATATAAATTATTACCATCTAAATATCTATATTTTACACTTTTAAAAACTACCTCGAGAGTTTTTTCTTTTTTGACTAAATTATACTCAATTACAAAAAAAGCAAAACGTACAAACATAGATTAAGGTATACTGAATCTAGTGATATCTAAAGTGTCTACTTTCGTAACGGTTTAGGGGGGGGGGGGGGGGTAAAACAGTTATCGCCCGAAACAATATTTCATTAAGAAATGTAGGCACTTGCCTCGGACTTTCAACTCTAAAGCGTGTGCAACAAACTGCATTTTTTTACCGACTTCAAAAAAGGAGGAGGTTATCAATTCGGTTGTATTTTTTTTTAATGTTTGTTACCTCATAACTCCGTCATTTTTAAACCGATTTCCAACATTCTTTTTGTATTTGATAGAGTATTCTGCAAGGGTGGTCCCATGGCCACCAAAGTCAGGATCTGATGATGGGATCCCATAGAAAATCGAGGAAAACACTAATTTAAAATTCTAAATTCTAAAATTAGGGTTTCTTTCACTAAAAAGATTTCATTCACTAACAAGTTAAAAATATTTTTTTTTTACAAAAAATAGAACCGACTTCAAAAACACTGAAAACTTAAAAATAATATAAGACATCATGAAGAAGAAGTGTGATGTTGTCTGTACCTATTCTTATATTATTTTTAAGTTTTCAGTGTTTTTGAAGTCGGTTCTATTTTTTGTAAAAAAAAATTATTATGTTTACGACTTCATAACAGAGATCCTTGCATTTTATTGGTAGTACTTAGTTTTTTTATATATAAATAAACGATTACTTACCCGTTCGAAGCCGGAACAGGCCGCTAGTAGTATTTTAATCAGAAAGCAGTTCTTCTTTACTATAGTGTTTTCTAAATAACTATCGTGATAATAGAGATAGGTCATTACTTAGGGCCCTGCCTACAAGCTAGGTATCTATAAAAAATCTTAACTTAAATATTTTAGGTAAACAGTCCCGGGCGAGTATGGAAGTGGTGTAATCTGTCATTTTGTGAAATAATTTTGAAGAGTGTAAAATAATCTTTTCTTCACTTAGTCTAATGGCCGAATCGCTGTAGCAATTAAGTTCCAGTAACTAAACTGCTGTCAATTGAAATTAAGTGAACTCTATTTCCAATAGAAACCCGTTAATGAAGATGCTATCAACTACCACCAGCTAGTGATACAGCGACAGCACATGAAGCTTGTCAACGGTTACTCAACGTAAATCTTATGCCGCCCGCACATGAACTACTATTGCTTTAAACTGTCAAATTTTCACGGCTTGCGAGAGTACCAACGACTCAATGAGTGCACTTAATTGCCCAATGCTCCTCGATTTAGCCTCTGGAAATTCCGTCCAAATTGCTGTTCCTGTTTTTTGCACGAAAATTGATTTTACGTAGGGCATTGTGAAAGACATGATTGAGATATATTATAATGTGCGAATTGCGAGGTGATTCAAATTCTTTAGTTTAAAAATATCTATCTTATCAAAATATCTCATTTCAAGTTGTAGTGTGAAAAAACACTGTACCTATTAATAAAAGACAAACACATACAATTTAAAATAGTTCAATAGATTTATGTCTCCTGTTCTTGGAGCTTTATTTAAATAAAATCTATTAAATCTTTTACGTTCTTATTGAAGTTTAATTTTCGTTAAGTTAACTATTTTCAGTTTATTTATTTGTTCAAATTAGATTTGTTGGTCAAATTATATTATCAAAATTTCTCTCTCAGAAATCCTCGAAAAATTATGTCATCAAAATATTAACAATGAATCCACTCAATTATTTGTAATGCTCAAAGTGTGTCACCCACCGTCTATTGAAATGTAAAATCGTTTGTTCAGACAAAGGTCGGCAAGCAACCGTATCGTCTGTCTTGATTGATGAGGAACCGACGACCCATGAAAGCAGTTGCACAAGCTATTCGTAAATTATCGGAACTGCACTCTTAGGTAATAAAATTACTTAGATTTTGACTTGACATAAGTAACAAAACATTCAAAACAGTTTTAGGAACTTTAACATATCCTGAATTTGTTTCATAGTTATTAATCTCGTTATAATAATAAACATATTATGACTGACAGTTGTACGCTAACATCTGCTTATTTCAGCGTTAGATATATAGACGTGTTTTAAAAGGCGACAAATTAATAAGACTCTACCAATTTATGAAAAAGTGTAAAATCGTTGTTGGTTTTCTTCGTGTGTTTGTATTAATTTGAATTTAAATTATCGCTGATTGTTTCATAACTTAGACATTGTATATACTTAGATTGATTATTTTGCGACTTCTTTTCATAATTTGATTATTTTTAGAAGCCATCTTTTCTGTTTCAAAAGATACAAACATTCTACAATACACAGTCTAGCAGGGCATTATACAGTCCAGCAGGGCTTTATTTTAAGACCATTTCAAAGAAGTGCATTCCGGTGTTTGCGCTAGAATCTTATTGTCTGTTATTACGACATGTACCGAGTGAGTGAGTGGTCGTGATATAAAGAATATCACGACCATAACTAACTCGTCCTAGTAAAGTGATGTGTGCATGTTTGTCTGATCGTCATCTTTAATATCAGTCTCGCAAAATTGGCTAAACTAGTTTCCATGAAAGATATACACATGTTGATTATAACAGCGTATTAGATAATAACACCTTATGAGACTGAAATTCACCTCGCCTTCTCGCGACACACCCTACCTTTAATACTAGACTTTGGCTCTCCACACCAACCCGCACTATGCTGTGCCATCGTGGTTTGAGATCACCCAAGTTCTCCTTTTAAATAGAGACCCAACAAAGAGGGTATTTGGCTGAATGCTGATAGCTTAATAACTTGTATCCTCACTGCGGAACTAAATTTTATATTTATTATTCATTGCTTATAAAAAGACGTAACAGACAACAGACGCCTTATATTAACGCCGCAACGATGTCACATTGAAAACATTCGCGATACTTTGGATCTTGAGTTTCACAACAACGGGTTGCTTTGATGTTTGTGATCCAAACATCTGCGCGTAAACTTTCATATTCAGCATAATTGTTTTCTCTTTTGTAACTTAGCTCAAGTTGAGAATGAACTGAGGTTTAAAATCGTCACTCAAACTGCCTTCTTATTCTAATTTCCCCAGTATGTCAGTCAGCCATGGAATCGTAGATTTTATCCCGTTGTCGAAGGAGCTTAGTTTTTGCGTTTGCCTCTAGCCGCTTCAAACGAAGTCTTAGCAATTGACAGATGTCGATAACGCCATGCAATTTGACTCGTCTTGCTTAATCGTACATTGTTGCCCTCGGAAAGAACTTGATTTGTTTTTTCTAGCTTTGAAACGGGGAGCTGTCGTTCACCTGGAAAATATAAGATTGCAAATTTGCAGTGTTTGATAGTATGTAGATTGCAATATCTGGAAGAGGTTGATTGATAGTATGTAGATTGCAATATCTGGAAGAGGTTGATAATTTCACCAAGTCAATTCTTAAGATATAGGTAGATAGATTTAATAAAATTAATTTAAATCATCTCTGTTAGAGGATATACCAAGTAACCTTAAAAGAGACTTCATATCACTTCCAAAAGTTACCATGTCTAACGACTGGAGCTCATAACAATGTGATTTATCAAAGTTAACTCCCAAAGTTAGAATTCCGCTTTGGTGCTTTCAATATTTTCGCTTTTGATGGCACTGAGAGCATTTGCGGTGTCAGTAAGAGTGAGTTTTAGGTAATGCGAGTTAAATCTTCTTGCTGACATATTTGTTTATGTACAATTGTTTTAACTGATCTTATACGCGAGAAATTGGACAGGGTTCGACGTTACAGTGAAAAGATGGGGTTCACAAGCTGTGAGTGGGTTTTCTGTCCTGTATTCTGTCCACGAAAAATTATCTGGTTTCAATAGATTGAAGAACAAAAATGTTGGTTTGGCTTTACCTATGGTATGGCAATGTAGGCAGATAATACACTACAAGAATACACTACACTCAACAGATAATACACTACACTCAAGAAAGTTAAGAGAGCAAAGAAAAAGAAGAGAGTTTTTAGTTGATTTTTAACAGGCTGCATTTCGGTGAAAAATGGCCCTATTCAAACTATTACTTTAAAAAAGTATTTTGAAGCGTGCATATTTAACAGATAGCGCAAGAAATTGTATTGTAAAATATGTTCGATATTATATTGTGTTTGAGCAGGAGAGTGTATAGATCGCCTAGTCGTGGTTGATGGTTCTGGAGCATCTCGAGCTAAGGGTTAGGAGTAGAGCTGTAGCCAAGGATCTGCGAAAATTCAATGTCGACAGGGGTACTCCTAATCCTAACCAGCACTTATAACCAAATCTTATAGGCTTACCAATGCTGTTTGCATCCATACCTCCCGTCATAAGGAATCATTGACCTATTCTACACTTACTTACATAGGATCGTTATCACTATCTTCTTTACCAAATCTTTTTTTGTCAAATCCGAAAAACAATTGCAAAAAGTCCATTACCTTTCTTTCAGGGCTAAGCTTTTCGGTGCCATCTTTCGTACCCACTTTCGCACTGGTTTTATTACTAATTTTTTGGATTTTTTCGGTCATAGGCTTGAATTTTTTTCCAGTTAGGCGATAGTTCAATTTCTTTTTTTTTTAAACCCGACTTGCTATTGTATTGCGTGATCTTTACCAATATAAATATAATTATGAATGGCAAGGACAAAGGTTACTCATGTTTCCAGAGTGGCGAATGTGGTATTACAAGAGGTGCTTCTCGAGCTTAGCACCAATAAAGAACTGAAGATGAAATTTAAAAATGACAAACATTATGCTGCAGGCAGAAATATCCGAAAAATATTCTGGGTTGCGGGAAATTGCGAGAAAACTTTTGATAGCGTTTCCCTCGTCATACCTTGTCGAGAAAAGTTCAAGTGGCGTTATACTCGTACATCTATTAACAAAAAAAGAGCAGATAGAACATCACAGAACAGGGAAAGTTGTGGTTATTTCTTGCATAAGTGAAGCCAATCAATCCATCAAGTTCATCCCTCCCATTAATGTTTTGACTATTGAATTTATTTTTGATTTGCATTGTTGAAGTTACGGTACGTTATCAATGCTAAATTTTAATTCTATTAGGTGTGTAATCAAAATATTTAAAAAATTGAACACAAGAAAATATTCTGTTTTTCTTTTTACTTTACCATTATGAATTAAGGGTTGGAACTCAGTCGCGACTCAAATATCCTCGTTAGATCTAAATGTAGCAACAGGGAGTCTATCGAGACCAGTAAAATTTTGAAAGTGGTCTATGAGAAAAAATTGAATGAAAACCTTAGATTTAAACAAACATAATGCTAAGTTAAATAAAACATAAATATTTCATTTAATTGAAAATAAATTAAAAAATATATAAAGGATAATTAAAAAAGACGCAAAATAAATAAAATTATAATTCAAATTTGAAATTGACGTCCCGACTACTCCTTAGCACTCAAGACAATACAAGCGACTTTCTATAAAAAAATGGCAGAGCTCAACATGCTCTGTGTTCTGATTGGCTGTGATTACCGCTCGAGAAAAAACCAGTAATTGCTCCGAAGTCCAAACCACAACATAAGAAGAAAGTCAGTTGTTCACTTATTTATTTCATTATTGCTTACATGTACCTACAGAGATGTTTGTTAAAAGATCCAGTACATGTACACAGTCAGGGCACTGCAACACAATAATGGATAACGAATCAGGTCGTACATGCAAACCTATTACTTTATTATTATTAAATTATTAAATATTGTATTTTGTTAATCAATCAATTCGTGCTATATATACAAACAATTAATCAAATAAAATTGTACAATTCAATTAACAACGATTAAACCATTATTACAAATTACAATCAATAGTATTTAAATAATACATAAGTCAATAATAATGCTGCCACAAGTATTTATATCGTTCTTGGTTAAGCTCTAATGACCCAAGCAAGACTCAAAACATGAAATAGTTGTAAATTTTTTTTGAAATTAATATTTGCTTAAATAAAACGTTTGATAAAACGTTCAATAAACATTAGACTTGATAAAACTTGACAAAGTAAAATGATGCCAAATGATAATCTATATCTATACAAATAAATAAAATTGAAGTAGCTGTTTGTAATGTCAAAATAACCAGTTTTTACTAAATGGGTATGAATATATATCGGGTACCAATAACAAAAACACAATTTAAAAAATGTTTGTCTGTCTGTCTGTCTGTTTGTTCCCGCTAATCTCCGGAACGGCTGGACCGATTTTGACGGGACTTTCACTAATAGATAGCTAAT
This sequence comes from Schoenobius gigantellus, assembly GCA_963935595.1. Lineage (NCBI taxonomy): Eukaryota > Metazoa > Arthropoda > Insecta > Lepidoptera > Crambidae > Schoenobius > Schoenobius gigantellus. The sequence continues at coordinate 38,552,216 of OZ012549.1, forward strand.
TATATAAGGTATAACATAGGCTTTTTATCAAGATCTTTAAAAAAATTGCCTACAAAAATCAAAATGCTGAAACTAGGGCGATAAGTTTTTGGGAAGTGAACTTTGACGAAAAATATTTTGCCAAAGGGCAATACACCCGACTGTAGCCACATACTGGGACAATGGGATAAATGGGATAAATTTCATTCGAGTAACTGTTCCACTCACTCCGATAGGCATTTTATGTTATTTAAAAAAAATAAAATGTTTGTGAAATATAATATTGTAATGTTGGCATATTAAAAGAGGAGACAAAAAAATACAAGACCTTCCGAGTTTCTTGCCTGTTCTTCTCGAGAAGGCTCTCCCAATTTCCGAACAGTCAACTTTTTTTTTGATTTGACTTGTATTTGCACACATCTTAATAATGGTTGGGGTGTGTGTACATACAAGGATTAAATAAGTGCCTGTAAAGGTTTATAATGAATAAAGATTTTTGGAGTTTGAGTTTACTATCAGGTGGGCAGTCGGCTACTTTGCCAACTATGTGCTTTAGAAAATGTGAAACTGATCATTTCATTTGTCTTTGTTCACAGGTAACGCTCAGCGGTGACAGTGAAAGTGCAGTGAATTAGTGCAGTGAACCAGTAGCGAGTGTCGGGGTGCAGTGAGTCTAAATGACAAATATGGTGGCAAGATGAAGCTGTGGAAAAGCCTCAAGATATCTATAGGCACACGCAACGACCCGAAATCGTTCTCGCAAGATCTACCGCAGTGGGGCGGCCAGGGGTTTGAATTGGATGGTATGTACTATATCATCTATCACTCATCGTCAATTTGTCGATCACAATTCTATTTGACAGTTTCGATAGAACTCCTGATAAATTCGACTAAATTGTGCTAGATGGAGCCAGCATACTTCATGATACATACATGTAAAGCTTGACGTGTTGCTGACTGTACCAATGTGTTTTTCGTTTTGATATTATTATGTACATTTGCCCGACGCTCCTAGGGTGAAGGAAAACAGCGTGAGGCAACCTGCATATATCTGAGAAGAAATTCAAAGGGGATAGTGAAGTCAACCAATACGCACTGGGCCAACGGAGTTGACTAAGGCCTAAGCACTTAAGGTAGGCTCTAGCCCCTCGGTGGGAACGTATATGAGCAGTGATGATATTAAAACAGGCAGCTTTGTTTTCAGTTCGCCTGTCATACAACAACGGACATATCGTATTGAGATTAGAGCGGTTACTAACTTTGTAGATAGCTATTGCACGACTCTATTACTGAACAATAGCAAAGAAACTCTCATTACATTAGCTTCCTTTAAATACAGTCGAAATGTGATGTCCCTTGTTAAAGGGTAATAGGAGAAACCATCAGTCCATTTTATCACATTTTCTCGTTTAAAATGAAACACATCAATGTGATTCCCGGTGATTCCATTTGGGCGTACATTGACTGTAATATTGGACATAAAAAACTCATTTCATCGTTATTACAGCGTACGAAATTCAAAGAACAGCGACTGCAATACGCCTGGAAAAGTTCGAAATTCTGCCACAATGATCATTGCAGTCCGTTTTGTAATGAGCCCAAACAAATAATGTAGAGCGAATGCAATGTTGATTTATTCAAGAATATTTTGTAAAAAATACTCACTATATTTGTTACCACACTACCAATATATTACCAATATAAATAATTATTTATATTAATGCGAGTAGGACAAACATTTATTTATGCAGACGCAGGCAAGTTTTTTGTCAACTGGTCGGGCTATCGCGAAGGGGGGATTGCCTGAGAACACCAGGGCAATCCCCAAACGGAGGGCCTTACGGCGGCGTGCAACCGTGCACGCAGGCCTCCACGGCACCCAAGCAGGCGTCCCTGGTATAGAATCTCCCTCCGGTAAGATATGTATGTTTAAATTCAGTGCTTATATAATTCGAATAAAATATTGACTGACAACATAAAAAATCCATTCATTGTCCGTGGTCCAACTACGTAGTCCAACTGGTAGTACCACTGGCATTTTTAACCGACTTCAAAAAAGGAGAAGGTTATCAATTCGGTTGTATTTTTTTTTATGTTTGTTACCTCATAACTCCGTCATTTTTAAACCGATTTCCAAAATTCTTTTTGTATTCGATAGAGTATATCTATGTAGTAGGTCCCATGGTCACCAAATTTAGGATTTAGTCGGTGACAAATTTTAACACTTTCTAGGAGATCAGCGCTTGGCGCCGACTTCAATATAGAAGTGTGATGTTGCTTGTACCTATTCTTATATTATTTTTAAGTTTTCAGTGTTTTTGAAGTAGATTTTTATTTTTTGTAAATAAAAATTTCTTGATATTTTCACGAAGAAAATAAAACAATATGTCATCCAAAAAATGCTAGTTCAGATAATATTATCTCAATAAATTCACAGCTTATGGTTTCGGTAGCGCTCAGTTTGCACGCGTGCACTTAACACGTCTCGGCTGGTACTATCCTAAGGAAGGAATATTATTAGCTCCTCCAAATGAACCTCTCGGCGTTTGCTTGCGAAGTCTGTTAAGATTCCGCTGGCTGGAGAAACAATCGAGGCTAATTCCAGTTGTTTCCCAAACATTTCCCTAGAATCCAATATTGTTCTTATTGCCTCCGCCTCGAAATGGCAATGATCTGGAAAGACTCCCACGATTCATAGCTTTGAATACATTTCCCGCCTGTTGGGCGAGCTCAAAGCGGAAATGATCGTTTTCATAAGCAACATTATTAACTTCATTATTGAGTGACTTTTTTAGAGTTGGAGATGAAAAAACTATGAAAAGGTGAGATGAATCAAACAGGCAATATTGGCCGTTATTTTGCGTACTGGATCCAGTATTTTACACAGATAACAATGAATAATAATACAATAAGCACATAAGCGAAATTATGTAGACAAATACTACCAGCCTGTTCGCTATGCGAATCATCTTCTCAAAGCTCCTGGATCTATAAATGCTAAGAAACTATTTTTTAACGACTACTATAACTGTTAGTACTCGTATGTCATAAAAATGAATGCAGCTTCGATAACGATAAATTTATTTATTTATCCAAGATTACGATTATCACATTTTACAAGCTTTACTAAATAGAGACAACAAAGAAAGGCTTTTAATGAATTCAAAATTAAATAAAGAATTAGATTTTTTGCAATAATTCCTTTTTGTTTACTCGGTGCTCTGCAAGATAAGATTTAAAGACATTATAATATTTGAAAAACCATAAAAATAAATAAAATCTACACTTGCCTCGAGGATGAATTGAAAACATGAGTAAGCTTATTTTTGTACAAAAAAATTACTTATATAACAAACGTGACTAAATAAAAATATATTTAAGAAAACGCTATAGATTATAAGGAGGGGAAGGCTATTTATGTGTAATCATTGCAACAAGGCTGCTGGCTGCATCACATCGCTGGATAACTACATTATTCTCTTTACTGAGGAATGGCCAAATTATGGCAATGATGGTGATATGCATATCTGAATATTATTTAAACATCACAATACAAGTTAGCCCTGAATATTAGTATGAACATTTATTATTTCCGCAGACACACTTTCATAATTTATTTCGATTAGCGTTTCAGTCGCAGCGCGAAAATTACCCACACCCGGAATTTCTTTGCCGAACTTAAACTCTTTATCGGGGCCGCCATTCAAAACAAATTTCCAGTTTATTTCACCCGGAAAATTATCACACGGCGGTGCACTTCCTATCTCCCTAATTATGTTTGTGGCGACAGAATTTCAAAGAGCACAAACTTTCACAAAGGGATGATTTGTTTTCGCCGTCGCCCTTTTTCGGGGGACAAGTGAAAACTGGGACTCTGCGCTGATAAAAATGTCCACATCAGTGTACAGTGAATTTAATTGTCCGCGGCATCTTCATTTTTCTGCGAGCGGCAAAACATTCAGACAATGATGGATGAACGATACGTACAATACGGCTTTGTGTTGAGTTTGGAATAATCTGCTTTTATTTCACGGTTCATTTCTTTTTTCAATATTGTATCCCTGACGTTAGTGTTTATGTGTAGTGTACGAAATTTGTGCTTGTGCTGGTATGAACAATCTGTAAGCCCAAGTTTATGATTTTTTAAATGCCATTATTCTTATGCTTTTTTTCTGAAATGTTGTTATAATTTTCACTGTAACTAATCCCTCAAACACATTTTATTCTGTGAACAATTTTGTTTTAAATCCTCTATTTACTTCACTTGTGACATTTTTAAAAGGCTTGGGCCAGAATAAAAAATCTGGGTGGTGATTTTGTAACTCATCGATTGATTGGCAATCTCTATCAAACTGGATACCTAAATGAAGAAAAGCGGAATTATGTTTATTTCTTATAATAAGTATTGATTGATTTATTCAACAAATCAAGACTAATAAGACAACGATATTTTAAAATGTTAAACATATTAAAAATCAGTTTTAAACAAACAGTATCAAATCAATACGATAGCCGATTGCCGCCGATGAGTTACAAAATCACCCCCCTGATCTTATAATCGTTCGTGTGGAATCAAGTCGTGCTAGCCAAAGGACTCAGATTATCTTCTATTCGCAACGAAGTTATTTTCGGTTTTAAGACACCTTAAATTTACGCGTCTATAACTTTTTGCCCAGAATTCGTAGAATAATAATCCCACTATAATATTTCTAGGGAATAAAATCTCTGTCGTTTGGCATATTGTTTATGTATGTACACAAGTATCTACAAAAATTTGTTAGGGAGTTTGGCTTTGTTTTTTACAAAAATTGATTTTTTCCATTTTTATGTAGGTAATGGTTTTACGGGTACATATTTGACTTTGTCAAATAATTTTATTTTGTTCTTTAGTGAAAATATTGTTTGACATTGTCATAATGTTAAGGTATTTTATGATTGTCAATTTAGTTTCAAGTAAGAGCCTTAGGTATGACATAAGTGTTGACATTTTCTTTCTTAACAGAGTTCTTAACAATTGTTAAGATGGTTTTCACTGACACTACATTAAAATACATTACTTATTAATACTCACTGGAGGGAGACTCTGTACCAGGATCGCCTGCTTCAGTACTTCCGTCTTACTTATTTCTGCCGCAAAGCAGCAGTGATTGCATTTCTGTGTTCCAGTTTAAACTTGGTCTGAAGGGTAAGGTATGGCAGTGAAATCACTGGGTAGGTACCATGCCTTTACATCTTATGTCACAAGTTGCAACATGCACTGTGGTTCTCGTGCGGGGGTTGCAGATTTGCTGCGAATCTCACAAGAACCACATGGCTGTCACCATAGTTACCATCAGGTGGGCAGTATGCTTGTTTGCCTACTTAGTTGTATAAATAACCTACGTAGTTATTGAGATTAAGTATGAAAAGTCAACTTTAATAAATGAAATTAAAAATAAAAGAAATGGTAATTCTGAGTTAACCGTAACAGATGGAGATTATGGCATCGCGGCGTTTTCTTTGGGATTTTAGAAGAACTACGACCACTTCTCTATTGACATCATTTTAAGTATTTCCACTTACGGGTTTTGGTCTGTGTAAGCCATTTAAATTTATTTGTCGACGACTTGGTTGTAAAATATTGCTTCTGCTTACATTACTCTTTACGTACTGTGTAGTTACGAGTAATTATTTACTTATTTATTAATTACCTTACAGCATTTAATTATATATAAAACACATACTGTGTAAAACATAGCTTAAATTTTATTAAGTTTTCCCGAAGCACTCAAGACCGCAATTTCCCATCTGCAAAGCAAAAGGCTTATAGCTAATTAGCGGAGAATCTAATTATGCATGAAAACAGATGTCGCCGGTCCTGCATCGGCTCCACTTTAAAGCTTCTGAAAGTACTGCACTTTTTAAAGTTTCAGTTGAGCTGGCCACAATTTTTCATTAAAAATTCACATGTTTAAAGGTTAGGTTGGGTTTTAAATGAAACTCTGTTGTTTTCAAATGAGAAAGGATCATTCTTTAATAATAATAAAAGGAATCAAACGGATATACACAATTGAAGTACTTAAGCATAATTTCGGATCGTTATGTAATAGTTGCATTACTCGTGTCTTGTCGAATGATAAGTTCTACCTTCAGGTTAGATCGTGCGTGACATCTAGGATTCTGGCATTTTTAATTGCCGGAATATTTTAAATGTTTTAATCAAGTGTTTGTTAAAGTTTATCAAAGTTAATAAACTTTAACAAACACTTGATTACAGTCGTGCATAATTTAAATTGAGCACTTAAACAGCAGTAAGTTATATAACACTGGAGCATTATTTATTGGTGGAACCCAGACTTGGCAGTAGCCTGTATTTTGAGTTCCGTAGGCGAGGAAAAGTTACGGTTATATTATTTTAAATGTTAAGTGGGTTTCGTAATAGTAACTTGACATAAAAATATATATTTAAAAAACCCACTAAAGTGACAATACCCATTAAAGTGGGAACACAACAATATTATTCACATTATCTTAAGGCGACGAACTTAGGTGCTGACAGCTGGTCGGGCGAACTCAAAAGCTCTACCAAGAAACAAACAAAGCAGAAAAACTATGCTCCACAAAAAACACAATATTATAAAAAAAAAACAGTAAAAAACGCAGGACCAATCCTGTCCTATATGAAGGCGTGAAATTAATGATCGCATGTGTAATGCGACATGCGAAAGATGGACGTAAAAATTTATGGAGATGTAAGAAAAGTTTAACTTAATATAGAGGAATAAAAGGATCTCTAAAGCCAGCATTGATACAATATACAGCTTTAACTTTAAACCCGGTGTGGCGCAAAAACAAGGCTGGGAATAAAATCTCAAAAACACCGGTCTCCAGTCGGAATTTACTGGAAACATCTAAATTGAATTGTGTGGACCCGGGGAAAGGAGCAAACGTTGAAACGGAGCCAACTTCAAAACCCGCTAATACAGGTCATGGTTGCTTTAGTCACAGACGAGAGCCTTGGTCAGCGGAATTGAAAGTGTGGCCAAGCATGATTAAACTTTTTCTTGGTATATTTTAACCGAGTCCGTGGTCTAGCACTAGTGGTTGAGATCACCTGTATTGATCTGAAGGTCAATCGATTGATGGTAGGGCTTCTAAGCTGACCTGGCTGGCTACCATTTTTCTCTCTCTCTCTCCTCGGCATTTATTATTCCCGTCTAGTGGTAGGTCTAGTGGTAGATCCCTTCCTAATTTGTCTCTTCCACTACGCTCTGTCGGACTTGTCCCCTTCGGAGACCTTGCAGGAACACAGATCTCTTTTGACCACGTCTCTCCAACTAGTATTTGGTCGCCCTCTAAGTCTGGACACTGCGATATTCAAATTGGCCAAACCTAGCTAGCTGTCATCGTCTTTCCTAAGTTTGCCGCCGTTAGAATAATATTGTTATGTTACTCAGTTAAGGGGCATCGATCTTGCCATGTACCAATGTGTTTTTCGTTCCACGAATTTCATATGTACATTTATCTGACGCTCTTACGGCAAAGGAAAACATCTTGAGGAAACCTGCATACACCTGCGAAGTAATTCAAAGGTGTGTGTGCAGTCAACCAATCTGCACTGGGTCAGCGTGGTTTGACTAAGAGCTAATCGCTTTAACATAACTAGTTAGGGTAGGCTCGTGCCCCTCGGTGGGGACGTATATGAGCTGTGATGATGATGACTCAGTTAAGATAGCCAGATCCTTAATGTTGTTGAAGAATCCAGGTGATGCTCGATTCCATCTTCGGCCTTATAATTACTTACCATTAGGTGGGATGACAGTCAAGTTTTTCCCTGTGGTGTTAAAAAATATAGTACTAACAGTAGGATAGAGTGGAGACACGAGATGTATGTCACAAATAATCACATCAGGCACTTATAACCATCACTGCAAACGATCTGCCTTCCTTCTTTGTCTCTTGATTGTGTAATTTGATGAATATGGATAATCAAAGTGGATCCATCACCACATCTACCAGGACACGTTCTACTGCTAGGCATGGGTCTCTCTCTTGACGAGGTAGATACTGGCCTACTTTAATACACTAGCCAGGCGGGTAGTGTTCTGGGTAGTGGAGTCGCAGTGTGAACCTTACCTAGCACGCCCATAAGGGCAGGAAGAACACCGGGGGGTTTTAGTGGGTAGGCCTGGCACTCTCTCCCGAGAGCCCCAGACACGCTCGCCATGTAGCCAACGGTGGGTACGGTGCGGTTACGCATTACACCGAGAAAAAAAAGGCGGGTTAGTGAAGTGGTCCTTCTGCAGGTATGTGCATCCACCTCTGCATTTTAAAACACAATCGGCACAGAGTCTTGTATTGATGTCATGGGATTATCAAATTAAAAGCAATTGTGATGGATTTTTTCGAAGATGCGTGAGTTGATGCATGAGCATCGGTGGCGCTGGGGACTCAGTTTTGGCCTTCTAATCGGTAGGTCCGTGGATCGAACCTGCTTTGTACCAATGTGTTTTCCGTTTTTCTAATTTCATGTGTACATTTGCCGATGCTCCTACGGTTCACCGTCGTCGAAACCATCGTGAGACCACCTGCATACATTCGCGAAGAAATTCAAAGGTATGTGAAGTCGATCAATTCGCACTGGGTCAGCATGGTTGACTTAAGTCTAATCATCACCTTTAAGGCTATTTCAAAGTTGAACATTGGGTAAATCACATTTTCGTTACCACGGATGCGTATACAGATCTCAAATTCGTACACGGATACGTTTTTTGATTTAACTACTGCATATCGATGTTTAAAATCTTCTGATCAGAGCCTTGCACATTGCCAACTCAAAAACCTGCACTGAAACTTGAATCTTTGATGTACCCTTCTAAACCTGCAACTGTATTGTTCTCGAGTCGTTTCTCTTAAAAGTGTGAACCGAAGATTATTGTTTCCTTTGTCTGGAGCACAAAGGAATTTACTTACTTAAGCTTTGAAAATTATACTTCAACAATGGAGGTTTAATGCAAATCATTAATAAGGATAGTTTCGGATAGTCAGTTATTTGTTATTTTTTAAATAAATATTAATATAATTACCAAGCGATTGTCGAAATTGAAATGATTTGTAGACTAAAGTGAAAGATTTATTAGACAGATCAAGCCGCAACTAGCAAACCTCTAGATAGATCTATGTGCTCAGAGATTAACTCTTTCACAATATGTGCTTTTCTTCTCTTTTTACTATTAAAGGAATCTATTTAATTTCTGTGGCCCACTTAATGTTATTTTGATGTACTTTATACAGTCTACCAAAGCTTTGATTCATAAATCTAAGTTCAAGTGCTAAGAAGCTGGAGTTGAATCAGAGCCAAGCCTTAAGCCTGCTAAGAGGACGGACACGGTCGCTTTTATCAGCGTGCGTTCACTGGTTTATTTGGCATTATATCATGTGCATAGACGCTGCCCAAACTGAAAACTAGATAGCTTATAATGCTCAGACTGTAAGGATAATTAATAGATGCTGCATTATTAAGGAGCTTTAGTAAACGTTTGGGGGTGAATTTTCACACGAATGATTATTCTAATTGATGAACTATCATCATAAGTTATTCTGATGGATCACCATTCTACACTATAAACGCCGAAATATTTTTTTCTTCTTTATAATTAATAGTATTTGCAATTTTGAATCATTTATGTGAATGTTTATGCGATTTAAAAGTGGATATAAAATATGACCTATTGAATTTCTTACTTTCATCGGGTGTAAGGTCAACTATTTTTCTACTTGTATTTGCAGATAATTTACTTATTTTTATTTATCTTTATTTCAATTATCTATCTGTATCGGTATCTGTAATTTCTCAATCGGTATCGGGTCAGTGACGCGTAACAGAATTGGAACACTCGTGTCATGCAATAAATTTCAATTTCCCGTGCAGTCAGATGAAGGTCGTAAGAGTAGGCACATTTTCATACCTAAGCTTGGCTTTTCTTCGAGAGTGATCCTTCTGTACTTTAGTACTATTATTTATTCTGTGCCTAGAGATTCATAGCACAGTGTTAGGTTTAAAATATATGTAAATATGCCTATGATTTTAAGGTCAGAGGGTCTATCACTGGTTCTGAAGGAGTCCCAGACAATACATTTAAACATAATGTAATAAACATGACATAAGTATGAATTCCAAACATAATTTTCAATAAATTGTTAGATTTTCTTATTGTCCTTTTTAAAACCCAGTTGGGTTATAAAAAGGACACATGGAGAATAAAGCACCTATTATGTGTACAATTATTACTATTAATACAAAGAAAATAGCTAAATTTCTGAGTTATTTGCCTAAATTTTCAGGAAATGTGTAATTGTGTTTCAATATATTCATTAATCCTGCTAAGATGCCACTTACTATCAGTTTTTTTTTAATAAAATAGAGGATGTAACAGGCGAATTTTGGAAATATAATGTGTTTAAAACAACCCTACCCACCAATAAAAAAATAACAAAGTTATCTGTTTTAAATCATAAAAAATAGTAAGTTATAGGTATCTACCCTTTTTTTTTAACGTTGGGAAATGCGTTACGTATACCTCGCGCTTGGGTAGGCGCGAGGTTATGTCGGACTCTCCGCGGCCACTGGGGGCAGAGCGCCAGCCAGAAACCGCGGCCTACCGACTAAAACCCAACGATGCCCCCTCACAAACGCCTTGGCACGAGAACGTCCATCACCGCCGCATCCTCCCCGTCATCTGACGAAGAGGATACGTCGGGGAGGGACGCCCCGTCGCCGGACAAGGCCATGGGAACCCTTTCGAACACTTCCATGACCTCGTCAGCGTCTGCTCGCCTACGGCGAGCCCCTCTCACCTCCCTAAAATGGGAAGGCCAGCGATGCTCCTGGGCATTAGGAGTATCGACGACTGGCGGTGGCCTGTGCAATGCAGGACTCGGGCTTCCCGGGCCCGCGCCCCGCTGGTCACCGTCAGGAGGAAGAAGGCGGGCGAACTGCCGCCTCCTCCGCCCCGTTCTTCTGCGGCGGCAGGGATCTGCCGCTGGGTCATCTTCTCTGGCCCGTTCTGCCACCTCCTTCTGTGTGATGACCTCCACACAAAAGGAGTTTGCTGCATTCCAGGCCTCCTCGTTCTCGACCATCTTGGACATCAGAGATGGGAGAGAAAGGTCAGGGCCAACACTTAAAACCAGACTGCCGCACTGCGAGGAAAAGGCAGCGCACTCCTCGAGAGTATGCTGTGCTGAGTCCTCCGCAGCGCCACAGTGGTGGCACTCAGCGGTCGGCTCACGCCCAATCCGGTGCAGATAACGGTCAAAGCAGCCGTGACCACTGATCTGCACCAGATGGTACGTGAGCGACCCATGCTTCCTTTCCGCCCATGGTTTCAGCACGGGGAGCAACGCCTCAACGGTTCTCCTAAGAGTTCCGGAGACCGGCTCACCCAGGCTCTCTTGCCATAGGCGGAACATTTCCTCTCTTGCCCCTTCCAGGGCCGCGACCTGCTCTCTTGGAGCTATCCTGCGGTTCCCCTCCCTCACGTCAACCCGCACACGATAGGCCGCCGCCAGTACGTGCGCCACTAGCTCCCACGGGGGAGTGCCGGCGATAGCGCAGGCCGCCGCATGTGACACCGTACGGTATCCTCTGATGGCTCTCAGCGCCATGGCGCGTTGCGCTCGTCGCAGTGAAGATATTGCGCGGGCGCTGAGAGCGTCGGCCCAGACGGGGGCCCCGTACAATAGGTATCTACCCTACCTTTATGCGGGCTGAGTAGCATACTGCTTATTTCCAACTAACAATTTAGATGACGAATTATCACGTAAGCCGGCGATTAACCTCTAAAATATTTTTTGAGCTTTGCTCTCGAACTGAAAACAAACTCCTGCTGATCGCGTGTCCTTTATATAATCCTTCGCGAAGGAAACGCACGCAGTAAATATGATAAACACTTTGGTAATCAATATTAATTTCTCTCGTCAATTAATGATCTATTTCGCACCGACAAATAAACATCAAACAATGGTTATCACAGACGATGGATTTTTTATACAGTCGATTGATAACCACAGACTACTAGCATCGGGCTCCGTATTCCGAATGCGGAATGCGGACGGAACGGCGTATGCGTATTGGCAACGGAATTTTACATACAACCAATCTCATTACATAACACTCGTAAAATTCTTAACTTGCCTCAAGATGTGTCAAGATAATTATGGATCTTAAAAAATTCTACAACATTACAATAAGTATTTCAAGCTAAAGTTATGAGTTTGGTTGAAAATCAAAATGTAATAAAAATAAAAACCGGCCAGGTGCGAGTTGAACTCGCGTGAAGAGGGTTCCGTACGATGTTATCTATATTGAGTGATTTGCCATGTTATTTTAATATCATGGACTTCTTATAGGTTCCTATAATCTATTAGTAGAAATCTAATTTCTGTTTTTTTTTTTAATTTTAGGTTTCGTCTATTTTCTTAAATAACTTGGAAACTATTTATTTTAAAATTACATAAAAAATACATTTAAGATCTTCACAACAAGACCTTTTATTTGATATGTCACACGATGCCGTTTAAAAAAAAAATTTACCACCTTCCCCACAAAAATGACCTCCCATATACAGATTTCGTTTATTCACGTCAAACCTCTGTGTTTGGGTCACAGAAATTGATATGTGTACCAAATTTTAACTTAATCGGTCTAGTAGATTCGGAGATAATTGACTGTGACCGACAGACAAATGGACAAACGAGTGATCCTATCCCTTATAGGATCCCTCCCTTCCGTGTTTTTATTCGGACGTACGGTACCCTAATTAACCATAAACAAATTGTGAATGCTTTCAAAATTCGATTTGACGAAACAATAATTTTATTCATCAACAGCTCATATATATGTGCCCACCGAGGGGCTCGAGCCTACCCTAAACTAGGGCGATTAGGCCTTAGTCAACCACGCTGGCCCAGTGCGGGTTGGTCGACTTCACACACAACCTGTAAAGAAATTCTTTCTTCACAGGTGTGTGCAGGTTTCCTCACGATGTTTTCCTTCACCGTAAAAGCGTCGAATAAACGTACATATGAATTCAAACTTTTGAAAACACATTGGTACGTGGCGGGGTCCGAACCTCCCGATTGGAAGGCCATCGAGACGCTTTTATATTTAATAATTGTATGTACAATAATTATTATGTTCTATAAATTTAAGTGTATTTTATTATCCGTTTGTTTTGATCACTTTTAAAGACATTAGTCTCTAAAAGTGATCAAAACAAACAGACTAAATGGCAAATTCCAAATTTCAGCAAAATCAACCCACCTAAAGGAGGGCACAGGATTTTGGGCGAAAAAAAACTATCTTTGTAGACTATGCCAGGATAAACGCGAAATTTAATTTGTATGCACAAATTGAACAATGACTAAAGATACTTGCAAATGTCAATATCGAGACGTAAAATGAGGTTGACGTTGACAATTGACAATCACAGCACATGACAATTTGACATATGCTGTGTTAATTTTGCGCAACAGTGAAAACAGTGTTTTTGCAAAATTAGTGTTTTATGAAATTTAAAGAATAAACGGTGTTACAGGGGACAGGTATAAGCAGGTTGGATAAAAAATAAGGTACCAAAATTACTAATTCTACACGGACGAAGTCACTGGCTAAAGCTAGTGAATATTAAAGATGTTTGCTTAGAATTTATTCAAATTGAATTTATTACCTTTAATAATAATAATAATAACTCGTTCAGGGTTCTTATTGGCAAGCTCATCTGCTTTAGTCGGGGTAATACCCGACCCCGAGTCATGCGTTACGTGACCCAGGCCTATGCCGGAACCGGAATCCGGCCTAAGGATTATATGGAAAATGACACGGAACGCATAGACTATCTGAAGCAGAAGGTTTATGCGTGGGCGAACCGTATTCGCCGCTACAGAGTATGTGTGGACAGATACTCTCAGAACCGCCTCTTCCAAAGTGATCAGAAGAAGGTATATCGAAAGTGGGAGGGAACCGATCACCGCGTGGTCGACGGGCGGCTGCCTGATGCCAATGCCATGGTCAGTTTCTGGCGTGACATCTGGTCGCTGCCTGTCGATCATGTAAAGGGTGATTGGATGTGTGTCGTCGAACGAGAATGTGAATCCATTGAGCCAATGGGGCCTATTACCATAGATCCCGTAGACGTTAGTTGTGCCATCCGTTCGGCTCAAAACTGGAAAGGCCCAGGGCCTGAAGGATTGCACAACTTCTGGATAAAGTGGTTCCGATGTTCGCATGCTCGTTTGGCTACACAGTTCCAAGAAGCCCTAGAATACGGTTCGCTTCCCACTTTTATGACCACCGGTACCACCTTCTTGCTCCACAAGTCTGGAAGTAGCACGGAGCCAAAGAATTATAGACCGATCACATGCTTACCTACCATCTACAAGCTCCTTACATCCATTCTGACCACAAAAATTAACACACACATTGTGTCAAATAACATTTTGGCCTCTACTCAGAATGGATGTGTTGGACTTTGTTTGTTGTTCAGAATGGAGGCTGGGTCCCGTGGTACGAAGGAGCTCCTCCTAATAGACATGAACATTAGAAAACAGGTCAAGCGGAGCAGGGGATCTCTCTCTGCTGCATGGATTGACTACAAGAAGGCCTATGATTCGGTGCCGCATTCGTGGTTGGAGAGGATTTTAGAGTTGTATAAAATTAATGGAAATCATTAGTCATCTGCTGTACATGGACGACCTCAAGTTGTTTGCACCGAAACACCAAGATTTGGTGGAGCTGCTGAAAATCACACAGATTTTCAGCAATGCTATCAGAATGGAGTTCGGTGTAGACAAATGTGCGGTCTTACATGTGCAGCGGGGGAAAGTTTTGAATTCACCGAATGTGCAACTCCCCGAGACAATGACACTCAGATCTCTCTCCGATGCCGACACATACAAATATCTTGGTATGGCTCAGTCTTTGGGAATATCAGTAGAGGACGTCAAGAAATCGGTGAAGGCACGCTTCTTCTGTCGCCTAGCAAAGGTACTTAACAGTCTTTTGTCTGGCGGCAATAAGGTGCGTGCCTTCAACGGTTGGGTGACGCCTCTATTGATATACTTCTTTGGAATACTGAGATGGACTCAAACTGAGCTGGACGCCCTGGACAGGAGAGTCCGTCAACTGTTCACAACACATCGCATGCTTTACCCTCGCTCGTCTGTTATGAGAATGTACATTCCACGGAAGTGGGGAGGTCGTGGCTTTCTAAACGCCAAGAACCTCCACAACCGTGAAGTGTGCAGCCTAAGGAATTACTTCCTTAACCTTTAAGTATGGACGTCATTTTTTCATAACACTATCCTGGACGTGTAGTCTCACAGGCTCCTATATTAGCTAGTGTTTTTTTTAAACTAAATTATTTAAAATAGCTAGAATACTATATTTAACTTAAAATATGGTTTAGTTATAGTAAACATACGTGAATATATATTATAAGCCACTTTTTTATAATAATTCTAGAAACATTCAAAATTAAAATATAATGGCACATTTTAAGTACAACTACGTTTTCAGCTGTAAAATCAACTAGAAATTATTAAAAATAAATATTTACCATACTCCCTTTTATTTTTTTACTATTCTAACATAAAAAAGTCAAAGTTTACAAGAAAGAGAATAAAGTTGCTTACAAATAATTTTATAACACAACTATGGACATGTAGCCTGACAGGCTGCAAAAGATTTTTAAATAAGTATAACTCATATATTATTCATTTAATGACGTAATTTCCTCCTTCGTCGTTTTGATACTAAACCTGAAGCTACTGAGCTACTCAAGTGTTGGGAGCGGGGGGAAGTACACAAAACTTAGAAACTAACATTCACCCGGAGCCTGTGAGGCTACACGTCCATACTTAAAGGTTAACAACGAATGCGGGATGCATCGTGATGTTGTGGCAGTTGACAAAGGACTACCCCTCTATCCATGGCAATCGAGAACTGGCGCAAACCATTGGTGCTCAACGTTGAAGACCGCAAGGAAGTATGGAGGGGCAAGGAGCTACACGGGAGGTTTTATCGGGCCTTGACTGGACCCGATGTAGACCTGCCCGCTCCGCTTCGGGGACCTTTTTGGGGAAACCGAGGGTTTTGCCTGTGCAATTGCAGACGAAGTAATGATGACGAACAACTATAGAAAATATATCCTGAAGGACGGTACAGTTGACATCTGTCGAGCATGCCGCCGTCCCGGAGAGTCACTCAAGCATATTATCTCTGGTTGTTCTCATCTTGCTAACGGCGAGTATTTGCATAGACACAACTTAGTGGCCAGGATCATCCATCAGCAACTTGCCATTCGATACGGCCTTGTCGAGACTGAGACGCCGTACTATAAGTACGCACCAGTGCCGGTTCTTGAAAATGGTCGTGCGTTGCTCTATTGCGACCGCTCTATCATCACGGACAGGAATATTGCTTGCAATAAGCATAATATCGTGGTGGTCGACCGGTCCCAACGCCGAGCAATGCTCGTCGATATCACTATTCCTCATGATGAGAATCTCGTGAAAGCTGAGAAGGACAAAGTCAGCAAGTACCTTTACTTGGCTCACGAGGTAACCGCCATGTGGGATGTTGACTCGACGATCATTGTTCCGATAGTAGTTTCTACGAACGGTTTAATAGCGAAGAGTCTCGAACGACATCTTAAGGGGCTCTCGCTTGACGGGTGGATCAAGGGCCAGATATAGAAGGCGGTGATTCTTGACACGGCACGTATCGTTCGGAGATTCCTCTCTCTGTAGCCCTAACCACCGGTAGCTTGGGCCATGCTCCGCTGCCAGTGGAACCCTAGATTTAAGTTTTTTATAATATTTGTGTTTTTATATCTATATATTGTAAAAAACTTAAATTTAAGATGCTTTTCTGAATAAATGTAGAATAATAATAATACAGAACTCAAAGAAGAAATAACTTCGATTTGGAAATTAAATAAAGCATATATTGTGCCAATAGTGCTCTCGACTACTGGAGTAATACCCAAACATTTACACCACAGTATCAAAGTTTTAGATCTACCACCAAAAACATATATAGAACCATGCAAAAAGCAGCGATACTCAACACTTGCAGAATAGTGTTACGTTTGTGGGGTGGGTGTTCAATAGAAAATCGCGAAACACCGACAATTAGAGATAAGATTTAATTAAGCACCAA
The DNA here is from genome assembly GCA_963935595.1 of Schoenobius gigantellus. Lineage (NCBI taxonomy): Eukaryota > Metazoa > Arthropoda > Insecta > Lepidoptera > Crambidae > Schoenobius > Schoenobius gigantellus. Next base: position 38,569,395 of record OZ012549.1, read on the forward strand.
TTAAGCAACTTTACTTAACACTGAAAACTACTTTACAATCACTGAAAACTTTACAGTAACACTATGGACACAAATCACTTCACTGTAAGACGTTACTAAGCACTGAACACACAGAATTCTTCACTATGTATCGCTTGATCCGCTCGGTTCGCTCTCTTGAAAAGAACTGTGTCCGGCTGCATTCGCCTACGCGCTTATATAGTAGGGCCGACGAACATTCGGGGCATTCATTCTCGAATATTCCGTACCCAACCGATTATTTATCTTCTCTTCTCGAAAGTTCCGTGGTACCCTTCGCGCTTATGTAGTAGGACCGGTGAACTTGCGAGACATTTGAGAAGGTTCTATTCTAGAACATTCGATACCCGATCGATCGTTAGTCTTCTAGAAAGTTCCGTGTATGCCTTCGCGCTTCTACAGTAGAACCGGTGAACTTCCGAGACATTCGAGAATGTTCTATTCTAGAACATTCCATACCCGATCGATTGTTTGTCTGTCTAGAAAGTTCCATCGCATTCCCGATTATGTTTGTCTTTATGAGCATGTTCTATCTCTGTCTGTCAGCACGTTTAGAAGTTTCTAGATGCATCTCGATCTATCTTTTATCTCTGGAGGATGCCCACTATTGTTGTCTCTTTCTTATCGTGCTATCTCACTCACTCCTATTGAAAATTTAGTCATATATCGAAGTGTGGTTCAAAGGCCCATAAGGGGTCCTGAAAACGCCTGAAATCGGGTTTTCAGGGTATGATGTGGTTCGATAGAGGGTAGCCTGAAACGGACTGAAAACATGTTTCAGGCGCCTGAAAACAACGGCAACTTGGGTAAAATTTCGATATTCTAGTATGTGATAGAGCACCTCCTGAAACGCGCTGAACTGCGTTTTCAGGCCGCTGAAAACGCTTCTAAGGCCAAGAAAACCACGCCGGAAGTTTCTTATACCATCGGCGCAACACTACCCCCCTCTAAAACATGCTCGTCCCGAGCATCGTTAGAACCGTGATACCTGGCCAATCGATCAACATGGACAATCTTGCCTGGACTGCGCTGATTCCGTTGTATGCGGTAAGTGACGTCGTTGATTCTGGTTACATCCTTATACGGGCCTTCCCAATCTGGAGACAATTTCGGGGATCTCCCTTTACGTCGCATCGGATTGTGCAACCACACCAACGAACCTTCATCAAATCTCGCATGATTAGAATTCCGGTCATATCGTGACTTCATTTTTTCACTAGCCTGAAGTCCATGTTCACGAATGTGATTGTAAACGCCTTCCATTCGGTTTCTCAGGTCACTCACGTACTCCGTGATGCATTGTGGGGTATCCGGAGGTCGCCCTGTTAACAGGTCAGCAGGTAAGCGAAGTTCTCTTCCGAAATTCGCACTTGCTGGCGTGGCAGCTGTGCTCTCATGAGTTGCCGATCTATATGACATCAGGAAAAGGGAAATATGTCTATCCCAGTCTTTTTGGTGGTTCTCCACAACCTTCGCCAGGTGTCTCTCCAATGTCTGGTTGAATCTCTCAACCATTCCATCTGACTGTGGGTGGTATGGTGTAGTTCTCGTCTTATGAATCCCCATGATTCGGCATGTTTCTTGAAATACCTGGGATTCGAAGTTTCTGCCTTGATCGCTGTGAATTTCGAGTGGCACCCCAAATCGAGTGAACACCTCCAATACCAACTTCTCTGCCACTGTCACAGCTTCCTGGTTAGGAATGGCAAACGCTTCAGGCCATTTGGTGAAATAATCCATCACTACCAAGATGTACTTGTTTCCAGACTCTGATGTTGGAAATGGGCCTGCAACATCTAAGGCAATCCTTTCCCAAGGTGCTCCAATGTTGTACAACTTAAGCGCTCCTCTGCTACGTGTATGAGGACCTTTGACCGACGAGCAGCTCGTGCATTTCTTACACCAGTCTTCCACATCTTCACGGCAGTGAATCCAATAGAATCTTTGCCGAATTTTCAGCAAGGTCCTTTTCACTCCAAGGTGCCCACCGGATATTCCATCGTGATAAAGTCTCAGCACTTTACTGACCTTCTTCTTTGGGACTATTATTTGCAAGTGCGCATCCTTGCCATTTGTCGACTCCCACTTTCTGCAGAGTACCCCGTTATGCACGAGTAAGCTTTCCCACTGCGCCCAGTAACTCTTCGTGACTGTGTTCATCGGAGCTACTTCATACCACCTTGGCTTGGGTACTCCCGCCTGGATCCAATCGAAAATGGGTTTGATGTCAAGGTCCTCCTGTTGCGCTTGCTACATGACTTCATCACTCCACTCTCCGCTAACAGTGTCGGTTCTCAACATCCTTACGCAGTCTTTGGCCTCTTGTCTCTGACAATGTTTACAGTCATCCTGGCACGGTCTTCGGGAAAGGGCATCAGCGTTGCCATGTGATTTCCCACTGCGATGTTCAATAATGAAGTCATATTCCTGGAGTTGTTCAATCCATCGCGCCACTTGACCTTCAGGGTTTTTAAACTCCAATAACCACTTGAGAGCAGCGTGGTCAGTCCTGATACGGAACTTGCGACCCAACAAATACTTGCTGAAATGTTGCAATGTTTTGACAACCACCAGCAATTCTCTTCGAGTGACACAGTAATTCCTCTCCGGTTTTGACAGCGATTTACTGAAGTAAGCTATCACAATTTCCTGGTCCCCTTTCCTTTGCGATAATACTCCCCCAATTCCAGTATTACTTGCGTCTGTGTCGACAATAAAGTCATTCTCTGGATCTGGGTATCCCAATATAGGTGTCTCACAAAGTCTTTGCTTGAGCTCGGTGAAAGACGTTACACACTGATCATTCCAGATGAATGGTCGTTTTTCTTCCGTCAATTGATGCAAAGACTTTGCTATATCCGAAAAGTTTTTCACAAACCGTCGATAGTATGAGCAAAGTCCCAAAAAGGCACGAACTGCAGTCTTATCTTTTGGCGTTGGCCAGTCCTTAACAGCGCTAATCTTCTCTGGGTCTGTTTGAACGCCATCCATTGAAATGACATGTCCCAAATAGTTGACCTTGCGCCTAAAAAGCGAACACTTTTTTGGACTTAGTTTGAGATTGGCAGCTTTTAGTTTGGATAAAACTTGCTCTAAATTCCTGAGGTGATCATCGAAGTTTTTCCCAACTATGATGATGTCATCCAGGTATACCAGGCAGGTGTCTCCCAACAGGCCTGCTAGAATCTGCTCCATCAGTCGCTCAAATGTCGCAGGTGCGTTGCACAACCCAAATGGCATTACGTTGAACTGCCAAAGTCCCTTTCCAGTAGAAAATGCAGTTTTCTCTTTATCCTGGTCCTTGATTTCTACTTGCCAGTAACCACTCTTCAAGTCCAGGGTTGAAAACCATTTCATACCGTTCAACGTATCCAAGGTGTCGTCAATTCGCGGCAGTGGATAACTGTCCTTCTTGGTAACGTCATTGAGTCGACGGTAATCGACGCAAAATCTCATGGATCCGTCCTTCTTCTTAACTAAAACCACCGGTGAACACCATGGACTCGTCGAAGGCTCAATTACATTACACATTTTCATTTCTGTGATCATCTCTTCAACTTCCTTCTCCCTAGCTACTGGTACTCGTCGAGGTCGTTGACGAATTGGCGTAACATCACCAGTGTTAATTTCATGTCGCACTACCCCAGTTCTTCCGATGTCACCATCGTGCATAGAGAAGACGTTAATAAACCGCATCAGAGAATGGCGTGCCTTGAGAAGTTCATCTTTGGTGAGGTCACCCTTGCAGTCACCCAGTAACCTTTCGATGTCCAAATCCGTGCGTACCGGTTTATCATTCGTTTTGGGTCCTTTACAGCTCCGTATCCAAGAGATTTCCTCACAAGACCCGATAGGCGTCCCTTTGTTAAGGTCGTGCTTGGTATCACTTAAATTGAGAACCCGTACAAATGCTGCGGGTGACGTTGTCACGATCGTGCGAGCTGTTATCCACGGTTTGTTTCCAGCTAATTTTTCTACTAAAACGCAGCTACGAGATCCTCGCCCCGTATTGCATGGTAATTTTACCGGGACTAGGGCTTGTGACCTTGGTTGGAGAATAATCCTTCTTGCACAGTAGACTTTTCCATTCACTCCACCTTCCATAGGGACTTCTTCAACTCCAAAATTTAGGACGCCACCCTTTAAATCGATGTTACAGCCGAATCTTCTCATGAAGTCCAACCCGATGATGCAATCGTCAACGATATTCGCAACGATGACGTCGTGCCAGTATTTCTTCTCTCCAATTCCTACTACTACCTCTCGCTCCCCCAGGACGGAAATATGCTGGCCGGTAGCCGTTTGCAGCTGGAGATGCTTAGGTCGGACTAGATGATCTCTAGACAGGTGTTTCAACAGTCGAGGACTGATCACGGTACGAGAGGCTCCAGTATCGATTGTGAGGTGGCACGGTATTCCTTCAACACTTCCCCTGATGACCAGACTATTTCCATCACTCGCCTGTGAGATCATAACTGGGACATTTTGACTACTAGCCAGCACTCGTCCCGCAGCCCTGGCTTTTACTCGTTTCCCTGCTGCGGCTCCGGTTCATCACAGGCTATTTGCCGTACTGTTGAGCCCGTGTCTTGCCTCTTGTTCCTTTTCGGGCAACTAGATTGTAAATGGCCGCGTTCTCCACAGTGGTAACATCTCGGGCCAAATTCGCGGCGGGGTGCAGCCGGCTCCTTGGTGGAAACTTCCCGTAACCTATATGTCCTAGAGTCCGAACGTACAGCTTCTACCTCCAGGGCATGGGCAACTGCGTCCTTCAGACTCCCATGGTGACCCAACCTGACAGCAGCTCTCACTTCTAAATCCCGAATTCCGTCAATAAAGGCCTGTACTAGCATGCTGTCCACGAATGAGGACGATGCAGATTGATATGCCTTCCTGACCAACTTTTCTATCTCCAGGGCCCACTGTTGTAATGATTCATTACGACCCTGGGTTCTGTCCTTCAGCTGGGCTCTGAAGACGTGCTCTAAATGGCTGTCACCGTAACGGGCTTCCAAAGCTTCTAAAAGGCGGTCATAAGTCCTGTCATTTCCAAGAGCCTCCAGGACTGTGAGAGCTCCTTCTCGCAGCGCCAACGTCAGTGCCGTTTTGGCCTGCTCCTTATTCCATCCATTCGCCTTGGAAACGGATTCGAACTGGAGCTTGTATGCGGTCCATGACGAGGTACCATCAAATGGAGGCACTTTAAATCTCCCACCTACTGGTACTAGTGCCTCTACTCCACCGGCAACTCCGTTGGCTACTTTTATTTCGAGCTTCTTCATGTCGTGACTTATGGCCTGAAGGCGATTCTCATGTTCCTCAATCTTTTCATTGGAATCATGAAGGCGGGTCTCGAACTTGGTCTCCAAATTAGAGAGATCCTCACGTACCTCCGACAATTCCGTCTTCCATTGCTTTGCGGCCTCTTGAACTTCTCGGAGGACACTCAGTTGCTCATCCTGTTTCTTGGACTGCTCCTCCCGAAGGGTGTATAATTGTTTGGCCTGCTCGTCACGGAGGGTGCATAATTGTTTAGCCTGCTCTTCCTGCCTCTTGGCCTGCTCCTCCCGAAGGGCGCACAGTTGTTTTGCCTGTTGTTGGGCTTGTTCTTCCTGCCTCCGGGCCTGTTCTTCCTGCCACTTGCTTTGTCCTTTTATCAGCAGCAGGATCGTATTCAAATCAACTTGCGGTGGCGGCGGAGTCGCTGTAGAGGTACTTGCAGCTCCCGCATGGGCTTCAGCAGCAGCCTGGCTTCGCGTCTGGACCCTCTCCGGTTCCTTATCTCGCGGCGTAATCGGCATTTTCTATCCCACTTCTGACACCAAATGTTACGTTTGTGGGGTGGGTGTTCAATAGAAAATCGCGAAACACCGACAATTAGAGATAAGATTTAATTAAGCACCAATTAAGCAACTTTACTTAACACTGAAAACTACTTTACAATCACTGAAAACTTTACAGTAACACTATGGACACAAATCACTTCACTGTAAGACGTTACTAAGCACTGAACACACAGAATTCTTCACTATGTATCGCTTGATCCGCTCGGTTCGCTCTCTTGAAAAGAACTGTGTCCGGCTGCATTCGCCTACGCGCTTATATAGTAGGGCCGACGAACATTCGGGGCATTCATTCTCGAATATTCCGTACCCAACCGATTATTTATCTTCTCTTCTCGAAAGTTCCGTGGTACCCTTCGCGCTTATGTAGTAGGACCGGTGAACTTGCGAGACATTCGAGAAGGTTCTATTCTAGAACATTCGATACCCGATCGATCGTTAGTCTTCTAGAAAGTTCCGTGTATGCCTTCGCGCTTCTACAGTAGAACCGGTGAACTTCCGAGACATTCGAGAATGTTCTATTCTAGAACATTCCATACCCGATCGATTGTTTGTCTGTCTAGAAAGTTCCATCGCATTCCCGATTATGTTTGTCTTTATGAGCATGTTCTATCTCTGTCTGTCAGCACGTTTAGAAGTTTCTAGATGCATCTCGATCTATCTTTTATCTCTGGAGGATGCCCACTATTGTTGTCTCTTTCTTATCGTGCTATCTCACGCACTCATATTAAAAATTTAGTCATATATCGAAGTGTAGTTCAAAGGCCCATAAGGGGTCCTGAAAACGCCTGAAAACGGGTTTTCAGGTTATAATGTGGTTCGATAGAGGGTAGCCTGAAACGGACTGAAAACATGTTTCAGGCGCCTGAAAACAACGGCAACTTGATACGATATCACATACTAGAATATTGAACGATATTCTAGTATGTGATAGAGTCTCCAAGACAGACTCCGCGATATCCCTAAAACCATACGATCTCTTGAATCGCTGGAGTATGTTGTGGATCAAGTTACTGAAGCCATAACAGCCTCGTATGAAGAGAGCTGTCCTCTAAAAACTAAGAGGAACAACAAAATACCATGGTGGAACGCAAAACTCAGTAAACTAAGAGATGAAGCACGCAGGCTGTTCAATAAGGCTAAGCTGACCAAAGACTGGAGCTCGTACTCTAAAGCCTTAACTGCCTACAATAAAGAAATACGGAGGGCGAAAAGACTTTCATGGAAAAAGTTCTGCGAGGAGATTACTAAACTCCCTCAAGGAGCTCGAATCCACAAGGTTCTAGCAAAATCGCCTACCAACCAACTGGGACTACTAAAGAAACCAGATGGAACATTCACTGAGACAGCGGAAGAGACCCTCGAACTATTGGCGTCAACGCACTTCCCTGGATCAGTACCTAGCGTCTAACATCGCTATTAGGGCTGCTCCTCACAACTGCCTCTCCAGGCCTAGTAATGAAGACTGGAGAAGAGCAGCGATGAATATCAGACCTAACAAAGTTGAATGGGCTATAGATTCATTCAAACCTTTTAAATCCGCGGGTGAGGATGATATCTTTCCTGCTCTGCTACAACAGGGTAAGAATATCCTTACTCCGGTTCTGGTAAAGATCTTCAGAGCTAGTTATACCTGGGGATATATACCAGAAAATTGGACTATGGTAAAAGTTCGATTTATTCCCAAGGCTGGTAAAAAGGACTACGCGCAGCCAGTCCTTTAGACCCATAAGCCTCACCTCCTTCCTACTGAAAAGTATGGAAAAGGTCATTGACGTGTGCATTAGAGACGGACCACTAAGAAAACGTCCTCTGCATGCAAAGCAGCACGCTTATCTAAAAGGAAAATCTACAGAAACTGCCTTGCTCGAACTAACCGACAAGATAGAACGGGCTCTAGAAGATAAACAAATAGCCCTCTGTGCTTTCCTAGACATAGAAGGAGCCTTCGATAACGTAACCATTGAAACCCTTTCCAAGGCAATGGGCGACAAGGGGATTGATAAAACAACAACCCGTTGGATTGAATCGATGCTCCTTAACAGAATTATCAGTGTAAGTCTTTACGGAACCGTAAAAGGCTTCAAAACAACAAGAGAGTGTCCACAAGGAGGCGTCCTATCGCCACTACTGTGGTCACTTGTTATTGACCGCTTGTTAACTGAAGCCTCAGAAAAGGATTTAGATGTTCAGGGCTACGCAGATGACGTTGTAGCATGCGTCATTGGTCCCTGCCAAAGCACTGTCTCATCTATACTACAAAAATCTCTTAACATCATCGATAGATGGTACACTGAGAACAAATTGTCGGTAAATCCAAACAAAACGACGATAGTTCCCTTTACCAGAAAGCGCAAGCTAAACAAGCTGATAAATCCTGTTTTAAGGGGGACTCAAATACCTTTTTCCACAGAAGTCAAATATTTGGGCGTTACGATCGACCAAAAATTGACGTGGAATAATCACATTTACAATGTAATCCAAAAGGCAAAAAGTGCTTTAGGAATATGTTGTCGTTTAGCAGGAGCGAAATGGGGCATAAACCCAAAAATCGCCCTGTGGATGTATACTGCGATCGTCAGACCTATGGTAACAAATGCCTGCGTGGTTTGGTGGAAAAAAGTCACGCAAGTGACAGTTATCAACAAGCTAGGCGGTCTACAACGAACAGCTTGCCTTATGGTAACTGGCGCCATGTCTACAACCCCAGGAGCTGCGCTTAATGCCCTGCTGAACCTACCGCCCCTTCATCTATTTATAGTGAAGGAGGCGAAAGCTAGCATTTATAGAATAGAAAGCACTGGGAAGGTAAACTGGTACTCTCAAGCATTGAGGTCACTGCGACAAACAGTGCTTGAACAAAAACAACTAGCTATGACTACAGATGTCATGCTTCCACTCTGTAATTTTACTAAAAACTACTCAGTGGAACTACCAAGCAGAGAGGAGTGGGCGGAAGATCATAACCTCTGTAAGGCTGGAAGCCTAGTTTGGTTTACAGACGGCTCCAAAATGGGTCAAAATGTAGGATGCGGGGTATATGGTGTCCGAGCGACCGAGCTTTAACAAAAGCGTTAATCTTGGTCAGCACGCTACTATATTCCAGGCGGAGGTGTACGCCATCATAGAATGTGTAGAAGCTAATCGCCAACGAAACTACAAAAACCAAACCATTTATATCTTTTCAGATAGCCAAGCAGCTCTTAACGCTATTCAATCGAATGTTATATATTCGAAACTGGTGACAGACTGCGTAAATAAACTAAATGACCAGGGACAACAGAACAGAGTTATTCTGAAATGGGTACCAGGACATTCAGGTGTCGTCGGTAATGAAAAGGCCGATGAACTTGCAAGGGCTGGAGCGGAGGGTCAACAGATAGGTCCAGAACCTTTCTGTGGCATCTCGAAACGTCATGCCATGCAACTCCTTAAGGAAAACCTTCTAAGCGAATCAAAAAAATACTGGCTAAACCAACCAGGATTAGTACACGCTAAAACCTTGATAGAAGGATACTCGCAAAAACGAACTACTGAACTTTTACAGTTCAGTAGGACGAACACCGGTGCGATTGTTCGGGCCTTAACTGGTCACTGCAAGCTAAACAGACACCAATTTCACATGAAATTAAGTGAATCTGATATTTGCAGATTTTGCGAACAGGAGCGTGAAACACCCCAACACCTCTTGTGCGATTGTGGACCTCTAAGTCACAAACGAAGTATCCACCTGGGAAGACACTTAATCAGCCCAGGGGAACTGAAATCTCTTAAAGCCAGAGCCATCTTGGATTTCCTGGTGGCGGCCAGGCTAAAAGAGATACTGTAACTTGGCGGCGAGTCACAATAGATCTTTTAGGTCGCAGTGACTACAGCTTCATTGAAGTTGCATAGCCCCATCTATAAGAATAATAATAATGTGATAGAGCACCTCCTGAAACGCGCTGAACTGCGTTTTCAGGCCGCTGAAAACGCTTCTAAGGCCAAGAAAACCACGCCGGAAGTTTCTTATACCATCGGCGTAACAATAGTAACAAAATTTTTGTCAAATGACCTGAGTGAATCAACAACATGATACATCATATATCACAAATAACGATTTGTTCCTGATTCGTCATATTCCTGATTGGTCATGTTCCTTATTCGACACTTTCCTAACTGGTCATATTCCGAACTCGTCATATTCCTGATTCGTCATATTCCTCACTCGTCATACCATGTACATTTGCCTGCACAAACTTATTATAGAAATCGTGGTAAATGATCTAGATAATTAATAGATGAGTGAATGTTACTTGTCTATCATGAAGCTAATAATTATCATTATCACTTTAGTATTTATATCGAGTCAATGATATTGTAATATAATTTTAATCGGAGAATATAGCTTTGCAGATTTGTGATAATGGTGCGGACAAACAAATGCATTTTATCGAAAGTGAAATATGAAAAAAGTTACTGTTGCATTTTGGGTACAAATTCAGTATTTGGGGTCACGCACGACCCGTCCACACCCACCCACTTTCCCACTGGTGGGTGGACGGGTATATTACGATTAACCCTCCACCCACAACGGAGTTACAACGAGTTTGACATATAATTTTGCTTATGTGCCAAGACATACTTTATTTAGATGGGACTCCACCTTAAGTAAATTATTGTCTAGTAAGCGTACCGTAGTCGCGAACACGTGCGAGGTAGTTATACTTTGTGTATAACGAACTAACTCGCACGTGTTCGCGATTTCATTTGACTGTACAATGACGAATAAGGAATATGACGAATCAGGAATATGACGAGTTCGGAATATGACCAGTTAGGAAAGTGTCGAATAAGGAATATGACCAATCAGGAATATGACGAATCAGGAACAAATCCAAATAACGCTTGGTGATAAGCCCGCGTTTTTGATGTAGTAAGCCCCGTAAATGGGAGTAGAAAAACAAACATAATAATAATAATTGTAGAGGGACCGGGAAGAAATAAAAATTAATTGCGCAATAATAATAATAATATCTTTATTGTCTCATTGTGGTTTAGAAATCGTAGTTGGTAAAAGATATAGTCACATAATTAAGTAAATAATTTAACGTCATAATATTTATTACCTTTACATACACTATTACTTTTATACCCTTACAGAGACTTTTAAATAAAATTTACTTTAACACACATGTTTTTGCCCGCGACTTCATCCGCGTGGAAATCCTTTTTTATTGATTCCCTTAATAATTTCCCCCCCTCCCACCCCTTTTACACCCTCAAGGAATGATTTCGGGGATAAAAACTATTCTTTATCCATCGCCACAACTCAAACTATCTTCATACCAAATTTCATCTAAATCGGTTCAGCGGTTATTGATTCCCCATGCGAACTTACACCACCCTTTTCCCCCTTAAGGGGTGATTTCTGCGATAAAAGCTATCCTTTGTCCGTCTCCTGGTTCTAAGATACCTCCCCACCGATTTCATCAGCCAAATCGGTTCAGCCGTTCTTGAGTTATAAATAGTGTAAGTAACACGACTTTCTTTTATATATATAGATTTTCATAAGTTTTAAGGCGAGGTTTGCCAGAAAATCAACTTGTGCTTTATTGCAAAGTAATAAAGTTGATAATTGCATAGCTTTTAATGTCGCTTACGTGCGGTGACCGAACTAAAACGTTACTTTTTACAGGTTTTAATTGATTTTTGAAAACTGGGGTACAAAATAAAAATTGTACTTTTGCAATTTTCTAGATAATAAAAATGCACGTCTATTAGTAAAGCTTTTGTGTCATTTATTATTGTATTTTCTGATTTACATCAGTTTTAAAATATTGAACAGAGTGATGTTTACATTTTATTTCTATCGAGTGAAATATCATTAATCATGTTTCTGTCTTTAAGAATGTTTAGATGAAATGTTCAAAAATGTCACATATGAATTTTAGAACTGTATGTTTAATATTTGTGGCGGTACAGTCAATCGAAATTGATCGAAAACGGGAAGTAGCGCCTTAAAAACTAAACTCATTTTTTATCAGTTGGCATTATCGCCTCGTTCTGCGTTACTTGATTTCAGGAAACCCTAATTAGAGCTTTTCCACAAGTTCTGCGCTGCTTTAAGTAAGAGAACATTTCCACGGTCATGAAATAATACCATCGCATCATTTCACTTAAGTGAAGACTGTCATCTGATACTTATTTTAAAACTGTTTAGACTCTCATTATTATCATCAAAAATAAGCCTGATGGATCCTAAACGACAAGAAGTAGAAATGCAGCCCAAAATATGAAAATTTGATAACAGGTCCCTTTCAAAGTAACCCGTTTAGGAACACAGCCCCACTCCCGCGGGACTAACGACGTAATGGATAATTTTTCGCGGAAAGATGGTTTTCGCTATGACAAATGTTATTATCTCAATTTCAAATTGCCTGTCAAGAGGCATTATTCAACGACTACGGACGGCGCGAGTACCTATTATGATGATATTGTTTTTATTCTAGACAAAGAGGAGGCAACGTAAAATCTTATGAAATAACATTCACTAAGTTATTGGCAATAATACAGATACAGTATAAGCATCGGTAAATATAGATGTCCTATTTTATGTACATTTGTCTGACGCTCCTACGGTGCGGAAAAACATCGTGAGGCAATCTGCATACATCTGCGAAGAAATTCAAAGGTGTACGAGTATGTGAAGTCGACCAATCCGCACTGGGCCAGCGTGGTTGACTAAGGCCTAAACACCCTAACGTTAGGGTAGGCTCGAGCCACTCGATGGGAGCGTATATGAGCTGTAATGATGATGATGATTAATTACACGAGCTTGTGTATCTAGTTTTTTTCATAATTTAATAGCATACAACATCTGGTTTGAAAAGCGCTATATTTTTAGCAACATGGTATCTGCGAGATAAGTGAATTTCGATACATCTGACACTTCAACTGAATCGTGAAATGAAAAAAAATAACAAACTTTCTAATCACATTTCCAACCGTCGTCGACCCTCATTATTTCGTGTCCGGGACTAAACAGTTAATTAAGTCCCCCGAACTGTCCCGAAGAGGAATAAACGTGAGAAGTATTTTTAAAATACTCTAAAAATACACGTCAAGGCGACGGAGCGAAATAAAAAACTGTAAGTAATCTAATCATAAAGCGGAAATTAATGTTAACTTTGCTAAAATGCGATGAAACTTTTATTCGCGCGTAAAAAGGTTTTCGCTGTTGCGTGCCGCATGTGAATTTTTAACAGCGTTTTCATTCTACGCGTTACCTATACAAAATACGGCATTAGCTCTGTTTACTCTGCTGATATCGGGTCTAATAGGGGTTCGTGCGTGGTGAATGTGATCCAATTTGCGTCACCTTTGACGAAGTGACGCGTACTAAGTGTCGTGGTAAAGGAAATAGCCTATCATAATCTTAATTTTCATGTCACTAGTTTAAGCAATTTTATTTGTTAACTTTCACTGTTGATTTTTAATTTGTATTTATTCAATACAAATTAAAGTTTTTATTCATAATTAAGGTAAGGAGAAAAAGTATATATTACAATAAGGCAATACTTTAAAGTCTTTGTGTATATAAAAAGTGAACACAAATATTGCAATACCTTATTTCTAGTTATCTGATCTTTATAAGATACTAGCTTTTGTCCGCGACTTCGTCCGCGTGGAAAACCTTTTTATTGCTTCCCTTTACAAATTCCCCCTCCCCCTTTTTACACCCTTAAGAAATGATTTCGGGGATATAAACTATTTTTTATCCTTCCCCACAACTCAAACTATCTCCATACCAAATTTTATCGAAATCGGTTCAGCGGTTATTGGTCTCCAATACTAACTTCTACCCCCCTTTTCTCCCTTTTAAGGGGTGATTTTTGCAATAAAATCTATCCTTTATTCTTTCCTGGGACTCAAAATACGAGTATATCGATTCTTTATGTTTTGGCGTGAAAGCGCGATAGACAGACTTCGCATAATATTAGTATGGATTTAGCTTTTTCACTGAGCTAGATACGTTGAAGATGCAGGTTCTCAGAAATTTGTAAGTTCAAAATCAATTGCCGTATTTTAAGTTGGATGTTGATCTCTCGGATAAGATATGTATTTACTACTTAGCAAAGAGATAAAAAAACCGGCAAAGTGCGAGTCAGACTCGCCCATGAAGGGTTCCGTAGCAGCAAGTAACATAATATAAAAGTTCTTGTAGTTTGTTGTAACTTTGATCGATGTTTTAATAAGAGTGTATTTTTTAAATTAAGTTTTTGATAAGTATCTAAACATTATAATTAGGTACCTAAATGATGGGATTTTTATTATTAGAAATTAATGGTTCACGTTTTATGCATAAGGTTTATGTTTATGATATTAAATGTTTTTTTTTATATATTTGAGTTGATTGAATGAAAGGTAAATTGTGGTTTACGATTTATGACGTATTAAAAAAAACTACTTACTAGATCTCGTTCAAAACAATTTTCAGTGGAAGTTTGCATGGTAATTGTACAATATATATTTTTTTACACTGGGTAAAAAAAGTGGTAAACTGGGTACACATTTTACCACTTTGGAAGTTTCTCTCGCGCAAACTATTCAGTTTACAAAAAAATTATATTTGAAACCTCAATATCATTTTTGAAGACCTATACCCTACCATAGATACCCCACACGTATGGACTTGATGAAAAAAAAATTGAGTTTCAGTTCTAAGTATGGGGAACCCCCAAAATTTGTTTTTTTTTCTATTTTTGTGTGAAAATCTTAATGCGATTCACAGAATACATCTACTTACCAAGTTTCGACAGTATAGTTCTTAAAGTTTCGGAAAAAAGTGGCTGTGACATACGGACGGACAGACATACAGACATGACGAATCCATAAGGGTTCCGTTTTTTGCCATTTGGCTACGGAACCCTAAAAACCGACCAAGTGCGTCACCTAAGTATATAACAAGCTCATGACAGGGTATGCACATATGAATCATGGTTTTCAGATTTTTCTTAACATGTATTCTGAGACATTGCTTCTTGCCAAATTCTATGATTCTAGATCAACAGGAAGTAAATAAAGCCGAAGTATGATTCTTTCACAGCTGAAAAGGCGCAGACCCGAGTATTTGATATGAATTTCAGTTTGGTATATCAACGCGTTCCTGAAAAAAAGGGTCTTAACAGACAAACAAAATCAAAATATTGTTTATACAAATACGACTTGATAGAAATCTCTTTTGAATCGTCCAACTTTCTTACCTATTTCAGAACATCTTTTAGCTGACAAGACGAATAGGCGTAAGAAACTTATCATCTTTATCAGAAGTAACAACATTTACAACAAATTATGTCGTTACCATACACAGCAATATTTTTACATTAAATAGTTATACACAATAACATTTCCTTCCATTATAACCAGTAAGGGTCAGTTCACACCGAGACGTGAAGCGACGCGACGCGGCGCGCACTTTTTAAGATACAAAGCGATACAAAAAATAACTTCATTTACTACTCAAAAAGATATAAAGACGTCGCGCTACAACGCGCTGTACCTCGAGTCGTGATGCCTCGCGGCGCCTCGAGATGCCTCGCTAGAGCGGCACGGCGCCTCCCGTAGCCGCGTGTTCCATTCAGACTTCCGAATAATGTTGGCACCATTGCTAAGTTCAGTCAAGTACTCGAGAAATATTGATAGATTGGGATCTTATTATAATCGGACTTCTTGCAGAAGTGGAAGAGGAAATCCACAGCGCCGCGCGGCGCCGCGCTGCCATCGACTTCACAATGCACCGCTTGACGTTACAATGCGTCTTGCAGCGCCGCGCTGCGCAGAAATTGGCAGGTAGAAGTATCTGGAGGGTTTTTAGCCGAGTATGGGGTCTTTTACCCGAGTCCGGCATATCCTTGGGGTGGCCTCGTCTTCGGCTCCTTGTCGAATCCGTAAGAAGGATTTTCCCTCCTAAAAAAAAGGGCACGAAACCATTGGTTTCGTCGCGTCTCGGTGTGAACTGACCCAATATCTACAAATTAACACCAAGCATTGGCATCATTCAAATAATCATTGACTTTATAATAACCTTTACACATAAGTGTTGTACACCTCTTTTGTACTTAGTTTTTTAAGCTCTTTTGGCATACGATTGTGACACAAAATTCTGAGTGATCTTGTCATATTTTTATTATGGTTTTGTTGTTGGTTCTAAGTGGTGGATTTGTAAATACATCTCATATTCAGGATTACAGTCATTATTATTTCGTTGTTACTATTTTAGTCCGTTTCATTTGGTCCTTCTCCATTAATTTCCAGTGCCTATTATTTATTATATTTCCATAGTTTGACAAATTTGGTTTTTCATCTGTCATTCACGGTTCGTAAGTAATACATATTATTTTCATAACATATTTGAGTATTATTCATTTTCATTATTTCAATCGTATTTCGTATTATTCACACACCACATTCAGTTCTTAATGATCACTCGCAGTATGAATAGAGCAATGGCATCTTCATCAATCCCAGTGCCTGATGTTCCCGCTGCGGAACAATCCGGATTGGAAAACAGTAGGGCGCCTAGTGAACATACTGCAAAGTCTAAATCTTCTCGCTCTTCATCAACTGTAAAAGCACAAAAGGCAGCAGCTGAAGCCCTTGCGTTGCGTCGTCGTCTCGAGCGGGAGAAGGAGCTCGCCGCTCGTGAACGCGAGCGTGAGGCTTGTGAGCGCACGCGCGAGCAGCAGCTAGCAGCTCTTCAGCAGCAGTTAGAGGAGAAAGAGCTCGAAGCACAACTCGCCGAAATCGATGCAGATGCCAGAGGCAGCCGTCTTGGAAGCTGCTCCAGTCGCCGAAGTTCTAATAACCGGGTGAGCGTAGATAGAACCGATAAATGGGTAGAAAATCACAATCACCAGCTTAATTTAAATGGAGGCTTTTCTGCACCCGCTCATGTGCTGTCACCGCCAATGGGCAGGGCACCTGCATCCTCTAATAACCGTTTTAACCAACAGCAACCACCACTTGTCACTAAAGCCCCCGAGGCGGCAGGCTTACCGCCACCGCTCGTTTTTACGGAGGTCGACAAAAATAACTTACCGCCACCGCTCGTTTTTACGGAGGTCGACAAAAATAACTTACCGCCACCGCTCGTTTTTACGGAGGTCGACAAAAATAATTTTTCTTTTCTCCAAGCAGTTGCCGATACAGCCTCAGCAGCGAAGGCTATCGCCTCTTCCCACAAAATGCATAAAATGGATTTAATTTCGTTTTCTGGTAACGCTGTAGAATGGCTGCATTTCAAACGTATTTTTGATGTTACAAAAACAAATTTTTCTGCTTTAGAGAATATTACCAGACTTCACAACGCTCTAAAGGGACCCGCCCGTGACGCGGTCTCAGCGCTGTTGATGTCAACGGAAGACCCGGAAGAAGTCATGCGTGCACTTGAAGAGAACTTCGCACGCCCCGAGCTTATCGTGTACAAGGAAGTCAATTCACTTAAGAATCTTCCACGTTTAGGTAACGATCTTAAGGAACTCGGAACACTTTCTAATCGGGTACGTAACTCCATTCATACAATTAAATTATTAAAACAATCGGAATATTTGTATTCCCCAGAACTGTTTCATGCAGTTTTATCTAAACTAAATCTAACAACAAAAACTAGATGGACCGATTTTGCAGCAATAGACGCTACGGGACGCCCTAAACTTGAAATTTTGTCGAATTTCTTAATACGCGAGCTAGATCAACACGTTCGGTTTGGTATGTCACCCGAGTCTAGTGTAGCGCAACAACATTTATCTACCGACAAACTTTATTTCAACAAACGTGACACCGTCCATACTGCAAGCGTCTCAAAGGCAGATTCTACTAAAAAGGTGGAATGTCCCTTTTGTAAAGTGAACCATAAAATTACTTCATGTCCCCAATTTAAAGCCTTATCGGTGGAAGAGCGGTGGAAGTGGCAGCGCGACAACAAAGCGTGCTATCGATGTCTAAGGCAGAGTTCACACCAGTGGAAAATTTGTAAGGTTGATCCATGCGGTGTAGACGGATGCCGCTTCCGACATCACCCCCTGCTTCATCAAACGCCACCTCCTTCATTTGTCAATACCACAAATACACAACCTGGTGTTAGTACTCAATCTTCCGACGAAAAAGTTATTGTGACCACCGCCTGTACAAAAGTTCAACAACCAAACACCATATCAGCTCTTCGACCTCGAGCTTTTCTTAAAATCCTACCCGTTACTGTTTCTGGTCCCGCAGGATCCTGTGACGTTTATGCGCTCCTTGATGACGGCAGTACTGCGACCATAATCGACTCCAGTATCGCCACGCAGATAGGAGCGACGGGGCCGCGTCAGACAATAACGGTGAACGGCATTGGCGGTCTTGAGCGCACTACGGTTATATCATATGTTGATTTTAACATCAAGGGCAGGTATGGACACGATACGTATTTAGTGAAAAATGCCAGAGCTATGGATTCCTTGTCCTTACGTTCACAAACAATTCGGAGTGAATTCATAGCACCGTACCCACATTTACACGAGTTAGCTGACATGTTGGTTTATGAAAACGTTATACCTACTATATTAATTGGTGCCGAGCACTGGCATCTTTCTATTAACCGCGACGTGCGTGTTGGTAGAAAGAACGAACCAGTAGCATGTTTAACGGTTTTAGGTTGGACCCTGTATGGTGCTCCATCGAGTAAAACTAAAGTAATAGAATTTGTTAATCATACAACATTTACCGATTCTTCTAAAGACGAAAACTTAGAATTTTTAATAAAGGAGCACTATAAAATAGTTTCTTTAGGCATTTCCAAACACGAAACATTACATAGCCTGCAGGATAAGCGTGCAGTTGAGATTTTAGAAGCGACTTCAAAACGCTTGTCTTGTGGCCGCTTCGAAGTCGGTTTACCATGGCGCGAAGGCAACCATACTATCCCGGATAGTTATCCTCAGGCAATGTCGCGTTTTTTAAGTTTAGAGAGACGCATGGCTAGAGATCACGATTTTGCTAAAGCCTATAACGTATTCATGACCAACATGATCAATAAAAACTACGCAGAAGAGTGTGCTTCCGGGACTTATTACGCGAATTACACGCAAAGTAAAGATGCCGATGTTTTACGTCTTTATCTCCCCCACTTTGGTGTTTATCACCCTCAGAAGCACAAACTTCGCGTTGTCCATGACGCGGCAGCCTTAAATGGAGGGGTCAGCCTGAACTCCTTATTACTTCCGGGCCCCGACTTGCTCCGACCTTTACTTCACATTTTGTTTGGTTTTCGGGAGGGTCTTGTCGCCTTGACAGCTGACGTAAAAGAAATGTTTCCCCAGGTAAGGATAAGAGAGCAAGATCGAGATGCCTTACGATACTTGTGGAGAGCTAACAAATTCGAGCCCTTGAAGGAGTTCAGGATGACCGCCGTCATTTTCGGTGCCTGCTGCAGTCCGTTTATTGCGCAATTTATAAAAAACAAAAATGCTCAAGAATATGCTCACACCTATCCGAAAGCTGCTGACGCCATCTTATTCAGTCATTACATGGATGATTATTTAGATTCTCTGGATAACGTGGCGGAAGCAGCACAGTTGGCTGCAGACATCGTAACAATTTATGAAAAAGCATGTTTTGAGATGCGTGGGTGGACTTCCAACGATTCGGCAGCATTGACACTCGTACCTCAAGATTTGTGTGCTGCTCAACCATTGGAAATCGATCTGTGCGATTCTACTAATAACATCCGTGCATTAGGAATATCGTGGAATCTCAATACGGATAATTTAGGGTTCCGTACTGGTTTAAGCGAATCTTTTCCTAATGAACTCACTAAACGTAAATCCTTTCTCACGTCCTTTCGCACCTAATGAGGGTGTACGACCCACTAGGTTTGCTGGGTTCAGTAATCGTTAAAGGACGGATTTTATTTCAGCAGACCTGGAGGTCCAATATTGATTGGGACTCTCCACCTTCTCGACCAGAGGCATCAAGGTGGCTTGATTGGTTTCATGAACTTTCGTTGGTTTCTCCTTTAAAAATTCCACGTTGGTATTCAAGGGCCAAGAACTCTGAGCCATTACACAGAGAGCTGCATGTGTTTTCAGATGCGAGTGAGCTCGCATATGCTTGTGTTGCTTATTGGCGACTTATTTACCATGATGGCAGCATCGAACTCGCTCTCATCTGTAGCAAAGCAAGAGTCGTACCCTTGAAACCACTTTCGATTCCGCGCATTGAACTTCAAGCCGCCTTGATTGCATCTCGTCTCGCAGCCACTGTAATTGATGGTCATCGGAAAAAACCATCAGCCACGTTTTTCTGGACAGATTCAATGACCGTATTACAATGGTTGCGTAGTGATGCACGCACATTCAAGCCCTTTGTTGCCCATCGACTAGCTGAAATTTTGGAAAATTCTTGTGTCAAAAATTGGCGATGGGTACCAACGGACTTGAATGTGGCCGATGATGCAACACGTCTGCGTCCGATAAACTTAGACCTATTCCATAGGTGGTTCACAGGTCCGAGTTTTCTTTTAAAATCTCCGGATGATTGGCCTGTCGAGCCTACTAATGTTCAACCAATTCGCGAGGAACTTAAAAGTCAACCTTGCCAGCTGGTAGGACTCACCTCTTACGATGTCGCTTTGCCTACACCAGTTACTGCGGAATTTTCTCGTTTCAGTAACTGGACGCGACTGGTTCGTGCTACAGCGCGGGCTCATCAAGCCGTGGCTATTTTTCGATCGTATTTGGCGAACAAATCAAAATTAAATAGAAAGTCCGTAAAACGTCGCGTTCTACAAACATCTACCATTCTACTACCATTAACTGCAGATTTCGTAAGAACGGCAGAGATCAATATTTTCCAACGATCACAAATAGAGAGTTTTCGCGAAGATTTCTTGGCAATTCTGAACTCTCAACCTATTCCTCGCCGTAGCCGTCTCGTCAAATTGTCGCCTACACTAGGAGAGGACAAATTATTGAGGCTAGCAGGAAGGATTAGAGCCGTAGAAGACATCTGTCCTGATACCCGTTTTCCTATACTTCTGGATGGCCGCCACTCTGCCATTCAATTGTTAGTACAATCGTACCACATAAGGGCTGGTCACGCTAACAACGCATTGGTCATCAATGAGATGCGACAGAAATTTTGGCTTCTACATCTGAGAGACACAGTCAGGTCGATTTCAAAGCAATGTCCATTCTGCAGGATTCGAAAGACGTTACCGATGAATCCGACAACGGGAGATCTGCCACCCCAACGTCTGGCACACCATCAGCGCCCATTTACCAACACGGGGCTGGATTATTTTGGACCAATAACAATTACTATTGGACGCCGGCATGAAAAACGATACGTGGCTCTCTTCACGTGTCTAACAATCAGAGCAGTACATTTGGAACTCGTTCACAGTCTTACATCTGACTCAGCAATAATGGCGTTGCGAAGATTTATTGCTAAACGCGGCATCCCATCAAATATATTCTCAGACAATGGTACTGCGTTCATCGGGGCCAATCGCATCCTTAAAGAGTTTTACGGCAATAACATGCTAGATTACGCCGCAACCAAAGGAATCAAATGGAACTTCATCCCAGCGGCAGCGCCAACGTTTGGAGGGTGTTGGGAGCGTCTAGTACGCAGCGTAAAAGTAGCCTTAAACGCCACACTAAAAGCTAGGGCACCTAAAGAGGAGACATTAGCTACATTACTTGCTGAAGTTGAAGCCATTGTTAACTCTCGTCCATTAGCCCATGTATCGACCGATCCTGACGACCCAACAACGCTCACTCCTTTCCACTTTCTCATTGGAACATCATCTGACCAGACCCTTCCACAGACACTAGACGATGCAGAGCTGATAGGCAGGGCAGAGTGGAGAAAGGCATTAAGATTGGCCGACCATTTCTGGTCCAGGTGGGTTCAGGAGGTTCTGCCCACATTACAACCCCGGCAGCTGACAAGAGGAGATCGAGGACAAGAGCTCCAAATAGGAGATGTGGTCATCATAGCTGACGAGACGTTACCGCGAGGAAGCTGGCCCCGAGGTAGGGTCGTGAAAACGTTCCCTGGCAGGGATGGAGTACTTAGGGTGGTAGATGTCGCTACGGTAGGAGGAATACTTCGTCGACCCCTGAAGAAATTGGTCAGGGTCACCATTTAGGGCACTCTAACCAATTGGTGCAGTGCTGCACGGAGGGGAGGATGTTGTACACCTCTTTTGTACTTAGTTTTTTAAGCTCTTTTGGCATACGATTGTGACACAAAATTCTGAGTGATCTTGTCATATTTTTATTATGGTTTTGTTGTTGGTTCTAAGTGGTGGATTTGTAAATACATCTCATATTCAGGATTACAGTCATTATTATTTCGTTGTTACTATTTTAGTCCGTTTCACATAAGAATATTTTTTACATGCGCATTAAACTTATGGAAACATTAAACAGACGGATAGACAGGCAGACCGACAACCAAGATTCTATAAGGTTTCCGTTTTTTCCATTTGAGGTATGGTGGCCTAAGCGTTTATGGTTTTCACACAGTTTACCCAAGAAACAAGTTCGAATCTAGTCCGATTCACCTTACTTTCTAATCATACGATCAGCAATTTTGTTTTTACCTCGGAATATTATTCTTCCGCCTGATACCTCCGACAGCCTGCGCCCACTTTTCGCATTTCAAAATTTTCCCTTAAACTTTGGAGAAACTCGGTGTAAGTGGAACCGGCGAAGTTTTTCCCTTGCACCCGAAATTATGTCGAGATTGGACCGCGTGAAGTTTCGTGCTGCTAAAGGCTTCCAGGAATACTTACTAAGTAAATTAGAAGTGTCGAGTTGCAAGAGTTTTTGTGTAAACGTAGTTAGACAAGCCTTGGGCGTTTTTTTTTTGTTTCCAACAGGAAAATCTTAGCTCTGGGTGTCGTAAGTTCAGAACACGACAATGTCATGTTATCGGAGAGAGATTCTGTACCAGGATCGCCTGCTTGGGTACCTCCTTATTACTTATTTCTGCCGCAAAGCAGCTGTGCTTGCTTTGCTGCCTTCCGGTTTGAAGGGTAAGTTAAGGCAGTGAAATTACTGGGTACCGTGACTATACATCTTATGCACAGGTTTCCAACGTACACTGTGCTCTTGTGGGGATTCGAGATTTAACCACTTACTCGTATACACAATTTATCCTCAGAAGCATCCTTAAAATATTCTTTAAACTAAATCTATCGCATCGATTAATTAAAAAATAAAACATAATCCAATAAAGCTTGGTTTAGATCCGAAACATAACCTTCAGGGGATAATCAATTTCGCAGATGAGAAAACATGCACAATACAGCATTCAAGATTAGTCGCACATTGATAATTCCATTTGGTGCCGATAAATCGTGATTACCAAGCCTCGTGATCGTGAGTTATGAGCAAATAAGTTCTTTCACACTGAAAAGTTTGCAGACTCGAAATTGGCGTACTTTCGACATTGGATTTAAACACAAATTCTAAGTAGACGAACTATTTTAATATTGTTCTGTTAACTTGACTAATTTTACAACAGATTGTGTGAAGTCAATTTATTTTATGTTTTTTCTTCGTTTTGTCATGAGAATCGTTATGTGTTTATTGATGTTCCTTTATTTTTATGTTGGGAAGGTAAGAATTATTTAATTGTCAGAACAAGTACACATATTTTTATTTGCTTAAAACATGGTACATGATACAATGGTGTTCACTGAAGAAATCAGAGCTTTGTCCTATTTGCCATATTATTATGGCATGCAAATATTACAAAAGAATATTTACATCATTAGCCATTTTAGATTGGAAATAAATACTGAACTATAATTTTACGTCAAGCCATTTTAATAATTGAATTATTGACAATATTATTACAAATAAAAATGTCAGTGTTTATATTAATTAATTATTCGGATTAATTACATTAATATTTATTATTCCAATTATATTGTTAATATCAAGGCCATAATTAAAATGTCAATAACTAATATCATCTCGTATTAGGTATCACAAATCTTTTGAAATTTGAGGAAATAGCTTGAACGTTGAGGAAGGCTATTTTAAGACAAGCGATTTCAAAATTGCGCCCAGTGCAAGGTCGCTGCATTATCAATGTTAGGTATTCGTACACGCTATGAGTTTTTTCGCCAGTTCTGGGCCGCGCAGGATTTAAAAACTGGCCAATATGTGTGGATTCAAACATTTTTTTAATCCAGACCTTTAATGTTACCTTCTTTATGTTAAAATTTTGAGGGGGGATCCAAAAATACTAACCCTGTATTGACAGTGAAAGACGACATTAAACTGAAAGGAGCATTAAAAATTAATCCTTGTGCCTTTTTCAAAATTTTAAGACCGCAATAGATTTTGCGTTATTTTTTAAATGGACAGGTATTACGTTGATCGCTGATGGAGGTTTAAATGTCTGTCTCCCATGGGTGCGCGGGACACCGAAAATTGAAATCAGAAATTCAAATTAAGCCGGGTGAGGCCCCATCCGAGATTGGGACGCCGTAAAAGTACAATCCCTATACACGTTTGACGTGATGAAGGGCGTTAGCTTTAAGTGTGCGATAAACGCAGAACCTTAGCTGGCGACGATTCGCAATCACCGTTTAAAATTAGCAAAGGGCTCGGAGGATTTGGCTAAAGGGATAATTAGCCTGTATTTTTCGTTTTATTGGATACGAGCAATGAATACAATTGATCTGAAAAGCGTTTCAATAGTGTCATCATCGTCATCACTTCAGCCAAGAGACGCCCGTTTTTGGGCATAGTCCTTGAGGATATTCAAACCGATTGGTCCTACGCTTCTCACATCTATCGGCTTCTAGTGACCATTACCAGATCGTCAGTTCAGCTTGTGAGGGCCTACCAATGATGCAACTTCCGGACGCGGCCACTACTCGAGGAATTTCCCGCCCTAACGACCGCGAATCCTGCGTGCTTGTAACCTGCTCACCGCCACTTAAAGTTTGCAATTCTTTGGCCTATGTCAGCTACCCTAAGTTTGGGTGTTTAGACCTTAGTCAACCACGCTGGCCCAGTGCGGATTGATCGACTTCACATACACCTTTGGACTTCTTCGCACATATATGCAGGTAACCTCACGATGTTTTCCTTCACTGTAGGAGCGTCGGAAAAATGTACACATGAAATTCGAAAATCAAAAAACACATCGGTTCTTGGCAGGATCAAACTCCGGACCTCCGAATTAGAAGGCGAGTGCCGAGTCCACAGCGCCACCGACACTCCGAATTGTCAGTATACCATGTCATTATCATTGAGGCTGCAATACTTATTCATAAAAAATATAATGGGACAATAAACAACACGAAAATGTAACTTAATACTAAATATTTACAGACTTTTTTTGTGTGGATAATGGTTGGTAATTTCGCGGGCGGGAATAATCAGAATTAATGTCGAAGCCTTAGCGTAAATGGCGCACGGTTTATCCGCAATCAGTATGACCAGGAACCTTACCGTGTCCCCTTAGGGCAAAGTTAAAACAACGTTGAAACAGAGATACCGCTATTGCAGTTTATAGTACCATCTCTGTCTCATTGCGGTTTTAGGATCGTTATAAGCAATTAAGGCTTCAGGATTCAGTGGCTTTCAGCGACACATTTACATTTCAGCACCGTGAGACAAAGAGTATATGGACCATACTTAATTGTATAAATGCAAATGTATGTATAACTTTCGGTACGCGTTTATGGTTAAATGTGCTTTATGATATTTGGTATTACATAATTCGTATGACAGGAAAGGACATTAATTTGCTACTTTTTCTTGTGAAATCAAAACTTCAATATTTGTATAGTGACACTCTAAAATGAGTAATCTGACGCGTGCTTAGACGTTACTAAGTAGCAACCCCTTTTGTTTATTTAGTAATTTATTGTACACTAAAATATACAAATAGATAGATTACCTATATATATACCAAGAGAAAACAATACAACAGAACAACATTGGGTGAAGTGCGTTGATATAAGTTATCCGCGTACCTTAGAGCATTTACCCTCTAAGCCGCGTACATACAGTATAAAGGAACTAGAAATCGTTTAACAAATACTTATTGAAAGAATCAAGTGCGCGTGCATCGTGTACTGAAGGCGGTGATGTATGTAAAAAACGGTCGCTTATCAAGTTGAAATTTTGCTTGATTGAGTAAAATATAAACTACAAATCACAAATGATTATGAAAATCAATTTGAAATGATTGAACGCTTATTAAGTAAAACATATTCAAAACAATAAACTTTCTTATTTAATTTTGGTGACGTCACCTTTGTAAACATTTATAATTGTTAATTCTAATAAGATAAAATGATTAATCATTTCAAGCTTTGTGACTTGCCAAAAAAGTAATCAAGTGATCTTAATAAAATGTACAAAAATCGTAGTGAAATCCAAAAAGTACTCTTATTACGGCTAACCATCTATACTTTATTACTGTAATCATGCACCTTTGGGCGCTCGTAGGTCGTATATAAATAAGGTACATTAATGACGTTTACAAATTCTTGATACATAATATCAATTTTTTTTTCAGTGCACTACCTGAAAGCATGAAAAGTAAAGGAATGTTTTAGAAAAAAAAAGATGTCTAAAAGGGCTGAGTGGTTAACTTTAGAATTTTTCATGACGGCAACTTTAGAACGTTTCTGTTTATTAGGGTTTCGTATCCCGAAAGGAATAAACGGAACCCTGAAAGAATTACTTGCTTGTCCCTCTGTCTGTCAAGACACCTTTTCTCCAAAACACGCAGTGATATCAAATTGAAATTTATATCAAATACGTTGTGAAAAAATCTTGTGTCGACGCGATCAAAAGATATTATAACCGTTTATGTCGTATATTTTCGTATATTTTGCGATCTTATAGGGGAATCAAATCCTATAAGCTTAGACTACATTTTGTAATAAGACCGTATATGTCTTATTACGAAATGTAGTCTAAACTTATAGGTAGTCTAAACTTAGTATTGGTTTAAGCCTAATCAGTCTTATTACAAAACCTGGTTTAAACCTGGTCTAAAGTTAGTCTTGGTTTAAAAGTAGTGCGCTTTCACTCGTGTCAATATACATAGATAGAGACAGCGTCTACTTAGTCCTGGTTTAAACTAGGAGTAACTTTAGTCCATGTTTTGTAATAAGGCGGAATGCGTTTTCACTTGTGTCAATACACATTGATAGGGAGCTTATTTTAGACCACGTTTTGTATTAAGACGGATACGGTCGTATTTCAAAACATGGTCTAAACTTGGTTTAAACCTGGTGCTCTTTCACTTCACTTGAGTTCATCTATACAAATAAATAAAATATAAGTGTCTGTTTGTAATGTCAAAATAACAAGTTTTTACTTAATGGGTATGAATGTATATCGAGTACCAATAGCAAAAACATAATTTAAAAAAAAATTGTCTGTCTGTCTGTTTGTTCCCGCTAATCTCCGGAACGGCTAGACCGATTTTGACGGGATTTTCACTAATAGATAGCTAATTATATAACGTATAACATAGGCTACTTTCTATCAACTTCAACAAAAGTTACTATTCCACGCAGACAAAGTCGGGAGCACAGCTCGTAAGAGAATAAAAGGACAGCGTCAAGTTTTAGTAATAAGTCGGATGGGCACTCCCCGTTGACCTTGAATCAGGAAAATTTATTAAAAGCAGTGTGTTACAGCACAAGTTAAGGAAAATAGCTTATATACTTAGATAAGTTTGAATGGAAACCTTAGTACGCCAGTCCGATTTGAATTTGGCCAGTTTTTTTATACAAGAATAATGCTGACGGTCCTACTCACAGTCGAAAAGCTCATGGTTGAGGAGTCGGATTTCGTGGAACAACAAATAACCTCACTCCATATTATCCCGTTCCATGCAACAGGACTCATTCCCGGTTGGGTTCGGCGACACGTGTGCTCGCGGCCCATAAAAGCGGTCATAAAATTATACTGGCTAATGGAGTAAAGGTATCTCGGATGGGTACAGATGTTGTCTTGCTTTAATATACAAGATAAACCAATGCCCCGAAGGAAACCCGGTATGTTGTAAGGAAATAATAAAAAAAATATATTTAACGAGTTTGTTGGTAAATCAAAAATTTAACGCTGGCTAACGTGAGACACGCTGTCTCTATATTTCCTTTTGAAACAAATGAAACAGCATCATGTTTAAACAGTGTCTAGCTTTAAAACATTTTGTAGTAACACCACTATAGCAGCTCTTTGACTAATAAAGTAGGTTATTCGGGTGGAATTAGGAAACGGAAGCATCTAATAGCTATTCAACGAAGGGGGACTTTGTACCAGAGTCAACTGCTTGGGTACCTTCAACCATTTTCTACCGCAAAGCCGCAGTGCTTGCATTGCTGTGGTCCGGTTTGAAGGGCAGTTATAAGATATGACAGTGAAATTACTGGGTACCGTAACATTGCATCTTATGTCACAAGTTGGCAACGTAGGTACACTGTGGTTCTTATTGGGGTTGCAGCGAATCTCACCAGAACCGAACGTACTATACAGGGTTCCATTTTTATCACCACGGAAAATTTAAGGGGTACTTCAGGACACATCCATTATTATATTAAAATAAAAAAGTCTTAAATTAATATATAATTAAATAGGTGAGTAAATTTTTATTAATATGTAAATCATTCTAAAACCGTGTCTTGAAGCTTTCCTTAAATTTTCCGGGGTGATAAAAAAGTAACCCTGTGACCATTGCACGGACTGTCGACAAAAAGGGACAAGAGACAAATAACATGTTTCTTCTCGCTTTCTCATATAACAATGAAACGAGACGGGACGAGGGTTAGTCACTTTGTCTGCTATAGTCCACGCGCCGTACTAGGCCTGCTGTATATGTATAGGTGACTGTTACCACGTTACCACTTACCATCAGGTGGGCAGTTCACTTGTTTGCCAACTTAATTGTACAAAAAAATCTAAATTACTTTCGCGCTGTGTCCGACAGCGATAGAGAAAACTACAGCTCGGACCGCAGATACCGATGAAAAGTAGGTACCTACACAAAATAGACGTTCCGTACTCCCCTGTTTTCACCTCTAAAACTACACCGATTTAAATGATTTTTGCATCAAAAATCAAAGAGAGGCTTTGGTTATGTTTCTATGTTCTGCCTTTTTCATAATACAGCAAAAACTCTGATCAATTATTAGCTTTTGAAGGTTCAAATCTCTTTAATTATGAACTTAGTAAGAAATGAAAACATAGGAACATGCTAATAGTGGCCATAATTTTTTATTGCCATTATTCAAAAAGGAAATAGGGGACTTCGTTTATATAGAAGAACGAACCGTACGATGTCCTCTTAACAACGCGGTGAACTTGTCGAATCGTAAACATTGATGATCCCGTGAATACTCGAAATCCGTTCCCAATATCGAATGTAGTACTTATCCAGCCCGCCTAATTGGATGCGAATTAAACAAGAATCCCGACGTTCAACAGACAGACGGCCATGTCAAAGCCAGACGTTTTGTAGTAAGGTTGTCACTTTTAACAGTGTGATAATTTGTGCTTGTAAAAAATGTACTGTTAGGGATCTCTTGCGATTGTATCACAGTACAAGTACAATTTTTTCCGTTTTGGTACATAGCGGTAATTCACGAATGAAATATTGTTGAAAATAATTTTCCTTATACTTTCTATAAAGTTAATTTTTAGCTTCTGCAAACTTAAAATTGGCCTTTAGATATTATTTCTTTTGTTTAATATTATAAATGTAGCTATACGCTTGCCTAATACATGAAAACGTGTTAGTAGCCATTATTAGGTATGAGACTCATAATTTCTATGGAACTTGCATCTGGGGCTGCAAAAGGAATTTGTTGAACTTTTTATCATGAATCTTGTCACGAAGCCTGAGCCGAAGGACTGGAAAGTTCTAGATTCTCTTATATAGTAGTATTATCTGACGCTCCAACGGTGGAGAAAAACATCGTGAGGCAACCTGCAATTCAAAGGTGTATGTGAAGTCAACCAATCAGTACTAGGCCAACGTGGTTCACCAAGGCCTAAACAACCTATCTTTAGGGTAGGCTCGAGCCCCTCTCAGTGGGGACATATATGAACTGCTGTGATGATGATTAACCACTAAACCACGTTAACTAGTCTACTGAAAATAGGTAGTTACTATGAGAAAACTACAGCTCTTGTATTAATAACGTTGCTGCGGCTACCTATATTGTTATATAAATTAAGTATTTTTTATCTTGTAACGATTTATTAGTATTGATATTGCCAATTTACTCATTATAGTAATATTGTGTTTATCATCATCATCATCATAACAGCTCATATACGTCCCCACCGAAGGGCTCGAGCTGATCCTACTCGTAAGTTAGAGTTTTAAGGCGTTAGTCAACCACGCTGGCCCAGTGCGACTTGGTCGACTTCACATACACGTTTGAATTTCTTCGCAGATGTGTGCAGGTTGCCTCTCGATGTTTTCCTTCACCGTAAGAGCGTCAGACATATGTACATAAGAAATTAGAAAAACGAAAAACACATTGGTACATGGCGATCTCGAATCCTGGACCTCCCGATTGGAAGGCAGGTGCCGAGTCGGGGACCTTTCATTAGGCATAATGTTGTTTGTCATAAAGACGCTTTGGTATAAATCACTAAGCATAATAATCGAAAAGCATAACATTAACGTCACATAATTATTTCATTGCATAATTTGTATAAGGCACAATTATCCAAAGGCATAATTTTATGAAGCATAATTAATGAAATCCCTAATTTCTTATGACATAATATTGGTAGTCCTAAAATGTTTTGCCATAATTTTAAGTGTCATAATTAATGATATCTCTAATATTTTGGGGCATTTATTTATAATTAGAAATGATGTTATTTTAAAGGATATAATGTTTACTCTGTTTTACTTAACTTTTTATAATAACATTTCATATATTATTTTATTCAAATATGATACTCGAATCTTCTATATTTTCATTTGATATAACTTTTGCATAGTATATATATATTGATTTTTTTATTTGAAAAAGTAATTCATTCATGCTACTAGTGACAGAAACGAATCGCTGCAAAACCGACTCCACGTAGTCTTGTTTGTCCTACCCCTAGAGTGTTATTCAAACCCGCAGCGTCGGAGCCGTGACAGAAACCATGCATGTGCATGCTTGCTTGCGTGGTAAATGCTTGCTTGCATTGTGCATACTTGCCTGCATGTTGCATGTTTGCTTGCACGTTGCATGCTTGCTTGCATGTTGTATGCATGCTTGCATGCATACTGCATGATACATTGCTGCATGCTTGCTTGCATGTTGCATGCATGCTTGCATGCATACTGCATGATACATTGCAGCATGCTTGCTTGCATGTTGCATGCATGCTTGCGTGCATACTGCATGATACATTGCTGCATGCTTGCGCGCAAGTTTATGCCTAGAGAAATTTTGCGTAATCGTATTGTTCGTTGTGATTAATATGCTAAACATTATTTATGCTTTGAAAAATTATGCGTCAAGTTATTCTGTGTTTCGAGTTTATGGGTTTTAATACTTATGACAAATGATTTTCTGCCACACAATATTATGCTTATTACCATTCTGCTTCCTTCTTCTTTCTTCTTCCTTCTTCCTTCTTGACGATTATTTCAATCGAAATTATGGAATATGATTTTATGACAATAATTTTTATGCCTAGAAATAGAGAGCCTGCCGAGTCCACAGCATCACCGTCGCTCTAATATTATATTGTTGGCAAAATAACAGTAAATTATTTTAAAATTACTCGGAATATTCTGTTTAATAGTAATAACATTTAAAACATTAATTAATTAATTAGTACATTCACGAAATCACACTAAAAATATCACCTATCACAAATAAAATATCACATGTTTCAAAATGTATGTGTTTGTGCAGATTTATTCCCACTTTAATACATACAAAAAACTTTGTTTCGACTCCAGAGTTACTAATCAGGAAAATGAGAAAATGTATAATGTTGATAAGCTACGTGTCTGAACTACATAAAATCACGGAAGACAAACACACTGCCTCGAATACAGAAGAGGTTATTTCCAAGCCCGCAAGAAAAAAATCGAATACGAAAGTCACAGTACATTGCTGTTGATGCACTCTAGTCTATACACATCTCGCACTCCCGCAGCATTATACATCGAACTACGAATTCGACAAAATTGTTATTAGCTCAGCAGCCTTTCGGACACGCTCGAACGACGCGTGATAAAATCTAAGGGGAGAGTGCAAAGATCATTACGATAATCGCACACCCGCATATAAATTGCTGCTTAGAGGCAATACTTCTGATCCTTATTCTGTAGTTCTAATGCCAATCAGAAACATGTAAGTTTTAAAGTGAAACTTTTTTTTTAACCGACTTCAAAAAAGGAGGAGGTTATCAATTCGGTTGTATTTTTTTTATGTTTGTTACCTTATAACTCCGTCATTTTTAAACCGATTTCCAAAATTATTTTTGTATTTGATAGAGTATACTGCAAGGGTGGTCCCATGGTCACCAAAGTCAGGATCTGATGATGGCATCCCATAGAAAATCGAGGAAAACACCAATTTAATACGGTGACAAATTTTAACACTTTCTAGGACATCATCGTTTGGCGCCGACTTCAATATAGAAGTGTGATGTTGTCTGTACCTATTCTTATATTATTTTTAAGTTTTCAGTGTTTTTGAAGTCGGTTCTATTTTTTGTAAAAAAAAATTTTTTACTTATTATTTATCAAAGCTACAGTCAGATTTAAAATTGTTCTATATAATCACATCACATATTATAATGAAAAATATTGAATAACAATCAAATGTTTTCTTCGGGACTTTGTCGCTTTCCGTAATATTTTTCTGGCGGAGTATGAACTAGGACTCAAACAACATTCATCGAAATTGAAAATCACATTCTCATCGTTGATTGATTGAAATTGGTTCAACAGTAAGCCTACAGTTCGCTTTCAGCACACATTTTTACCACGAACGTGCCGGCTCTGGAACGAACTTCCCACTGCTGTTTCCCGAGCGCTACAACGTGTCCCTATTCAATGGCGGCTCCAAATTAGTGCCGCGAATTCTCGCCGTTAATTCGCGCCGTGAATTCACGCAAAGTTGTGTCTCTCCACATTTACAGGGGTCAAACATTCGTGCGTGAAAGCTGCCGCGAAATGGACGTGGAAGCTATCTAGATATATATTGCCGTACAAAGAGATTATTGATTCTGCAGAGAAATACTAAAAATAATACAGATGGAGAGTTAGTAATGTCGTGTAGCCATGTTAATTGCTGGTCAACTGAAAGAAAGTTACGTAGTCTCCTCTTAAATGCATACAGACTACATTCAGACTGCATTATTGGAGAGTCATTAAAAACATGCTATATTGTGGCATATTTGTTTATTATGTCTATAGAAAAAAATATGCCACAAAATATAGAACTAAGCACTAGTTCTCACTGTCCAATTAAAAAAAACATTTCTTGGAGTTCCTTTGTATAAAATAAGTTTTTTCAATTATACCAGGAACGTAGCGTTCCTCATTCATTAGTATCATTTTCCGCGGAGCGGCAGCCCTAAGCATATTTTATATTTATGTATGAATTCCTTTTAAGTCGGACAGGGCATTTGAATGATTCACTGGCTTTGGTGACTAATTATAAAACTAAGCACTCTCCCTGTCGCCGCTATAAATATATCGGGTTTTAGTTGATTCAGTGAAGCGGACTCTGTGGAGAGCCGTTAAGGATAATGAACTTGATCTTAATCTCCTGGTTGATGTGGGCTCCTGGTACTCTCAAATTCTGAGAAAATGATTTTTTGTTTGTTTGCGCAATAAGTTTTTATTTGCGATAACTTTAAATCCTTTTCTGACGTCTTTTTCTTTTTCTCCTTTAAGTAGGTCTGAGTCCTGCTAGAATAAATTTATATTTCTGTCCTAAATATTTATGCCATGTCTTTCCAAAGGACAAGGTTGATATCAGGAAAATTATGTCACAGATAACTACTTATTCAAATGTTGTCATTTTATTTCTTATCGACGAATTCTTCTTAAAAACTTACAGAATACGATATATGGGGAAAACTTAGTTCCCTGAAAAACTTTATTTAAATGTAGCGCAAGAATGTACAAAAAACTAAAGGCCAAAACCTTATTAATTATTCATATACATGCAAAAACAACATCATTCTCGTACTAATACGAGTATTATACATGTGAATGTGTGTGAATTTGTTACGCTTTCACACCTAAACTACTGAACTAATTTTAATGATATTTGGTAAAGGGATAGCTCAAGTTCTTAGGAATAAATAACATTTATTACTTCTTATCCCCAATATCAAAATGAGTTCCCTAGGGACTCAGACGACGTCGCAGGCAGCAGTTAGTATCAAATAAAGAAACACAAGTGCAAAGGTGCTACTTTTTTCATAAGAAATTTCTATCAGCTATTCATTTCAACTATTGGATTGAATGATGATTTGTAACTAATCAGGTACTCGTAGTTAGCAAAGGATTTTAGTTATCGGTATTTCGTCCATCAAGCAGCACTTCTTACACGTCTGTTAAACTTATAAATTACTCTACTCGCTTACTTTGCTGTCTTTGGCCCTTGCAAACAACTATTACTTTGTAGAAAGGTCCAATGACACACCCTTGTAAAGCCCCCATTTTCCCAAAGTAACGTTTACTACACATTCTAGTGGCCGCAAACATGTTAAGAGGGTTTTATTTTGTTAAAATAAAATAAATGAACTCGGGCAGAGTTTTGTTCCGAAGTATGTTGTTTGTGTGGTTTGAATGAGTGAATACTTGTGAAGTTCCTGTTTCCAGGGTTGGATATATTTTTCAGTTTTCATTTTTCTAATAAAATCATGTAAAAGCTATTATATATACATCATTTAAGTTTTAAATACAATATTAGACTAAAGAATTATATTACTATACAGGATTTTTTTAAATAACTATTCAAATTTAAAAAAAACCGGCCAAGCGCGAGTCGGTCTCCCCCATGAAGGGTTCCGTAGGATTTATGACGTATTGAAAAAACTACTTACTAGATCTCGTTCAAACCAATTTTCGGTGGAAGTTTGCATGGTAATGTACATCATATATTTTTTTTAGTTTTATGATTCTCTTATTTTAGAAGTTACAGGGGGGACACACACATTTTACCACTTTGGACGTGTCTCTCGCGCAAACTATTTTAGAAAAAAATGATATTAGAAACCTCAATATAATTTTTGAAGACCTATCTATATATAGATGTACACAAACTATTTTAAATATTACACTGAACAATCATGTTTTGATAAAAAAAATATTAGAAATATCGCTTTATTGGTCATCGACCTTGATAGTGGGGCAAAATCGGGCATTCTCCTCTGTAAATGATTATATTCACGATGTAACCAATTATAGTGATTAAAGTAGGTAGGTAATTTTTGTTGAAAAAGCACTTATTATGCAGGTCTATGATAAATACATGATCACTTACTAATATTTTCTAATTTCTACAAAGTGCCAGTGAGGCGATCACGATGAGTGTGGAATGGCTAAAGATTGCAGGTTCCTAGAAAAATATCATTTTACATCTAATTGGAATGACCTGGCCTAAGCCCTATGTCATAAAAATGCCAGAATAGGTTTATATTTTCCGGTTCATTAGGTCAGGATCAGTTTTTTGAGATTTGCATTTTAGTGGAACAGACCCAGATGCTAAGCCTATTACGACTTTGAAATGTAGGATATGAAAAAAATGCTTTCAATATGACAAAGGAAACCGGCGATGATTATTCCACAAATTGAAAGGCCCTCTAACAAAATTGCAATTCGTTTTTTTTTACGTACCTACTCATTTTTTCAAAATGGAGTTTCATTTACGCTAAGTAAAAATAGCACCTAATAAGGTGAGATTCAATTCTAATAAGGTTGGCGGAGAATATTAAATCGTAAAAGCAATGTAACCTCGTAAAAAAATACATTTATTATGGTATTATGCTTCGGTGGCCGCTGGCTCAGATTGCAGGGCTCTGGGAGATGTCTTTAGCAATAATAATGTTTGAATTTTACCTGCAAGGCCAATGGATTTCAATCTAGAATTTCAGGCCAATCTTCGAAATAAAATAGGAGTATAGTTCCATGTGTATTTTATTTGATTATGATAATATAAGACAGTTATATTATTACTAGCTGTGCGCGCGAACTACGTTTCGCTTTAGTAAAGCTCAACACTTAAACATTTCTGAAGAGGGCCACCTAGGTGTGTAAAAAATAGCTTACGACCTATTCTTAGACCTACTAAATATACAACCATTTTGGAGGAGCTCGATAACATACACTGTAACACGAGATTTTTATTATATTAGATTATTTGTCGCTTAAGATCATTAGAGAAACAGGAGTGACTGAAAATCAGCGCTATCTGGGATCCTGGATCGTAGATGAGCTTATGCTGAGTCACCTCCTATTGCTCTCCTTTTTGTCCTGTATATTGATAAATTTTGTGTACTTACCTTATGAGGAAAGCAATAAACGCATTTTATTATTATTATTTTCAAATTAAAATGTTTGATTTTTTTTTTCAAAATGTACTATGATTTTCTCCGTCATAAATCATTAGTTATAGTGTTGCCGATGCATTACAAACTCTTTTATAATAATTTTTTTTATAATTAATTGTATGTTTTACTTGATGTTGCCTACAGACACAAATATAGGTAAAAATATAACCGAATTCCAGGCAAATGAATTTATAACTTCGTTCGCCTGGAATTCATTTAAACTGCTTGTTGCCTTTTTTTTTTTTTATATTTGGGAAATGCGTTACGCATACCTCGCGCTTGGGAAGGCGCGAGGTTATGTCGGACTCTCCGCGGCCCCTGGCAGACGGGATGGTATGTCCACCAGGGAGTGCAATGCCGCGGCCTACCGACTAAAACCCAACTATGCCCCTCAAGGACGCCTTGGCGCGAGAACGGCCATCATCGCCGCATCCTCCTCGTCATCAGACGAAGAGGACACGCCGAGGAGGGCCGCATCGCTGCCAGACAAGGTCATGGGAACTCTTACGAACACTTCCACGAAAACTGCTTGTTGCCTGAGGAAATTCGTTAATATTCTATCCACTATACCGCAGGCTTATTACCAATCTTTAGAGACAGTTGCAATTGTTGCGATTATACAATTATTGCTTAAAAATCGCAAAACGTTGGATTGCGCTACGACAGTGGAGCGCCACATGCGAGCGACTGACGAACTAAAAATGCACGTCAACGCTTGGACACAGCGACCGATTGTTTAATTTGGTTGTTGATCACAGACCACTTACGGCCGGTTTCAATATTCTGTCTATCTGTGGATTTGGATACTAACGATAGATATTTGACATTAGCTCCATACAAAATACGTCAAAATTCTATCTCCAGTAAACAAATCCAAAGATAGATAGGATATTGAGACCGGCCGTTAGAGATACTTTGTTGATCGCGTTGCCATTGTACAATTAGCAACCGGTTGCTTTTTTCCGTAATAAGCTCTCCGAATTTCATCAAAATTGTTTCAACGGTTTAGGCGTGAAATCTAACAGATAGATCGACAGATAAAGTTTTTTTGATTTCTTCGTAAGTATAAGTTAGAAAGGAATTAGGTTTACTTTACTCGATAGAAGTTTCATTTTTCCGTCCAACATCATGGACCTGAAAAAAAGACGGACGGAGCGTTGTTGAATCAAGAGTGAAGCATGTCAAATGACAGCATATTTGTATGTGTGCGTGTCTTGTTAGTTGAAATATGACAGCTTTTTGTCTTACCTGGTACATCTGTGTGAGTGTAGATCGTGTAGAAACACATGAAATTGTCTTATCTAGAATGCTTC
Source organism: Schoenobius gigantellus (assembly GCA_963935595.1). NCBI lineage: Eukaryota > Metazoa > Arthropoda > Insecta > Lepidoptera > Crambidae > Schoenobius > Schoenobius gigantellus. The sequence goes on from OZ012549.1 coordinate 38,607,180, forward strand.
ACATTTGTTTAATGCCACACTACGTCCGTAGTTTTTGTAGGTCCATGTCCAACATGATAACATTTCGTACAACATAACGCACGCCAATGTCAAAGAACAGACAACAAGGAAATCGGCTCAGCAGACAAGATATTTCTTTTCAATTTGTATAGCGTAGGAATCCTGATCGGAGCAAGTTGATTGTTATATGAAACGTTTATAAAAGATCTCCACGGAGCATTTACGGAACATCTGCGCTCAGCTTGAGCTTTGAGCTTTTTGTTGTGTCAGTTATATATCAACTCGGCAGAAAGAGCTGAATGCGAGAAGAAAGGATCGTTTGAAGATTGATTTATTCTGCGCCAATTGGCTTATGAAACGGCACATACTTGCTTGACCGCTGCTGAAGGATTTGACGATTCGAAAAATATGCACGATGTACACTTTAAGATAGTCTTTTTCGAAGACGTTTTTGTGAATTTTTGTTTTGAAATTTTGCGAAAATGAGCACGTAAACGAATATAATTTTAATTGAGTTTCGCTTTCAGTTTGAGGAAAAGTCATCGATTTTTTGTCTTCCTGAAAGTATTTTTGTTTATTAAGCAATTAGTTTAATGTAGGGCTAATTTCATTCAAAAGCTATTTCAATAACCTGATCAAAAATAAGAACCATATCTGATATTTTTATTGCGTATGACCCTAAAAATATTCTTTCAAATTAGATGTTGTTCCTGGAATCTATAGCAGATTTAGCTATTTTAGTATACTCATTTGGCTGAAATTACAATTAAATAATACTGTAGAATGTAGTAACTGTAGTCTATAGAATGAAGCAAATAAATTGATCTACAAACTGCTAAAGCATAAAGTTCGTTTTTTTTTCATTTTTTGATATAAAAAGATTTAAAAAGTAGAGTTCGTATCAATAATGATGTCACATTATTATTAGTAATAGGAAGAACTACAGTTAATCTTTATAATTCCTACAAAATAATCGACAGATTCTCAGATAGCAAATTGTGGATTGTAAAAAAATTGTGTAACAATCATAAAGGCCAGTTACTTTCTCAAATGACGAGGTTTTTCAACACTTACTTCAATGTTTCTTCTTTAAGCTATTAAAATATCTCCAGAGTAAAATCTCGGCAATTTAGAAATCGTTAAAACTTTTTAAACTTTAACAACATTTTAACGTAGTTTGGATTTAGAATTGAATTACCGGCTCAGACGCCTCATATACACGCTCACGCCAGATTACCTCGGTTTTTTCGGTAATGTTTGCGGGGAAACTTTTTCATACAGCCAGAAAATAGGTAGAGTTGAAAAATAACTGCTCAGAAGAAACGCAGAGAGCTTAGAGCGCTCGTGCACATAATACATCCATTGTTTTTTAACAATCTTAATGGCGTCACATTTCTCTTGCCGCTGTGTTATATCGAATCTCCGCCATTACGAATGGGATCGTAATATGGATTGCTCTGTTTACTTCGTGTTGGACCAAAAGTTCAATTGGCATGATTCCATTTTTAAGCGATAACTTCTGTGGTTATAATACACATTAATTTGCAGTCGAGCCAGATAATAATGAATATATTTGTTTTATACATAACATACATTGTCCATGTTATATGGGAATCCATATAACTGCAGTGTGGCTACTTACCACGCTGGGGTAATCATCATTACAGCTCATATACGTCCCCACCGAGGGGCAGGAGCCTACCCTAACTAGTTATGTTAGGGCGATTAGGCCTTAGTCAAACCAGTGCGGATTGGTTGACTTCACATACACCTTTGAATTGCTTCGCAGGTGTATGCAGGTTTCCTCACGATGTTTTCCTTTACCGTAGGAGCGTCAGATAAATGTACATATGAAATTCGTGAAACGAAAAACACATTGGTACATGGCAGGATAGATCGCGGGCCTCCCGATTCTACTCGGGGCACTGTCCAGTGCCGAGGTCACAGCGCCACCGACGCTCTTACGCTGGGGTAAGCATAAAGCATTTTCCATCCCAAAAAGGGTCGACCCCGACCCCTGCGGTAAGTACCTTACTTAAGGTACGCAACTGCGCTCCTCTCGGCGAAAGACATCGCTATAGAAGCAACAATTATTTACATGCACTGGAGCCTGGTGAAACGCACTTGCAATTTATGGGGAAGGCGTGCTCATTCCATGACAACTCATCCCGTTGCAGGAGTCACGTAATCCATTACCATGGACGCGCGTGACTGTTCAGCGGAGAGCTGCTCGATGTAATTTTATTTACCTTCTTCGTTACTCCGAGGATGCCGGTAGCGTGGATCGGCACAGATAATGCTGATAATAAAATAGAGTCGGCCCGGGTTAATCGATGCTAAATTATTTATAGCTCCGAGTTTCGGAGTACGGCTGTTATTTGCGGGGAGCGATTTTGGTTTGTCATTCAAAAATGGAACGCTTGCTCTTATTTCTAGTGTTACTGATTGCGGACTAAAGATAGCTGTATTCATCAGCATCATCGTCGTCATCATCACAGCTCATATACGTCCCCACCGAGGGGTTCGAGCCTACCCTATGTTAGGGTGATTAGGCCTTAGTCAACCGCGCTGGCCCAGTGCGGATTGGTCGACTTCACATACGTCATTGAATTTCTTCGCAGATGTATGCAGGTTGCCTCACGATGTTTTCCTTCACCGTAGGAGCGTCAGACAAATGTACATATGAAATTCGAAACGAAAAACACATTAGTACATGGCGGGTCTCGAACCCCGACCCCCCCATTTTGGAAGGCAAGAAGGATTCTTTGTACGGAATCGTAATAATATGAGACACTTATTCGGGAGATTGATATTTTATTATGCAGCTGGTGTTGTTTGTAAGGAAGAACATAAATTATATAAATTCAGCACCGACATTTAACGTGCACACAAGTTGAGCAACCAAACCATAATAAGTTAATTAATAAATTAGAATGTACTAAAAACTAAAAATAATTCAGTAAGTTAGTCATCACCCATATAACTAGGTATTCAAATCAAATCAAATCATTTATTTGCTATAAATAGGGTTACATTGTGTGTATTAGTCATCACCCCTTCTCCTCATTAATCTAGGGCATTGATCAAACAAAAAAATTTAATCGTAGGGCGATTGAAATTTCTATCAATAGTTATATCATTATAAAAATGCAATTTACATATTTACTCATGTTACGCTACGCCCCACGATTTTTTTTGTCTCATCAATGCCCTAGATTAATGAGGAGAGTGAGGTGATGACTCCTACTGAATTATTTTTTTAGTTATTATGAGAATACTCAGTTTGAAAATACGTATTTGAGACTGTTCCCAAACTGTAGAGATGCCGGACACATATTATCGCTTATACCTATATCTGCCAATATTATGTTACAAGGGTATAAAATTATTTTGTCCTGTCCTTCATGTAACCTTATGACTTCACCTCTATAATTCGGATCCCGGAAAATCTATTTGATCAAGATTAATCGACCTGAAATTGGCTACTCGAAATTAGTTTTCACCAGAACGCGCATCGTGATTACATCCCCAAAACTATCGTAAACAAGATTCGTTCATTTTATTGGTTCGCTTTAGCACTTTGGAAACTGTAGGTTTATAGGTATTCTCATCATTTCAACCAAAATACGCCCACTTTTGGACAAAGGCCTCCTCCAGGCATTTCCAAACCGGTCGATCCTGCGCTTCCCGCATCCAGCGGCTTCCTGCGACCTTCACCAGATCGTCGGTCCAACGGTACACGGCCACCATTCAAGGACCTTTCTGGCCTAGTAGTCGCCAATCCTGCGACAGATGTGCCCTGTCCGCTGTCACTCAAGGAAATTCATTGGATTTTGACGGCGACCTTAGTTCTTTACGGATCTCGTCATTTCTGATGCGACCACATAGAGAATAACACAGAGAAACCTCGAACATAGCCCTCTCCATTGCATTGCCCTTTGGGTAACCTTGAAACTTCTTTTGAAACCCTTTGTAAGTCACGTCTCATTTCCATTCGTTATCACCGCAACAGGCACCAATTGAAAACTTTCTTGAGACACTCAAGTAAAAATAAAGGATATAGGTGTTGACCCTGTGGACACCACAGTATTTCTTGGGATCTCACTTGATTCTAAGCTGCAATGGGGCCCACATATCGATAAATTGTCAAAGAGACTTAGTTCTGCAGCTCACGATGGAAAATACGTCAACTGACTGATGTTGATACAGCAAGACTTGTATACTTTTCTTACTTTCATAGTGTGATGTCGTATGGTATTTTGTTGTGGGGAAATGCTGCCGACATTCAGATCATTTTTGTACTGCAGAAAAGGGCTATTCGAGCAATCTATAACCTTAAAATGAGAAATTCTTTGCGAGAAAAGTTCAAAGAAATTGGTATTATGACAGTAGCGTCGCAATATATTTATGAGAATCGAATATATATTCGTAAGAATATTCATTTGTTTTGTAAAAATAGTGATATTCATTCAGTTAATACTAGACAAAAGAATATGTTAGCTTTACCAAATACCAGGCTCCAAAAAATTAATAATTCTTCTAGAGGCCTGTGTATACGTTTCTACAATAAAATCCCAGGTTATATACAAGAACTTACCTTAAACAAATTTAAAGATGCAATCAAAGATGTACTTATTAAAAAGCATATTATAAAGTGTCTGATTACATGACGGACAAAAAAGCTTGGGTTTGAACTCTCAATTCTAATATTTAACAATGTACTGCGTTTTGTTTCAAAGAAACGTTCAGTGAGAGCAATTTATAAGCTAAGTTCACGCACTTCTCTCAGAGATTGCTTATATAATGTGTATTAACACATCTATTGTAATAGAAATTGAGCTCAAACTTTTGCTTTGAGGTCAGCTTCCAATTGACGACTCTGTAACAAACCAAACTGTAAATGGCGATTTAAAAGAGGAGATAAAAAATTTTGACCTATCGAGTTTCTTGCCTGTTCTTCTCGAGAAGGCTCTCCCAATTTCCGAACAGGTGTAGAGTCAACTTTTTTTTTACATTCCTACTTGTATTTGCAGGCATCTTGAGTATATTCAGGATGTATGCACATACAAGGTTAATATGATTTCTTTAAATTAGATTGTTTTGCTTTGTTTTGACGTCAATAAGTGCCTGTAAAGGCCTATGTTGAATAAAGATTTTTGAATTAAATGGAATTGAATACAGTAGGACCGAGAATATGCTGCATAGGTTTCCGAACGCCGCCTTTTAGCAACCTCCATGGTCTAGTGGTTGAGACCAACCGTTCGATTTCCGATAGGGGCAGAAATTTTTCTGCTTGGTTTGGTTGGTCTTTGGGCTTTTAAAGTCTGTTGTCATAGTAACAATGTTAATGATATTGTTGTGCTCCGACAGTTAGAGGTAAGATAGCCAGTTCCTCGGTTGTTGAGGACTATAGTCTCCAGGTAAAGCTCGCTTTCATCTTCGGCTTTATCGTCACTTGCCATCGGGTGAAGGAAGGTCAAGAGCGTGACATTTGTGTAAACTGTCAACTGCTCATTTCATTGAGAGTGTAGGTGTAGAGTCAACTTTTTTTTTCATTCCTACTTGTATTTGCAGACATCTTGAGTATATTTAGGATGTATGCACATACAAGGTTAATATGATTTCTTTAAATTAGATTGTTTTGCTATGTTTTTATGTCAATAAGTGCCTGTAAAGGCCTATGTTGAATAAAGATTTTTGAATTTTGAATTTGAATTATAAATGATATTTATATATTTACTCAAAATACGCTTAGCCCCACGATAATTATTTTGCATGTGATCAATGCCTTAGATGAGGAAAGTGGTGTGACGACTGGTGCTTAGTTAGGACGTACCTCATTTTTTTGCTTTTTAGAACATATCTTTCGTTTCAATAAAACCACAGACTACTAAAAATAAAACCTTTTAACCCAATTTTTTACCTATTTTATATTTTCAAGTTTTAAGTCTGTATTTCATTATTCATTTTTTTATGATATAATGTGATGTGGTGTAATGTTCTTTTAAGGAAATCTTCATAATCTTAACGAAACATTTAAGTTCCTGTCACGCGGCCGTTACAGTTCAATCCGAAACCGCGACTCGCAACTACCGACTACATGATACGGGCGGAACATGTTTTTTTCATAGACCTCCCGAGGACAACTGAAACTTCGTTTGTTCATTGAAAGGTAAGTTTCACTGGAAGATATATGTAAGTTGGGAACTCGCACAAAGAATATCGTGTTTGATTTATGCTCTACTAAATTTTGGCGGGCTCACGCACTTTCCCGCGGCAGAGTGTAACTTTTACACTGTTACGCAATAAATATGCCAGTTACATAATATTGTTTTTTATTTTCAGTCTCGCTGTAGATTCTAATGTAAGTCGTCCTTATCGTGGTTTGTTTGTTGTTTTGTTTCGGATTTTCTATATAATCTGCGTTTTCCTCTTTATACGATGAACCAGGAGATTTATAAGTTAATTAAGATATTTCGATTTTCTTACATGTCCTTGTCATGTGGGACCTCTCAACAGATACACAAACGCAACTTTTAAAGTATAATTGTTAAAACCCCGCTAACTACTAAATTTCTCTATAAAATTAAGTAATTTTAATACAATATTGTCAAGTCTCGTGGCATTTTTCACTACCCAAACATGAAATGACTCTGGGGCAATTTCGGGCCATCTCCTTGTTATGAAAGTCCTGCAATCGCATTTAGATTCTGAATGCCGCATTATTTGCGAAAAAAGAGTTTTACGTGTATGCACCTTTTGCATAAAAATCATGTGTTTATGGTTTTTTTTTTTTTATGTAAGGCCCGGCAAATGACCTCCTCCCGCCTGATGTAAAGCGGTGAAAGAGGCCCAAATGAGTTGACAGATAGAGTAGGGACGACATCCACTATCCTACCTGCCCGCCCCTTGCCGGCCTAAAAGATGCTTTTTCACACTTCTTTTGAAGGAACCCATGTTGTAGGATGGAGGAAACACGTGCGCAGGTAGAGAATTCCAAGTGTGGGATGAACGACAGAAGAAGGAATCTTGGAATTTCTTGGTACGGTGTGAAAAGGAGGACACAGTGTACGGATGACTCCGAAGGCCCTTACGCGTGTTTCTGTTAAGGAATGGAGAGGGAGGGATAAGGTTAAAGAGCTCCTCAGAGCATTCCCCATGGAACATTCGGTAAAAGGCGCTAAGAGAGGCGATGTCACGACGAAGTTGCAGAGGCTCGAGGGTGTTAGTTGCCTCTACATCGCCAATTATTCGAATAGCGCGACGCTGCAATCTGTCCAGAGCATCGAGGAGGTACTGAGCGGAGCCGTCCCAAAGGTGCGAGCAATATTCCACGCAAGACCTAACCTGAGTTTTATACAACAGGCATAGTTGGTCCGGCGCAAAATACCTACGCACCTTGTTTAGGACACCGAGTTTCCGTGAGGCAGCAGTTATAACGGATTCGATGTAGTCTCTGGGGTTCAGATCGCAGCGAATGTTCATTCCGAGCAAGGTGATGTTACTCTGTGTGTGAAGGGTTGTGCCCTGAAGAGAAGGAGGGGGGAGGAAAGGTGACCTTTTCGCCGAGAACGCGCACACCTGTGTTTTCTTAGCATTGAACTCGACAAGATTGTTGGAACCCCATTCGGAGATGAGGTCCAGCGTCCTGTTGAGGTCAATGATAAGATTCTGCCTCTCCCTATCAATATTGCCACGAGCAGCCCCTGAGCTTCCGTGATATCCCCCATGCACTGTACTGTCGTCTGCATAGCAATGTATACTTCCCAAGGAAAGCATGTCATTGATATGCAGAAGAAACAATGTTGGGGATAGAACGGAGCCTTGTGGAACACCAGCATTCACTGCCACGAACCGCGAAGCGCAGCCGTCAACGACAACGCGAATTCTACGCTCGTGGAGGAAGCTGGCAATCCACGTACAGAACTGAGCGGGCAATCCGTATGCCGGAAGCTTGGAAAGGAGAGCCTTGTGCCAGACTCTATCAAAAGCTTTGGCGATGTCGAGACTAATAGCCACAGACTCGCCGCGCTTATCGATAGATTCACCCCATTTGTGCAAAAGGAACGCTAGAAGGTCACCTGTTGACCGTTTAGGACGAAACCCATACTGACGGTCATTAAGCAACGAGTGACCTTCCAGGTAACGGATCAGCTGGGTGTTAAGGATCCTCTCCATGATTTTACACAAAATGGAAGTGACGGCTATAGGGCGATAGTTAGCCGGATCAGAACGATCTCCCTTTTTGGGAACCGGCTGGACATTGGCCTCTTTCCAAGATTTCGGCACACAACCAGCAGAGAACGACAGACGGTATAGACGCGTCAGGACCGGAGTCAACTCCGCTGCACACTTCTGAAGTACAATCGCAGGAATGCCGTCTGGTCCACTTGCTTTTCGAATATCAATCGACTGTAGCTCCGCCCGCACATCTCGCTGTCTGATGCGAATATCGGGCATAGTGCTGCCACAATGGGACAGTGTCGGAGGTTGTGCACCACAGTCATAGATACGGGAATGGGCCGCGAAGAGTTTTGCCAGGAGGTCGGCTTTCTCCTGCGGCTGATGAGCAAGTGAGCCATCGGCATGTCTCAGCGGTGGCAGCGAGGGTTGGCAGAAGTTTGATTGCACAGCTTTGGCCAGGCGCCAGAAAGAACGGCTACCCGTAGGGTGCGCTAGCAGTTCCTGACCCACTTGTGCAATGCGCTGAGCATCCGCTCTAATGTAAGCCCTCTTACACAACTTGGTGGCATTATTATAGGCTGTTTTCAGTAGGTTTGTATTGGGATCCCTAGAAGCTCGACCTCTGATCCAAGCGCGGTAAGCTAGCTGTTAGAGTGCTTTTTTGGTGCTCCAATTATGCGTGAATTGCATTACCCAAAATAAGTAACGATTGTTTTTATGGTCCTAAAACTTATTTCAAGTAGGTAAGGACACATTGAATTTAAAAATTAATTAAAGGAAGTTCATTTTATTTGATAATCGGGGAGGATTTTTGTATTTTTTATTATATTTTGTAAATGATTTTATATGTAACTAAGTGCCTGAAAGTTAAGTTTTTACTGACAGCTCTTAAAAGCTGTTGACAATGTTTATTTTGTATAGTCATTGAGGGATTGATTATGATAATCGTACAACAAAACAATACCAGACTGCTTGAACGTTAAGTTGGGATGTATGTGTATGATTAATAATAGTTGTATGTAAATAATAGGTAGGTTTTATAAATACTTCAATGTTCTTGTCATTTTGTTTTTGATTGATTGGAACTTAGTATTTGTTTTGGACGTCGCTAAACGCTAGTTAAAGCTCATGTCAAATTGGACCTTCCAAGTTTCTTGCCTGTTCTTTTCGTGAAGGATCACCAACTTCCGAGCAGCTGAACATTTTTCTTTCTTCTAGTTCTATTTGAAAATATCCTGATTATGTTTGGCATGTACGTACGTACAATGTAAACTACTAACCAGCTTTATATGTCATGGGAGTAGTCTTAAATCACGAGCGTACAGAAGATTTAAGATTATGAAAACAAGAATATAAGTCCTATATTTAAAAAAATAGTCTAATTTTCAATGTAACACAATCTTAATTTAAAAACCAAACAATAATTGCATTTTTCAAATTAAGAATGTTATGATTATCGTGTGAAAAAATTTCACTCTGGAATATCATATCACATCAAATTAAATATGAGACGTATTTAAGCCCCATTATTATCAGACAAATTCAGTGCAACCTCCATCTTCATACATGACTAGTCTGCATTGAACAAATAAATAAAAAATATTGCGAGCATCAAAACGTCAGAAATCTCAAGACCGGGGTTGTTCTCATGCTAACAAAACGGGAACAAGACGGCAGGGACGTGACGCCCGAGTCAGAGGGAAGTCTGCGCATATAAATATTTTTACTTTACCCGCAGCCGCTTTTCACGACGGAATGCTAATTAGCATGGAGCGCGAAACGAAATAAAATGATGATAGGTATTTCTAAACCAGAACGAAAATACCTTGCCGGAAAGGTGCTTGAACCAGTGCGGCCGGCATGCAGTTTGATGTGCGGTGCCACTGACAGCGGGTGTGCCGTCGTCAGGTATTTATAGATTCATTAATGGTGTAAGCAGGCGTTATTTTTCGGAAGTCCGTTACTAATTGTTAAGGAATAGGTATATAGCAAGTAAACTAGTCCATTCTAAGCGAACTGGGAATAAAGAATAGATTGTCTACTGTTTGCCTTGGCAGGGTTTTGAAGTTTTTTGGTCATAACCTACTTTATGGTTACTGCGAAGGTAGACGGCAGACGGCCTAGAGGTCGCAACCCAATGAGTTCTGACCAGAGGCCCTAGACAAATGCCACACGCTAACTTTTCCGCAGTCGTTCCGCAGAAAAAAGTATGGAAATGACATTAGCTTACGACAACCTCACGCTATTTTTTCCGCAGCTAATGTCATCCCCATACATCTCTTCTGAGGAACGACTTCGGATAAGTTAGCGTGTGGCATTTGTCTAGGGGGGCAGATCCGCTCATGACTGGATACGAAACTCCACGATGCTCTGCATGCCGCTAAGGACAGGAACAAGTGGCGCGATATAGTCCGAAGCAAACTGATTCCGCTGGGGAATCACGGCCCTCGGTAATGAGGAGCACGACGCGAAGAGAGAGAGATATAGCAAAACTTCCTGCAAAAATGTCGGTAGTTGGTTGTTACTACACAGGCCAGTGGTGCACCGCCCGCCCTCCCTCAATTGCATGCGACAAAGAAATTCACTAAAGTGCTTATTACACTATTCAATTTGTAGAGATCCGATTTAGGAAACAGGAAGGTGTAATCGCAGTTAGAACAGATTAGATACCATTTAGGAAGCAAGGAGGGTCCCAATCGCTCTATTTTAGTGTTGCCGTTTGAAGGAAAAAATACACTAAACTGTTGTAAAAATTCCTCTAGATTTTAAGAAAATCGAATGTTGAAAATGCGCTAAATTCCACCAATAATTTTAGCAGTGAATGTAAAGGTAGAAAAAAGTCAAAGTTACTAAAATCTACCAAATATTTATTAGTATATACTCGTATGTATATTCTTCTTCATCATTTATAGCAGTAAATATTGATTCATTATTAAATGTATAGTGTGTATAGGTTTATTATTATTTATAAATATTTTTATAATCTGTACAATTATCTCGGTTGTGACATTCCGGATTGACAGACTATTATTTTATTAGATGAGGTTCATTTATGTTTATGTCACCAGAAACACCAAACCACCAAAACTAGTGGAAAATCCACTAACGTGGCAACACTGCTTCCAATTTAGGATTCAATTTAGTCTAGTGTGATCACTCGCTTCCAACTTTCTAATTAGAGTGTTCCTAAATCGGATCTCTACAAATTGAATAGTGTAATAAGCCCATAATAAGTACCACACCAACATGCAAATACTTAGATTCGACGCGTTTCGCCACTCCACGTGGCATCCTCAGGATGTTGTCGCCAATAACAGTTTGGCATAATTCCAACCTTGTGGCCAAATTATTTTGTCAAGTCAGTTTGGCTGGATACTATAAATGGGTCTACGAGGAACGATAAACAGTATTCCGCGTGGTATCATTGGCCAGTGGGACCACGAGGAACCACATTTCCTTGTGGTCTCACCAGTGGGGCAAAGTAGTGGGATTGCCTGGTAGAAATTACTACCTTAGCAATAAGGCCGCCTATTGTTACTGTGTCTCTGGTATTGTTGTGTCCTGTTTATGTATGTTTCGTGTGCAATAAAGTGTTCAATCAATCAGTCAACTTTAAGAATTACTTACAAATAGCAGAATCGCTTTCAATGGGACTGCAAGTAACAGCGGATTTAACGAGAGCGTGCAATCCTGATCTTGGCCTTCTTATTTTAGCCGCCTGATAAATGTACTCGTCGAGGAATGTAAGTTAATTCCCGACTCCAAATGTCACTGTTTTGAACAACTTTTTATTGTTATGTGACTTTCCAGCTATTTGCGTAACGGGTTTCCGATTACACGTTCCGTAAACGCCGATTTCGGGGAAGTTAGTAGATGTAATTCATCGGTGGAACTTTACTTCGGCGATATCATCTCGTAAACGACAGCTTCGGAGTTGGTGGGAGCGGTTCTGTTTAGGAAGTGGTTTATTGTGATCTTATTTTTGATTTGAACCAGGCTAAGATAGGTAAGAAGCTCTGTAGCCCGCAAGATTATTACGAAAAAAGCAATTGGGTGCTTATTGTACAAATGCCTGCAGATCAGACTATAACGTTTTTGTTGCAAAATAGTAATTATTACAACGACATAAGATGCCACAGTGTTTACCTTGATGTGCTGTCGTCCGTACAATGGCAACGCGATCAACAAAGTATCTTTAAGTGTTCTGTGATCAACAACCAAATTATATAATCGGTCGCTGCGTCCAAGCGTTGACGTGCATTTTTAGGATTTTCAGTTCGTCAGTCAACGTTCCATAATATGAATTTGCGATTTATAAGCAATAATTGTACAATCGTAGCAGCTGCGACCTTCTCTATAAAGATCCTAAGCCTGCCGTTAGGTAGCTCAGCAAATGATTACTAAGGTTAAGCAACATTCACCGTGGACGGAATCCTGATGGGTGATCAAAAAGGTAAAGCATCTTGATCTTTTCCGTGCTTCGGAAGGACGTTAAGCAGTGGGTTATGTACCTGACCTTGCTACGTTTGTATCGGTTAGTCGAGTGAAAGGAATAAAGAGTTCATGAATTTGCGTAGGCACTTGTACAGATTAACCGCCGTCATCAAAAATCTGTTAGGACTGTACAGTCGTGCTTTTTTTTCTGCCCTCTCCATCCACCCTACGAAGCTCGGAAGTGGTAAGTCTAGTCGGAGCGACATTTGACTGGGAGATATTATGGCCTTGACCAGGGATCTTACCATGATCGCTTATAGCAAGGTTAAATCTAACCTGGTCTGAATCTAACCTGAATTATGCTGTGGAAACTATGTTTATCTTCTTCTTCTTTTTTATATAAAAATAAAACGCTGTGTGTTAGTCTCGCAAAAACTCTTAAACGGCTGGACCGATTCTTTCGAAATTTTCTGTATGTGTTTGAACAGGTCCAGGGAAGGTTTATACGTAACTTAATTGGACCCGGTAGGTGGCGCTGCAATCCTTCTTTCTTAACAAAAACACGCGTAAGGGCCTTCGGAGTCATCCGTACACTGTGTCCTCCTTCTCACACCGTACCAAGAAATTCCAAGATTCCTTCTTCTGTCGTTCATCCCACACTTGGAATTCTCTACCTGCGCACGTGTTTCCTCCATCCTACAACATGGGTTCCTTCAAAAGAGGCGTGAAAAAGCATCTTTTGGGCCGGCAAGGGGCGGGCAGGTAGGATAGTCGATGTTGTCCCTACTCTATCTGTCAACTCATTTGGGCCTCTTTCACCGCTTAACATCAGGCGGGAGGAGGTCATTTGCCGGATCCTACATAAAAAAAATAAAAATCGGGCAGGACAACGTCTGCCGGGCCCACTAGTAATAAATAAATAAAACAATATTGAAACAGAGACACTGCTCTTGGTGCGTATAGCGCCATCTCGCTCTCAGCGCGATTATAATATTATTTTAGGCGATCATGGTTGGGGGCTGGTCGCCCGTGATGGGGGGTCACAAACGAGTTAACTTGGTGACCCCTCCCTAGGCGAAGTCCCAGCTTGCTTATACTGCTGGGCCTGTCTCCAGCGGGTGCGTTGAATTGACCTTCCTGATCCCGTACGTACCTTCATCAGGAGCGGAGAGGTTTCGGAGGGTGACTAAGCTGGGTATGGGGCCACCAGTAGAATAATTGCTGGTGAACTTGCCCCTTGGCATCTTCATGGATTCCCCCGCCTCAAAGGACTGTACAGTCATTATAACACTAATGTCATACTTGAGGATCTTGGTGGCGCATTGGCACGTGTGCTTAGCGTACGATTGCTAAGGTTAAGCAACGTTGACTGTGGTCAGTCCTAGGATGGGTGTCCAAAATACGAAACATCTCGAGCTCCTCCGTGCTTTGGAAGGCACGTTAAGCAGTGGGTTCTGCACCTGATCTCGCCCCGGTCGTGTCGGCTAACCGTCCCATCGGACAGGCAAGTGAAGGAACAGGGAGTGCACTTGCGTTAGGGCAGTCACTTTTTCACTATAATATCTCTTGCGCAGATGACTAGTCTCTGTTGAGATTGGCCGCCGTGACCGAATATCGGTTAGGAGGACATTATTATTATCATTATTAATGTCATACACATGACCGCTTATAATGCCTATGATGTCAGTGGCTTTCAGCCACTTATAAGAAAGTTCCTCAGTCGTTAAGTAGTTCAGATGAAGCTCGATTCTTTTTTTTTTATATACACAAAAGAGAAGCTCTCATACACAAGGCGAAAGATGCAAGCAAGCTTCACCTGGACTCCTCAACAGCCGAGGAACTGCTATCTTACGTCACGTTGCCGAAACAACAATGTTTTAAGCATTGTTATTATGGCAATAAACTTGGGTGAGTCGGTGGTAGTTAGACAGGTGAGTTCAAAAAACCAACCACCAACCAAACCAAGCAGAATAATTCCTGCCCCTACGGGAAATCGAACCCCGGACCTCCAGACCACAAGCGGAGTCTTTACCACTAGATCACGGAGGCGGTCTTGGGTTTATCATCACTTACCATCAGGTGAAATAAAGGCCATAAGAGTTGTTTTTCTGTTGTGCCTGAAAAAATATATTCCGCTATCATATTGAAGCCGCCTTTAAAAATTGATATAAATTTATTTTGATTGCACATTCACAAAGGTGTCAATTTCATAAACGCGCGGCCGTCAGCCGTCCGCTTGTCCAATGATTTTTGTTTGCAAACCGGGTCGCAAGCGTGCTAAATCCGTTTTCAGTCGAGCGGGGCTCTGGCAAAAAACCGCCAGTACATTTATCAAACAGCAAACATAAAGCTGCACAGCTAAACTCCAATTCGGAGCGTCGCTCGGTGGCGCTGCGAACTCGGCACTTGCCTTCCAATCGGGAGGTCCGGGGTTCGAGACCGCCATATACCAATGTGTTTTTCGTTTTCGAATTTCATATGTACATTTGTCTGACGCTCCTACGGTGAAGGAAACATAGTGAGGCAACCTGCATACATCTGCGAAGAGATTCAAAGGTGTATGTGAAGTCGACCAATCCGCAGTGGGCTAGCGTGGTTGATTAAGGCCTAAGCATCCTAACTTAGGGTAGGCTCGGGCCCCTCGGTGGGGGCGTATATGAGCTGTTATGATGATGATTATGATGAAGTGGTTTAAGTGCGTACAAGCACTAGCGGTGGCATATTATAATTAAGCGACCTGCCCCCGCGGTTAACGGCTAGTGCGTAGGATAGCATTACCATCTCTAAAAATCATAAAGCCGGACTTATCCGTCAAAAAAGCCGGACGTTTGGGTGCTAAAGCCGGACATTAAAATTAAAAAAAAATACAAAAATATCGAATAAATCACATATTTAAAAGCTGGACTCTTCAATACCAAAACCGGACGATAAAATAAGGGATTATTGATTAAAAAAAATATGAAACACACAATTGCGAGTGAGTCAGCCAATCACGTCTCGCTCGCTCGTTCGCTACTGACTGAAGTGATTGATTGAATTGATTGAACGATACTATAAAAAGCCTAACAAAAGCCGGACGGGCCGGTCGAAAAGCCTAACACTGTCCGGCTTTATCTGGACGGATGGCAACACTAGCGTAGGAACACTTATGCATCGTACCGCCCGTATTACGACATATATCTTGAATTTATCACAGTGCTTCTTAGTGCCCCTTATTGAAGTGGTAAAGTTAAATTTAGCCTTATTCAAGCTAACCACAACAAGCGATACAACCTCAAAATACTACCGGACTTAACCCTAGCAAATCTGTCTCAAGTAATCTGTGATCTGCGTTCCCCGTTAACCCTCCGGCGCGGCGCTTGAGGCGTAGCGTAATGAGGCCGCCACTAACCCCCGGGCGAGTGTTAATAAAACACGTCCGGAAAATCCGCTTGAAAAATTAAATGTGATTTGGCAGTGTTTAATGCGAAAGTCATTTGTTACGGGACTACGCGGCGTAAGTGCGAACGCACACGAGCGACTATCGGTGACTGTTTTTTTGACGGTAGAAAATAAAAGGTTTGGAGTTCTACGTTGCAACGCACACGGACTATAAACAGTCGGCCACCGACAAAGTGATAAGCGTATGCGTTGATTCAGTCAGAAAAATCGGTCCGATTATCGGGCCTACAAAACCTCGGTCGCGTGCATTTGCCGTAAAGGCGGTGCTTCACTGTGACGCAGTTAGCGCAAGCGGTGCGCGATGTCCATACTCACGTTATCATTGTGTCCGCTTGTCAGACCAAGTGGTTCGACGTTTCCACCACTAACTAAATTCGTAGCAGTTCGTTCTTATGGGGGTTGTATATGTACAAGTCTTACGGGAACTACATGTAGACATATACTGTAACACTGTAAATTCACAATCACAGCATTTTCGGTTTTGAGAGAGATATAATTGCAATTTTTATTCGAATAACATTAATTTGTTTACTTATATTGCGTCACTAATAATAACAACATTCGTTTTTTGACGTTTTTTTTTGTAAATTGGCAAAGGAATTCAAAACATTCTGCCATTTCTAAGTAATTAATATATTATGTGATGTTTTATTCTCGTTGTAATATTTGAGTTTGACGTGTTGCTGACAATTATTGCTTATAATAAATCGCAAATTCGTATTATGGAACGTTGGATTGCGCTACGGCAGCGCCACGTGCGAGCGACTGACGAACTAAAAGTGCACGTCAACGCTTGTACACAGCGACCGATTGTTTAATTTGTTTGTTGATCACAGACCACTTAGAGATACTTTGTTGATCGCCGAGCCATTGTTCAATTATCAACCGGTTGCTTTTTTCCGTAATAAGCCTGCGAGTGATCAATCCAAATGGGTCAGTACTTCAGTAGGGAGAAGTCAAAAAACTATGAGAGACAGCGAAATCTATTCTTAGGAAGGATGGCGTCGATTAAATAATAATGGCTTCAATTTTTTTTAACCTCACATACATAACCCGGATTCGAACCTGGTCAAAAAACCCTCGCAGAAAGATTTGTAACATAGTTTATAAATAGAGATTTTGACCAACTAATATTATCTAATAATTTAAGAATAAAAAGCTTCCAACGATTGTTAGCCATATTCGAAAACTTTGCTGTTATTATTCTCTATTACTCTGAAAAGTAATGTACCTCAATTTTATAAATATTATTGAAATAAATTATTCAAGTTTTAGGTACTATATTATATTAATGGTAAAAGCTTAACCAACTATGCAGACGTCTACATAGTTGATGAATAACCTTTGATATTAATGTGGATAATATGAAACAACAATGAAAACTAATATGTTGGGAGCATACAGTGAATTAGAATTATGTCGGACATCAAAGATGTCTCGATTCTCCTACGCGACATTTGTACTGTATATGTATAGTATATAAAGACAGTATATAAAAAGGACTCGTTCTATTCCAGATAATACAGTTTTGTCTGATTCGCTAAGTTCTCATTAGGCTGCTTAGGACTGACCACAGCCAACGTTGCTGCATTAAGCAACGTTAGCTGTGGTTAGTCCTATGATGGGTGACCAAAATACAAAACATCTCAAACTCGTTAAATAATGGGTCCTGCGCCTGATCTTACCCCGGTCGTGTCGGCTAACCGTCCCATCGGACTAGGCGAGTTAAGAAACAGTGAGTGCACTTGAGTTTGCGCAGTCACTTGTGCACTTTAGTATCTCCTATGCGCAGATGGCTCTAGTCTCTATTGAGATTGGCCGCCGTGAGCGAATATCGGCTAGGAGGACATCATTAGGCTGTTTAATAGAAAAAACATGTACTTAATACATTATTCGTTAAAGCGTAAATTAATTCTGATTACTATTGCTGTCCTGAATAATGGGATACTAAGATGTTGTAATATGTGTATGCATAGTACGATAGTAAGATTTTATCGTTGCATTATATTTATCTAGCTGTGTCCGCGAACTATGTTTCGCCTTAAAAGTTCAAAGAAGAAACTGTACATATATTTTCCTTGTATGTTAATCCATGTCGTAATCCGTCTACTTACAAAATTTCATCGAAATCTATTCAGTAGATTTTGCGTGAAACAGTAAGAAACTCCATAAGTTCAAACTTACAAACTTTCGCGTTTATAATATTAGTAAGGATTTTAATATGCTTGTCTCATGGCTAGTGTTGGAGAATAAAAAACAGATCACACATTATAGTAGTGTTGGCAATTCAGAGAAGTCTTGTCATTTAGCCGCCTCCGTGGTCTAGTGGTTGAGACAGGCTGGGTATTGATCGGGAGATCTGGGGTTCGATTCTCCATGGGGCAGAATATTTTCTGCTCGATTTGGTGGTAGGGCTTCTGAGCCCGCTTAGCTATACTACCGTCTTACCTAAGATTGTCGCCATAACAACAGTGATAATAGCATTGTTGTGTTATGACAATTAGAGGTAACAGCTAGTTCCTCGGATGTTGAGGAGTCCAAGTGAAGCTCGCTCCAATGTAAGGCCTTATCATCAGTTACCATCAAATGAGATGAAGGTCAAAAAGTTTCCGTGTTGAGTGTAAAAAAATACACACATACACTACCACTTCTTTCCTTTAACGGTAGGCAGAAATCACAGCTTCCCACCTGCTACGATATCGCGCCCTTTTCGTGTTTATGAAGATACTCAGAGCCCTAGTGACTTTGTTTCTTACCAATACTCTTCGTGTAATGTTTAACACGCACTTTCCGGCCATACTTCATGCATGATTGTATAATTTCATCGAGGTGTCGTGTAAAATAAAACAAAAACTTGACTAAAACGAAAATTTAGTGTTGTGTTAATCTTTCGGTCATGAACGAGAAGATCTTTAACAAAATAAGCTTCAATAAACTCACTTATTCCCTTGAGAATAGCAAAAACAAACCAATTTAAACTACTTCGCACCACTGAAATGAAAAGATGCCGGAGGGCGTCTAAATTAAATAAAATAACAAGCAGAAACACTCGAACGTCTCTGCGTGAAGGGCCAATTTAAAATTTAAGCGACACCGAAGATTAAGTACACCGAACCTAATTAATTCGGTGGGCTAAGCTATATTAATGGAGCCGAGATGAGTTTCCCGTCTAATAATAAAAACGACAATCGAGGACAACGCTAGGATGTTTTACTTTGGCAAAAATAAATTGTTGCGTCCGCCGTCCATAACGAGATAAAAGAGTGGGACTGGAGCGGTAAAAAGTTCTCGCAAATTAGTAGCGGATAGAAAGTAATCCTTCTTTTGCGGTGCGAGACGTCAAGTCTCACTAACGACCTACAGGCCGCTGTGGAATTTACAAACAACAATGCACGCTTGGTGCAATTTGTGAGGTGTGGCGGCAGAAAACGAAATGTGTAACGGGGA
This sequence comes from Schoenobius gigantellus, assembly GCA_963935595.1. Classification (NCBI taxonomy): domain Eukaryota; kingdom Metazoa; phylum Arthropoda; class Insecta; order Lepidoptera; family Crambidae; genus Schoenobius; species Schoenobius gigantellus. The sequence goes on from OZ012549.1 coordinate 38,626,686, forward strand.
GTAATTTTTATTATAGCTTTTTATTTGTGCACGATATGGGTGGTAATAGGATAACACTCCGGCTGATTATGATCGTGCGAACTTACGAGTACTTGCATTGCGTGAATCGATCTAAAATTATACTTTACTGTTGTCATCATCACCATAATTTCAGCCGAAAGACGCCGACGATAGGGCATAGGCCTTGCCCAGAGATCTCCATGCAGAACAGTCCTACGCTGCTCGCGTTAAGCTGTGACAATTACAAAAAATACAAAAATCTTTATTTTGTAACTTACAGTCTAGTTCAGTTTGTTGTGGCTGGTGCTTCCTTTTAAGCAAGCAATTTGCTTGTGCTAGGAAGCACCGCTCTTCCATAACAGGCTATAGCATAAAAAGACTTAAGCTTAATAACAATTATTTAAAATATAAAAGAAAAACAAAATAAAAAGAAAATATCTATAACTAGTACGTGAGTGTGTGGGTGTATATGAGGGTGTGAGTGTCTGTATGTGCGTGTCAATACAATTATCATATTAAATAAGTTTCGGAAAGTAATAGCCTAGCCTTAATAGTCAGGAGCAAATTATAGCCTTTAAAACCAGGAGTAAATTAGGAGGTGTAGCCATTTTTTTAACAGACTCTTTTGAAGTTTGTGTGAATGACGTTAAAAAATCTGGAGCAATTATCCATGACTCTATCAGGCGTGCCGCGCATCTATTGCCGCCAAGGCTCGGATACCGGTTAAATTTTTGTTATCATGTACCTACTTGGAGCAGAATCTTTTTATTACGGTTTCGTTCCAGTAAACCGCTTTTTTAACCGGTTCTTGCAAGAATGTTTACATAAGGGTTTTTATCAATAAACCGGTTTGGAGTAATAAAAACCGGTTAATAGAACGCAAGATTGATACTGTTTAGTTTTATTCAGTACCTACTTCACTTCTTCGCAGTTTGAATAACTGTTGTTTGCGACGTAATCAAAGTATGTATCTATATTGTATTCTTTCGCTTTCTACTTATCTTAAATACTTACAAATGATAGTGGTTTGTAGATCCACTACGCAAATCAGACGTCAATGTACATACGTTAAAACGTACTGCGCGGGCGTATGCGTCTTCAAGTCAATAACACGATACAATGTCAATTAAACCGGTTTATTTAGGTCAAAGTAAAGTTCTTAAAACGTTCGCGTTCTCAGGAAAAGTTCGGAGCAAAACCGAAATAAACCGATATTAACCGGTATATTTTAAACCGAGTTGTCGCGAAACGCTTCAGTTTATGGCTCAAACATCGCGCGCCTCAGGTCGGCTTCAATATTGCTCGCTGCTTTCATTTCCACTTGGAAAAAATGCTGACCAAAGTCGCAGTTCCGACTCTGAATAATGCTGGGACAATCAGAACAAACTGTTATATCGATAAAACGCCGCCATTTCTTCCTTTCAGCGTTTTATTTATTTAACAAAATGAAAAAGTTCCAGACATTTTCTTTATTCTCACTGCAGACTGCTTACTTAGAAAAATTGCTTTGGACGTTTTAATAAAATTATTATCAGGCCCTTCGCTTTGAAGTTGAATATAAACGAATTGAGATTTTGTTATTCAAAGTTAGGTGCCATTGGTGAATACCGCTGGAGTTCTAGATACTTTCAAATAAATTTAATCTAGATTCGATTCACATATTGTTTTATTATTTTATTATTATTCATGTGTAAGAACTTATACTACTTATTGTTTTAGTTCAGTTTTTAAATAACGTTCATAAAAATATTTATCCCTTTTATACCGGGTGTAACTGAACACCCCAATAATATTTAAGGGGCATATAAGTTAGATACTAAATGGACCTTCGGTGCTTGTCTGAGATCTGGAATCCCTATACTTTCAGAGTTATTTGATTTTAAACTGAAAGCAAAAACTTTTAAGTGACAACCATAATCAGCTCTTAACAGAAAAGAAATTTAAACACAAAATGACACGTGACAGACGTGAGCGTAGTATTCCTCCTACGCTTACGTAAGGCTGTCGGTACTTAATACCAAAAAAATATTTATTTACTTTGTATGACGTGAGCGTAGTATTCCTCGCACGCTTACGTAGGGTTGTCGGCACTTAATACTAAAAAATAATTTATTTAGTTTGTATGGGAAAAAAGTAGGTTTGTTCGCCCTAATATTTTTTCTACAGCATCTCTACTTCTGATGGATACATACCCTTAAATGTTATTGGGGTATTCAGTTACACCCTGTATAGACAGGGGCTAGCTGTCAAAAAAGCTTTACAAAAAAGCGTTAAAAAAACGTTACATTTCATTTATTATTAAATAACTCGAAAACAACGTATCGGAGATCGAGGCACGATGTTTGATTTTTAGAAAATTTTATAGCCAGCCATGATCAATGATCATAAGAAAGAAAAAAAATTCTTTTAATATAATAAATTAAATTTAATATTTATCGAATATCATTAAGAACTTCGTTCGGGTGTCCCACGTCCACGTCCACTCCAACGCCACGACATCACACGGCTTGTTATTTTCATAAAATATTTTATAGGCATGTTGTCAGTAAAGCTATTTAATGTTATAACACACTAGCTGTGCCCGCGACTTCGTCCGCGTGGAATAGTAACGGCTGGACTGATCTTGATAAAAAGCCTATGTTATACCTTATATAATTAGCTATGTATTAGTGAAAGTCCCGTCAAAAGCGGTCCAGCCGTTCCGGAGATTAGCGGGAACAAACAGACAGACAGACAAAAAAATTTTAAATTGTGTTTTTGTTATTGGTTCCCGATATACATTCATACCCATCCATCCATCAACAGCTCATATACGTCCCCACCGAGGGGCTCGAGCCTACCCTAAACTAGGGCGATTAGGCCTTAGTCAACCACGCTGGCCAAGTGCGGGTTGGTCGACTTCACACACAACCTGTAAAGAAATTCTTTCTTCACAGGTGTGTGCAGGTTTCCTCACGATGTTTTCCTTCACCGTAAAAGCGTCGAATAAACGTACATATGAATTCAAAATTTGAAAACACATTGGTACGTGGCGGGGTTTGAACCGCTACCTCCCGATTGGAAGGCGACAGCCTTACGCACTACGCCATCGACGCTTTCACATTCATACCCATTTAGTAAAAACTTGTTATTTTGACATTACAAACAGACACTTCAATTTTATTTATTTGTATAGATAAGTATACACATTTACAGAAGTGATTAAAATAGTCAACAATACAAATTTTTCGTGGTACATCCTACACTGATGACGTTTTTTCAACTCGAGAATATTAAAAATATGTCGCTCATGTAATCATGTAAATTTATTTGCCCTCCGGAAAACCAGTCTAAAAGCGTTGAATCGATATGCAATGTGTAAATAGCGCCTTAAAGCGCCTGAAAATTTAATAACGTCCCATTCGTCGAACTGGTATTATTTAGGGGATGTTTAGTAGGACATAGTTAGGGCCGGTGTACACTTAAGCGTAATTCACACCACGCATCACTTCGGTCGTTCCGTATGTATTGCTACGCTCGATGTTCGTTAGCAGCGTCGGACATGTGTGCTTGGCACTACTACGCGAGTGACATTGAACACGGCGTAAGATGCTTGGATATGGCCCAGCCTTTACTCCCTAGATATCTACCAGCGACCTACTAGTACGTCGCGACCGACGCGACGCACGGCATACTAAAGAAACAAGCCAATAATGAGTATCGGGACGTCCAGTCCAGAGCACAGAGCGGAACGCGGTTCACGTATTTAGTTGCTATCGACTTAAGTCAAGAAATCGCACCGATGCGATGTCTTGACTCTCACATCGCACAGTCGCCAGTAGCCGTGGCTCGGCCTTTGAGCATTTCCCCGCGGAGATGATCATACTACACGGCTGAGGTAAAATATAGGTCAGCTACCCGGCGCTACCCGAGCCTCGAATATATTTATTCTTTCTTATGCCTTAAAGAACGATGTAAATGACTTCCAATATTGTTTTTATTTAACTAAGTTGCCAAATAAGCAGGTTGCCCACCTGATGGTGTACACACACACTCGCTAACGTGACAATTTTATCAAAGCTTGTAGAATTTTCTAATCTTACTTAGTTCGTAAAAAAATTCAAAGTAAAGTACCAAAGGGAGACTCGTTACCAGAGGCGTCTGCGCGGATTCCAGTGGAATTAATTGATGCTGTGAGTTGACATCTTATGTTACAAGTTTGCATCGAACACTGGGGTTCTTTTAGGGATTGTAGTTTTACTAACTTACAACCACATCTACTATAGGCGATTTTCACCACTTACTATCAGGACAGCAGCCCGCTTATTTAACATCTTAGTTGTATAAAAATGTCAACAACAAAAATTTAAGAATCTTTTTTTTTGTTGTCATGATTACACACAAAAATTGCATAACCGGCACATGTTTTTAAATGTAGACTGTATATTTAAAAACATGTGCCAAGAAAGTGGATGGATGCTTATAATAATAAATTGAACTTTAATTAGTAACATAACTTTACGTAATGCAATACTAATCCTACTATTAGTTCTAAAATATTGTAAAGTCAAACATAGAACTTAGACATTTATTATGGATGCGTTGAAAGGTTTTTATATATAATTTGTTTGTTTCTAGCTCCTACAAAACTCAAATAATCGTCTTGTTCCAGTGTTCAAATCCCAGACGTCCCTATCGACGGATTCGGGCCTGTGCACGGAGAGGGGACTACGACGCACGCACATTGAGCTTCTCAAGCCCCCAGGGAAGAGAATTGGACTTAAGCTGGCAGGTACGTTATGCTTGCTTAGCACGAGTCGCGCTCATTTAACTACGTGAGTTGCAGGGAATGTCACAGTGAACAGTAGCCTTTGATACGAGTAACAAATGTTAAGCTAACATATTCACTACTAAACATTGTTTACTCGTAACATCCGAATAGTTACACAGTGTTTTGTGTTTTTCATTCTAAAGTCAAATCAGTCATGACAGAAAGACACTAACCTGTATACATGTGTATAAATTCAAACGTTATTCAATCTTTATTAGTAAGGCCATTTTAATCACGACATCCGCGATTAGTCAATTGCGCGAGACAGCGTTATATTCCTTCAAAATTTGTTCCATTATTATCATCATCACCCTATACTTATCTGTATTTGATATGGGATCGGCTTAACATGTCTGCTTTTTCCATTCAACTCTATCAAACGTCATCGCAGCACTGGCATTCTTCGCGTGCATTTTCTTCTTCACTTAATTCATCAGTTACTTTCTTAGGTCTTCGTCTACCCTCCAAACCAGCAGTTATCTTGTCAAATTAGAGCATTAAATTGTATGTAATAATATTTTATAATATCAATATGAAAAAGCCAACGGTGGGCAATCAGCGCGCTTGCCGCTACCATACAGCTTGACTCGCAGCCCGCGCGCTTCAAGCGAGTGGACCGCGTGCTTACAGCGGCGTGCCGACCTCATGCTTACGCAAGTACTAGACATGTTTAATCTCAAGTCTATACTTACTTACTAATATTAAAAAGCTGAAGAGTTTATTTGTTTGGTTGGTTGAACTCGCTAATCTCAGGAACTACTAATTCAAATTGAAAAAATATTTTTGTGTCGAAAAGACCGTTTATCGAGAAAGGCTATAGGCTATATAACATCACGCTATGACTAATAGGCGCTGAGCATCAGTGAAAAATGTTGCGAAAGCGGGAAAAAATGTATGGCGAAACGTAGTTCGCGGGCACAGCTAGTGCTATATTATAAAAATTGTGTTCGCGGTGAGAGCAAGCTTGCACCTCGAGGCTAGCGCGGGGACTGCGAGCTTACACCTCGCAGCCGGCGGGTAGTTAGTGCGCTGGCGGCCAACCTTCCTTTGCCTTTTGAGGCGAGGCCGTGCTGTAGCTATGCAGTTACCGGGCCAGTATAATGTGCCGTGACGTTAAGAATGAGGGCACTCGCAAAACTTACTTATTGTTTGTTCAAAACTACTCCCCCAATTAGGATCCCTACGAACGATCCGCGGAATTTGATGGAGTAAACAAAACTAAATATTTATGTGCTATTTCCATTTTCATAGTTCGCTCTAACGACTCATGAATACGTCCGTGGTTTTCTTTCACCCGGGGTTGTATTCCGGAACGGATTTGCATATTTATTGGGTGCGGAGGACAGACGCTGTGCCTAATCGATATTGGGCAACTTTCGTTATTAAGTGTACCAAATTTTCCGGATTCCGCATAAATAATGTACTTAAAATGTTAATTATTCAATATGAATTTTGATCACGCTGACCTCCGGCCGGACGCCCCAAAAGTCGTGTTTGACCGAAGCAAATTTATTTGAGGTAGCTCGTAATAAGCGGGTTAAATTTGCGACGCATCAACCCCTACATAGAACGTAAATTCTATTGAATAAATTATTAAAGGTAGTGCTGGTGGTGGAATCATAACAAATTATGATTAAATTAATCCCTTTAATGTTGTTTATAGTGTATAAAGATTCATCAGATTTTGTTTACATCAAAGCACACAGTTGTCCAGTGTATACTTTGATGTAAACAAAATGTGATCTTCTAGAGAGAATTCAAGAATCATTAATTTAAACGTGCTGTAATACCGTTTTTTCTTTAAATTTCATAAAACACTAATTTAGAAAAATTACTTTGGTTTCACTGTTGTTTTTTAACACAAAATTCACAAGTAAAATCATAATTACAACAACTCTGTCAATTAATTTCGCGCTGTCAATGTCAATTGTCAACGTCAACGTTATTTCACGTCACGTTAGTTTTTTTCGCCCAAAATCCCGTGCCCCCTTTATAAGGGTTAATTTTCTGAAAATTTGGAATTCGACATTTAGACCGTTTGTTTTGATCCCTTTTAGAGTCATTTAATAAGATACACTTAAATTTACACTCATAATACTATAGTCTCGTCGAATGGAATTTTGAAAGCGTTAATATTTTTCTTTATGGTTAATTCTTTATGATCTTTTGTTTTTCAACCAAACTCATTTTTAGCTTAAAACACTTATTGTAAATATTGTAGAATTTCTTAGGATCCATATGTTGACTTGACACATCTTGAAGCAAGTTAGGAATTTTACGAGTGTTATGAAACCCACTACAGTGCTGTATATGAGATGTGTCCCACTTGCATATTGGTTACAGAGACCAATTCCCTTGTGTATGTCCAGATCATGAGACGATATTTCTTCATACATCTTCTAAGAGAGATGTAAACGTTTATTCAGGTGTACCAGTGTTACTGATTGTTCACATCTACAGACTTGCTTGCGTGTGAGTCAACTTTGTAGTATTAAAAATAGGGTGCTAACATATAACGAAAAAATCAGTGAATATAATACTTCTAGCTCGGCGAACATCGCAGGTCAAAGGAACAAAATGGAGTATGAAACAAAATGGACAAACTGGTTCGCAACGAATTGAAAAAGTAGCGAATTCTTTTTTGGTAACTTTCATAACTACTCAAAGCAACTCATTTTTCATTAAAATGAAACGAATATATTGATTCTAATCATATATTTAACATTTTTTTCCATTTCTCAGTTTAAGTACTTGGATAACCAGTATGTTGTTTTCTTACAGAAAGAACAATTCGATACAGAGCGATCGCTATTTCTGACGTTGGCTAGAAATTCGTTGTCATTATCTCAGTAACGATGATGAATTAAGTTATCGTTTCGCTATAAAAAGATTACCACTTGCCTAAGCCCCCAGTTGTGAGTAAATAAAAAAATATGCAAATAATGTCTTTGCGTGGAAGCCTTCCAGGGCAACGGCCGTCAGATAGGCCGCACTTTTGCCACCACATACATACCGAAAACACATATTACTCACTTACACGCAAACACGCACGTGCACACACAAGCGCTAGCACGCTCACACACACGCACGCAACACACACACGCACACACACACAAACACACTCGCACATTTAAAGCGAGCGAGTGCATGCTTATTCCTCTGAGCTCACTGAAAACGCCAAGAGATAACACCGACCCTTATCACAAAGCTTATTAGACTTAAAACAGGACACGGAAATAATATATGGTAATTGCGCCACGAGCTTTGATTATGATTTATGATGTAAAAACTTTACGCCATTTATTCCTACCTCCACAAAAGATTCCACGCGGAAATATTTGGCGGAGTGGGAGGTACTACGTGCCGCAATCCATTAAGAAAAACTTACCATTTTTCAAAAGTGATTAATGTGTCCTGTATTCGCGTTGTCTGCTTTTGAAATTAAAACGAGATTTCTCTGTTAAGATAGTAGTGGCGGCAGTAATTTCACGGTTTTTTTTTTGTATTTTTGGCGAATAAAATTGTTCAAAACAGGGAAATTTGACTACACAGTAGTTGAAATGCGTTTGAATGTTGCTCTTGGATATGATAATTAGATGGTGTAACAGATATGAAAATCTCAAAATCAAGGTAAATATTGTGTTAGTTAACATTTGTTAACTTATTTATAATTCATGCTGATACAGCAAAGTTACATGGGGTAATTTTTTCCTAAAGCAGCCGTTTTAAGTTTAATTTTGAATATCAATCCTTATTAATATTACAAACGCGAAAGTTTGTGAGTATGGACGGATGTATTACTCTTTCACGCAAAAACTACTGAATTCATTTGGATGAAATTTTGTAGGTAGACGGATAACAATACTTTTTATCCCGGAAAAGTAAGTAGTTCCCGCATGTTGTTACAGGATTTAGCTTCGATAAGTTACGGCCGGCCTGACGTCAATCGTTGCTGTGTCTAGCCGACGATATCCTGATAACCAGGTACCCCTTATCGCCGCCTTTACGGCTTTCCATGCTTGCTACTGCACTGCCTTGCTACGGCAGGAAGATTATCTTAGACTAAGGGATCTTGTGCAAGACCACGAACACGACCAGTGGCCACATGCGGACACTGTTGCGCACTTGGTCGTAGCGACCAACAGCCACAAACATTGGGTCGTCACGACTGGTTGTGGTCGTGCCATCTAGTGCGCGAGATCCCCAACGAAGACTTGTATATCCTTTTTTTTTCTCGGGGGGAAATGCGTAACCGCACCATACCCGCCGTTGGCTAAACAGCGAGCGTGTGTGGGGCTCTCCCGGCAGAGTGCCAGGCCTACCCACTAAAACCCCCCGGTGTTCTCCCTGCCCATATGGGCGCGCTAGGTAAGGTCCACACTGCGACTCCACTACCTACGCGCCCGGGCAAGCCCGACCCACTGGTCGAGCTATCGCCAAGGGGGGATTGCCCGAGAACACCAGGGCAATCCCCAGACGGAGGGCCTTACGGCGGCGTGCACGGGGCCAACCGTGCACGCAGGCCTTCACGGCAGGGTCATTAGACGGGCATCGCTTGTGCAAATGCCCGCCTTCGCCTGCCTATCCATCTAGACTTGTATATCTTACAACATTATCCTTTAGTCGGCTTTTATGACATCCTGAATACAAGGAATAGGGATGAGTGCTATTCTTTAGCCGACAACCACACGGCATTACGGAACCAACACATTAAAGCGAAAACAATTCTTCGAACCTTCTCTGGTGATGAAGTATTTTAAGTAGACAATATTGCGGAAAAGTCGATAAGCTTTTGTCTATCACACCGGGGCTACCTCCTCTTTTGAAATTCAAACGACCCTTTGCGGTTCATACATTTGGAATAGATTATCGACAGATGACTGGCGGCGGGCGCCGGTTAAATTTAAATGTATTTTTCATCTGAGTGAATAACCTTCGCGCTTTGCCTTTTTCTCCCGTAAAATGGGGGGCGTTTTGCGATGGGCATATCGCAAACGCAAAATATCTGTCTCGGAAGTTCAAGGCTTTGATACGAAACGTGAACTTTATATCTGGTCATATACAATGTAGGTGTGTACTTATGCGGCTTAGACAAATTAAAAATTACTGTGCAACACGGGCCGACGACATCAGGGACATTGCAGGCCCAGTCTGGTCAAGAGTGACTGATAATCGATCAGTATGGAGGAACATTGGAGAGGCGTATGCTCAACGGTGGGCGAATACACGCTGAGGAAGAAGAAGAAGAAGAAGAAGTGCAATACTTCGGCTCTATTTCGGCTTAGATGATGAGAAAGTATAAGCATATAATGCACTGTATAATGAAAAAAGATGATACGCAATTAAACAATAGTTATGTGTAATAAGATAATCGATTCCTGTGCTCTAAGGAGGTTAGGTAGAAGTATCCACCGATCTGGTGCTACATCAACCAACAGGAACCATCACTTCGTTTGCGCCAGGCACTGCAATCCTTGATTTTATGCACAGCACAGCAATCACTTGTAGAATAAGATCACTAACTAAGGTTCAACAGTATGAACATGAAACGTTTACGGAACGTTATTTCTTCAGCTTGGGCAGCAGCAGATGTGCCAATGGCTAGCGTGATGCCAGTACCACATCTCCACCGCGAAACTAACAAAGCAAAACCGCGAAGCGAGGTCAGCATCAACGAAAACAGCGAACTATGTCTATTTTTTTTCTTTCTGAAAATCTGAGCTTATCTGATTCTTTCCTATCTGATTGTCCCTTAGTTAGTAAAGTAAATAAATAAACGTGTATTCGTCCTCATAAGTTTCACTTATTTTCTCATAGAGGGTGAAATAAAGTACACTGTCTACCACGGGAGCAACACTAACGCTCGAGTGTCGTACTTTGAATCCCTCGTTGGGCACATGATTCTACTTGAGAATCCCTCGTTATGCTCAGGGTTCTACTCTTGACTCCTTCCTTTGCTCTGGATTCAAAACGACACTGCTGCCTTAAAAATAGTTCTTAGCTCCCTTGGTAAGCTACGGAATGCAATTTAAATCTCTGACGGAATGGGGATGTTGCAAAATATCGTCACATTTTTATTCTTTTTTTACTTTTGGCACTATGTGTGTGGCAATTCCGCCGACGTCGACTCGAAAATATCAACATAAAATGTAGTATGTATGTTATCTATACTAATATTATAAAGAGAAAAGATTTGATTGTTTGTTTATTTTTTTGCATTGAATAGGCTTCGAAACTACTGAACCGATTTTGATGAAAGTTGGTATAGGAATAGTTCGAGACCAGAGGATGGACATAGGGTTATTTTCCTAGGGGAAAAAATCCCACGGGAAAACAAAAATAACGCGAGCGAATTCGCGAGCGGAAAGCTAGTATAGTATATTGAAGTCGGTTTCTTGGTTGGGCTACCTGTGGAAAAAGCTAACTAATACCCAGTTACTAATAACTGGCTAGTGGAGATGTACCGGAGGGAGACTCTGTACCTGAGTCGCCTGCTTGGGAAACTTCGACTTACCTATTTCTGCCGCAAAGCAGCAGTGCTTGCATTGCTGTTTTTCAGTTTGAAGGGCAATGAAATTCCTGGGTACCGTGACTTTACATCGTATGTCACAAGTTGGCAACGTACACCGTTGTTCTTGTGGGGCTTGCAGATTTGCTGTGAATCTCACAAGAGCCACGTGTACTATATAGGTGACTTTTACCACCTACCATCAGGTGGGCAGTATGCTTGTTTGTCAGCTGTAAAAAAAGATGTGGTAGTTATATTTATGGAAGGAAATGCAGCAATATATAGGGTGGGGATGCTTTATAAGTATTTTCTTCGAAACGATGTTTCCAAAACTTCTCGTCCCGTTCCCTCTTGAAAAACAGATCCTGTATACAACGGGATTTTAGTAACTGCCATGGGAATTATTAAATCATTACATTTGTATTAAAATTAAACTGTCTAAAAAGCGACAACTTTTATTTCCATTATTTTTCAAGCACCACGGATGTGAAAGGTTGCGGAAATAGTGCCCCCAGGGCGAACGTGCCTTATCTCTGCAGTTGCCTCATCTTATCTGACCGTGTCGCTTACAGTTGACTCCGCGTCCACCGTGAAAGATATATCGTAAAGAAAATAACGATGTGTTTCTAATGCGATTTTATCGCAAAAATGGATAGCGGGGCAGGAGCGTGCTGCTCATCCGGGGCATGGAAGACAGCAGCACATATCGGCATATCGCTCTCATCGTGGTTGAGCATTTTTGGGCTTTGGCATTGCTTTCAACGATCATGATTGACAACGTGATGTTTTCAGTGTTTAGTGAGTCGCATACCCCCCCCCCCCCCCCGGGAAGATTGGCTCACGAATAGATAGGTCATGCATGACCTTAACTTAATTACTCAATCCCAATTCAAACCAATATGCGTGTGTGTATAATACTAGTAAAGTGAAAGCTTCCCACGATAAACTCTGGCAACTTAACTCCAGCGCAGGAACGTGGCGCTATTTAGTTGTGGTCTTCTATAAGATGGAGGCACGTCCCATTGTATGTATCCCATTTATTATAGTTAGGTTTTTTTATTATTACTTTTTATTTTAGAGGGCAACTGTATGGCGTGTTTTATTTTTTATACAACAGAGAAGTCCTCAGCGTTCATCACGTCTGATGGTAAGTGATGATAAAGCCAAAGCTGGGAACGAGCCTCAGCGGGACTCTCCAATGACTGAGAAACTGGCTCCCTTACCTCTAATTGTCGGAACACATATTATGAACATTGTTGTTATGTCGACAAACTTAGGTTAGACGGTAGTAGCTAGCCAGGCGGGCTCAGAAATTCTACCACCGACCAAACCAAGCAGAAAAACTCCTACCCCGAGGAATTGCTGTTTCTGCATATAATAGGCGGTTTCTGCACATAAATAGAATGTTCATTCAATCATTTTGCTAGTTGGGCACTAATACAGCGGCGAACGCTATGCTCCACATCCCTTAAACTTAATTCAAGAGCTATTTTTATACGTTTGTTGTAAATACACTTTCTTTACCTTTGTTGACTTACTGCTTCTTGTAAGGTCTTCTAAGCAACGCCAGGGATAAAGGTTTAAAAAGTCGGTAACATTGCGTTTTGATTTTAAGTGTTTTTTTTTTTGTAATTTTTCAGTGACTAGGTCCTACGTCACTGAAAAATTACCTAGGGACCCAATAACTAGGGACCTACATTATGTCAAGGCATACAGTAAACTGACGATTAAAGTCTTAAGTGCTAAAATCGCTGTCCATTTCTGTGTGCTGTCATTTACGTCACAAATATTTGTACTCTCTCCCTACGATGTACTCGTACATCTTACTTCGAGATCATCATTTTCATTAGGTACGGATATAGATAATAACTCATTTGCTTTAGTTATTCTTCTGAGAACTCATTAATCCCTGCGTTTGTCATATTACACGACATTTCATTATTTAGATCTAGTAGAGCGTCGGTGGCGCTGTGGTCTCGGCACTGGTCTGTGTCCCGTGTAGAATCGGGAGGCCCGCGATCGATCCTGCCATGTGCCAATGTGTTTTTCGTTTCACGAATTTCATGTGTACATTTATCTGACGCTCCTACGGTGAAGGAAAACATCGCGAGGAAACCTGCATACACCTACGATGTAATTCAAAGGTTTATGTGAAGTCAATACCAATCCACACTGGGCCAGCGTGGTTTGACTAAGGCCTAATCGCCGTAACATAACTAGTTAGTGTAGGCTCGTGCCCTTCGGTAGGGACGTCTATGAGCTGTGCTGATGGAAAGTTTATTTACTTATTATTTTAAATGTGGAAGTTGCTACTTAGGAAATACTTAGTAGTCGCCTGATATATCCTCAAGCGAATGGAAAACGAGCAATCGAGCCAAGCCAGCAAACCATACGATAAGGAGGACTTCATTATTTGCCTTCAATAGCCACGGACATTCCATATTCTCAACATTATGGCAATAGACTAGCACTCATATTTTGAACCTTAAACCGATCGCATTAACCCCAAAATCAAATGACGCGTACGGCCAGTTGGTCGGCTAAATTGCAGGAAAACCAACTTGCCAAGATTACAGTGGCTAAAACAGATTTATTGAACGCAACGTCGGTCGCGGAATTACGTGCGGAAGCCATAAAGGCTGTATTGATGTTTTCTTTTGTCGGGTATGATAGATTTGTTCGGGGGTAATACACACGTCAACAGTTTGGTGCCGACAATGATATATCTGTTGCGCAGGACAGTGAAACGTTTCAGAATAAGTTACTTTTACAGTTCAATTTTTATGGCAAGTCTTTTACCGTCAAAGCAAAGTTCAATGTTTTATGGCAAGTCTTTTAGCGTCAAAGCCTTTAGCCTTTAGTTAGACTTTCGGTTTCTTTGTCAGAGGTCATAAAGCGTGCACCATCTCGGGTTCCAACCCCGCCCAAGACGAAATTTTTTCTTTATTTGATATCGGTGCTCGTTATCTTTTCAAAGCTATAATTGTTCTAGCACGTATTAGTAGACGCATTAGGGTATGCGTTATCTATGTTAATTGGTTTACTGTATTTGACTTAACATCACTCGACTTACGTGCTACTCAAGTTCGTCATCAGCCGAACTTGTAAACGCAATCAGCCATAATGAATTGTCACTCGCCCGCGGAATCTTCCTTAATATTTCCAAGTTCGCAGAAGTCAATGACAGAACTAGGAAGCTGTGCCTCTACTCTCTAACACTCGTATCTATAGTCAAATCAAAGTAATTACTTGAGTAAAAGTCGTTACTTACGTTGTGATTTTAATACAATAAGTACTGTTACAATAAAAAAAAAACGAGTGTGCTTATGACCACACGACTGAAGTGAAACTTCTATGAGAGGAAGAGAGAAAGAAAATGTGCGCGCGCACTGCTGTCTCTTGCTTATATCCCCCACTTAACTTCCGTTCGCCTTGCCCGATCACACTTTTCGTAACGCGTTCGCCAGCTTACTCCCCAAGTCAAGCGTGCCTAAAGAAGTTTCACTTCAAAAATGTGTTATTATTGCGTTCGGTGGCGCAGTAGTTCGCGCGTCCGGCCTGTGATAATGGCGATTACGCTTTCGTAATGGTCCGTCACGAGATGGGTGACCAAAAACTTAGTATCTCGAGCTCCTCTGTTTTCCAATAGGCTAGTTAAGCTGTTGCTCCCAGGTGTATTTCCAATCGTTAAAATGCACCAACCTGCACTAGCTGATAAGCATAACTTTCTTCACTTCATTCAAATTCTCGTTTATTGTATAAAAACCACAACCTAAGTAACGACTTTTACTCAAGTAATTACTTTGACTTAACTATAGATACGAGTGTAAGTGTTGTGATTAGATTACTTAGTTCGACGTACATTGCTGCGCAAACGAAGCAGCGCCAACAACCAAACCAAGTCAGCCATCAGTTAAATGCCTTATTTAATGGTCTAAACAGCTTGAATATACGGTTTTTTCACTGAACATCTAGTTCTTTAAAAAATATAAAAATATCAAATTCTAGAAACGCTCAATTCCACAAAAGACAAACTCTTACAAAGACCAACACTCAAAAATACTTGAATTAGTTGTCTCAAATTTACTGTAGTCCGACGTTTCGAACGCCTTCTGAATAGTGTTTTTGTTTCATCTAAATGTATACTACTCGTGCAAATACGACATTACTGTTGAATTACGTTTTCGAAATACTTTTTCCTTGTTTTTAAAATTCGCTCGCGAACGCGTTTTTCAGAAAGCTCGTCCGTTTTACACAAAGGCTTTACATATGCACGTATCGTTAGAGAGTAATCTTTGTTGCGCACCCTCGAAATTAAATTATTGTTAGGCTAATCACCCGGCACTGGCGAGCGGTTTCATAGCATTAGCCCGCGAGATTTAGTACGCAATTATCGCGTCGAACGCGACCGCGGCAAGCCTACTTTGCAGTTTGGCTTGGTTTGGCCGAAATGCGACGAGCCGCGCTAATGAGTGTCGCCCTTTTGACATCTGTAGTAGCCTGCTGACGTCGCCACGAATATTTGTCAATCACGCAGAAATCCGGCTGCTTTGTCTCTACATCTATCGTGGTTGCTTTTGAGTGCCGCCCTTTTGACATCTGTAGTAGCCTGCCTGACGTCGCCGCGAATGTTTGTCAATCACGCAGAAATCCGGCTGCTTTATCTACATCTATCGTGATTGTTTTTGAGTGCCGCCGTTTTGACATCTGTAGTAGCCTGCTGACGTCGCCGCGAATGTTTGTCAATCACGCAGAAATCCGGCTGCTTTGTCTACATCTATCGTGATTGCTTTTGAGTGCCGCCGTTTTGACATCTGTAGTAGCCTGCTGACGTCGCCGCGAATGTTTGTCAATAACGCAGAAATCCGGCTGCTTTGTCTCTACATCTATCGTGATTGCTTTCATATTGACAGTCGTTGCGGTGGCACATCATGTGCACATGGTAAAAAAAATAACAAAAAATAATTCAAATACACCAAAATATCATAAATAATATAAGTAACATTACATTTTTATATTGAATTTGGTGCCAAATTTTAAGTAACTCTATTATTAATTCTTCTTATGTTTTTTAAGACTTTCCAGGTGATCATTGCTTCTTGGCACCGACTTCAATATAAAACTGTGTTGTTGCACGTATTTTTATATTATTTATGACTTCTTGATGTTTTCGAAGTTGGTTTTATTTTTTGTAATAAAATGTATTTCAATCTTTTTAGTAAATATAATACATGCGTATTTGAGCCAAGGCAAACACCAGAATAACTTGAAATAAAACATTTTAAATAAATAAAATAAAACACACCTACTCCTTAACAATTAGTAATGGACTTCCGAAAAATAACGCCTGACACCATCAATTATATTGAAACATTTTTCGCTCTAAGCAGTATTGAAAGAATTATTCCCCAATCAAACCAAACCAAAGAACAAAAAATAAACAATCTACCATAAACCTTACAATATCAGCTCAGTAACACGATATGATAGCTACCAGATGCAAATACCTGAATATCTTAAGAAAAAATCATTAAACACATTGAACGTGCCTATGAAGTTTAAGAGTTACTCTCGATTTGCCTAGAATTCCATCATCAGATCAGAACAAAGTCAAAGTTAAAACTTCTTTATTCATTTAGGTACAATTTGTACACTTATGAACGTCAATTTTGATGCCATCGGTTCAAGAGTCTACCAGGAGGCCTTGTTCGAAGAAGAACCGGACAGGAGGCCTTGTTCTGAGAAGAACAAAATGACAATGGGACCATCTTGGGTACTCTTTTGATTGCAGAAAGAAGTTAGAATTTTGGCCCACAAATAGTGAAGTAATCGGTATCATTATAGTAAATTGATATAATTATAGTCTCGTAGAACTTCCTCCTTTTTCGAAGTCGGTTAAAACAAACAGTTCTCTAGATACTGGAACTACTTAGGTAGTGTTTGAAGTTCAAATTATTCTCCCTCGTCAGACGGTGTATCTGCTAAAAGTGGCTTAAACTCTGAAGTTCCTCGTAACTATTCCAAAATTAAACAGCAATTAGCACCCTCCGCAGTAACTTTATGTTTACTTTGGAAATATCACGCACAGACTGATCTACTGTTCAGAACGTTTCATATTTAGTCGCAGTGTATTAAATAATTAAGTTATCGTTAGTGGTAGAATGGATATCTGTGTGGTGCCACTAATTTATTAGTCTTTCTTGATATAAGCATAAATTATAATAAAGAAATACTCGAGTAAAACTCTTTCACTATTTTCTTAAATATTTTTACTCAACTTTAAAGTAAAAAAAACTGGCCAAGTGTGAGATAGACTCGCGCACCGAGGGTTGCCCTACACGGTTAGCGCAGACGTCGAGTGATCCTGCGCAACGGGTCGTGGTGGGTTCAAATTCAAATTCAAATTCAAAAATCTTTATTCAACATAGGCCTTTACAGCCACTTATTGACGTCAAAACAAAGCAAAACAATCTAATTTAATGAAATCATATTAACCTTGTATGTGCATACATCTTGAATATACTCAAGATGTCTGCAAATACAAGTAGGAATGAAAAAAAAAGGTTGACTCTACACCTGTTCGGAAATTGGGAGAGCCTTCTCGAGAAGAACAGGCAAGAAACTCGAAAGGTCAAAATTTTTTGTCTCCTCTTTTAAATCGCCATTTACAATTTTGATTTTGTTACAGGGTCGTCAATTGGAAGCTGACCTCAATGCAAAAGTTTGAGCTCAACTTCCATTACAAGAAGAGATGTGTTAATTCACATTATATAAGCTATTTCTGAGAGAAGTGCGTGAACTTAGCTTATAAATTGCTCTCACTGAATGTTTCTTTGAAACAAAACGCAGTACATTGTTAAATATTAGAATTGAGAGTTCAAACCCAAGCTTTTTTGTCCGTCATGTAATCAGACACTTTATAATATGCTTTTTTAATAAGTACATCTTTGATTGCAACTTTAAATTTGTTTAAGCTGAGTTCTTGTATACAACTTGGGATTTTATTGTAGAAACGTATACACAGGCCTCTAAAAGAATTATTGATTTTTTGGAGCCTGGTATTTGGTAAAGCTAACATATTCCTTTGTCTAGTATTAACTGAATGAATATCACTATTTTTACAAAACAAATTAATATTTTTACGAACATATATTAGATTCTCATAAATATATTGCGACGCTACTGTCATAATACCAATTTCTTTAAACTTTTCTCGCAAAGAATCTCTCATTTTAAGGTTATAGATGGCTCTAATAGCCCTTTTCTGGAGCACAAAAACGATCTGAATGTCGGCAGCATTTCCCCACAACAAAATGCCATATGACATCAAACTATGAAAGTAAGAAAAACATACAAGTCTTGCTGTATCAACATCAGTCATCTGACGTATTTTCCATACAGAGCGTGAGCTGCAGAACTAAGTCTCTTTGACAATTTGTCTATATGTGGGCCCCATTGCAGCTTAGAATCAAGTGTGATCCCAAGAAATACTGTGGTGTCCACGAGGTCAACACCTATATCCTTTATTTTTACAGTGGTGTGAACCTCTTTTACATTGGGTAAAACAAATTTTATACATTTTGTTTTCCCTTCATTAAGTGACAGGTTGTTTACATTAAACCAATAAACAATTCTTGAGATAGAATTATTTACGTCGTCATTCATTTGCAATCCTCTTTTAATTTTAAATAAAAGTGAAGTATCATCTTCAAATAACACTATCTCGTACCTGTCCTGTACAAAATCAGGGAGGTCATTGACATATATAAGAAATAGAAAAGGACCAAGAATCGAACCCTGCGGAACTCCCATTTTAACTGCTCCCGATCGATTCGATTGATGTTCGATTCCCGATTCGATGTTCGATTCCCGTACGGGACAAATATTTTGTATGGCCCTTGGAAATTTGTTCCGGTCTGGGCGTATGTGCATGTGACATTCTATGTTTGTAACTGAACCCACGGCACAGGATAAAAATCATAGGGGGGGCGACGTTTTTTTTAAAAAAATAAATAAACTTATCTAAGTATGTACATATATTATTATAGTATATTTATGGAAACTTAACTTTAAGTAGGTCTAAAAATGTTCGGTTGCTTATGTTGTATGAAAAATAAATCGTCTTAAAGCGTCGATGGCGTAGTGCGTAAGGCTGTCTTCCAATCGGGAGGTAGCGGATCGAACCCCGCCACGTACCAATGTGTTTTCAAATTTTTAATTCATAATATGTACGTTTATTCGACGCTTTTACGGTGAAGGAAAACATCGTTGAGGAAACCTGCACACACCTGTGAAGAAAGAATTTCTTTACAGGTTGTGTGTGAAGTCGACCAACCCGCACTTGGCCAGCGTGGCCTAATCGCCCTAGTTTAGGGTAGGCTTGAGCCCCTCGGTGGGGACGTATATACACGGTTATTTTTTTATCACCCTGGAAAATTTTAGGGACGCTTCAGGACACGTCCAATATTATATAAAAAATAAAAAAAATGAAATAAAACATTAAAAAAAAATATTAAAAAAAAATATTAAAAAAAACTCTAAAAATGCTGCTCTCAACTAGTGCAGCATTTTTTGTATTTTTAAAAAAATTAATATAAAATTAAGGAGGGGGCTTATTTTTTTTATTTATATTTAAATCATTCTAATACCATGTCGTGAAGCGTCCCTTAAATTTTCCAGGGTGATAAAAAAATAACCGTGTATATGCTGTTGATGATGATGAATTGCGGCTTGCAATATTTTCGTGTCTATAAATAGCGCACCAGACAGCAGCATTGGACAATCTATACATCTATACAAATAAAATTAAAATGTTTGTTTGTAATATAAAAATAACAAGTTTTTACTAAATGGGTATGAATGTATATCGGGTACTAATAACACAATTATAAAAAATTGTCTGTCTGTCTGTTTGTTTCCACTAATCTCCGGAACGGCTGGACCGATTTTGATGGAACTTTCACTAATAGATAGCTAATTATATAAGGTATATACGTATACTTTTTATCAAGATCGGTCCAGCCGTTACTATTCCACGCGGACGAAGTTGCGGGCACAGCTAGTAAACTATAAATTAGAAACATTAATCTAGCTACTAGCGACTAGCTCATACAGTAATCTCCCAGCAAAGAGACGAGGTAGAAATATATAAAAGAAACAATCCGTACCATTGACCTAACATGCAAATAGAATTATAGTCATGTATTCCACAAAAATCCTTTTCCTCTTCCGAAGCCTTATTGCTTAGCCGTCGACGAACCTATCGAATTGGGGGACTCAGAACTATTTATTAGGGTATTGCGTTACTTTACTTCGTTGTTTTAACTTTCTTTAGAAGGAACTATCTCCTATTTTTGAGAATATACTGATATAAAAGTACTGATATATAAGAAGTGTACGAGATATATCTGATATAAAAAAATCTCGTGTCACAGTGTTTGTTATCGAACTCCTCCGAATCGGCTTGACCGATTTTTATGATTTGTTTGTGTATATTTGCTATAGGTTTGAGAATATATCGTAGGTTCTCCTCTTCAGATTTTTTTTACAATTATTATGACGAAACGTAGTTTGCCGCCACTGCTAGTCACGTAATGTCATTCAACCCAAAATTTTAATGTATATCATAGTATCATCATCATGTCTGTGATTTACATGAAAATTTTGGGTTGAATGACATTACGGGTAAACACAATTTAATAATTAGTTTTCGATAAAGAACTGATTATTTATTGGTTATTATATTCGTCTGCTAGAAAAGTGAGATCAAGAAACGTGACCGAAAAGCGTTACGAAAGCGTTAGAATAATGGGAAAGTATGTTTGGGAAGTAAATAAAAATCTGCGATGTTTGTCTACCCTCAGGGGAAAAATGCTTGAACTTATTTAAACACATACATTTCTTCTGATTAACTAGCAAAGGTGTTTTATGTCGTTTTCAGTTAATTTGTTACGAATATAATAAGATACCAAAAGTGTAAGGTGTTATGAATGCCACCCTAAAAGGAACTAAGCTAACTTCACTTGCTTGCACCCCGCTGTTTGCCTTGTCCAGCGGGCAAGGCTGTCTCTTTCCGCCAACCAGCACTACGCTAGTGTGGTGGGACGTTGGAAATGGCCCCAATATCCTTATTAAGAGAGAGGCCAGAGCGTTTCGTGACTGTAATAATGATGTAAGAAATCCTTATCATTTATACCGTACACAGGCTAATGTCAGTTTGGTCATCTCTATTAAACTTATTCTAATTATTAATGGGACTTTATAGACGGGATCATTGTACCGCGGGAAAATATAATACTCTCGGAAAGACGAGCAAAATGTAGGCAAAGTTGCAGGAGCAAATATAGCACTTATAAAATACTATCCATTATGGCCTATTACTTTTTGTTTTATACTGCTCTAGTCAAATAGTCTCCTATTAAAAATCATGTCAACGCATAGACAGCCGTTAATATTTGTGCATGATAACACATTAAACACAACCGCATAACTAGGGGAAGGCGTGGACAGATTTAAAGCGTCAATTAGTACCACAAGCGCAGCGCTTAAATTAGTCCACGCGAGGGGAGCGAAAATAGTTTCATCGGTGAAGTGCCGATGTATTGTGGCTGCGCGTGACAGATGGTGTCGAATGACATATTCCTCGGCGAACTTAGCACAATAAAGGTTGGTTTGCATCTGTTGTGATGGGTAGCTATTGTTAATTTTTTCGCTCGTCATTCCTGTTTTTCCCCTCGGTATCTGACGTTTCGCTTCACCCCGGTCTCCCCTCTCGCTTCACTTCCGCGTTCGAATTTGCAAACTTTTATTATTGAATGTTGAAATCACATTTTTTTCAATAAAATATACTGTTACGTTTCCACCGTATTTTCTCAATGTTTTGACGTTCATGCCACTTCTTTTGTTTTGCTATGCCGAGCTGGTTAAAAATGTAGACGTGTTTATTTGGCGAAATTTACTGAATTGAATTATATAAAAAATTTAAATGTTTTATAAAAACATACTCATTGTTGAAAAATATTCGTGCCTAAAAGTTCATTCAATTTTTAACAGCGATACTTTTTAAGCAGGTTTCGATGCAGAGCTGTAACGAGGTGCTATACTCTACATATAGCAACTCGTTGCATTCTCGCCTAACCTGACTGCATTTCAAATCTTATGTCTTTGACATAATTAATTTCGTCTCTCCCGTCACTCAATTGCGGACTTCGAAACGTGAAAAAGTAGCGATGGCTAATTAACATAAATTAATATTTTTATCAGCACCTTTTTCTATATATCTGACGAAATAATTTAACGAATATCATAAAATCTTAAAGGCACTTATGTAGTGCCTTTTCCTTTTATATTATAATATTGTAACGATGGAATAATACATATATCAGTGACACAATTCTTGGTGCATTATTTATTAATTATTATTCCTAACCACTGCACCACTGCGTCGTCCTCCTCCCCTTACACCGTTACAGAGCGATCCTATTCTAGAGTGGTCTGCGAGGTATGCGTTTATCTTACACTAGGTGTGCCTGCGACTTAGTTCGCGTGTATGTCGGGAATGATCGCCCCGCATTTATGGTGACAAATGTAAAACAGTGGTAGCTAGGCAGGTCGGTAGCTAACAGGGCCCCTACCATGATCTGTCATACTCGTAGCAAAGTTAAAACAATATTGAAACAGAGACACCGCTCTTGTTGCATATAGCGCCATCTTGCTCTCAGTGCGGCTTAATATTGTTTTGAGCGATAATGGTTAGGCGGTTGATAGCAGCTACTCCTGAAATAAACACCTATTTAAGTAGTAGCTTCGCCCATTAACATCAAAAATTAAGTTTTATGTTGTGTGCAAAATATCCTAAGCTTGCTTAGGATAGGTCGTAAAGAGTAGTCCTTACACAGCCTGTAGAGTCCTGTTTATGGCTCTGCGAGCGTTTAGACGTTGAGTGAAATGCTTTCTGTGTCGACAGCTGAATCACAAATATACGTAGAAATATCCTTAGCTTTTCATAGTCGGTAGCTTTAAGTCCAATAATAATTGTGCCTTTTTTTACAGCATGGATTCGGAAGTCATTCTAATTAGCTGGGGCAACTTTTATGTTTCATACATACTCTACTCTTTTCTCCTCCAATTTTTTAATGTTATTAGTTTGTCGTTTTGTATAATTTCTGGATTCTTTTCTATTTCAATCTGTTGAGATACTGGTACGACAACAAATAAATAATGTGAGATGGGGCAACACAACATCTTGTGTTTATATACTAGAATGTGGCGTTGGTCAAGGAGGATTAACCTCTTCGGACCTTTTTAACCTTAATGTGCATGACTTGATAGGGGAACTGAGGAGCACGAAGATATGTGGCCATCTAGGAAGCGTCTGTGTAAATAATCTCAGCTACACTGATGATATGGTGCTCCTTAGCCCCCCGATGAAGGGCTTGAGGAAACTACTTACAGTCTGTGAACACTATGATAATGTTCACGTTTGTTTGCCATAAATCTTGTACTTGCGGTGGTACTTCCGATTCTCCTTAAGTACTTTTTTCAATTCAAAACTATACCACGGTGGATATGATTGCTGTCCTTCATATTTGTTAGGTTTGTAATCATCCCTCAAGTGATTGATAACTTCATAAAATAATTTTAAACTCTGATTTATATTTTCAAATTCAATCATTTTGTATCGCTAACTTTTCACGAATCGCGGAGTAGTTACCATTTTTGTAAAAATTCTTATACGTCTTCTTATTACGTCAAGCATTACTGGGAAATTTTTTCCCATCAATAATAAGCGGTAATTAGATTGTTAAGGATGGATGGTGGTCGTCCGGGACTAGGGGCGCACTACAACCATCAACGATTGTATCACTGTTCGCAAAAATTAGTTCTAATAAACGGTTGTTTGTTTAATTTCGGACCCAATTGAACTGGGGCAAGTTATATTGATCGATTGTGTCAATAAAATAAATTTGCGAATGATATTGAACGAGAGAGGATAGCTCTCGCTGTAAGAAGTAATATGCTCGCGCGTAGCTTTGCTAACTGTAGTAAGGACGTAAAGACCACTCTCTTTTGTGCTTATTACACTTATCCTAGTTAGGATCCTAATTAAGCATACATTGCTTTCTTTGAGCTCATTTTTAGCAAGTGATGCAATCAAAATAAGTAATGTATGCTAAATTGGCATCCTAACTAGGATAAGTGTAATAAGCTCTTAAAGCGCATTGTTTGTGCATATTCACGTGTCAGTTGCGGACAACGCTCACTCGGAAAGCCATCAACACGATAAGAATCCAGTATAATGATGCATACCGGGCTCTTATGAAGCTACTAGGATATTGCAGCGCGTTGAGCATGTTTTCTTTTCCCGATTTTTTCGCAATAATAAGATGGCGTATTGCATCCTTTTGCAGCCGGTTGCGCCACTCCGGAAACAAAATTCCAATGGCTATCTCTGACGATGTCAGAAGTCCAATCTTTAAATATTGGATTTCAGTACACATGGACGGGAACAAAAAATGGCAGTTGCAATTCCTTGCAATACATAGGACTAAATTTGCATAAAATGTTTTTTATTGTTTTGTATTTATTTAATTTTAAATTTGTGCTTTGTTTATTATTTAATTTTTTTTTCTTTACACGATGTCATTTTTGGCCGCAATAAAACGATTTTTTTTTCGTCTTATATAAGGCCAAATTGATATAGGTATAAGATCATCGGTAGCGCTGTGGACTTGCCTTCCAATCGGGAGGTCGGGGTTCGAGACCCGCCATGTACCAATGTGTTTTTCGTTTCGAATTTCATATGTACATTTGTCTGACGCTCCTACAGTGAAGGAAAACATCGTGAGGCAACCTGCATACATCTGCGATGAAATTCAATGGTGTATGTGAAGTCGACCAATCCGCACTGGGCCAGCGTGGTTGACTAAGGTCTAATCACCCTAACATAGGATAGGCTCGAACCCCTCGGTGGGGACGTATATGAGCTGTGATGATGAAGGCCAAATAAAATCTTTCTTTTTATTTTGTGACTGTGTTGTCACTCACTAACATCTTATAAAGTTTAGGTACCTAAATTTTTAACATTTTACGCGCACTTTCTTTCCTACAGCCCTTGTCCTGATAATTATAAACACATTAAAAAAACAATTATCTAAATAGGTCTTACTGTTCTGACACACTTGCATACATTTTTCATGTGTGTTTTATCTTATGTAGATTGATCATCACTTTTTATTACAATATGTTCTTTGATTGGGTACTCTCGTTTTTCATTTCGGAAACAATAGAAATCTTATTCATTCATTCGATGCTTCAAGCGAATCTCCACATAGAGGCAAGAGCAGAGCAAGTGAACGCGTACTCATCCCAACTGGGGCATGCCAAATCGCGTTTCCTCCGAGTAGATTTGTCAGGAATTGCGGCCTCATACTTTTTGCTGTGTAACAGCTTTTTTATTAGGGAGCCGGGTTTACGGTCATATTTACAGCCGAGATTAGACGAGAAACAAATGCTTTTCCCCTCTTTTTAGATTATCAAGCGGGTCTCGAGTACCGTGTTCATATTTGTTGCATGGTGTAATCCTGTGAGTAAAATGAACTGCGAAGTTTAAATTGGGTGTTCGAAAATTCATATTTATTATGCATCTGAATCCCGATTCGGGGAGCTCGATTGCTATGGCAACATTGGCCGTGGTCAGGTCTATGATAGGTGAGCAAAAACGTGAATAGTATTGAGTTCTTCCATGCCTCGCAAGGCACACTAAACGGCAATGGGACATATCAAACACAAACTCAAAAATCTTTATTCCATATATACCTTTACATGCACTTATTGACGTCAAACAAAATACAAAAATCTAATAAACCAAAAATCTTATTAAAAAATTATTTTATTTAAACCTTGTATGTACACGTACAACATACAACCCAATGATAATTAAGTTGTATGCAATTACAAGTAGAATAAGAAAAAAGTTGACTCTACACCTGTTCGGAAATTAGGAGAGCCTTCTCGAGAAGAACAGGCACGAAACTCGAAAGGTGTTATATTTTTTTTGTCTCCTCTTTTAAATTGCCAATATTACAATAATAGTGTCTATTTCACAAACATAATTTGGAATTTATAAAAATAATTAAAAAAATAATATAGAAATGCCTGTCTGAATAATTGGAACTTTTACTCAGAGTTTTGAGTACGTGTTATCTATTGCAATAAATAGATATTGTAGGCTGGAGTTAACCTTTCAGCGGACAACGTCTCCTTTTCAATTTGCGCACTTTATACAATAAAATGGTAGTGGTGGTTAAAAAATGAAAAAACGGCAGTGAATTAAATTGTAATAAATTTAAGCTTAGCTTAGCACGTAGGTAACTGTATTGAATAATGCACCTACCAAGTTTAAGCATACAAAAAATGATAAAGTGACGGGATAGATGATTATAGCCGACAGAAATTTAAGATTTGTTAGGTACTTACAAATTACAAACCATATTTCTCATGACGTAAATGAAAATTGGCCACCTCACTTGGAAAGTCACTGATCTCAAATACGATATGTCCGAACAATTTTGAGTCAATCATACCTGTTGACATAGAGACTGTCAGAAGCGAGATATCGTCCAAGGGTCGCATCTAACTACGTTACAGTATCGACAACAACGTCCGGCCTTTCCACGACGTCGCCTCGTGTAACACCCTCATCTTTCACACCGAACGAGTTGGTCGTGCCAATGGAACTTCTCGATTCGATCTCGACCGACTGCGGTCGACCGCGACCGATTAAAATAATCGAATTCTGAATCGGTTCGATTATTTCCGCCCTCGTATGCCCGGCTGCGAAGGTCTGACTTGGCGTAATTATGCCGGAGTTTGACTCTGCTCTGCCAATTAGTTTGTGATTTAGAGCATATTCAAATGTTATTAGTTCGGTTTTCGACGAGAATTATCATTAAATTAATATATGTGTGGTTCTGGTTTCGTTTAACAGCCGACTTCAATGGTGGCGAAAATAAAATATTGACGTGTGAAAACAGAAACAATTAACAACACACAAAGTAAAATAAAAATAAAACACATAAATGTGAATTCAATATTCAACGTTGTATACGACTATAATGCAAGAACAGGTTTTATGCGAGATCAAACATTGAGATTTTGTATGATTATTATTTGTCATCTTAATTGTATAAACTTTTAAGAAGGAGTTTAGTTTCACGCGATTCTTCATCAAATAAATGTTTATAATGACAATTTTAAGTGTTCAGAAGAGAACAATTTGATTCCGATATCTCGTATGTAACTAATCATCACCACCCTTATTCTACGTCTTATATATATTATATTATGTCTATATTCATTCCTTATATTATCCATTCTACTTCAGGCTTCGTCTTAGATATTCATTCCTTTTCTTATTCATTCTAATCACACCACACATCCATCTTAATGTAACTATGATCATTAGGAATTGTTTATGTGATTCAGATGATTTTTATTAAAGATTCGAAAACCTTTATTAGCTTTTAGTTTATGCAATTATAATACCACACAAGTTGTATAAAAACATTCACCCGATTAGTGAATATTTGTCCAGTGTTAACGTAAAATGTTAAAACGGGATCCATTTGAGTGCTGAGATATTTATTCGGGAGGCAGTTAGTGGAAGATGAAATTAGGCTCCCGGTCTAACAAATTTGTTAAATTGAGCGAATTAGTGTATCCCTCAATTTGTTGGGTGTCGCCCGAGGCCTTGATTCTCAGAACTAAAAGTAGATCAATAAGTTACACGTGGAAACAATTTCGCAGTGTAGAGTTTCCTTTGATGGCAAAACTCTGAATAAGAAGTAAAATAAACGTGTGCGGATTCCTGAAGACACTAAGGATTTTTTGTTTTTTTTTAAACTCTACAAAGGTTCGCTGTATATCTACTGTGACATAACGGTCATGATTTGCTTAATAGTAACAGAAGAGCATCAACAAACATACCGACATCTTAAAAAAATGTATATACTGGCATAGAAACCCTATTAGAATACGTTTATATATTAATTTAATATATAAACGTATCTAAATGTTAACCTTCTTTTTTGTTTTGCTAATAATAAATATTCAGTCGCTACAGTTATTCCGTAACTGATAACTTACACAAGATACAGTCAGTATAGGAAATAATACTGTATTACGCCAATACAGAAGATTACACACATTTTACTTTGTACAACATTAAGGATTTTAATTTTAGATAGAGAATTTATGACATATGTTTTATTTGGAGTATGAGTATATTCAGGAACATATATATCGCTACCCAACTTCCTGGTAAACTGTGTTATAGTATAATAAACTTAAGGCGAGGTTTCCCAAGGAATCTACACGTGCACAGCGACTACTTTATTATAAGGAAATATAGTTGTTTATTTGTAACTATTTAATTACAAATTTCTTGGTTATAATTATAAATTTACAATGTAAAAAGGTAAAATTTGGAATATAGACGATCCGTCTTGGGCGACGTATAATTTGCGACAGGGGCGAGGCAAGCACACACAGCGAGTCGGGAACCGATCCAGCAACCGGTTTCTTGTAGGTACGACGCATCCATTGTGGTAAAGCGCATTGGCGCGAACATCCTCCGGGCCTTGAAGACAACTCTGTCTTCAACTATTGGGTCGAGTCATCAAGTAAAGGACACAGGTATTTTACACCTCTTCTGTAGGTGCCAGCTACGGTGATGACGTCAGCAACTCGTGAGATGCCGTCAGGTCCGGGAAAAAGCTTGTTGATTCTTCCAAGCCGCCAGTGTAAGGGGGGTGCGTTCTCCTCCTTGACGAGCACCAGATCTCCCACTTGAAGAGCTCTGTCGGGATGTCTCCATTTGGTCCGCTGTTGAAGCTCTGTGACATATTCCAGCTGCCAGCGTTTCCAAAAATGCTGCCTCATAACTTCGATTCTCTGAAATCGGTCTAGGTTAGTAAGATGTATTTCTTCAAAGCTGGGTGTAGGTAGCGATGTCAAGGCACGGCCGATGAGGAAGTGACCTGGAGTTAAGGATTGGAGGTCATTTGGAGAGGATGAGAGTGGACATAAAGGTCGACTGTTAAGGATAGCCTCTACTTGATCAAACAAGGTAGCTAGTTCCTCGAAAGTTAGATGACAGTTACCTAAAGCCCTCTTAAGGTGAAATTTGGCCGATTTAACACCTGCCTCCCACAAACCTCCAAAGTGAGGAGCATAAGCTGGCTGAAATTTCAATTTAATGCCCTCATTTGATGCAAAAGAGATGACAGAAGAAGAATTTGAATTTAAAAAATCATTAATCTCTTTAGCGGCTGCAACAAAATTTCGGCCATTGTCGCAAAGAATCTCGCGAGGCTTGCCCCCTTTTAGATATAAATCGACGTAATGACAAAATAAAAGCGAAAGTTGGCTTACGGCCTCCAAATGCACACATTTATATCTTGTACAAATAAAGATTGCAAGATAACATTTAGTAATCTTGCAACCCCTTCCCTTTCTATCCGTAATCATAAATAGTCCAGCAAAGTCGACACCAACACTAATAAATGGGAAATCCGGCGAAACGCGTTCAGATGGTAGTGAGCCCATTAGTGGGACGACTGATTTAGCAGCCATACGTCGGCACACGACACATTGGCGCGCCGTGGTCCGAGCCAGGTCACGCCCTCCCACGGCCCACACGAATTGTCTGGTGGAGGCGAGGAGAAGCTGGGGACCAGCGTGAAGAAGGCGCAAGTGCTCTTGCTGAAACAACAATTTGGTAAGTCTATGTTTTGCATGCAGTAACATAGGGTGGCGCTTATCAAAAGAATAAAAAGAAGAACTGAGACGACCACCTACGCGTATAATGTCTTCTTCATCAATAAAAGGATTTAGGGGAAGAATGTGATTCCTAGAACTTAGAGGCTGCTTGTTGCGCAAAATATCTAATTCGACAGCGAAGCTATCAACTTGAGATAGTTTTATTAAATGTCTTAAAGAAGACTGAAGTTCCTCAGGCTGCAAAACTCCAACAAATTTATTATTTGCATTGCGGCAGTTATGCAAAAATCTAAGCAGATAAGCAAAAACACGTTGAACTATCGAAAGTTTAGAATATTTATCAAAATTTATTAATTTTCTGTCTGTTTTGGTTAATGTAAAATTGATTTTTAATTCAGGAATGTCTACGTTTGTGTTTGTATAATTTCTAATAAATTGAGGCCAACTCGACTCCGAGTCATGTAGAAAAGAAGGTCCGTTCCACCACACATCCAAATTCTCTAGTTTGTGCGCCTCGACACCTCGCGAAGCGTAATCCGCAGGATTAAGTGAGGTGGGAACGTGACGCCATTCAGAACCATCAGTTAATTCTAAAATTGTGGATACTCTGTTTGCCACGAAGGTTTTTAATTTATTTTGGTTAGTTCTGAGCCACGCTAGCACAATGGACGAATCAGTCCAGTAATAGGAACGCGTTATACGACAGCGCAGGGTGCGAACGGCTGCCGAGGCGAGGTTCGCGCCCAGCAATGCAGCGCAGAGCTCCAGTCGCGGGATGGTGGTCGGAGCGACCGGACTCACGCGCGCCTTTGCGCAGAGAAGGCGCACCATGACGTCACCTTCGTCATTTGTTGACTTCAAGTAAATGCAAGCTGCGTACGCGCTAATGCTGCTATCACAAAAACAATGCAGTTCTATATAGTTAGGTGCATTACAAAGTACATGTCTCGGTATTCGAATTGACTTCAACGAATTTAAACCACCAACAAAATATCTCCAAGACTCGCAAATTACGTCAGGCACAGGTTTATCCCAATCAATTTTAGCGAGCCATAATTTTTGAATCAAAATTTTAGGTGTTATAGTTAGCAAACATAGTAGACCTAAAGGGTCGAATATTTAGCATGAATCAGACAAAATTTACCTTTTGGTGGGACAATCGTCCTTTGGTGAATAATGCGTAGGGAAATGAATGACATCAGCTGCGGAGTCCCAACCAACCCCAAGAATGTGTGAGGATGAGCTAAGTATGAGACTTTCATGGAGGTTGGGGCTCCGGTTGTCGTTGACAATTAAAGGTGAATTCGAGCGAAATTTACGCAAGGGTAAACAACCTGATAATAAAACATTTTCAATTGATCTCTTAATATTCAATAAATTGCTTTCAGAGTCCGAACCAGTAATCAAATCGTCAACTAAAAAATCATTCTGTATAATATTTTTAATTACAGCGTCCTCACAATTTTCGCCCAACTGCCACAAACACCGTGTACTTAAAAAACTAGCACTAGAATAGCCATATGTGACTGTACATAATTTTAATGTTTTCAATGGTTCGTTCTCGTTATCCCGCCATAAAATTAATTGTAGATTGCGATCTGAATCCTGAACAAAAATTTGTCGATACATTTTTTCGACATCACCTGTCAACACATATTTATGGGTCCTAAATCTCAGTAAAATATTAAAAAGTGAGTCCTGTATACATGGGCCGACCATTTGGAGGTCATTGACCGAATAGCCTGATGTTGTGGCGGCGCTGCCATTGAAAACAACGCGAATTTTAGTTGACTCGCTAGAGGGCTTAAGTACAGCGTGATGTGGAACAAAATAGTGCGGGCTTGGAAATCTATTTTTAGAATCAATCAGGTGACCTAGTTTAGCGTATTCATCGATGAAATTTTTATAAAGTGTTTTTAGTTCAGGATTTCTTTTGAATCGCTTTTCTAAAGCAAGGAAACGTTTTTTAGCTAGTCGAAATGAATCACCTAGGCAATCGGGATCTGTGATAAGTGGAAGACGAACACAAAATCGTCCATCCTTGTCACGATACGTGTGCGTGATAAAATGTTGTTCACACTCGATTTCAAGGTCAGTGTGTGGTGTTACAAGCGAGGGAATTTGTTCTAGCTGCCAAAATTGTGTCAATTGTTCATCTAAAGTGTCATATGTAAAAACTGGATTACAATGAACAAATGAATTAAACGCAAGTTGGTTGAACAGTGAACTTTGATATATCGGACCAGAAACTATCCACCCTAACTTAGTCTTCCGCATAATAGGTAAGTTTTTACCTAATTTTATTTCCTCGGATCCAATTAAATGCCAAAAGACATCAGCGCCAATTAAAAGGTCAATAGGTGCGGGCTGATTAAAATAGGGATCTGCGAGTTCGATTCTCCGCGGATATTTAAATTGCGAAATATCAATATGCTTGTGCGGCAAGTTGCCGGAAATAGTAGGTAAAACTAAACATGACAAATTCAAATTTAATTTTTTATTGTGCTTAGATTTAATTCGAATAAGGCATCGCTCAGGCGTACCTGATACGGGAATGTTGCCCACGCCTATCACATTGGCCTTGTTATGCTGAGAAGTCAGTTGCAACCTTTGTTTCAGGCTAGCAGTAATTAATGAAGCCTGACTTCCGCTGTCTAGCAAAGCCCTAACAGTGAGATAAGCATTAGTCTCAGGGTTGTAGACCTCAACAAGTGCCGTGGACAATAAAACAGATTGATTGTTGTTAAAGGTGGCCATGCCGGCTGTGACCTGATGGTCTGGCTGCGGTGGCGAACTTATACTTGGGTGAGCAGCCTGAGGTACTTCCCTATGCAATAAAGAATTGTGACGCTTCTTGCATTTTGTGCAGGGGCCTAATCTGCAGCGAAATGACGCGTGACCTTTGCGCAAACAATTTAAACATAGTTTTAAATTTACCGCCTCGGAAATCCTATCCTCGATGGATCTGGACAGAAATGATGAGCAGTCGTAGATACGATGCTCACCACCGCAGAACACGCAAGACGCAGGAGTTGCAGTAGAAGCACCAGAAGAGGCTGAAATTTGAAAGGATTTCACAGGTGACTTTTGTGAAATTGGGTCACGCTTGAAATTATGACTGACCTTCTCCGACTTAGTCCGCTGGACCGATTCTAACACATCGGCGCGACTCTTCAAAAATTTATGAAAGTCGTTGAGAGAAGGCATGTCTTCAAAAGAATTTTTATACTCCTCCCATTTTAAGTTAGTGCTGGTGTCGAGCTTAGCCGAAACCATGTGAATGATCAAGGTATCCCACTTGTCAGTAGGCTGGCCTAGTGTATTTAGAGCCCGTAAGTTTTTTGACACATGATCTATTAAAAATCGTAGCCCCTTGGCACATTCACGCACAACTGGTTGTATATTAAAGAGAGAAGTAAGGTGATTGCTAATTAATTGCTTTTTATTGTCGTATCTTTCACATAAAAGATGCCAAGCCTCAGCGTAGTTTGCCTCAGTGACCTCTAAATTACTAATAACCTGAGACGCTTCCCCCTCCAAATAGGAGTTTAAATAATGGAATTTGTGTATTGGTTTGATATGATCGTTGTAATGTATCAAAGAATTAAAGGTATCTCGAAACTCGAGCCATTTAAAATATGTACCATCGAAGTTTGTAATCTTTATTATTGGTAGCCTAAAGTTTACCTCATTTCCATGATTACAATTAGAAGACACCTCAGAATTAACACTGGCAAACTGGGGCTTGTCGTTGCCTTTATCCATTATTGTTTGAGCTATTGATATTAATGTCAAAAAATCCGTTTCTATCTCCTCTCTCACATCAATTTCGAGCTGCAATGTGGCTGGATTCGATAATTCGATTTGTTTTTGCAATTCATCAAACTGTGCAAGTAGATTGCGAAATCGTTCCAGCCGCAAAGCAAGTTCGTTCATTTGCTCCAACGTAAGGCTATCGATATTATTAATTTTGTCAACGTAATTTTTAAATTTAGTAATTCGGCCTTTGATAGAACTTCTGGATATCAGAAGGGAGCCCTTGTCCGTCATTATGACTTGTAAAGTTACTAGTTGGAACAAATAAGTAAATAACTAAATTTTAATCGAAATAAACAATTAATTTAAAGTAGATAAAATACGTAGCTTCAGCTTATGCTCCAAAGCAGTGTGGCGTTGTGTAGTGGTCGTGCGCAGCGATGACAGGAACAACACTCTGCTCAAGCTGGCTGAGCTTTGGTTGAAGGCCGCGCGACCTTGCACTTGAATGCACGAAACAGCTGACGCTAAGCAAAATAATGTTGGGTTAGGACTATGCGATTGAATTTTTAACTAAAGCTTAGGCAGGTGTGAAAGTTTAATTATACGAATAAATTGGAGATAGAAGGCAAAGGCTGTGGTGTGAAACCCTATAGTTATTGCGTTTATATAAATTGTACCAAAATAAATCAATCTAAACAATCAATTTAAATGCTTTACTTAAAATAATATAGCGTAGAAAAGGCAACGTGAAAATACTTAGGCGTACGACTTTAATTGCGAGTACTTAGGCGTTAGAATTTAATTATTTTAATAATTATTGAAAGAATTTAAGCCTTTTGCGTTAGAATTAAGAGTAAATTAAAAGAAATGCCCTTAAAAAGATGTGATGAACGCCTTTGTGCATAAAAAACAAGAATATGATTTGGCACTGAAGGAACCAGCAAACCCAATAAAATCAAGCAAAAACGGGAAAATAATTATGGAAATATATGGAAATATGGATTGGTCACTTCCCTGGCTAAACCTTGGCTGCGGCGCTGCAGGCTGACCGGCTGGCTTCAAGCTAGGGTAGACTGGAATCCGCTGGTCCAAAGGTCGTTTCTGCGCACGCGTGTGTAATTAGCGCATCGCGTAACTTCTTGATGAATGTTTACGTGTATTTACTGTATCACGTCGGGGTCACCATGTTTATTTGTAACTATTTAATTACAAATTTCTTGGTTATAATTATAAATTTACAATGTAAAAAGGTAAAATTTGGAATATAGACGATCCGTCTTGGGCGACGTATAATTTGCGACAGGGGCGAGGCAAGCACACACAGCGAGTCGGGAACCGATCCAGCAACCGGTTTCTTGTAGGTACGACGCATCCATTGTGGTAAAGCGCATTGGCGCGAACATAGTTTATAATTTTATCATAAATTTTATCATCGCACACCTAAATATACACACATAAAATACACACCCGTGAATATACCCCTTGAAATTTGACTTTCCGACGACGCGACATAGTTTCTTCGTCCTCCAACCCGTTTAGAGCGGTGAAGATTCACTCCTGTTTACGTCGCCAGGAAGGGACGTGTATTTCGGCTGTCCCGAAGGACACACTCAAATTAGACGGAGAACTCTCAAGAAAAACTGCGCTGGAAAAGTGTTTGACTGAGCACTTTCGTGCGTTATGAATTGTGAAAGTTGGCGTTTGTTCGGCGTGTTGTGTTTCTCTGCGGGTAATTTGAAAATTTTTGTCCGCGGATGAAACGTTCACTGTAACGTTTAAGGTTTGCTGAATGTTGTTTGTTGAAAGTGGCATTGTTTAAGATTTTTTTATGTTTTTTTTAATTTAACTTTTCAAGAGATGTAAAATATATATGAACTTAATTTTTGGAAATCTCGTGTGTAATTAAATTGTAATGGAAGTGTGTATAGGACACATTATGTGTAGGAATTTTCATTCATAAGCCTTTGGACGTAGTCCCATTAAGGTCTAGTCACACGCGTGGTCGATTTTGGTAGTTATCATAGAAAAAGTCAAACCAAGAAATCGCTACCATAAAACGGGCTTCGATACGTGGAATATATTCTACCAACAAATGCATCTTGGTTGAGTCGTAGCCTTTTCACTGCCGAAACACTCCACTCGTGATAGCTATTTTAAGTTTCTTTTATGCACCTACTTAGATACTGAAGCACCTACATTCTGATGTGTAAAAGCAGTGAATAAATATTTCTCTTTTTAGGGTTCTGTACCCAAAGGGTAAAAACGGGACCCTATTACTAAGACTTCGCTGTCTGTCCGTCCGTCTGTCTATCACCAGGCTGTATCTCAAAAGAACCGCGATAGCTAGACAGTTGAAATTTTCACAAATTATGTATTTCTGTTGCCGCTTTAACAACAAATACTAAATACAATAAATATTTAATGGGGGCTCCCGTACAACAAACGCGATTTTTTGCCCTTTTTTGCTCGATATCAATAAATGGTAACAGGTAAGCACTTGAAATAGTCACAAAATACTTAATTGTATATTTAATTTAATAATAAATATGAAATTTGTGTACCTACTGTTGTTTACCTAGTCAATGGTACGGAACCCTTCGTGCGCGAGTCCGACTCGCACTTGGCCGGTTTGTTCTTTCACTTTAGCGATCGATATTTCACTTGCAGAGGTGCAGTTGCATTCAACTCTCTTTGTCGACGTCTACAACATACAAGGTAAGGAAGGAAACGATTACGCCTGTATTACATCACCGCACGGACCACGAACGATGTCAATACACATGAATGGACTTTCAAAAATTTCCCAGTAATCTGTGAACTTACGCCATATAATCCGATTCGCGACTGTAATACAGCGGAGACAAGTTATTTGAATGGCAAGAACTTGGCACTTAGCTGCTCCGAATCTGGCACGTTTTTACATTTAAGTTTTCAATGTTACAGAGCGCCCCGCGAACACGTAAGTTGCGCTCTGCGTTAAATTAAAGAAGTTTTTCAGTTGACACTGAAGCTTTTATGTGAAAGTTCTTTTTTCATGAGATTTGTTCGATGGAAACTTCAGAGTCAACAGTACACTTGAATTATAAGTTACGTGGAGAAAACAATCGCAATTCCACAACGCTGGTTTCGCTATAATTGGCGTGATTTTCTACCTACAAATGTAAATAATATTATTTAGGACCTTAATAAGAAAGCGATATAGAAATGGATTACTAAGCGCGAAAATCGGGAACGCCTGACCCGAAATGGTTAATTCTTTTTCTCAAGAATTTCGTGGATCGCTGAGGAGGTTTTTGTGAAGAGAAAAATAAAAGTATTGCTCGGAAAAACGTTAAAAATACTTTTTTTTTCAAACAAAAAAAATTAATAAAGATTTTAGATTGAATAGAAATTATTTATTCACACCACTTTAATTTAGTATTAACTTATTGCTATTGTGAAATTGTATCCATTCAGCACAATATTGGGACGACCGTAAGACGCCTCAACGCTGATCTTCCGTGAGCACCAGTCGAAAAAATGCATCAGTCAAAAACAAACAATGTTATATAACGATATCGGACATCGTCTCCTAACTGTCCCGGACATCGGATAGGGACAGTTAGTAGACTAACTTAAAACGTACCTTCATGGTAAAGCAGTGGTATAACTACCTCCATGGTACTAGTGGTTAAGATTAAGGATTGACTTGGCACTTGCCTTACAATCGGGAGGTCCGGGGTTCGAGTCCATCATGTACCAATGTGTTTTTCGTTTTCATATGTATCAACTCAATTTCATATGTACATTTGTCTGACGCTCCTACGGTGAAGGAAACCATCGTGAGGCAACCTGCATGCATCTGCGAAGAAGTTTAAAGGTGTATGTGAAATCGACCAATCAGCACTGGGCCAGCGTGGTTGACTAAGGCCTAAACACTCTACCTCAGGTAGGCGTGAGCTAGGCATGGGTCGTACTTGCAAATTCGCGTACCAGGGCTTCAAAGTACGTCCATCAATAACTACCAGGGCTAAAAACCAGGTTTATGCAAGTATTTTTTTTTGTACGAAAATTCTTATTTTAAGAGTGATAGGGATTATAATCACACATGCGTGACAAAATACTTTAAAAACTCAGTAAAAAAATACTTAGATATTTGTTTAACTTAAATAATGTCGTAACGTCATTACATTAAGGTTTACTTTCTAATAATCGAATCGCCCAACCGACCGATGATGCGAAATGCGACAACAAATATTATTTCATTTACCTACTGTCTTATTTCTCGTCGGCACTCGGTAGCTCACCTACTTGATAAAATACTTGAAAGTATTTCTATGAAAATTAAAACCCTGTTGTAATGAACTCAAAGAATAAAATTAGGCTAGCAAAACAAACGTATTAAAGTTTGGAAGTATTTATTTTAGTCACTGCGTTTGTCTGCCTTATTTGTGTGTAAGTAAGGCATACTTTTATTCAATGACACTTTAAAGTTTTTACAACGCGAGGTGCTACGCGGGCCGTCATCGTTCATAGTCTTGGAAGTATTTCTGCCGGGTACCAGGGCGCCGTACTTACAAGGAAAAACCAGGTTTTAAAACCTGCTCGCGTAAATACGCACCACCCCTAGCGCGAGCCCCTCGATTGGGAAGTATACGAGTATGAGCTGTAATGATGATAAAAGTCTGGGATTCCCCATAGCGGTAGAGAGTATTCTGCGTGGTTTCTTTGGTGTTGAACCCGTCCGGCTAGCTGTTGCCGTTTTATTTTAAGCATAATAACAGTTCCTGAATAGTTGAGGATTCCAGATACCATTCGCTTCCATTTTCGGCTTTATCCTCACTTACCATCAGGTAAGATGAAGGCCAAGAGCTTTTCTGTTGAATGTAAATTATATACAGGCTTACTTTAAAAAGAAGGCTTACTTTCGGAGCCAAATTTTGTGCGCTTTATCAGACATTCAAACTGAACAACTTATAATTATGGGACCAACCTTGAAATCTCGAAAAAAATCAGCTGTGCCAAACATGTAGTTTCAGTGGATGGTGAATATTCGTATGGAACAGCTGATTTTTTTCCGCGATTTCAAAATTGGTCCCATAGTGAAAGTTGTTCAGTTCGCTTGTCTGAACAAACACACGAAATTTCTCTGGTTCGATTTCCGTACGGGACAAATATTTTGTATGGCCTATAGAAATTTGCCCCGGTCTGGGCGTATGTGCATGTGATTCTATGTTTGTAACTGCACCCACGACACAGGAGAAAATCCTAGTGTGGGGCGACGTTTTTTTATATTAAAAAAATGTACCATATCACACCAACTATTAACAATGCAATAAAGGTGTAACCTTTCCAAATAAAAGGAATAGTTGGTGTGACATGGTACTGGAATGTCCATCTAATTCTGAAGCCGACCGTGTATGGTCGGCTTCAGAATGGCGCAAAAGTAATGTCATAATGTGAATGTCCTTATTAGTTTTTGCAAATGGAATCAAATTTTAATTGTGCTTTGACACAGATGTTGTTGACAGATACAGAATTAGTTGATTTAAACCATGGAGCGTTGTTGGTTCCAGCAGGATGGAACAACCGCTCGCGCAGCTCGGACAACGATGGAGATTTTGACACATCAATTTCCGAGCCGAGTTATCTCCCGTTATGTAGTTTTGAACTGGCCGTCCAGATCACCAGATCTAACGGTGCAAGACAGCCGACTACAAACCTTGCATGTCTTGAAAGCTAACATTGAAGAAGAAATCGCCAATTTGGAGCCAGTTGTTTTGCGAGCAACAATTCAAAATGCTGTAAAAGAGCAACTCAGGAGGTGGTCATTTAAGCGATATGATTATTTCATCTTAATGTTATGAATTTTACTACTTCAAATAAACTTTTCATGAAAACAGAGCTATATTTTTTGCATTTCGAATAAAATGCTAGCAAATTCACATTATGACATTACCTATTTTTGTGCCAACTTATGTAGTTATGTTAAACCTATCGGTTACCGTATTCAGACAGTTATATTGCCCAATTCGCCGATACGCTCACTACTCAGTGTCTGCCCGTGTGTGTGATTAATCGAGTGTGCGAAAAATGTTTGAGGTGTTACCTTTGGAACGTGTCGCCATCTATTAAGGCAGTCACATTGCCTGAGACACAAGGTTGTCGCGAATAGCCAACAGATACACGAATATATTGTGCGCTGCATTTAACTTTTTTATACGACAAACTTGGCAAACAAGCAGATTCTAATAGGTATCCAATGTGGCTGATCTCATGATCTATCCTTCAAAATCGGTTACAAAATAACTAAGTGAGCAATTCAACATGTTTATGGACACACAAGCAACTTACCATATATTGTCTTGAATTTGAACTCATAAAACTATTCTTTTACAAAAGCTCTTAATAATAACAACTAAACCTTGATGTCCATCTTGTACTTAGGCGGGGCAATCCGGGATCTAGAAACCCATCGTACGTATCGTTTGACCGGAGGGAGACTCTGTACCAGGGTCGTGTGCATGGGTACCTCCCTCTTACCTATTTCTGCCGCAAAGCAGCAGTGCTTGCGTTGCTGTGTTCCGGTTTGAAAGGTAAGATATGGCACTGAAATTACTGGGTACCGTGACTTTACATGACAGTCACAAGATGGCAACGTACACTGTGGTTCTTGTATGGGTTGCAGTTTTGCTGCGTATCACAGGAACCACATGTATTATAGGTGACTGTTACCACTTACCATCAGGTGGGCAGTTTGCTTGTTTGCCAATTAATTGCAATAACAAAAAAACACCCTGTTTTTATAGCACCCCAACCAACAAAACGGTTTGCCCTTAAAGATACCTTTGGGGATTCATCCTGGACATAGAAATAACATGTAGACAGTCATGGAAGATTAAAAGTCTATTTTCGGGTCCATCTATTCAAACGATTGTGTCTGAAAGAACGACCAGAGGATCCTCTTTCGCGGTCTAGATAGTTAAAAGCAGTTTTCACTGTATTGCTATTTTCACCCAAGAAAATTTGAACATACAGGATAAACATGAATCTCAGCTGCGGAATCTGGAATGAACTCCCAGCTGCGGTGTTTCCTGAGCGCTACGATATGTCCTCCTTCAAACAGTCTTGAGAAGAGCACTTCTCTCCAGGTAGGCAGTGACTGAACTGTGCCCCTGGCATTGCAGATGTCTATGAGCGGTGGTAACCACTTAACATCAGGTGGGCCACTGGCTCGTCGCCCCGTTAGCAATAAAAAAACATACTACAATAGACACGAACCATTTGTTCGATGTATTTAAAGCATTGTTCACCATTCCTCCAGTAAGTGTGTCGATAATACGAATTCCACTCCACACTGTGTCACAATTCAACCGAAAGAACAAAAGGGGATATAAATTTGCACTAATACCAGCTCGTCCATCTTTGTTCCTCCAGCCACGGAGTATTAATATATTGGGCGAGGTCATTACAGTAACGCTTTTAGATCAGATGTTTACAGGTCGTATTGAGGGCAGACAAGTTTGTGGCCGTCCTTTATAGCCTTTAATTATGCAGTAAACGTCTTCATTCCGTTTCTTGCGTGTGTATAGTAACTAGCAAGCTAGATATAAATGGTTCTGTAGTAGACTTATGCTGGCTAGTATCTCTTACGATTTTATTTACTATTGCTAATGTCATTTGGTTTCATAAAGTGGGATGTGGTTTTATAAAAGATGTGGTTTTATAAAATCTTTCTTTGTAAGTATTTAACATCCTATACAAAATGCAAAAAGAACGAAAGAGATAGCATGCAAAGTAAAAACGGTCCATGCCTTATCATTTTTTTTACCAGCACGAAAATAGCACCTTTGTTGCCTAAAATCTTTCAAACACCATATTATGCCTAATTAATTGGCGCCAAAATTTTTATTAACTATTATCTCTTATTCTTATGTTACCTTCATCTTGCAATGCTTGCTTCTCGATGCTTGAAGATGTTTTACACGAGAGTATTTTTTTTATATTTCAACCCTTTAAATCAAAGGTTCCCAAACTTTTTTTTCTCATAGACCACTTTAAAAATTTTACTGGTTCCGGTGAACCCCCTGCAGCTATATTTCTACTATATATCCAAAACTTGACAAAAAATGTGAAGATTAGATCCAACGATGGCGTTGCGGCTGAGTACCAACCACCAATTAACAGTTTTCGAAAAAAAAATACTTTATTGCACAAAATAAGATACATGTAACAAATACTCGTAGCACAGAACTCAGAAAAGGGCGGCCTTATAGC
This sequence comes from Schoenobius gigantellus, assembly GCA_963935595.1. Taxonomy (NCBI): domain Eukaryota; kingdom Metazoa; phylum Arthropoda; class Insecta; order Lepidoptera; family Crambidae; genus Schoenobius; species Schoenobius gigantellus. The sequence goes on from OZ012549.1 coordinate 38,668,799, forward strand.
TACACAGCAAAAAATGAGAATTGATCGGTTAATTAATTAATTGTGCGGTAATTAATTTCGCTAAACTTCTTAAAATTATTATCTGCTGCTGATCTTGATAGGTAAAGTCAAGCTAATATTTTAGTTCTTCACTATCGAAACTAGATACATTTTCGTGGACCCCCGATTACAAATTACAATAACAAAAAACCCCCGGTTCAATTGTCACGCCAACGTAGACCCCCGTCGAGTTTCCCGTGTACCCCTGAGGTCCACCTGCAGGCGTAGCACGAGCTGCCAAGACTGGACTCGAGTCATGCATTATCTTACAATTTTTTTTTTTTCCATTTATTTGAACCACGAACAGGCTTACAATTAATCGTACATACACATAAAATTTATATAAACATAGTTATTGTAAACCCAGCATTGATGGTCACTTCGTAATTTTCAAAAAGGTATACTATGAAACCTGTACAGCTTTGAAGTAGGTAATCTAATATTATACATGTAGGTAGGTACTTACATCTATCACTATACTTATTTTAGTGACATAACCTCTATGTCTTAAAGAGTAGCACGGTGATGCGTATTAAGTGAGACTGACGTGATAAAAATTTCTTGACGCTCGTCAAGGGACACGTGTGACTGAGTTATATCACAAATTTTTTGCTCTCAGACTGCTAGTACATCTTCTAAATATTAAAGCCCTTGCTACAACCACAGCAGTCGGCGTACAGACACGCCAAAAAATTTGTGATAAAACTCAGTCACACGTGTTTCTTGACGAGCGTTAAGAAAATTTATCACGTCAGTCACACTAAATACGCGCCACCATGCTACTCTTAAAGACATAGAGATTATGTCACTGAAATTGTGAGATAATGCACGACTCGTGTCCAGTCTTGGTAGCCCGTGCTACGACTGCTGGATCACTTTGGGAATCAATGCTTTAAATCATAAAATAGAATCACTCGCTACATTCAAATCTAGACTGCTTCAATAATTTGTCATTTAAAGTCAGCACTCGCAGTATAAATTACCGGAGGGAGACTTAACTATTTCTGTTGCAAAGCAGCAGTGCTTGCAGCAATGTGTTCCGGTTTGAAGGGTAAGATATGGCACTGAAATTACTGGGTACCATGACTTTACATCTGATGTCACAAGTTGGCAACGTACACTGTAGTTCTTGTGGGGGTTGCAGTTTTACTGCGAATCTCACAGGAGCCACATGTATTATAGGTGACTGTTACCACTTACCATCAGGTGGGCAGTTTGCTTGTTAGCCAACTTAGTAACAAATAAAAATAAAACTTTCTGCTCTTGTTGATTAAATAGCTATTGCATCAAGGAAGCAAAAGCGTTATTTTCAGGTAGACTTGTTATTGCCAATCATTGATTTACTTACGTTTGGTAGTATATCAATGTTGCCAATGCACTAATTTTTGAGTCGATTGACTTTAAAATGAGATTAATAATACGCGATGCATTGTTTCCTGAGAGCCCAAATCTAAATTGGAACATAAGGATTAGAAGTATAAAACGAAACATAAAACGATATTATGGCAAAGCTGAGTTCGCGTCATAATAATAATAATAAATGGATAATAATAAACCCTTTATTGTACAAAAATTGTATTACAATGAGATACAAATGTAAAATATATGTACAATTAGGCGGCCTTATTGCTAAAAAGCAATCTCTTCCAGGCCAGACAAGGTGTAATTAGCTTCTAATTGAAAAATATAGCTTAAACACTGCAATATTTTGGTATCGAGGCATTAACAGCGTCGCCTCTACTCCAAGTCTTCCCATCTCTTCGTTGTCAAGCCATTACCAGCTTACCGCTATTCTAAGTCATCCCCGAGAATATGGCCCTTCACACGATGCGACCTAAAGCAGTAGTACAATCGCGGTACAGTCGTTTGCTGCCATTTGCATCGACAATGTGTCGAATTTGGCTGATAGTACTAGCCGTCTGCAACGATGCAACGATGAAGTCGATAATACCGATACAGCATCCCTGTTGGGAACAGAGCTATAATCTCCTAAGGATCTCCAAACCGATCGGACCCTGCGCTTCTTGTATTCAGCGGCTTCCCGCTAACTTCAACAGTTCGTCGGTCCATCTTGTGAGAGGCCTACCAACGCTGCATCCCCCGGTACGCGGCCGCTACTCGAGGACCTTTCTGCCCCAACGACTGTCTACGACTTAAAGTTACCACTTAGAGTTTAGATCTTCGACATTCGATCACTTATAAAACCACGAACATAACACGTCTCAGTTCTGTGCATCATCACTGGCATCGTGACTATCGCTGCGAAAGTCGCAGAGTGTAAAGGGCCAATTATCGAGACATTTACAGGAGACTGAGAATATTCAATAGATATTAGTTATAGTCGCCACTTTGATCAAGGGGTCAATATCGTCCCAGCCGGCGCCGCCGCCGGGTTTGTTAACCGGCGGAGACAGACAGAATTTAATTACTGTAATGTCGAGGCTTTAAGGCTAATTTTCAATAGTCGCAAGACTTGTTCACCCTTTGATCTTTTAATTAACTGTATTCAATTAACATTATTTTTTTGTGAGGCGTTTTCTGTTAATTACTTTTTGAATCGTCGTATTAGGGCGTTTCTTAGAACTGAAGAGATATTTTTAATTATTGTGATTGGATACAGCTTAAAATGTTTTGTGTCAAATTGTAAAGAAACTGTTTCGCCGTAAAAAAGTAAGTTTCTTACTATATCCAAAAATAAATAGTATGCTAAATGCCAAAAATAAACTGAACTAAAATAAAACAAAACATTAAAACCAGCTGCCAGAGGGAGGCTCAGTATAATAGCGTAGTCTGCTTACCTATTACCTATTACCTATTTCTCTTACCTATTTCTGCCGCCAAGCAGCGGTGCTGGTATTGTCGTGTTCCGGCTTAGAAAGTTTAAGAAGAATAAAGAATAGAGAAATCTAGAATAACTGACATTTCGAACGCTTTACAGCATTCGTGTTTACGGGATCATTGGAATAACAAATCCTCGCCAAAGAACGCCGATTCATCGTAATGATACTACGCGAGGCTTTTAAGATTTAAAAACACTCGAATTTCAATAGAGATAATTGTTGCAATATTTCAACTGCTTTGGACCCTGTCATGAAAATAATCAAATCCTAAGACTACTAAAACTATAGATACCATGAGCTCTGTTGCGTGCTCTGAGCGTGAAACGCACCACATAAATATTACGCCATGACAGTAGTTAAACAATAAATCTGATGTTACTCCATGACCCACCAGCTAAGCAAAGGGTCGAACTTAAATTGCTCTGTGAACAAACTGAGCCTCTGTATAATATTAACATCAAACAAAGGTACAAAAACGTTAGTACAACTAATATCAGAGCTGGAAATACGCCACTCACTCACAACTGATATATTGCACTCGATATTATATATAGCGGTCCTGTATTACTTGTGCGTTCCGCTGGATGAGTCCATGCAGGGTAGGTCTGATTCACAGGAGCCAGTCTTTTCTTTTTGGGATATTGACATGCATTGTTAATTCACAGAGATAATATATGGATGCGAAATTGTGTTCACCGGCTATTTTTAATAATAATAATTTATTTATTTATGTCCTACAATCTAACATTTGAGAAATGCTTATGTTTAAAGAATAAAATTTGTGAGGGACTGGTGCTTGAACTAAGCAAAGCCTGTATCTCAAGCACCATTTATGTTATGAACATTTTATGAGCTTATTCACCTGAAAATTTTATGACCTCAGTGGTGAAGTGGCTTATGTCAGCTGATAAGCGATAAGCGATGCTCACTGCGGTTAACATCTCATAAGCGATATATGATTCTTGCTGCAGTGGCACCACCACCGCAAGCGTAAGACATTACGAACCATAGCGTAAGTCCTATTTCGCTGTTTTTTTATGCATGTCCCGGCAAATGACCTCCTCCCGCCTGATGTTAAGCGGTGAAAGAGGCCCAAATGTGTTGACAGATAGAGTAGGGACGACATCCACTATCCTACCTGCCCGCCCCTTGCCGGTCCAAAAGATGCTTTTTCACGCCTCTTTTGAAGGAACCCATGTTGTAGGATGGAGGAAACACGTGCGCAGGTAGAGAATTCCAAGTGTGGGATGAACGACAGAAGAAGGAATCTCGGAATTTCTTGGTACGGTGTGAGAAGGAGGACACAGTGTACGGATGACTCCGAAGGCCCTTACGTGTGTTTCTGTTAAGAAATGGAGAGGGAGGGATAAGGTTAAAGAGCTCCTCAGAGCATTCCCCATGGAACATTCGGTAAAAGGCGCTAAGAGAAGCGATGTCACGACGAAGTTGTAGAGGCTCGAGGGTGTTAGTTACCTCTACATCGCCAATAATGCGAATAGCGCGACGCTGCAATCTGTCCAGAGCATCGAGCAGGTACTGAGCGGAGCCGTCCCAAAGGTGCGAGCAATATTCCACGCAAGACCTAACCTGAGTTTTATACAACAAGCATAGTTGGTCCGGCGCAAAATACCTACGCACCTTGTTCAGGACACCGAGTTTCCGTGAGGCAGTAGTTATGACGGATTCGATGTAGTCTCTGGGATTCAGATCGCAGCGAATGTTCATTCCGAGCGAGGTGATGTTACTCTGTGTGTGAAAGGTTGTGCCCTGAAGAGAAGGAAGGGGGAGGAAAGGTGACCTTTTCGCCGAAAACGCGCACACCTGTATTTTCTTAGCATTGAACTCAACAAGATTGTTGGAGCCCCATTCGGAGACGAGGTCTAGCGTCCTGTTGAGCTCAATGATAAGATTCTGCCTCTCCCTACCAATATCACCACGAGCAGCCCCTGAGCTTCCGTGATATCCCCCATGCACTGTACTGTCGTCTGCATAGCAATGTATAGCTGCCAAGGAAAGCATGTCATTGATATTCAGAAGAAACAATGTTGGGGATAGAACGGAGCCTTGCGGAACTCCAGCGTTCACTGCCACGAACCGCGAAGCGCAGCCGTCAACGACAACGCGAATTCTACGCTCGTGGAGGAAGCTGGCAATTCACGTACAGAACTGCGCGGGTAATCCGTATGCCGGAAGCTTGGAAAGAAGAGCCTTGTGCCAGACTCTATCAAAAGCTTTGGCGATGTCGAGACTAATAGCCACCGATTCGCCGCGCTTATCGATAGATTCACCCCATTTGTGCAAAAGGAACGCTAGAAGGTCACCTGTTGACCGTTTAGGATGAAATCCATACTGTCGGTCATTAAGTAACAAGTGACCTTCCTCATAACGGATCATCTGGGTATTTAGGATCCTCTCCATGATTTTGCACAAAATGGAAGTGACGGCTATAGGACGATAGTTAGCCGGATCAGAACAATCTCCCTTTTTGGGACCCGGCTGGACATTGGCCTCTTTCCAAGATTTCGGCACATAACCAGCAGAGAACGACAGACGGTATAGACGCGTCAGGACCGGAGTCAACTCCGCTGCACACTTCTTAAGAACAATCGCAGGAATGCCGTCTGGTCCACTTGCTTTTCGAGTATCGATCGACTGGAGCTCCGCCCGCACATCACGCTGTCTGATACGGATATCGGGTATGGTGCTGCCACAATGGGACAGTTTCGGAGGTTGTGCACCACAGTCATCGACACGGGAATGAGCCGCGAAGAGTTTTGCCAGGAGGTCGGCTTTCTCCTGCGGCTGATGAGCAAGTGAACCATCGGCATGTCTCAGCGGTGGCAGCGAGGGTTGGCAGAAGTTTGATTGCACAGCTTTGGCCAGGCGCCAGAAAGAACGGCTATCCGTAGGGTGCGCAAGCAGTTCCTGGCCCACTTGTGCAATGCGCTGAGCATCCGCTCTAATGTAAGCCCTCTTACACAACTTAGTGGCATTATTGTAGGCTGTTTTCAGTAGGCTAGTATTGGGATCCCTAGAAGCTCGGCCTCTGATCCAAGCGCGGTAAGCCAGCTGTTTATTTTCAACAGCAGAGGCGCACTCGCGATTAAACCAGAGGTTACGTCTGCCTTTACTGACGAGATTGGAATGCGGAATATAATATTCCATTCGTAGTATAATCTCGTCAGCAACAGAGGTAGCGCAGGAGTCCGGATCCATCCCATTGAAACAGCGCTGCCACCAAGGGACAGATGCGTAATAATCCCGCATATTGTCCCAATCTGTATCCGTCAGGGCGATTTGTCAGCAGAAGGTCCAATAAAGAGGGCGCTTGACTGATAATATCTGGTACCCTGGTGTGCTGGGTGACCAATTGTGTCAGGTCGTGCGTGAGAGCGAATGCGTGGGCAGTTCTAACCGCATGGTCAGTTTTAGAGGAACTTAACCACAGCTCGTGGTGAGCATTGAAGTCCCCTAAAAACACCAGCTCGGCGGAAGGAAATCGCTCCTGCGCGTCATCTGCCACCCGACTTAGATGTTCAAAAAGTCGAGTTGTTTCCAGGTCACCACGATGGGAACGGTAGACGCAGACGTAGACACGGCAATGAGTGCCAAAATCGACGTGAACCGCAAGGATGGAAAAGGAAGGTTCCTCCAAACAGCGCAGGCGACGACAGCAAACGTCCGCCCGGATGAACAAGCAAACACCAGCCTTCGCCTTGAAGGACTCCTCAAGAGCGTAGCCGGGGTAATTAAGGTAGCCTGTATCGGCCGGGCAGATAATTTGCGTCTCCGTCAAAAACAGCATTGCTGGACGGGCTGTCTCGAGATGGTGGTGGACAGCTAAGAGGTTAGAATGGAGCCCGCGGATGTTAGCGAGCCCCACCTCGAATAATGGTGTTTTGGTGAATTTGGTGGGATAATGCACCGCTGTACGACCAGTTCTTATATTTTGCGCTGCCATGATTGTTGGAGTGAGAGGCGTGAAATTGAGGTGTCGTTGCCGCGTTTCGCATAGTTAATGTGTGTAGGCCTGTTTTGCCAGGGAACAGCCGACAGCTGATTTGCGCTGACCCTCCGCACGGAAGGGCCCCCGAACCCCCCCGGAAGTGGCCGCCGGGACCCACCGTCCGGTCACCAACCGGCACGACGGACCACCCCGAGATTATGCGTGGCATGGTGGGGCAGCCTCACGGACTGGTTAGGTCCGCTTGGGCCCCTGTACTATACCACGGGCGGCCAGCGGAACAGCCGTTTCTTCGGATCTTCCTGGGCGGAGGGTCAACGCAGTCAACCTGGCACTGGGTCGACGGAAGCCCACACAAACCACACAAATCGCAGCAACGACCCCTCAAGCTCTGGCTGAGCGCTAGCTGATCCCGAAACGCGGACAAAAAATGGCCACTTGACGGGTTTTACGTCATGCGCACGGTGGTCGCTAGCCAGTCGGGTTTTTCAAGCCCTACCACCAGAAGTTGGTCACTCGATTAGCATCACCCGGAGATCACGTGTAGGGTCTCGAGGGTAAAACCTACGGACGTGAGCGACTCCAATCCCCATCCCAGTATATCGAAACGTTAAACAATATGTCCAGTGCCGGATTTTGCTTCTGTGCTCCAGTCATGTCATATCAGTTCCTATCGTACTGTGTGACTCACATATTAAACTTCAATAGCGGGGGACTTGGTATTGCGGAGATACCTGTACCTTTTTTTATAAACAACAGGGAAACTAATAGTAGTTATCTCAAATGATGGAAGTGAGACCAATGCCAAAGATGGCAGCGACTTTCACATGAACTCCTCCACAACTAAGGAACTGGCCTTTCCTCTATCGGGCAATGACTTAACATTGATAATTATGATGACAAATTTAGGTAAGACGGTGGTAGTTAGCCGGGCTTAGAAACCCTACTACCAACCAAACCAAACACAAAAAGTTCTGTGTAGGTATAACAGCGAAAGTTGGCAAACATTCAGAAGTGCAACTCCCTAAGTCCGCAATGATTGTGTGTAGTATCAAATTCGCCGTTCATTACTGCGTGCTGTCATCGTCAACGAAACATGCACGCTTTCGCTGCATTATACACCTAACTTCAAGATCAAAACTTTGAATTCGAACTTAGAGAGTAGTCTGTATTCATCAGCCGATCGATTCTGCGGCAAAAATAGGTAGGAAAAAAAAGTTCACGAGCACAGACTCTAGTACTGAGTCTGAAGTAATCTGGTATTCCAGTGAGAGTGTTAACAGCTGACTATATCGTTATCATTTGAAAGTTTTCGTTTAAGTGAAAAGTTAATTTATTCGGGAAGTTTTTAGTATGCAAACCTTAGCACCACCTAGTAGCTTACCTAAAAGCCTCGGTTTATGAAATAACAAGCGAATCATTGTTTGCTCTATAAAAACTTTTTCTTCAAGTAAGAAACCGTAACTCTAACCTCGCCATCTCCTCCCCTCTAAGCCGAGAGGTGTGATATTGTCTTCGAATAATACGCAATACCTCACTCCCGTGATAAATGGCGACGCATTCGCGCGATAGCGTCCGTAATGTTCTTCCACGGTTTTTTGGTGAAATCGCACGAATATCGAGTATTAATCGCCCTCATTTGGGCGAAACATTTTTCGCTTAATTTGTTAAATAAATATTCAGCTATTTGTTAAAGGTGATTTATTTGAATATTTTGTGGTCCGTGCTTTATTCGCTTCACTTCAACGCATGCGATCTGCTGCTGGGCATGATTATAAGGTTAGGTACTATTAAATAGGTATTCCCTTGATTTGCCGTGGTATGAGTTTTGCTTTTGATTATTATACTAGTCTTATTATTATACTGTGCAGTTATGAACTCAAACTTGACTGGGTGGCGTTCAGGAAGCAACGCGGCATATTCTCGGCCCATCTACGGCAGAGTTTCAAGATGAAAGTCTTCAATTCGTGCGTGTTGTCAGTGATGACTTACGGAACTGAGGTCTGAGACGTGGCCGCTTACAATGGGTCTCATAAGGATGCTCAAGGTCACACAAAGGGCAGTGGAAAGGGCTGTGCTCGGAGTTAACTCTACGCGATCGCATCAGAAATGCTGTGATCCGTAGAAGAACTAGTCACCGACATAGCCCAAAGAATTGCAAACCTTAAGTGGCAGTAAGCAGGACCCGTAGCTCGCAGGACTGGCGGCCGTTAAGATGGAAAGGTACTCGAGCGGTGGCCGCGTATCGGGAAACGCAACGTTGGTGTCCCCACAAGGCGGACTGACGATCTGGTGAAGGTCGCGGGAAGCCACTGGATGCATGAAGCGCAGGACATTTAAGTTTCGAAATCCTGTGTCCATCAGAGAGCATCTCTTGACTGAGATGATGATGATGATGATAGAAGAGATCCGTGCTCAGTAGTGGAACATATGGGTCGTAGTGAGAAAGTCAACAGCGCAACATTTTGATAAGATTTTCATACAAAACAATATTCGTATTTCAAAAAGTTGTCATGGTTGCTTGTGCCTATAATAATGATATAGGCAACACTTTAATAACTAAAAATAAATCTGTAAGTCTCTAAATCCTCTGATGGACATCAGCGGTGAGGGCTGAATAATTGACAGAGAGCGGAAACAAAAAAAAATTATACGCATTAAACAGTGCATGAGTTTAGTTATTTTGTTCTGGCTTTCTCATAGTGACGAGTGTGCATACGTCTCCATCAAGAAGGGTGATTTTACCGCGAGCTGCAGGTTGGCTAAAGCTCCTTAGTGTTGTTGGGAGCCGCATAATAGCACAAGAGGGAGTTTTGGGTACTTTTGTACCCAATTATTTGCAACAAATAAATTTGAAGAGGTACTCGAAGTAAATCTTGCTCAGCTTATTACGGGAGAATATTGGTCCGTAAGAAAAGCACTACACCGTTATATGCAATGAGAAACAAATGCAACTAAGCCCGTTTTATTCCCGCAGAAGAGCCCGTATCTCATAACCGTGTCTCGTATAGGCATCGTAAAAAGCGAACATCCTGTATGCTAAACATTTTGATTGTCGCCACGCCGAGTAATACCTTTCAGATTCGTGTTAGGATTCAGAATAACAAGATTTTTTTTTTCTTTTTATTAGGTCTGCTAACAATTTATAACACTGTTCCTTACATATAAACAAAATTTACGAAAATAACATTTGCCTAATGCATAACTACTTACGGGCAAATCAATATCCATTTGCCCATGGTGCCACCAGTATTGTTACCAGTATCTTATATAACTAACTGGTGGGCCCTGCAGGCGTTGTCCTGCCCGATTACAGCGCCACCTATCGGGTCCAACTATACGTTTAAACCTTCCTTGGACCTATTCAAACATACACAGAAAATTTCGTAAGAATCGGTCGAGCCGTTTTTGAGTTTTTGCGAGACTAACACACAGCGTTTTATTTTTATATATAAGAACAAGAAGAAGAAGAAGAAGAAAAAGAAGATATCAATAGGTATTATATTAGTTAGTTATATCAATAGGTACAACTAATGTCTTAAAGGTACTGAATACAAAATGAGACTACAGGAAAGCAAAAAATCTGGAGTTTAAATTAAGAATTCAACATTCAACACTATATATTATTTAAAAATAATTTGATTGTGTTCTTCGATTGGTAATGAAAATCAAATTTATTAATATTTCAATTTATTTTTGTCAATATTTCTTAGCGTACTTATCCTGAAGGTCATTCCATGCATTCCATGCGGGTACTATCATTCTAATATATAAAAATCTCGTGTCACAGTGTTTGTAACCAACTCCTCCGAAACGGCTTGACCGATTTTCATGATTTTTTGTGTAGGTATATTTGGTAAGTCTGAGACTAGGTCGTAAACTATTTTTATACCCCTAGGTAATAAGGGTTTTTTGACAATTATTATGGCGAAACGTAGTTACACACAGCTATAGTGTTAATATAAAACGCAATAAATCACAGTAACAAACTGATGAAATATAAGTAGTGATCTTCAAAACATACGGACATTAAAATGTTCTTTGCAAAATCTGAGGTTCGCCTTATTTACATCGTTGTCTGTCCGTCCGTCTGTCTGTCAGGACCCTTTTCAGGAGCGCGTAGGGACATCAAACTGAAATTTATATCAAACACTCGGGCCTACGGTCTCTTCCAGGTGTGAAAAAATCTAACCCGTGAGTCAACGCGATCAAAAGATATAACCCCAGATTTTCCTAAATTTTGCCCGTTCCCGTTGACCTGGAATCATGAAATTTAGCAAAGAGCGAGGTTTTACAGCACACGATAAGGAAACAATCTGAAAACCGTAAATATGTACATAGGTAAATTTATAAATGTACACCTCGTCCCGCATCTACTTAATTTTCACTTCCGCTAGGGTTGGCTGGAAGAGATCTCTTCAAGAGATAAGCTCGCCCTTGTACATGTTTGTTGTATAATATGTTTCTATTTGAAAAATGTGTGTACAATAAAGAATATATAGTTAGGAAATACACATAAAACTAAAACATAAAAATATAATTTGTGAAGTAAATAAATAATAACATAAAGAAGTAAATAAATAATTAATTTATATTTGTAATTAATGACATCGTAATTTATTGGATTTTTATTTATTCTTTATATCCAGTTTTGAACAACAAAATTGAATTTATTTATTTTTAATTACACACTCTTTAATTAATTATATTCCAATTCATTGGCTTTTAATTAATTTTAATTTATATTTGTATGCCATATGGCCGATCACAGAATGCACAAATCAAACTGTAAAACTTTTTAATACTTGTGTATCACCAATAAATTTGATTTGATTTAAGGTTCGCTCACACTGTGACGGGTCGCAGCGGGGTGGATCGAGCCGCATCGCACGCAACCAATATTCGCGGCGAAATATGCGGACCGCTGCGCTTCGGCATAGTGTGCGATAGCCTTTAAGCGATCTTGTTACAAAACCTCTGCCCCCCAGACAAATGCCACACGTTAACTTTTCCGCAGTCGTTGTTCAGAAAAAATGTATGGAGATGACATTAGCTGCGGAAAAAATAACGTGAGGTTGTCGTAAGCTAATGTCATTTCCATACATTTTTTCTGCAGAACGACTGCGGAAAGTTAAAAGTTAGCGTGTGATATTTGTCTAGGGCCTCGGTCTAAGCTGTCCTAACGCTTAACTCAAAGCGCGATTAACGATGGCGAGTCACTCGCTATCGTTTTAATTTCACGAGTTTGCTATGATAGATCGAGTGTTCACATTGTAAGAAGAATGAAGAAATTTAAACTGATCTTTAAGATATACAGAGGGGTTTTAGGATTAAACAATATATTGTAAAGGAGAGATAAGATTTGCGCATTACGGCGTTGACGTATTTTTAGCTAGTTTAGTTCAGATCTAAGTTTTGACATATGTTCATATTTCCGCAACCCAAATACGAATCTTATATACAAATTTTGGAGGCGCTCAAGCTTATCAACAAGCACTTCGTTGAGGTCACAATAACAGCAATTTGCATAGTCAAGGATAAGGAAAAGGAGTGATTGAGCAAGAGCAACCTTAGTGGCGATAGGTAAGAAGTTACGTAATCTACGCATAGACCCCACTGCTGCAAATATCTTACAGCTGATTTGGTTGACGTGAGGTGCCCATGACAACGTTCTATCAATATGTAGACACCGTCAAATATTACTGCAGGCAGCGATCTCCAGTCAATCTTTGAAATGTACTATGAGCTTCCTACAACAATAGCTTGCGATTTTAAGGGATTTACATTCAGACCAAATTTAACACTCCAATTTGCTATTGCTGCAAGATTGTCATTTATTTGCGATATCACAACGTTTATGCTATCTAAATCCTCAATCCTGCGATCCTAAATCTGGAAAACTCTTAAAGATATCATAACCCTACGTGAGCTGCATACAACTCATCTGGCCAACGATAGCTGTCACTTTATAATACAAATTAGATGGTGACTCCGCTGCCGGCAATTTGAACGGCTACCGGTGCTGGCAACATTGTACTACTACTGGAGGTGGCAATGCGCACAGAATAGTAATAGTGACAGAACCGAATCAGCCAACCCTGACTCCACGTAGTACTAGTCTGCCTTACCCCTAGAGTGTTTGCGACCAGCCTCAGCAATTTGTTATTACGCAAAGGCGGAGGGACTGCACATCGCGTAGTGCAGGAGATATTCAGAGGTCTAGTTTTTAATTATTTCAGTGCAAACCCCAAAAAAACTCTGTACCAGGGTGGTCTGCATGGCTACCTAACTCCGTCTTACCTATTTCTGTCGCAAAGCAGCAGTGCTTGCATTGCTGTGTTCCGATTTGAAGGGTAAAATATGGCAGTGAAATTACTGGGTACATCTTTACATCTTATGTCACAGGTTGGCAACGTAGTACACTGTGGTTGTTGTGGGGGTTGCAGATTTGCTGCTAATATCACAGGAGCCACATGTATTATATTTCAAATTTCAAATTTCAAATTTCAAAATTCTTTATTCAACATAGGCCTTTACAGGCACTTATTGACGTCAAAACAAAGCAAAACAATCTAATTTAAAGAAATTATATTAACCTTGTATGTGCATACATCCTAAATATACTCAAGATGTCTGCAAATACAAGTAGGAATGAAAAAAAAAAAAAAAGTTGATTCTACACCTGTTCGGAAATTGGGAGAGCCTTCTCGAGAAGAACAGGCAAGAAACTCGAAAGGTCTAAATTTTTTATCTCCTCTTTTAAATCGCCATTTACAATTTTGGTTTGTTACAGAGTCGTCAATTGGAAGTTGACCTCAAAGCAAAAGTTTGAGCTCAACTTCCATTACAAGAATAGATGTGTTAATTCACATTATATAAGCTATCTCTGAGAGAAGTGCGTGAACTTAGATTATAAATAAATTGCTCTCACTGAACGTTTCTTTGAAACAAAACGCAATACATTGTTAAATATTAGAATTGAGAGTTCAAACCCAAGCTTTTTTGTCCGTCATGTAATCAGACACTTTATAATATGCTTTTTTAATAAGTACATCTTTGATTGCAACTTTAAATTTGTTTAAGCTAAGTTCTTGTATACAACTTGGGATTTTATTGTAGAAACGTATACACAGGCCTCTAAAAGAATTATTAATTTTTTGGAGCCTGGTATTTGGTAAAGCTAACATATTCTTTTGTCTAGTATTAACTGAATGAATATCACTATTTTTACAAAACACATGAATATTCTTACGAACATATATTAGATTCTCATAAATATATTGCGACGCTACTGTCATAATACCAATTTCTTTGAACTTTTCTCGCAAAGAATCTCTCATTTTAAGGTTATAGATTGCTCGAATAGCCCTTTTCTGCAGTACAAAAACAATCTGAATGTCGGCAGCATTTCCCCACAACAAAATACCATACGACATCACACTATGAAAGTAAGAAAAGTATACAAGTCTTGCTGTATCAACATCAGTCAGTTGACGTATTTTCCATACAGCGTGAGCTGCAGAACTAAGTCTCTTTGACAATTTATCGATATGTGGGCCCCATTGCAGCTTAGAATCAAGTGTGATCCCAAGAAATACTGTGGTGTCCACAGGGTCAACACCTATATCCTTTATTTTTACAGTGGTGTGAACCTCTTTGACATTGGGTAAAACAAATTTTATACATTTTGTTTTCCCTTCATTAAGTGACAGGTTGTTCACATTAAACCAGTGAACAATTCTTGAGATAGAATTATTTACATCGTCATTAATTTGCACACCTCTTTTAATTTTAAATAAAAGTGAAGTATCATCTGCAAATAATACCATCTCATGTCTATCCTGTACAAAATCAGGGAGGTCATTGACATATATAAGAAATAGAAAAGGACCAAGAATCGAACCTTGCGGAACTCCCATTTTAACTGCAGAACCTTGAGACCTTTTTCCATTGATGTCTACTTTTTGAATCCTCCCACTTAGATAAGAGATTAGAAGATCTAGTGCAGTGTCACGAAACCCATAGTGGTGTAATTTTCTGATCAAGATTTCGTGATAAACGCAATCAAATGCCTTGGACAAGTCACAAAAAATGCCTAACGCATCATGTGAGTCTTCCCAGGCTTCGAATATATGTTGTATTAACTCAACACCAGCATCGGTTGTTGAGCGACCCCTCCTAAAACCAAATTGTTTACAGTGTAGAAGATTATTCCTATTAAAATAACTTTGCATTTGCTCCAACATTATTTTTTCAAAAATTTTGCTAAAAGTAGGTAGCACAGAGATAGGTCTAAAATTACTGGGGTCTGATGTGCTACCAGATTTATGTAAAGGAATAATTTTACTTAGCTTCATAAGATCAGGAAATACACCACAGTCAATGCAATCATTAAAAATGTTAGCAAGTATTGGAGCTATTGTTTCAATTACGGATTTAGTAACATCAACGGAATTGCCCCACAGATCCGCAGTTTTCTTTTTATTTAAAGTTTTAAATGACTTTGTTATATCAATTCCACTAATGTGTACAAATTTGAATTTATCATTACAAACTTTAACATGATCCTTCACTATAGATTCAGCAATAGCGGGACATGTATTATAGGTGCCCACTTAGTTGCAATAAAAAACCTACAATGTACAGTTTTACTAACATTTTTACTAGGCCATACATTTTGAGGCTAGGATATGAACGAAATCAAAAAATTAGGGGTAGTCCTCCTTTTTCTCCACATCTTTTTCACATCCCCCTGCAAAATTTTAGACAAAGACAACGACAGAAAATCACATGACAGATACCTACGGCAGCCATTCCATTAAAACATGATATAGCTCCAATTTGTAAATAAAATTATTCCTATTCTTCACAATGAACACATATTTTACTCAATCAAACAATCGTCAACCAGATGACGATGAATGATGAAATAAAAAAAATAAAGAAATATTTTTAAATAAAAACTTTTAATAGAAACAAAAATTTAAAAACTACATTAATTAAAAACCTTTTCGCACTGTATATTTAGCCGTGTCTCTTGTTCTGTATAGAAAAACATCGAAACTTTCCACAAAACAACAGATAATTTTCACAAAGTGTGTATGGGAATTTTCTAATATTATCTGTTAGTTTCGTTTTTATACACAAAACAGTTGCAGTAGTTCCCGCTTTATTTATGAAAAGTAGAATTTCAAAACATTTCTAGCACAACAACCTAACTGAAATAAAACTACATTTCTACTAAAATGGAAAATAATCTTCAAAATCTGGCCACACTGGGCCGCGCAGCTCTATAGTGAGAATGCGTTACAAATACACACAAAAAGCTCGTGAGGCCGAGCCTCGCGGCTCCCGCGGGGCTCGTAGTGGGGACGCACCTTTAGGGTAGGCTCGAGCCCCTTGGCTGGGACGTATATGAGCTGTTATCATGAACCAGACTGAAAGTACAAACTGCCTGAAATATTTTAATAACAGTCCAAATTTAAGATATCATCAAAATATTGCGACTGTAGCTCAGTCCAAAAAGAACGAATCGCAATCAGTCACTACCCGATGACGTCCTTTGATGTACTGTCTTTCCGACGCTTAATGTCATCCTTTGACGTCCTCTCAACTTTGTCGCCCCGCAAATTTAGTCGCACAACTCACTCGTTCAAAAATCAACTCTACCGCACACGCGCAAGGATTTAGCGAGCGAGCTGGCGTTTGTGCGTTCGATTGTTAGTGTGGAAACGTAAATCGTTGCAATTCTAATGAGAGCCGCCGCGGCTGCGACGGAGTCTGTGCTTTTTGATTTGTTTAAAAGCAATATGGCCTTTGATGTCGCAGTCTGCGTCTGGGGAGCACGTTAATGGTGTCAAGTTGAATGAAATGAGCATCAAAATAATCTCGATTGAAATACGATTCGCAGAAGAGCACTGTTGTGTCGTCAAATCGACGAAAATAATTCATAGTATCTATAAAGGTGTGTTATTGTAATGAAATATTATAAAAATCTCATCTCACAGTTTTTGTAATCGAACTCCTCCGAAACGGCTTGACCGATTTTTAGTGTATATTCGGTAGGTCTGAGAATAGGTCGTAGGCTATTTTTTATAGTTCTAGTTAATAATGGTGGCCCTCTCTAAATTTTTTGGGCAATCATTATGGCGAAATGGAGTTCGCGGGCACAGCTAGTCACTATTTTTGTCCGGGATAAACTTCGAAACCGCTTAAGAGATTATGATCAAATTTGACTTACTGTAAATAATTTGTTCTAACTTAGAAGATAGGATACTTTTATCTCCATGATTGAGCTCAATATTTATTATTACGAATTAAATTGTTTGCAATTATTTGTTAGTTCCAAAAGTGACAGCAGATTGCGGTGACCACCGCAATCTGCTGCCGCAAACACAACACACAACACACCGCTGGGTGTTGTGTTTCGTTTTCTTTAACCGTTCTTTATGAAACCTCTTTTTGTATTTATTTGTTAATATCAATTTGACTACATTCGTAACTTTAGTACAATATTGATCCAACGTAATGTCGACTCGTCACTTGCCTTCGGGAGGTCCGGTTCGAGATCGGTAGGTATGTATTTTTTTTTTTTCGATTTTCGAATTTCATATGTACATTTTGTCTGACGCTCCTACGGTGAAGGAAAACATCGTGAGTCAACCTGCAAGAAATTCAAAGGTGTATGTGATGTCGAACAATCCGCACTGAGCCAGCGTGGTTGACTAAGGCCTAAACACCCTAACCTTAGGGTAGGCTCGCCGATCGGTGGGGACGTATATAAGGTTTTAATGATGATGATGACTATAACTACACTGTAGTGTTATATTATCTGTGACTCAGTCAAAGTAATGCGTGTCTGGATCAGCGAGCTATTAACTTAATTCTTACAATATCAAGAATTGTTGATGCAAAGTTGCACGGAAGAAGAAAACGTGCTGCACCGACCCCATATGAGAGTGGAATAAGGGCAGGATGATGACGATCATGGATTGAAAAATGAATAAAATCAATTAAGAAAAAAAATTTCGTCTTGGGCGGGATTCGAACCCGCGTCTCCAACATACTGCGTTGACGCCTAGACCTCACGGCCCCCGAGCTCTTACCAGCCCTGACGAAATTCTTAACCAATTGATCCCTTTTTAGGGTTCTGTACCCAAAGGGTAAAAACGGGACCCTATTACTATGACTTCGCTGCCTGTCCGTCCGTCCGTCCGACCGTCTGTCCGTCTGTCGGTCTGTCACGAGGCTATATCTCAAGAACCTTGATAGCTAGACAGTTGAAATTTTCACAAATTATGTATTTCTGTTGCCGCTATAACAACAAAGACTAAAAACAAATAAAATAAATATTTAAGGGGGGCTCCCATACAAAAAACGCGATTTTTTGCCCTTTTTTGCTCGATATCAATAAATGGTAAATTTGTGTACCTACTGTTGTTTACCTAGTCAATGGTACGGAACCTTTCGTGCGCGAGTCCGACTCGCACTTGGCCGGTTTTTTTAACTTTGGTAAGCCAAAGTACCACTGTCAATACGAATAACTACGCATCAACATGATCATCATGATATACAGGAACATGATGCGAGAAAGCAAATACGTATTTATCGATGCTTCAGTTTTAAAACCTATAAAAATTCTTGATGTTATTATCTTATTATCATCAAATCGGATAAACTAAACGAACGTGATGTCAGTTATTTAAAGTAATAATTTTTGTATCAGTTCCGAAAACGATAAGAATGGCTCAACAAAAATTTCAACAGCTTTTCATTAATCTCATTTGTATAGGCACTTATACTAACATAATGATGCTCAGAAATGCCTAGGACGTTGCTTTTTATTTCTCATTATTAATATATAACTCTTTAAGGTACCTACATCAATAATAATCCAATTATATTGAGCATCCTTCTGGAATCGTAATATCACATCAAAAGAACTCCTTATAGCATACCACGCCAGACCATGCTTGAAATCGTTCGCTTGGAGGAACACAAGAAATTTATATCTCCCCAAATAGAACCTGCTACGTTTTTATTCTATAAAAAATATGCCCGAGTTATATGTTTACATATCAATATTCTCACATTAATTTTCTTACATTGACATCATAGTATATTTATGATAACGTAGGTACTCATTGCTTGTAGCACATTGAGCTGTATATACACGGTGTTTCAAAATAACCAATAAATAATCAATTCTTTCTCGAAAACTCATTATTAAAATATGTTTACACGTAATGTTATTCAACCCAAAATTTTCATGTAAATCATAGTATGATTAGTATCATCATGTCTAGGATTTAAATGAAAATTTTGGGTTGAATGACATTACGTGTAAACACATTTTTCTCAAACATGCTCGGAAATGTAGGCATTATTGTAGTAAAAAGAAGACACGAAGTTTGTAATTCTTGGCTCATGCATTACTTTACTGGCCTAGGCCAGGAAAGTAAGTATGAAAATTCATTCCTGGCCGCTGCTCAATTTTTTTTTAATTCATCTATAACTTGAACTAGGTATGTATCTTGTCATACAGCCAATTGCTATCACATTATAAAAAATGCATTCTTCTAGCCACCCATGAACATTATAATATTTATTTAACCGAAAAGAAAGTCTCAATCTTAATAACTTGTCATATGAATCAAAATTTACGAGAATTCAATTTTAGAACAGTTTTAGGTGGGCACTTTTGATAGTTTAAATAAAATTAAATATAGAAATAATTTTTATGGGGAGATATGAGACACGTTGTATATGACAACAATTTTATTAATGTTGATATAAAATCACACGAAAATATGCTTAATTTTCATGCGAGAGAAAAAAAACATAATCTGCAGTTTTGCGTAAAATATGATTGGGCTGTATGGGCTTTGTTTCCTTTCACTAATTGAAAATTAAAAAGTATTAGTATTACTAAATGCTAGGCTACTATAATTAATTAATTGCTTTATTTGTTTTTTTATTCATATTATACTCATTTGTTTCCAATTCAATTCATTTCAAAATTTTTATTGCATATCATAATGTGTAAAATAGGTGGTTCACGAAAAATAAGATCATTATGGACCCGTTGGGCACGCAATTGTTGAACAAGAGAGAGGAAGCTTATTATTATTAGGTACCTACTACTATTGTCTTATTTACAGATCATAAAGCTCAATTATACGAAGATCATGGCAATTATAAATATTTGAATAAATAGACAACATTAAAAAATATTTTAATATGAATGGTTTTTATTTATATGGTATTATTATTACACTGAATTTCATAATTAGTTCCAGTATTACGTCTTTCATTATTTCCTCGTAATTATTGAGAAAAGCACTATACATCCCTCAGCGGGAATGGGATTGCCGGTCTCGTAATTATCGTCAAAGCATTAATCATCCGGCAATCCCTAACTTCCCGGCCTCTGCAGTAATGTACTATTAATAATGAGTTTTCGATAAAGAATTGTTTACTTATTGGTTATTTTGAAACATCCTGTATAAAAATATATAATACTAGTTTTCCGCTCACGGCTTCACCCGCGTTATTATTGTTTTGCCGTGGGAATTTTATATTTTCCCATAGGAAAAATAATTTTGTAGCCTATTATATAGAAGACTGTTATTTATATTTAGGAGCTCGGATAATAAATTTCATAGAAATTGGAGCAAATTTTAAATATTTTGCATAGAAACTTTCAACCCCTATTTTGAACCCTAAGGGGGTGAATTCCAATAAACCATGAAACACGTGTTCGATGAAATATTTTTAAGAGTATACATCTCAAGTTTTATCAAAATCGTAGCTAATTAAAAAAAATCCATACAAACTTGCAACCCCTATTTCATCCCTTTAGGGTTATTTTTTTTTAAATCCCTTCTTAGTGTGCGTTCGCATTTTGAATTAAAACAACTGTCCAAATATCACGTTTCTACCATTAGCAGTTACTGGCTGTGCGTGCGTCTATAGATGGAAACTTCTCCTTTTACTCGTATCTCGTATATAGGTATAGATTACTAGATATATCTATCAAAGTTAAATGGCCAGCCAACACATTTTATTTTTTACTTTTTATAGGTTGTTGTGTCGGAGGATATTTTAATTTTTAATTTATATTTTATTTCATAATTTTTAAACCCTTGAAGCTTGGTGTGCTCAATAGATCGAGACAGTATTTCACTCCGGCGCACCGCCTTCAGCTTTACAAGGCGCAAGTTCGGCCTCATTGTCGTGTGTTTTCTTGCTAAATTGTAGAAATATAGGGAAATCTTAAAGTTGAAAGAAAAAAAACAAACTTATTCTGTTAGTCCGATACAAAATGAAAAGCTTTATTCCTGTAGGTACATATAATTCACTTATGAATATCGACGCTGGAAAGCAAACACGTAGTAACTGACACATATGCCAAATTTTTTTTATTACGTTATTGGAATCAGCAGAAAAAAATACGTCAAATGGTATATGGCAAGTAATTTAACGATTAATAATAACGAAAATAGAATTTTTAAAATTGAAAATTTTTTAACTTTCTTGCCACAAAATGCTGCAAACAACAAAAAAAAACGGTATTATTTTTTGCCACGTTACTTACGACAATTCATTTTCCATATAAAAATTCAACATATAGCTTACAGCATCAGTAATTCCATTTCTATTGCGGGTTACTACATTTTTGCTGCTCGAAAATATTTCTAATTTGCGTTTAAATCATTAAGTGAGTGATATTTTATTAAATGGGGGTGTTTACGATGCTTTACACGGTATTTAATGTTTATGGTCGTGAAGTTTACACTATTTACAAAGGCTCTAATAAAACAAGTAGCTTTATTCTAAAACACTACTAAAGGTTGAAAGTCTACGCATCGCGGGACTTACTTCCCAGTAATCAGCGCCACCGCCGGCATTCCTTTGACGTTTGCACTGCGTCTCAGTGCGTACTGCGTGTTGAGTAGCCCAAATGTGCGGACGTCTTATTGTGAGAATTTATTTCCAAAATCGAAAAGAAACCCAGAGCAGTAGGCCACTCCTATTACGAGCGACATTAGAGCGGTCCAAAGGTCAAACAGTAACAAACTATACTGATATCGATAAGATACAGAGCAATATTATACCACTAGACGTTAGATCCATTCAATGTATCTCTCCTGAAGGATATGGTTCAATAGACACATGTGAAATTGAATATAAAATCCTAATTGTGCGAGTTGTAAATCATAATGAAGTAGAAGTGACTTTTGAACTTAACTCTGGAGCTGAAGTTGAAAGCTGTCACGAAAAAAAGTAAAAAATAAAATAAAAACAAATTTACTCACACGCACAGCTTGTTTGACAAACTCATGTATTCACTTACGGCCGAACCCAATATTGTATCCGTAGTTTAAGATTAAAAACAATCTCGGATTATTGCGTATCGCTCAATCGATCTCTAATCCGCGTGCCAATAACTAAAGACTGCAATCCTAGGATTCTTTTGACACCGGATCGCCAGCGATCCTTTCCCTCTTGGCCGTTTCTTTATACGCAAAATATTAGATTGTGCAATATTATTACTGTATGTTCTATGAAAACAAACTAGCTATAAATCTTTTTAAATAATGTTTCTTATGCTTCTAACAATAAATATAATGTTTATAAACACTTAGAAATTATTCTGTAAATAATAATATATCAAATACAATATTATGCAAACTACTTATTTTTATAGGAATGGAACGTGTATAAAACTGACACGAGCACGCGATGCGAGTGACATTATATTTCTCGCGAGTGATATTAGCCTCTCCATGATTACTAAAAAGAAGAGGAAGATTTTTATATGAGTGTAATGTAGTAATTAATATAATGTGTAAACTATTGAGGTAACGAAATGTAAAGAGGAAAATAAATGACTTATTTATATTATCATCATGTATTTCAAAAAATATCTTAAATTTAAGTTTTTACAATATCTATACAAGAACAAAATAATATAAAAAACTTAATCCGACAGCGAGGCAAAGCTGAAGCTATTATCTTCTAATATATAAAATGTTCGTGTCCCAGTTTGTTCTCGTACCAAACTGTTTGTTACCAAACTCCTCCAAAACGGCTTGAACGATCTTTATGAATTTTTTTGTGTAAGTATGTTCGGTAGGTCTTCGGTAGGCCGTAAACTATTTTTTATACACCTAGGTGATTATTAGGGCGAAACGTAGTTCGCCGGCACAGCTATTTATTATATACTAGATGCACGCGACTTCGTCCGCGTGGAATAGTAACGGCTGAACCGATCTTGATAAAAAGCCTATGTTATACCTTATATAATTAGCTATCTATAAGTGAAAGTCCCGTCAAAATCGGTCCAGCCGTTCCGGAGATTAGCGGGAACAAACAGATAGACAAACATTTTTTAAATTGTGTTTTTGTTATTGGTACCCGATATACATTCATACCCATTCATTAAAAACTTGTTATTTTGACAATACAAACAGACACTTCAATTTTATTTATTTGTATAGATTTCAAACACATTCACATCACATATATAGCGCGGCAAAAGGTATTTTAGTCACTGTTTTGATGTTTCTTTTATGTCTATTTTCGTTAAACGTAATTTACGACAGTTTTGTTCAGCCGGAACCAAAAAGTAAATTCGTAGTTATTTATTGCTATTGTTGATATTTGGTGTTAATTGCGACGTTGTTGTTGTAACACTTCATCATCATCACTGCAATCACGTATCGAAATCTGATATTGTTTCGGCTCATAACTCCAAATCACTACTATCACATCTTCCAAAAAAATATCGTCTTTGCCATTGCCATTTCTGACAAAAATACAACAATTATTTTCAAAACATATAAATCAATCCAAATTTTGACAAGTAAACCTTGAAAATAGGAAGATTGCCAAAAAAAGATTGTGTAGACGTCAATCAATCCCTTTTTAATCAAAGATTGATTATTGGGACACGTCAAACGTCATTTTCGAACAGAGGTCTATCCAAAAACACTGATCGGACCTCTCATGGATGGTTGCCTTTCAGAGATTACAAATGCAATCCTTCGATTGGTTATAGAGACGCAAAATGGTACTTTTGGATTGAGTTTGCAATCTCAATCCGGAAAAAACGGATCAGGATCGCATATTGGGTTCGGGCGTTAGTGGACAACATCTGGCAGAATCCTTTTCACCTACATTACATAGGCCCTTTTGAATAGATTTAAAAGTAAAAAAATAATGGAATAAATACATTAAAATCAACAAACTGCTAAAAAGGAACAAAAGGAAGCAAAAATAACAAAATTATTTTAAGGGATATATTAAATTATTAAGGAGTGAACAAACATGTCTAATATATTCGTTAGACATTTAAGATAGCAAATTGAGGGATTGAATGCCCTAATTACACTATAAAGAATTTACACCAGTCATTGTCAGCTATCTCTGTAAATCATCTTCTTCTTCTTCTTTTTTAATTTGTGGTAATTGGTCGTTGGAGAGAACAACCATTACTGCCAGTGTCAATCTGTAAATCATAACACTGCACAAAATGACATTAAAATGCACATCCAGTCTATCAGAGAACTAGCCAAACTCTGACAGTATAACGAGGACTGCTATCGATCTCTGCTTGACAAACAATTTTTGGCCTCAAATGGGCATACTTCAATAGCAGAATGCCACAAACAATAACAATGCACCCAATCATACACCCCATGCCCATATTAAGAACAATGTGTGTCAACCACCTGTCAATGATTAATCTAGTTTTTAGTGTTCAGTGAGGACACTGTTTAAGCCAAAAGCATTATTTTTTTATGATAAGATTGGACAAGGTATGGACCAATTAATGACAAATCGATTAGGGTTAAGTATCATTAATTATTGTATGCCTGTGCCTGGCTCGCGAATTTCCATAATATTGTATGTAGAATTTGTGGTTATAAGTTTAATATTAAAGACAAACTGATAATAATCTTGGGAAATTGGGGTAATTTAAACAAAATGACACTAAAATCATTTTATTCTAATTTAAATAATTTAACCATCAAAATATTCAAAGCTTTTTTAGCAAAGACTTGTAAATCCAAATTCCAAGTGACGGCTAAGAAACTTGGTATCCTATCCAAAGTCCGCCAGTACTTTACTCCACGCCAGTTGTTTAACTTATACCGGGCACAGGTTAGAGCCTGTATGGAGTACTGCTGCCATTTGTGGGATGGTTCAGCAAAATATCAGCTGGCAGCTTTGGATTCAATAGCGAGGCGTGCAAGTTGAATGATAGGTGACGAAAAACTTGGGACCCAGTAGCAGACACTTGCGCACAGTCGTAGAATTGCCCGCTTTTCGGTGTTCTACAGGTTACACTTCGGTAAATGTGTGTAGGAATTACACAACCTGATCCCCCCGATCCTTTCTATCATAGGAATTCCAGGGGCACGGCTGGATATCAGTCATATTTGGTGGCAGTGCCAACTGCACCAACAAAGCGCCTTGCTTCTTCTTTCGTTGTGATCTATGCGACCGAAGGGATTTAATTGCCGGCGTCTGTATTTTCTCAAACGGCAATCCTTCAAACTTAGAGTGAACAGACACTATGAAGGAGAACAGACACTATGAAGGTCAAACGCTCTCTTAGTACATAGTTAAAAATGAACTTATTCTTAGATTCTGAAACATTGGTGTACTTTGTATAATAGAGCATTAGCTAAAAATCATGAATTTGTTCAATAGAAAATGTGCAATCAGAGATGGATCCTTAATAATAATGGCATAATGAAATTCTGCAAAATTATCCATTTTACTCTGTGTGGAACGAATCATTGCCTTTTCTTATTAATTATTTTACCTGCATTCAATTCTAACTGGTTCCTAAAATTTTTATCAATCAACCTATTTCTATAATGATTGTTTTAGTTGATGGATTAAATTACTTATTATGCAAGAAATATTGTTTTGTTAGTGTTTAGTTGTTTTTTTTTTCAACAATAAAATCAAAGCGATGTTATAGCGTTTGGTCAATTTGTGGTCAAGTATTTTTAATCCACATTTCCAAAACATAAAAAAAAATAATTGTATTACATTATCATTTCAGAAGTAGACTTTACTTTTATTCTTGACTCTTACAGCAGTTTATTTAACAGCCTCAGTTGTATAGATTTACACTTAAACCAATCCATTTTTACAGAATACGCAAATTAATGCTGGTTACTACATACTGACGACAAATTATTCACAGATTTTTATTATTAGGGCATTTTTGTTGGTTATGTTGCTTAAAATAGTGTAGGTTGCTACATTTTTGTTCTCCGTAAAGAAATGGGGTTTGCATCATTACATACATTTACTCATTTCAGTTACTACGTATTGTTGGAACGAAAAAAATATTTTCAAATGTCGTAACCCGCAAAATAGTCCTTTAAACAAACTTTAGGTAAGTGCTGTTCAAGAAAACTTATTCAGCACAAAAATATAATTATAGTTTCCAAAAACGGTAACTTAAAAAAAAAAAAAGTATAAATACAAAATAGCCCATAAATACAAAAGTTATGATTTTTTTTTGAAAAATCAAAAAGTTTTTCTGCTCTGGTGAACAATTTCAGTTTTGCGGGTTACTACGTTTATGCTTTCTAGCGTCGATATGTTACTGAAGTAAGCAACATTTCTCAATGCAAAGTACTTAAATGAACTAGGTGTCAGGTCTATACAAGCCAAAGGCAGGATGGTTGAGGTTTGTTTGATCAATCTCGGTAGGTAAAAATCAGGTACAAATTGGGTACAAAACTATAAAATGAGGGGCAATAAAGTACACCAACAAATAGTTATAGGTTTCCTTTTTTTAAAAAATTAGTAGCCTTCCTCGGAGCGGTTGTTAGTAGATCGTACCTTCGATGCTAAGTTTCTGCGATCACGAGTCAGAGATATAATATTCCAGATCCTTAGATTTTATGTATTATATTTGGACAATTCCACAGAATTCCTCCTTGATATCAGGTTATTTTGTTATATTTTCTAGCTGAAAAGACAAGCAGCGGAGCCCTACGGCCTCCGGTAACTGCCCTGGAGATTCATAGCACAGTGTTAGGTTAAAAATATAATTAAATATGCCTATGATCTTAGGGTCAGTGGGTCTAACACTGAGTTCTGAAGGAATCCCAGTCAATACATTTGAATTTCATGTAATAAACATAGCAAATGAATTCCAAACATAATTTTCAATGAATTGTCAAAGTTTCTTATTTGTTAGTTAATAAAAAGGACATATGGAATTTTAAATCATGAACTACAGTGAGATAATTAGATACCTTAGTGTGGGCGGAGTATTATCTATTGATAAAATTTATTTATTCAATTAATTTAATGAATCGCGCGCCAGCGATTAAAAATATTTCCTGAGCTTTTGCTCGCCAAACTGAAAACAAAAGAAACTGACTTTTCAAATCTCACTGTAGCTTTGAAAATTAAATGCACACGGAAAACGGGAAAAATACCTATGGATTTTATTCGCAGAAATTAAGATAAATACTTTTTAGTTCGCAAATCAATAACAAATTACTTCGGTCGCTGTCTCACAGACTCGGTATCCAGTTCCTTGCATAGACGCGTTCACAGACTACGGTGAGATAGGGCGCGTTCCATTTAAGCACAGATTTGCATTTATGCAGATACTAGAACCGAGGTCCGTTTGCCGAATGTTAAGCGTCGTATTGGCGACGAAACCAAATTCATTTCATAACACTCGTAAGATTCTTAACTTGTTTCAAGATGTGTCAAGTCAACATACGGATCTTTCGAAATTCTACAATATGCAATAAGTATTTCCAGCTAAGGTTATAAGTTTGGTTGAAAAACAAAACGTAATGTAAAATTAACCATAAACAAACTGTGAATGCTTTCCAAATTCTATTCGACGAAACCATAATTATATGATCTGTAGCTCTAAGTGTATATTATTATAATATGTCTCTAAAAATGATCAAAACAAACGGTCTAAATGTCAAATTCCGAATTTTGAGAAAATCAACCCACCTAAAGGGAAGCACTGGATTTTGGGCGAAAAAAAAAACTATTTTTGTAAATAAGGCCAGGATAAACGCGAGATTTGTTTTGTTTATGCAAAAATTGAATAATGACCAAAGATAATTGCAAATGTCACTGACGTGACGTGAAACGACGTTGACGTTGACACTTGACATTGATATTGAGAAATTAATTGACAAAGTTATTGTAATTATGATTTTAGTTGTGAAATTTGTGTTAAAACTACAGTGAAAGATTCAGATTCAGATTCAGATTCAGATATTTATTTGCCAAAAACATGTGTAAAAAAACATAGGTACCATACATTGAAGATTTAAGTACAAACGTTGTTGTTACAATATTATTGATGTCCATCATGTTTACTATTGTCAGTAAGCAAATGTATAATAATACAAAAAAAACTACAAATACAATAAGGTCTATTATGTTACTACTTGTTTACTATTTTACTTATATTTATTTAGATTAGTTTTCACACAAACTGCCAGTAATTAAGTTGGCTCTGATCTAAAAATTTAATCATGATAATCTGATCTAATAATTAATGGTTACATATTATTATGTCAATGATTAATACCTTAAAATTTAAATAGTGTCACATAGTAAAATGTCGAATTATATTATTATTTACTAATGTCATTTTTATTTCAAAGTCACATAATACAAATAGTTTTTTTTTTGAGATACAAAACTAATGATTTAGGTTAAAGCTTGTCATTTAGAAAATCTTGTACACTATAGTAACATTTCTCATGCAACATTTTTTTGAGTTTGGCACGAAATATATTAATGTTCAAAGATTTAAACTCGTTAGGAACTTTATTATAGATTTTTGGGGCCATGCACCTTATACTTTTAAGCAATACTGTTAACGCCGTTGAACGACGGTAGATTTTTTATAAGATTTACGCAATTAAATACACGCACCCTCACATGCACACGCACACAACAAAACTTTCCTTATATAATATCCTTCCCCGACCCTTCCTCTCATTCTCTCGAGTACCGATCTTGCTATACGCAAACGCACCGCTCCGCAATAAAAATTCGCAAAAGTTGATAAATCTCTATTTGATTTCGCCGCGAGTGTTTAATTATACTCAATAAATAATTAGCGACTTGTGTGTATAATAAAGCTATCGAAGAAACAAGAAATAGCGAGCTATAGTGCCGGCCGGCTGAAGAGTGAGTGTTGCTGCTTTAAAGGTACGGTGCTTTCCTTTCTATTTCTTTTACCGCTCGCCCACACAAGTTCTTGGTCCTTCTGTCCCCGGATTCCGCAAAATACACTCCACAAATACACATATATTTAAATTCAATAGTCCTTTTCTCCGTGTTGATTTTTTTGCTATCTACCTCCCCATTTACAAAATTGTTAAAACCGCAACTGTTTCACACACGCATTATATTTTAACGCATATTTATATATTTTTTAAGGCATATTTATCGATATTACTACGCATTTTTCATATTCCGCATTTATTTAACTGCCCATTCCACCAGAGGGAGACTCGGTACTGGGTCGCCTGCGTGGGTACCTCTATCTTACCTATTTCTTACCGCTAAGCAGTGGTGTATTTGCATTACTGTGATACGGTTCGAAGGGTAAGACAGGCAGTTAAATTACTGGGTACAGTGACAATAACATCAGAAGTCACAAACCAGCAACACACGCTCAGCTAGTCTTCACTACAGCTAACTCCACTCAACCGCATTTTCAATTTATTTCTCACTCACTCATTTCTCAATTAAACTCTCGTTTTAATATTTTTATTGTAATAATCGCATTTATAGTTTAATAGTAACGCAATTTTATTCTCACACGCAAATTTATTTCGCAAGATGGCACAATTAAGGCGTAAAATTAATTTATTAGAAGCTAAACAGGAAACGTTGTTTGAAAGAGTTCAACAACTGTACAATCTCGGCCTAAAGGTTTCTGATCCCGAAAATGAATCTAAATTTCTCACCCGCATACATTCATTAGAAAGTACTTGAACGGAATTTCTTTAAATTGTCGATGATCTAAATTTGGCCTATATGGAGTCGAATGCGGAGGTCAAGCCTTCCTACTCGACGGTTAACGCATTTGACGATTTATATTGTAACATCAAAGTTGTTGAAAAATCCCTTACTCAACTCAGGGCTGGCATACAGAGCAATCCTAATTTTAATAAAAAATTGCCTCCTTTGGATTTAGCCTCCTTCGATGGTACCCCTAATAGGTGGACCGTCTTTTATCAAAACTTCAAAAGCCTCATTCATGATAATGCTCAGCTCACTGCAGCCGAAAAGGCTCAGTATTTAATAGGGAAACTCTCAGGAAAAGCGTTATCAGTGTGCTCAGGTATTCCGCCTACAGGTGAAAATTATATGATTATTTGGAACGCACTCATTGAAAAATACCAAGACATAAGAGTTCAAGGGTCTGCTTATTTGGAGCAAATGTTGCATTTTAAATCGCAGTCATTGGACGCATTCATAGATCAGTTTTGTTCTGCTGAGGCTGCCTTACGTCGCCTGGAATTCGATGACCTTGCTGATTTCATAATAACGCATATTGCACTTAGTAAATTAGATAAAGATACCCTCACTCTTTTTGAACAAACTAATAGGCAGGTTAAAATTCCAAAGTTCTCTCATCTCAAAGAATTTGTCAAAGAACAAAACAAAATTCACACTTTACGTACGCTTACAAATTATAAACAAACTTATAATAATGTCACAAAAACCTCAAGCTCATATAAAGTATCAAAACCAACACATTCTTTTCTTGTAAATACCGATAGTAATGTGCAGCAACCCTATAACGCATATAATAGTCATTTATCACGCAATTGTTTAGTATGTAAAAGTCAGCCTTCACACGGCTTATATAAATGTGCTAAGTTCTTATCTTGTAACGCAAAAATAAGAAACGATTTAGTAATTAAAAATAGTTTTTGCATAAATTGCTTAGGTTTTCATCATATCAAAAACTGCAAATCTCAAAATGTTTGTTCTATTTGTCGCCGCAAACACCATACCTTATTACATGTTGATAATTATCACTCGCAATCTAATTTCAATTCGCATAACACCAATAATATTCGTTCGAGGCAGGGTATGTCGAGCGAACCGGTTGCAACTCACACGCCAAGCGATTCCCAGCCTAATCGCCCTAGTACCCAAGACTCAAATTTAAATGTAGATGGTATTAGGAACGTTTCGCTGTCAGTTACCACTACTCAATTGACAAATAAACATACAGCCGTTCTTTTGCCTACCGCATCAGTCTATGCATTTGCATTTGATAATAACGCTCGGCAGGAACAATCGCTGCGCGTATTTTTAGACACTGGCTCGACCAGTCATTTTATAACAAAAGATTGTTGTGATCGCTTGAATTTATTGATCACTCCCGCTTCGTCTACTATTCAAGGTATCGGCTGTACGAAAAGTGCTTCGCTAGGATGTGTAAAACTCACAATTCAGTCCCGCTATGACGAACGCTGTCAATACACAATTGAAGCTCGAGTGATGGACACCATCACCGATCGCTTACCTAGCGCGCCGATAGATGTATCGCAGTTAGCTCATTTGCGCAATTTACCTATGGCCGATGATAATTATTTTTCGCCTTTGGGTATCGATTGTCTCATAGGTAATGAACTCATTCCGTTCTTACTCGGGGGTAGAAAAGTTAGTTCGCCCAACTCATCGGTTGTCGCTTTTGAGTCTACGCTTGGTTATGTTGTTATGGGACGGGCTGATTGTGATGCGTCTCTTTGTTGTTCTGCACTCGATAAAAATAACGCTTTTATTTATGACACGGAAATTCAACGCTTGAATAATTTAACGCAACGCTTTTGGGAACTCGAAAATGTTCCTAATAAAAAACACGTTAGCCCCGATGATGAGCAGTGTGAACGTAGTTTTCTCTCTTCATACTCACGTGATGA
This sequence comes from Schoenobius gigantellus, assembly GCA_963935595.1. Lineage (NCBI taxonomy): Eukaryota > Metazoa > Arthropoda > Insecta > Lepidoptera > Crambidae > Schoenobius > Schoenobius gigantellus. The sequence continues at coordinate 38,700,610 of OZ012549.1, forward strand.
TACCGGTAGATATACTGTGTCGCTACCATTCAAGTCTCAGCCGACAGAGCTGGGCGATTCTGTTAGTATTGCTAAACGGCGCTTGTTATCATTAGAAAAGAAATTAAACGCTTCGCCTAACTTACGGTTAGAATATAACGTTACTATTCAAGATTACATTGATAAAGGTTATTTGTCAAAAGTAAGTAACGCTTCCCCGCAAGATAGCTCTTATTACATACCGCATAGGGCTGTTATTCGCCCGGACAAAGAAACCTCTAAGCTTAGAGTAGTTCTTGACGCCAGCTGTAAAACAACTTCGGGAAAATCGCTTAATGATTTATTATATGTCGGACCTAATCTTCAACAAAATATATTTTCACTTTTAATTAATTTACGAATGTTCAACATCGCTTTGTCCGCAGACATCGAAAAGATGTACTTTCAGGTTAAACTATCGAAAGAACATCAGCCGTACCAACGCATCTTGTATAGGTTTGAGACCGACTCAAATATTGATACATATGAGTTTAATAGGGTTTCATTTGGAATATCCAGTTCTCCTTATCTCGCAATGCGTGTCGTACGGCAACTAGCCGCTGACGAACGCGATCGCTTTCCGCTCGCCGCTTATGAGGCCGAAAACCACATGTACATGGACGACTACGTAGCTTCTATTGATGGTTCAGAGAACGCTGAAAAAATATGTCAAGAAATGGTCGACATGTTCAGGGTCGGGGGCTTTAAGTTAGTTAAGTGGATGTCCAGTGACCCTAATGTTTTAAATAAAATTCCTGAGTCGTATAAAAAGATTTCGCATCTCGTTAACTTTGATGACACGTCTCACACAAAAATAATAGGAATGCATTGGTGTCCTAGTGATGATTTTTTATTATTTCAAGTCAATCCAAATAATAATGTACAGTTGTGCACAAAACGCACAATCTTATCAGAAACCGCTCGCTTGTTTGACCCGCTCGGATTGATAGGCCCAGTTACCGCTTTTTAAAATTGTTAGTGCAGCAGTGTTGGCAACTCAATCTCGGATGGGATGTCCCGTCCCTGATAGCATTCTTCAAAGGTGGAATCAATTTCGCGTCGAAATGCCTTATCTCCAAAAATTAAAAATTCCTAGACATATAGGTATAACCGCAGGTACTCACATTTCTTTAATTGGTTTCGCTGACGCTAGTGAAAAATGCTATGGAGCCGCAGTGTATATTAGGGTTTGTAATTATAAACAAAATAGAATCACCACGAATCTTTATGCTTCAAAGTCTCGATTAGCGCCATTGAAAAAGGTTTCACTCGCACGCCTAGAGCTTTGCGCTGCTCTTCTTTTGAGCAAATTAATGACTTCTGTTATGGAAACATTGAGCTTGCGCTGCAAAATAGATGAAAAATACGCCTTTTCAGATTCCACTGTCGCTTTGACTTGGATTCATTCACCCGCTTACAAATTTCATACTTTCGTCGCAAATCGAATAACTGAAATTAATACTCACCTTCCCGCTGAACACTGGTATCATATAAGCGGCCATGATAACCCGGCAGATATAATATCTCGCCCTGTTACGCCTTGCAATATATTAAATAATTTAGTTTGGTTTCATGGACCTCAGTGGATATCAGAACCTTTCTCGATTTGGCCTTTGGTTCCCTTCAAGCCCAGCGATACTGGCAGTGATTTTTTTGAAACCAAAACTATTACATTACATACGCAGGTTTCAACTATTGAATCACTCGATAATAATCCAATTCAAAAATTAGTCGATAAATTATCTAGTTATAAAAAATTACTTCGCGTTATGATTTATATTCTACGCTTCATTAAAATTTTAAAAACCTCTGGTTCATTTCAAAAATCTGATTATGATTCCGCGGAGATTTATATTATTCATTTTATTCAACGCAAACATTTTTCTAGTGATATTTTCGCATTAAAAAATAATAAAAATGTCTCTAAATCTTTGTTAAAACTTCATCCTTTCATTGATAGTGATAACATATTACGCGTTGGTGGTCGATTAACTCATTCTCAACTTAGTTATGGTCAAAAACACCCAATAATTTTACCCGCGAAGGATCGCCTCACTCAGTTAATTGTTGATGATTATCATATTGTAAATCTTCATACTGGCCCCGCACTTTTACTATCACTCGTGAGACAAAAATTCTGGATTCTTGGTGCCAGAAATTTGATACGCCAGAGAGTTCATCAGTGTAACATATGTTTTAAAATGAACCCTAAACCACCTACACCTATTATGGGTGATTTGCCCGCTTTTCGTGTTTCGGAAGCGAAAGCTTTTGTTTACACTGCAGTTGACTACGCTGGACCTTTTTATATCACGCACATTAGGCACCGTGGTGTTAAAAGTCAAAAGGCATACATTTGTCTTTTTGTCTGTTTGACAACCAAAGCGATTCACCTTGAACTTGTCACTGATTTGAGTTCTGATCTCTTTCTTGCCGCTTTCAAGCGTTTTATCTCTCGCAGAGGCCCCGTGTCTATGATTTATAGCGACGGAGGTACCAATTTCATAGGAGCCAAACGCAAATTAAACGAAATATACGCATTGCTAGAATCGAAATCCCATAAAAATTTTATTGGTCAGCAATTGGCTGAGCAACGCATTCAATTCAAACATAGTCCGCCTTATGGCCCACATTTCAATGGTTTATGCGAAATTAATGTACGCTGTGTAAAAACTCATCTTTATAAAACCATTGGAAACCAAATTCTCACATATGAAGAATTTATCACAATTTTAACACAAATAGAAGGCTTGCTTAACAGTCGTCCTTTGTGTGTTCTTAGTTCAGATCCCTCAGATATAAACGCATTAACTCCAAATCATTTTTTAAATTTAACTCCGCTTAAGTTTCTTCCCGCTGAGGATCTCACTCACATAGAAGATAATCGCTTATCACGTTATCAGCTTCTTACAAAACTTACTCATAGTTTTTGACAACGCTGGAGCCAAGAATATCTCACGTCCCTCCAACAAAGACAAAAATGGAATAATCCGTCTACTCCTATTCAAGAAGGAACTGTAGTTATTCTTAAAGAAAATAATACGCATCCTCTTTGCTGGCCTTTGGGAGTGATTGAGGAGGTTTTTCGAGGTAAAGATGATGTGATTCGCACACTGAGAGTCCGAACTGCCAGTGGTAGTTTCGTTCGTCCAGTGGTAAGAGTTTGTCCTTTGCCGCTCCAATAATTCTAATTTATTTAAACGCATGCTATTATTATTAATTTATTATTTTTAATTATTATTTAATTTTCTTGTAGAGGGAACCTCTAGGCCGGGGGAGTTGTTAACGCCGTTGAACGACGGTAGATTTTTTATAAGATTTACGCAATTAAATACACGCACCCTCACATGCACACGCACACAACAAAACTTTCCTTATATAATATCCTTCCCCGACCCTTCCTCTCATTCTCTCGAGTACCGATCTTGCTATACGCAAACGCACCGCTCCGCAATAAAAATTCGCAAAAGTTGATAAATCTCTATTTGATTTCGCCGCGAGTGTTTAATTATACTCAATAAATAATTAGCGACTTGTGTGTATAATAAAGCTATCGAAGAAACAAGAAATAGCGAGCTATAGTGCCGGCCGGCTGAAGAGTGAGTGTTGCTGCTTTAAAGGTACGGTGCTTTCCTTTCTATTTCTTTTACCGCTCGCCCACACAAATACAGTTTTTTTTACAAGTGGTATAATTATTTTGTCACCATGCCGTCGTCTACGATTTCCTGTATGTGACAGGAGTGAAAAAAGATGTAAATTTCTTTTAACAAATAGTGCTACCTCAATTATATATATTGACGGAAGTGTCAGAATTTTGTATTCTTTGAAAAATGGTTTGCATGAATCTGTTGTTTGCAGACCAAACATAGCTCGTATACATCTTTTCTGCATTTTGAATACAATTTCCTTATTTGTAGAATTTCCCCAAAATATAATACCGTATCTCAGTACTGACTCAACCATTCCGTGATATGCTGTAAGTAATGCATCAAGGTTAACAGATGACGAAAGTTTAAACATGACATAGGCTAAACTACTAACTTTTTTGCTTAAATCTGTTATATGGTTTTACCAATCTAATTTTTGGTCAATTGTTAGGCCTAGGAATTTGGCTGTTTCCACTTTATTGATATCAACACCGTTATATGTTAGGTTAACGTTTGCTACGGGTGAGCCTCTTTGTTTAAAGTGCATTATATTCGTTTTAGTCAAGTTTATTTTTAAGTTATTATTATTTAACCAGTCAATTATTTGTGTCAGTGTATTATTTACATCTAAGTCATCTAAGTCATATAGCAAGAGATTGTTTGATTTTATGGAAACTGTGCTATCATCAGCAAACAGAGTCATGGGGCGTTTGGTTGCACTTGGGAAGTCATTTATATAAAGGATAAACAATAATGGCACCATAACACTTCCCTGTGGTACACCATACTTTACATCACGTTCACATGATGTGTAGGCAACTAGGGTTTTTGTTTGGCTACCACCGTGTTTTTGCAAAATTAGTGTTTTATGAAATTTTAAGAAAAGACGGTGTTACATCTTATCGAATACTGTTCTCATCTTTGGGCTGGGGCACCCCAATACCAGCTTCTCCCACTGGACCGCGTTCAACGGAGAGCGACTCGAATCGTCGACTGCCTGGAAATATCAAATCGGCTTGATACTTTGGCGCTGCGTAGAGATGTCGCCTCGCTATGCATCTTCTATCGCATTTATCACGGGGAATGCTCCGAGGAATTGTTCGGACTTATACCTGCCGCCTCTTTCCGCCATCGTTCCACGCGACAAAAATCCATACCCATCACTTAGATGGTTGGCAGTCCACAACTGTGCGATTCTCCCGAAGCTTCTTGCCTCGCACAGTCAAACTTTGAAACAAATTGTCGCCTGCGGTATTTTCGGACCGATACGACCTTCAAACTTTCAAAAAAAGAGCGTATTCCTTCCTCAAAGGCCGGCAACGCACTTGTAACTCCTCTGGGGTTGTAGGTGTCCATGGGCGACGGTAATCACTTTCCATCAGGTGATACGTCTGCTCGTTTGCCCCCTATACCATAAAAAAAACCCTCGGCCTGAACACTTCAACTTAGAATGTTTAGGTCCCTCGATCGGTGGGGGAGACGTGTATAAGCTTATATTATCTGTGGCTATGATGACTTTTTAAATTAGACACACTACATAATATTGTTATAATAATGTCCTTCTAATCGATATTCGGTCATCGCGGCCTATCTCAACAGAAAGTAGTCATCTCCGCGGGAGATATATATTGGTATAGAGATATAGTGCACAAGTGTGTCCAAACATAAATGAATTCTCTGTTCCCTTAGCCGACCAACCGGGGAGAAATTAGTCGCAGGATCCACTGTTAAAATGCAGCAGACAGACACACACATACACATGTTAATCTTAGAACACCCCTCTTTTTCCGTCGGGGGTTAAAAAGAAGAAAGAGTGGTCCGAAGAGTTGGATTTACGCTTAGAAAAGGATGGACGTCAAGGTTTGCTTTGTTGGTGTTCCCCACACTCTCCGGGGAGAGTCCCATACAGTCGACCAATCATCGGAAGATGCAGTGTGCACCTCCCGATGATTGGTCCGTTCCATTGGTCCATCCAGCATTCCATTTTCTAAAAAAAGGAGTTAGAAATTTGGAATAACATCTTACTAAACTTAACCTCACGAAATACTCGTAGCAGTATAACCAGTTTGTTGCCCGCGCCCGATCACCAACGACGGGGCTCTTTGCTAATTATATATTTTTTAACAAAGCTGGCAAAAAATACCTGGCCCATTGGCAATTAAGGCCTCCGTATATGCTGCAAATTCTTTGCAGTGATACAGTAGCAATGCAAATACTTTTCTGCACAGAAACAAAGAGCCTAGATAAATTAACAACTGTGTTATTTATTGTCATATGATAAGATGTTTCGAACTAAATCTATGCAGTCAATAAAACTTAACAGCTGCTGTAGGGTGAGCCGGAACAACACGAATGGATGCAAATTAATTCAAGAGCATCCAATTTCCAATTCACGCCTTCGAGAGGTCCTCAGACAAAGAAACTTTCCACTCAACACTTGTAATGGAATCTGCGAATACGGCAGCATCGCGAGCGTCACTCATTGTTCCCTTGTTTATTCCCGTCTAACACTCGAGTCGGTTCCGCGTTACTTTCTGGCTCGAAACATCCACTTTGATCAATAACCTCTTTCGTGGACTCGAAAAACTGAGTTGGCGAGACACGTTCGAGCTTAAAAGCCTCGAGTGCCCTCCGCGTTACTGACGTCAACCTGCGGGTCTTTAAGAGGCAAGTGTTCGTTTGGCGTCAAAGCCGCGGCGTCAGCGTTTGCGGTCCAGCGCTCAGCCACTCGATGACATCATCCCCGCCAGAGCGCAGGGCTGCCGCTATCCGGTTTTCGGATTTCGCTGAATACGTTGGTTTAATATAATACCGGGATTGACGCGTTTGCGGTTTGGTAAACGGATTGGGCTGAAATGTTTCTGGTTATCTAGTAATGGATTCCTACTAATTGTATAAAATGCGAATGTAACTTTGTCTGTCTGCAATTCTTTTACGCCTGAATTGCTGAACCAATTGTTATTTAGTTTGGTGTGAAGATAACTTAGGCTATAAGAGTTTTAATTGTTTTTTTTTTCTAGTTTTCTAAGTAACGAATAACACAACCGCGCTCACGATAAAACTAGATTTCAGACATATAAATCGTGGGTAACATCTATATACTAAATAATAAATAAAATTTCATAATTAACAAAATAAAATTTTCTTTGTTGCAGGTAATTTGGATGATGTATGACTTAATTTCATAATGGAGGCGATGACAGGTACTTAATCTGCGTTGCTTACCATCATTATAATTAAGCTATAATTTTCATACTACTGCGTTTTATAAAACATAATTACGTATAATAAATCATGTAGTTTCTAATTTACACTCAACGCTTAGAAGGAATTTAAGTATATTCATTGGGCTTCAAATTATTTTAAGTATAAGAAATGACTTTGGATAGAAAAAGTCATCCCATACAAATGGTAAACGTTTTATCATTGATTTACTACCAAACGTAGATAGAGCACTTCATACAAAAACGTGCTTGAAATCTGTCACCTAAACGACTATACATTTGTACGCTGTTAAATAGGTAGTTGAATATGCACACCCGAAAATTACCATAAAGAAAGTACCGTATTTTTATCGAATTCAACCTTATCCTTTATTATTACGGCAACTATTTGAAGTACAACCGTGTGCAGTTACATCATTTCATACCTAGCCACATTAAATTTGACGTTTTAGTAATTGCTACAAGAAAATATCAACTTTATACTCTCAAACATAATGCTCAAAATTGCTTATCCAACGCATGGAAAAGAACTGCACGAGGCCCGATTGGGCAATTCTTCACCGGCCCACTTCTCGAACGTTCATGCGTTATCTACGTTTGGTAGTAAATTAATGCGTTTTATCTTATTTCCAATACATTTCAGTAATATTTCAACTTAGATTATAATGTAATTTTTTATCAAGATTTTACTATCCCTATTACTAGTAATTGCTACAATCACTGTCTTTTAACGTTTCAAACGTCAAAAAAAAAAACGAGGTAATTGTAATTATTTTATTCATTTATTTTGGTCATAAGTAGCGTCTTGGTGAATTGCTATCCGAAATTAGGCAGCGAATAGTCATTAGCAAAATTAATTTAAAAAATAACGAACGTGTGGACACTCTCCGCGAAGACGCCCCGTAAGTAGGCTGGCGTCAGCTAACAAACCGAGGGTCCATTCAGGGCTCTTCACTCCCCCGGCTGCCGCTCGAACGCCCTCGAGCAGGCGCGAAGCCTATTTTAGGTATTGGAATAAGTCCGTCGAGATCTCGTTAAGGCTGTCGCATATTACATCGACTCAACGCCGATTCCACTCTGATTCAGATTCTGAAGATTTTGAGGTAGGTACCTATGGCACCTTAAAAATGGCGGAGCTTGACATGTACCGGCGTTCTATTTTTAAATCATTTGTCAGGCTTTAAGTGCTCATCGAGCGTAGTCTGTGCTCGATTTTTACTGATTTACGTTTTGTTTTCGAAGAAAATTAAAATAATATTGATTTTTGTGATGTAATGTTCTATTGATTTTTCTCGGAAAAGAACCGTAACAAATCTGCTCACTAAACTATTAATGGAAATAAAGTTACTTTTAAAAATGACAGTTCTGATTAGCAACAGAATTTCTCATCTCCTCTCTTCTCCGCTTCGGACATTTCCACACATCCCCGCTTTGGCAATATATACAGTGTGTCCCTAAAACAATGGATAAACCTGTAACTATAGATGGACTTCATCATGGCCTCCCTTACCACAAATTCTGATCTTAGTGAAAATATCACGGTTTCAGAGATATTTCTTGTTTTTGTATTTTTGGAAAATTTGCAAGTGCTATTAATTTTTATAGTGTCATTTCTACAAATGGAGAGGTTTTTCGATTTCGTTTTTTTTTTCATTTCACAAGCGATAGTTCAGCTATCAAAAACAAAGACTTAAATTAAGCGTAGTGTTTAAAAAAATTAAAACACAAAGAAAATTAAAATTGAAATTAATTTTATTTCATGTTTGATCAGCTACAGTGTGAAGAAAAAGTGTAGGACGCTCATCGTGCCCATTATCTTAAAAACTTGCTTAGCTATTCTAGATTCCAAAAAGGTATCATAAACCTAGGCATTCTAAATACTTTTAATTTCATGACTACTTGAACAGCAAATAGTATTAAAACTTCAAAAAAAATTTTTGTCGTAATAATAACCTAAGCTTCTGTGTTAATGAAAAGGTATAATGAGCCTAGGTATTCTGTATTTTTTAATCTCATGGCTACTTAAAGAATATGAAAATTTAAAAGTACTCGGTAAAAACACATTTTTTCGTAAAAAAAATCAAATTGAACTTGCACCCTTATACACGTCCTAGACTTTTTAATAAAAGAATGTTTAATGAGGTGCGCGTAACCCGACTAACCAGACTTTGATATAAGCAGCTGCATTTTGGATGCGAATCCACAACTCCGCAATCGAAGATACTGACATCGTGTACACGAGGTCTTTTAGACACCTCCAATAAAAATCCAAGTCAAAATCAAAGTCAATATACTTTATTCAAGTAGGATTACTCTAATCGCTTTTGAACGTCAATGCAGCTACGCCAATGGTTCATAAGTCTACGGCGGGAGACCTTGGACTGGAAAGAACCAGCAAGAAAACTAGGAAGGGCTATTTTTTTCTTCCTGTATTATTACAGAGTCATCAATTGAAAGCTGTCCTCAAAGCAAAAGTTTGAGCTCAACTTCCATTAGAAGATTAGATGTGTCAATTTTCTTCTTAATGCGTCGTTACCAAATATAGTATTTGTTTACATAAATAGTGTTATACACAACAACAAAGGATTTAAATCCGGTGATCTCGGTGGCCATAAAATAGGACAAAGCCGGCCTTCGACCGTTTGGGTAATTTTCGTTTAAGTGATTTCTCACTCTTTCCAAAGTAATGTTTATATTTCATACCCGGTATAAGCATGCTCCTGTTTTTCTTTTTTTATTAAGTTAATTATTAAATGAGATAATAGGTTGGGGAAAAAGTTTCTTCGCATTCTTTAAGAAAATTCAAAACATTTTTTAATATAGTTTATTTACATTTAACTAAAGTATGTAGGTACCATTTTGTTCGATAACTTTTTGCCATCTTGTAGGTAGGGACATGATCCCATTGCTATAGAAATTTTGGGACTTCTGGTCAAAATACCGCGACAAGTGGTTTTGGCAGTCCTCTCGTGATGTTAACCTGACACTGCCTAAAGAATTCTGAAGAGACCGAAACAGGTGGAAATCTGAAGGTGCAAAGTCAGGACTATACGGCGGATGCATTAACACCTCCCAGCCAAACTCTCTTAAATTTTGCTGAGTGGCTAAAGATGTGTGAGGTCTAGCATTATCATGATGAAAAACCACACCCCTTCTGTTGATTAATTCCGGCCGCTTTCTCTCAACTTCTTGCTTTAATCTCATCAGTTGTTCGCAGTAGAGTTCAGAATCGATGGTCCTGCCTGGTGGTAACAGCTCATAATGAATAATGCCCTTCCAATCCCACCACACACACAGCATCACCTTGTTGCGAGTTAACCCGGGTTTCGCCACAGTCTGTGAAGCCTGACCGGCCTTTGACCACGACCTTTTTCGCACGTTCTTGTCGTACGTGATCCACTTTTCATCACCAGTTATCAGCTTCTTCAAAAATGGTTCGGTTTCATTACGTCGTAATAAAGAATCACAAATGAGTACACGGTTCATTAGGTTTCTTTCAGTGAGCTCGTGAGGTACCCAAATGTCGAGCTTTTTTGTGTACCCAGTTTTTTTCAAATGCGCCAAAACTGTTTTGTGGTCAATTCCCAGTTCTTCAGCTACGTCGTAACTACTGACATGCCGATCTTGCTCCACTTTTTCAAAAATGGCATCCATTTTATCTGTAATAGGGCGACCAGAGCGACGTGCATCTTTGACATCAAAATTTCCGGATTGAAAACGCTTAAACCAAATTTGTGCTACTCTCACAGACACTGCACTAGGTCCATAAACATCGCAAATTTTTTTCGCGGCTTGCGTTGCATTTTTACCTTTTTTGTAGTAAAATTTTAAAATGTATCGAATTTCTTCATTAGATTCACTCATCTTGGCGGTACGAAAAACAAATGAAAATCACACATTTTCCTAATTTGAATTTGGAATTATGTTCTTTAAAATTTAAACTTTCAATGATACCAAAACCAGCCAGATACAAATAGTATAGCCAAAGAGATTTTATTACAAGTTTATACATACTATAATGCGAAAAGACTTTTTCCCCAACCTAATATAAACCTTCATATACTGATTTTATGCTATATTCAAACATCCGGCAAACAAATTTGACAAAATTATATGAAAAAAGCAAAACATAGAAACACAGCCAAAGCCTTTCTTTAATTTTTAACGATTTAATTACAAAAAGTAATTAAATCGCTCTAGTTTTAGCGGAGAAAACAGGGAACTACGAAACGTATATTTTGTGTAGTTTTTATAGGTATTTTCGGTCCTAGCTGCATTTGTCTCCATCGCGCTCAGAACGAATGCATGGGCATACAGCGCGACAGCAATACATTTTACAAATACCTTTTTCTGAATTCTCTCGACCTTAGTGTTTCCTCTTTATTAATAAGTCTAGGACGTGTATAAGGGCGCAAGTTCAATTTGATTTAATAAAACACATTTTAGTAAAAAATGTGTTTTACCGAGTACTTTGAAATTTTCATACTCTTTGTAGCCATGAGATTAAAAAATACAGAATACCTAGGCTCATTATACCTTTACATTAACACAGACGCTTAGAGTTATTATTACGACAAAATATTTAGAATGCCTAGGCCTAAGATACCTTTTTGTAATCTATATACCTAAGCAAGTTTTTAAGGTAACTGGCACGATGAGCGTCCTACATTTTTTTCACACTGTAGCTGATCAAACATGAAAGAAAATTAATTTCATTTTTAATTTCTTTTGTATTTTAATTTTTTTAAACACTACGCTAGTTTGTTCAATTTAAGTCTTTGTTTTTGATAGCTGAACTATCGCTTGTGAAATAAAAATAAACGAAATCGAAAAACCTCTCCATTTGTACAAATTGCACTATACATTTTTTTTTTACAAAAAATAGAACCGACTTCAAAAACACTGAAAATTTAAAAATAATCTTCTTCTATATTGAAGTCGGCGCCAAACGATGATCTCCTAGAAAGTGTTAAAAGATGTCACCGACTTCATATCACCAGCTCACCGAAGGTGAGCTGGTATTAAATTAGTGTTTTCCTCGATTTTCTAGGGGATCCCATCATCCGATCCTAACTTTGGTGACTATTGAACCACCCTTGCAGTATACTCGAAATAGAATTTGAAATGACGGAGTTATGAGGTAAACATAAAAAAAAAATACAACCGAATTGATAACCTCCTCCTTTTTTTAAGTCGGTTAAAAACTAATCGCACTTGGAAATTTTCGAAAAATACAAAAATAATGAATATCTCTGAAACCGTGATATTTTCACTAAGGTCAAAATTTGTGGTAAGGGAGGCCATGATGAAGTCCATCTACAGTTCCAGGTTTATCCATTGTTTTAGGGATACCCTGTATACATTATCTATGTAAACACACGCAGAAGTACAGAAATGTGAATCTAAAGTATTCGGCGCGTGATTCATATGTGTTTACATTCAAATGATATTAAAAACTCCACCTCAAGGAATGAAATTACAGCTCAAATTTAGATGCCATACTGCGAGGCCATTCGAAGTAGAGTCAGTGTCGTAGTGTGCGAATACCTTTGCAGACGCGCTGTTACAAGGAGATTAGTTTGATAGATTCGTGATGCTATTGAACCTTTTAGTTAAATTGATTGTCCCTGGCGTTATCTCCATTCTAGTGTTATTCTAAATTAAAACGTCTAGTTTAGATAGGGTGTTAATATCTGAGTCTTATTCATGTTGAACGTCAAATTAAAATGGTGTATTATCTGAAGCGTATTATTGTGGAACTTTGTGAATTAGTAGGTACTTTGCACTGCATTACTGTTTCGCTAAGCTGTGATAAGGAAATGTTATGATTTTTTTAATTAAATCAATTTTGTTTTATTTCACACAATATCATAAACCTCAAGGTTAACTGATGACAATTAATATTTTAGGTTTATTGAGAATTTTTTTATAGGTTGGTTGAGAATAAGGTATTGCGCCCGCTAGGTCTATCATTCTTCATTTTGAGGACATAAAATAAAATATAAAAACACTAAAGGACTGAAAATGCATATTCAATTAATACTAAAAATACCACTGTTCAATGTAGTATCTGAAGGGGTTGTACAATTAGTTCATACACTCAAGGTGTAAAAATACACTCCCGGACACCTGAATCGATCCACCTTGCACTTTTGGATTATATTGTCCATAACTTTAAAAAATATTTGGACAACCAAAAAGTCTTTACGCAATTTTGTAGCTGACATATTCAATCTGATGTGCTATTTTTAAATATGCCAGCTATAAAATTAAACAAACATTTTTTAAAACTTCTGGATCATATAATCCAAAAGTGCTAGGTGGCTCGATTTAGGTGTCCGGGAGTGTACCATTTAAGTGTAAATCCACCCTTCTTCGGCATGAAACTATTCTGGGACACCCTGAATTCAGACGTTTTTCCCATCGTTGTACTGAATGAATCGCTATGAATCAGAAGTCAGAAGTGTCTTACGAGCAAAAATTTTGAAATTTCGAATAGTTCCAAAGCAAACTTTAAACGCGTTAAAAGTACATCTTATATAACGTAACTATTGGAAACAAAACGAACGAATAGGAGCAACACACTTAACAGATCGCAAATGGCGAAAGTTTGGCTTAGTGCAAGCTATTTTGCCTCAACTTTGTTTCGTTTAAGCGAGATTTATTGAACTGCGATTTCTTCTGGAGTTGCTCTTGCAGAGCGCTCGCTGTCATTAGGCGAGCTCTTTCTGACAAGGATGTTCCAGGCTTCGCCACATATAGCTATGATTCTTGTTACTTAATTTCTTCGATATCTCAATTCATTTGTCATCTTAAACATCACGCAAGCGTTTTTACATTAATATACCAGCCAGTTAACAACTTAGAGTTCTTTAAGAGATGTATAAGCTTTATGTCTTAACTAGCTTACCATCTGCAGACTCGCCCGCGTTGTTTTCGTCTTTCCCGTGGGAATTCTATCTAGAAGCAATTCAAACTATAAAGCGAAAGCTTTTCAATAAGCCCTTTTGAAGTACGTTAAGCAGTTGCTAATGTGATACTCAAATTAATTAAAAATAAACTTTCAACCCCTAATTTTCCTGCATGAAAATTAGGGGCTGAAAAGCGCTTCAGCACATGTTCACTCATTTCTTATTCTATCACCTTTTAAATACAAAATTTTACGATTCTAACCTAAAAAAATTACAGACTTCCGTATCAATCCCAATCCTCTTTTCATCTCCTCAAGAGTTGAATTTTCAAATTCCTTCATAGCTGATATCCTATCCATAAACTGTTTCCCTGCTAAATTTCATGTTCACAGTTCAAATAGTTTTTGAAATTTCATGATTAATGTTAGGTGAGTGAATAGTTGATTATGAGTCTATAGAGTTTTTCGCAATTAGCCCTCACGAAAGAAATGGAAAACTTAAAACAAAATCCTTCATTGTCGCGCCCTGTCTGGCTAGTATGATGTAATAGGCCATTTAATCCTCGCCTGGGGAGAGACTAGTGCTCAGTAGTGGAAGGTCTATGGTTTGAATTGGTGATGATGATGAGACGGAGCTGTGCATTAAAAGCATATTAAAACTCGACGATACAAATTCAAGGGCCTGTTTCACAGTGAATAAGTAAGCTATCTACCAGATAAAGCTACATATTTTTAATCACTTGCTACGATACACCTAACTTCGATTCATTCATTAAAATCTCAATCTACCACTCGCTCAGAATGCTGACCTCCCCGAGAAAATCGAGCCAGACTCGGGAGTGGCTTGTGTACGAACGTGAATTTGTGATCTTGCATGTACGAAGTCACTATAATGAACCCAGTAGCTACATATTTCGAAATGACGTAAGTGGGTCGTCTCATCGCGGGTCCTCGTCGCCCCAGGCATCAGGTCACCGTATTCGAACTAAAAACAGTACAAGCAGAGGCGGGTATTACAAAATACCTTAGGGCGTGTTCACGTGGCGTTTTCTAACGGTGAGTTGAAGCGACGTTTTAATTATCAGCGGTCGCGCGTATCGAATCGAACGCACTCGACATTTCTTGCTCGTAATATTTTTTTTTATCTCATATCCTTAGTAATACGTCCCTGTTTTATTGTAAACGAAACGTACTTGCTTCCGCTCCCCCCGCTCACCCCAACGTACAGATCGCGTTTGTTTTCTGTCATTATTACCAGCAAATTCGTCTAAGAAAGACGACATCGTCAAAGACGATTCTCAAGTATAATTTATGATCTCGCTTAGCCTGTGATGTTTATTTGAGTATAAAATTTCGGTTTTATTTGTACTTCATGTCAAAAAATGTGTCCTTACATAACGAGAATGTAACCCAACACGAGAAAATAAATTATAATTATTTCCCCAGAAAAATCTCATAGGCTCTTTAAGTTACGCGCGACCGTTTGAGGGTTAAACGTAATCTTACCTTGATAAATTCAGTGACACCTAATAATAATATAAGTAATAATAATATATCTGCGTAAGTACAAAGGCTCTGTAATACTATACAATTATTCTTTAACACGTTTATTGTTCCTACGCATAGTAAAACCGCAATATTCTGTGATCACAATATTATACTAATTGATGTAGCAACTTAAAATCATTTGATTTCAGTGTAAAAATTTTAGCTTGAACATATCTTAAAATATAATTTTAATTTTCAATGGGGCTTGTTTATGAGAATACAAATATCTGGGCGCATTTATCTTATTACTGCGTCTATAATTCTTTTTTGTAGAGGAATATTTAAGCTAAGGGTAACCATGCGTGTCGCTGACATTTTTTAAGATTTATTAAATAATGAGATTTTTTAAGAATTTATATGTGAATGAAATGGTGATGTATCCAATGAAAATTAATTTATTAACAATAAAAGGAGAGTATTTTGGTGGTAAAATATTATCAGGTTACTCTTGTGATTTGAAAGAACCTTGGTGTCTTAATAATTAGAATACTCTATAAGATATCTAAGATGTAAACTAACACTTAAAATCACTCATACACTGAACACACACACAAAAATACATTATAGACAAACTCGCCTAGCTATCGTAATGTTCTCGTAGTAGGCCAATTTCTTCTCCTCTGTGGGTTGACCCAGTAATGGGACATTACATGGGTTAAAATAATGATTAACTAAGGAATTAAATGAATAATGAACGTTTTTAGTATGGCAGTAGTGAATTAAATTTCTTCTAACAAGCATAATCTATAAGAACACATTCCTTCTGCAAGAAAATAATGCAATTTTTTGGTACATATTGTAGTTATTTTCGATGTAAAATATTTTAGTCAATCTATAAGCAGCCTTGGCAGATAGTTCGATTAAACGTCCACTGTCATTTAAATTTCGGCGCAAATTTTAAAATAAGCGATCAGACAAAGTTCAACTTAATATTCAAACATCAAAGAGAATTCCACAAGACCCATCGTTGCTTCTACTGACGCATAATTAAATTTTCCAATTACCTGCACGCAAAAATAAACTTTAACGAGCCAGCTTACGGTTCGGAAATGAGATTATTTTGAATGGCATTCGTTATAATTTTCACTAGTGGAATTTTACTGGTCCTATTAAAAGTTGCCAGTGTGGTCACAGAGGGCCGCACGTGAGTTATATGAAATTCAAATGCCCACCTGAAATCCTCATACGCAAAGTGGATGTAATTCGATCATGTGTGACTACGGATTTGAGTTGGGAATTATAATCTTACATTCTTGGAAATGCGATGTGTTGAAGGCGAAAATTAAAGTTTGGGTTTACGCATTCAGATTAAATGTTACTTAATGTGCCCATGTGTGTTTTACTGCGTTGCTTTGAGATTTAAAAACAATTTTCAAGTGTTGTTTGTTATTAGAGTTAGGTCTTTAAAAGGAATATGAATACAAAGTACATAACTAACTCTAAAAATGCATGCAAAGCGTCTTGGAACATCATTAAAAATAATATAAACAATAAACAACTTTTTGATGAAATGCGACAAATTAAACTAGATGATAACAGTATTTTAAGTGACCCAAAAAAAATTGCAGAAAAATTTAATGATTTTTTTATTGACATTACCAATTTTAGAAATAATGACTCCAAGATAATTTGTGACATTCCCCTTAATTCTAAGAGTATTTTTTTGACACCAATCGATGAGTATGACTTAATAAACATTTTCAAAAGCTTAAAAAAAACTAACGCAACTGGATATGATGACTTAAACATAAAAATCTTGATGAAGGCTGCTGTTTATATAGTGGTTCCACTAGCCCATATAATAAATCTATCATTATTAGAAGGATATTTTCCAAGTCGTCTTAAAAAATCGATAGTACGTCCTCTACATAAAAAAGGTTCTCGTAATGATTTAAATAATTTCAGACCCATTACCCTAATACCTACAATTTCGAAATTGTTTGAAAAGGTTATGGCTCAAAAAATTTATGACTTTATGCTATCAAATGATCTATTAAAAAGTGAACAATACGGATTTGGAAGAGGAAGCTCTACGACTCTTGCATGCTTTCAATTAATTAAATGTGTAACAGATAGTTTTAATGAAAAAGCTAAAATGGTAGGTATTTTTCTGGATATGAGTAAGGCCTTCGATTTTGTATCCCACAAAATATTGTTAAACAAACTCGAAAGATATGGGATTCGGGGAAATGCCTTATCATGGATAAGACATTATTTAGAAAATCGTATGCAACGTGTTGAGATTTCACAAATAGTACATAAAACAAAGGAAGTCTTTTATTCTCAATACACTTTAAACAAGTGTGGCGTGCCACAAGGCAGCGTTCTCGGACCATTGTTATTTTTACTATATATTAATGAACTACCCGATTCTATTGACCAAAAATGTATTTTGTTTGCTGATGATACCACAATTTTGTTGAAAAGTGACAATGCGTTTGATATAGAACGTATTGCAAATTCAAATTTTAGTAATATAATTAAATGGTTACAAAAAAATAATCTCAAAATAAATGTTGACAAAACAAAATTTTTGAACTTTCAGACACGAAATAGCCGTTCGCCTCAAATCAATATTGATTATAATGAAAGTAGGTTACAAGAAGTTAATCATATTTAATTTTTGGGAATAACTATTGATCAGTTTTGCAACTGGAAAGCGCACATTGACTCACTTGCAACAAAATTAGATAGGTTTGTCTATGCTTTAAATAGAATAAAACAAATTGTATCAAAGGACGCGGCGTTGTCTGCATACCATGGATACGTGGCATCACAACTACGCTACGGTCTCGTGCTGTGGGGAAATTCCGTGGATATCGATGTCATATTCAAAATTCCAAAAAAATGTGTAAGAGCAATTTGCAGCGTAGACTCATTGACTAGTTGTAAGCCATTGTTCAAAACTTTACGCATACTATCACTCCCGTGTTTGTACATTTTTGAGATGTGTCTATTTGTTAAAAAACACTTTGGCTTGTTCTCTACTAATAATGATCAACATGTGTATAGAGGTAGACAGGGAAATAAATCTCATGTGCCCGAACAAAGGTTAAAAGTAGTTTCTAAAAATGCTTACAATATGGCTATTAGGATATTTAATAAATTACCAGATAACATATTAAATCTTCCCTATCCCAAATTTAAAAAGGTGGTATTTGATGTTTTACTTAATAAAATGTATTACAATGTTAGGGATTATTTAGACGATCGCATACAATATGACATGAAATAAAAATAATAATTTGAAATATGACATAAATAATAATTGTTAATTGTACATAAAAATGACTATTTTAAATAATTAATGATAAATGTTGACATATTTAAATTGTAATTCTTATTAATATTGACATAGTTTTTATAGTAATGAATGAATACCTAATGAATACGACATAAATTAAAATTGTGACAGAAATTACTATTTTAAATAATGTATTATACTTAGATATTGACATAGTTGAATTGTATTTTTTTTTATTATTGACATAAGGATTTTTTTATTGTAGTGAATAGAAAATTTAAGTATTACTTATTGATAAATGTATAACGTCTTTCAGAATGTCAGTGCAACGAAATAATTATAATACCTAAAAATAGTTGACGAAATATTTGCACATTGTTGTCAATAGGATATGTCGGAGCAACAGAATGTACTACCAACTATTATTGTACCATATTCTAGCAAATAAAATTATTCTATTCTATTCTTTACTAATGTTGTGCAGTAAATCCTGCTCGCACTCAGGCTTGTCAGTACGTTGATGTAAGGTTTAATTGTCATTACATTGTAACAGCATAATACCGCATTATGCTATGCAGCGCAAATCTGCTTCAACACTTTATAAAAAAAACCGACCAAGTGCGAGTCGGACTCGCGCACCGACGGTTCCGTACAAAATTATTGAAAATATTTTTAATATGTGATGTAACTAAAAATTTACGATTTTCGCAATTTTTTCCTTTATCTGTGCCATAAGACGTTACTTCGTAACAAATTTCAAGATTCTGAGTTCACGGGAAGTACCATGTAGGTTTTGATTCCTTGCGAGTGTCGAAAATTTGCGGCATAAACGGCTGTATCTTTTGATTGCGTTGGCTTAGAAGTTTGATTTTTTCCCAGCTCCAAGGGACAATAGACCTGAGTATTTGATACAAATTTCAGGTTGATACCTCCACGCGTTCCTAAGTAAAAGGGTCTTGACAAACAGACAGATGGACGGACGGACAACAAAGTGATCCTATAAGGGTTTTGTTTTTTCCTTTCGAGGTACGGAACCCTAATTAACCGAAGATGATTAAATCTTGAATTTTTGTTGCTTCCATTAAAATTGACTACTTAATGACCCATCCAGAGATTTAAAAAGTCAGAACGATACAATTAGTTGCTAACTCGGTCCCAAAATAGCAGGAGCTAATCCAGTAGGAGGTAACGCATCTAAATTACCATTACGTCGAAACGAATAGATCGGTTCCACAGCAGCAGCTGTTGGTCACACCAGAATATAAGCTGACCGCTTCCGTGTTGACAGACTGACTTCAAAGCCGATATCGCCGACGGGTCACCTTTCGAAAATAAACAACGCTTTGCAAGCCCATTCCAGTGCAGTTGCGCTGCGTGAAAATACACAGACAAGCTAAAATAAGTACTGTCATTTGCAAATATCGTGATTAACCCCTAAGCTTTATGCAAATGAAACAGCTTTTGATATTTATCTATGAGGAAATAATGTTGCAAAGAAATTTTATACATCAAACGTTTCCAAAGCACAATGACATGTAGTTAAAAGCAACTTTATAGAACGTATTCTAAAAAGGCTTACATCTAAAAATTGTTTTTGCGCAGATTACGAGTTATAGAGCATCACACACACAACCATGGTCTAGAAGACAAAATCTATAGTGATGATGGGAGCAATACGTGGGTTTTGGCGTCGGTACCGGTCTTTTTACACCCTGTATATCAATAATAGTTTTGAATTGAAATTTTAATATTATGGATTCATTCATTGATCTCGATGCTGAAGATCTTGCCAAGGAAACCGCAATATGGTAGTAATTCCCAGTACAAGAAAATTTTGTGTGATTTATAGGGTAATTTTCTTGTCTTAGCTTGATTGATGTTGTTTGTTTATGGTCACTTAATATACATATTCGTATTGTTAAGCAAGAATTTTACTTTTATTTTCACGGGCGCTAACTATAATGATTGAATTTCCAACAGAAACAAAATCGGTCCTTTTGTAGAATCATGTGGACTTAGGCGCAGAACTAAGTCCATATGATTCTACAAAAGGACCGATTTCAGAATAATAGCGTATTTCTAACAAAAGCTTTACTTTTGTATGGAAAACAATATTAAAGATATTAAGTTATAAATGTTTAATTTTAAAATCGTTCCAAAACTTCCAAAACCATGACGTGTTTCAGTTGAAATGATTGACTGATTTATTAATCAAGTTGAAACTACTTCGCCTCGGATGAAATTTTCAGAGAATCCTTTTTATTTATGAAAATTTGACTGGCTAATTAAATATTCTTAGAGCGAGGTCGTGGAGCAAGCAATAACAAATTCTTTCCACACGTAAATCGTTATAAGATTTTTTTTGTCCTACTACAAAGATGCTAATACAAAGGCTGCAAATGAAAGTAGGTACTTTAAATTTTTAATAAAAGTTTTAGAAATTCATTTTAAGTCATGAAACGTTTTTCTTACTTCATCGCAATCTTTTTCTTATTCACGACTTGCTTCTTATGTGATATTAATTCACAGAACATCGAAATGAGTTATAATATATTGGATCATTTTCATGTTTTCATAAAACTTATCCAAATATTAACTAAAGTCGAGAAACATATGAAATGAACAGTGAGAATTTTCAATAAGAGTTTGTGTTTGCTAAGATACAACAGATCAGGACAATTTTAATATACCCAAGTCATAAATTCATCCGTTGGAGCAGACGTCTCCTAAAGTGGAGACCATGAATCGGCAAACGTAGTGTATTACGTCCTGCAGCCAAGTGGAACGATGAACTGAGGAAGGCAGCGGGTATGATCTGGATACGGAAGGTGGAGGACAGTGTTTTGTGGCGCAGATTGGGAGAGGCCTACGCTCAGCGGTGGTCTGCAATATGCTGATTGAATTAAATCAATTCATATTTCTGAGACTAATGTCAAGACTAAAAGATAAAAGTATGTTAAGGAATCTTTTGTCCATATCCGATTCACCTGCGCATCAACTCGAATAACGTACAACTCTAAATTTAGTGTTAGTGCTAAAGGTAATTAGTTTTGTACAATTTTAGAGTTTAATGTGCATGTTGTCAACCCGACGACGGCCGGTAACGACTTCCTCAGTTAATTTATGTCTGTTGTACGATAAAATATGTCTGATGAACTTTATGCGCCAACGTGCATTCATTACCATTATTCACGTGTAATGGTTAAGGTGTCTTGCATCATAATATACAGATTTTGGAATGGAACTATTTTATATACACACTAGCTTTCTGCTCGCGGCTTCGTCCGCGTTATTATTGTCTTCCCGTTGGAATTTTATATTTTCCCGTAAAAAATAATTTTGTAGCCTATTATACAAGGTTATTTTTTTGTTATGACAAAAATTTCGTGTGCTTGTTCAGACAAGCAAACTGAACAACTTTCACTATGGCACCAACTTTGAAATCGCAAAAAAAATCAGCTGTTCCATACATTTAGGTTCAGTAAATGTTGAACATTTGTATGGAGCAGCTGATTTTTTTTTGCGATTTTGAAGTTGGTCCCATAGTGAAAGTTGTTAAGTTTGCTTGTCTGGACAAGCACACAAAATTTTTGTCATAACTAAAAAATAAACTTGTATAGAAGACTGTTATTTATATTTAGGAGCTCGGATAATACATTTCATAGAAATTTGGAGCAGATTTTAAATATTTTCCATAGAAGCTTTCAACCCCTATTTTGCACCCTAAGGGGGTGAATTCAAATAAACCATGAAACACGTATTCAATGAAATGTTTTTAAGAGCATGAATCTCAAGGTTTATCAAAATCGTTGTTAATTAAAAAATCATACAAACTTGCAACCCCTATTTCATCCCTTCACGGTTAACATTTTTTAAAATCCATTCTTACTATGCGTCCGCATTTTGAATTAAAACTACTATCCAAATTTCACGTTTCTACCATTAGCGGTTAGGGCTGTGCGTGCGTCTGTAGATGGAAACTTCTCCTTTTATATACATACATACATACATAGATATGTATTTGTTTTAAGATCAATGACAAAAGCTGTAATTCTGCTAGTTGTGGCTCGGAGTAAAATGAATTTTGCTTATTGGTTTATAACAGGGAAGCACCTTCTTCCACGTTCCACTTTTACCATAGGTACTTGGTGAAAGTAGAACGAAACAGATCTTTCAGAGGCAATATGGAACTGTTCTGTATTCATACAGCGAGAACTATTCCACCTTTTTTTCAAAACACTAGCAGTAGTGCTTGTAAAAAAGACATGCATACAGAGCCGAGTCACGTTTACGAACGTATACAAAAAGTTGGCAAACAGGCATACTGCCCACCTGATGGTAAGTGGTAACAGTCACCTATAATACATGTAGCTCTTGTGAGTATCGCAGCAAATCTGCAACCCCCACAAGAACTACGGAGTACGTTGCCAACTTGTGACATAAGATGTAATGTCGCGGTACCCAATAATTTTACTGCCATATCTTGCCCTTCAAACTGGAACACAGCAATGCAAGCACTGCTGCTTTGCAGCAGAAATAGGTAAGACGGAGGTACCCAAGCAGGCGACCCTTGTACAGACAGAGTCTCCTCCGGTGATACTAAATTCAGTCGTCAGTGGTATGTGACAATTGCATACAAAAATAGTTCTTACTACGAACCTACAGTTTGGTCGTGTTTTATAAAAGACAGTCGGCACAGAGTACTACTTCATTTCGAGTTTCGACAGCATATATCTACATATAGCAAATGCGAACCTCTACGCTGCTTTGAAGTGTAGGTCGACGTTCTCATCGATTTCAAGGTCAGCCAGAGCACGGTAATATACTGTTACCATTGCCAGAGCCAACCCTATCTCAATGTCACAAGTTGGTTCTTGTGGGGGTTGCAGTTTTGCTGCAAATGTCACAGGAGCCACATGTATTATAGGTGACTGTTACCACTTACCATCAGGTGGGGAGTTTGCTTGTTTGCCAACTTAGTTGTATAAATAAAATTTGTTAACGATAAACAAATTGGTAAGAATTAAATGGCTAACTAATTGGATTCAATATAATAGGAACATATAGATGTTGGGAGACAATAGTCTTATATTAATTGATGAAGGATGTATTCTGATGTTCGTTGCTTTTATAAAAAAAAATCATTCCAATAAAAAAAATAAGTTATTTTTTCATCAATCAGATTTCTGAAACCATTTCAAAGCACCATTCGTTTAGCATTCAGTCTGGTTAACGATGTCTACAGCTTGTATTTTTTTTGTGTCAGTGATAAGAAACGTGACGCACAAAAGGAGGGAATAAATTTACATTAATATTTAACGCTCTCACGTCTGACTGAAAGTATTTTTACATTTCCCACGAACGAACGTAATGCTACGGACCGAATCACATAATGGGGTATAATGCACAAGTAATGTGCGAGATGATTGAGCAAAATGATATACGTACTGTGTAAATATTGTGCCGAAAGTGCTCACGTTTTATCTACTCGCACTGCTCCTATTTTTATCCGGCCGTACGATTGAAATACTGATGTAGCTTGACAGGAAAACAAGCGGAAGACCACGGTTGTTTTGAGCGAGAACAGGAAATGGAGGTGGCAATAATGATCGTGTTTCCCGAATAAATTTCGCAGCGAACAATATTTATGTTTGAATGAGTGAGGACTTTATGCCTTTCATATTTATGTTCAAAACGAGTTTTATGTCGTTATTAGAGAAACGCGTAGAATATACGTGTTGTATACAACACAATTCGCAAAAGCAAGTCTACCAGGAGACTATAGGTCACCTATATAGGCACCTGCATGTTGCTCTTGTGAAATTCGCGAATATACAACACGTACAATGACCAGTGTACATTTTATTTATTTTTTTATTACACTTTTTTTTATGACATAAGATGTCATCATTTTACTGCAGGTCTTACCCTTATGAAATAGGTAAGATAAGAGTTCTGGCGGCTAGTAGGTGTACCATGTCCGAATCGTCCATTTTCCATATTTATTCTAAAAGGTGTGAGACAAGGTATTTATGATCACATACTGTTGTGACTTCATTACCCTACAATGCTATAAGCTATTTGTTTCATGTGTAGTCCCCTCTTGTCTTGTACTTTAGGTCTCCAGAGCCATTATGAATGTAGACTTCATCGGACTTTATCAAAAAGAAACAACAAGCAATTCTAGTTAAAAGAGCAAAATCGGTAATGTAAATAGATCAAATATGGACTTAGGTCTTAAAAAATATAGTTTAGAGTGATAGTTAACCTGATGCCAATGTTGAAGGTATAAAAGTACGTGACTATCCTCATAATTGCAGCGGTCACTTTTTACATTAATAAAATTAATAACGATTTTATTATAACTACGAATTAGTCCTCTGCATTGGCTGTAATTATTGCTTAAGCGTCAAGTCGCAAAGTGCAAGAAATTTCCTTTGGCTGTCAATAGCCAAACACATTGAGTCATCATCACAGCTCATTTAGGTCCCCACCGAGAGGCTTAAGCCTACCCAAAGTTAGGGTGGATTGCTCGACTTCACATACACCTTTGAATTTCTTCGCAGTTGTATGCAGGTTGCCTCACGATGTTTCCTTCACCATAGGAGCGTCGGACAAATGTACATATGAAATTCGAAAATTGAAAAATACGTTGCTACGTGGCAGGATCGAACCCGGACCTCCCGATTAGCAGGCTAGTGCCGAGTCCACACCGCCACCGACGCTAAACGACACTTCGAATAACAATTATAAATTGTTACTCGAACACTTCGAGTAACAATTTATAATTCCAATGTTGAATTCCAAAACGCTAATGATTCGTTGTTATACTTATAACGTGATATGTCAAGTAGGATTTATAATTCCAATATGGAATCCCAAAACGCTAATGATTCGTTGTTATACTTATAACGTGACATGTCAAGTAGGATGTTGAGTTTCGGCGGACCCATTATTTAAGTTGACGTGTTCTCGGGGACATCTGGGATTGGCAGCTCTTTGATCAAGACCTTGTTCCGTTTGAACCGGCTCCAAAGAGTTGAGTGCCTAATTTAGGTCTATTTACGTCGCTCTTCGTCTCAAGCCGCTTAAACTTAATTCGCAGCTGACGTATTAATCAAAATTTTAACAAGACATTATACTTACTCTCCCAAGTTAAAGCTGAAGTTTGACGTTGGACTAGTTTTAAAGAGTAAATATAATAGTCCATCCTTTAAAGTGCATTTTTGCAGTATTTACTGAGCAGTTCGTCATTACGACGCGTTGTTACTTGTTACGCAGGAAAACTTTGCTCACTCGTCGCGCTGAATAAAGTTTTGACTCCGACATTTATTACACCGGATTGTGTATCTGGTTTTTCCAATAGTACCTACATCAATGATAATAACATTCACGAACCATTTCACATAGCAATTGTTCCATCTTCTGCTGAGCTGGAATAGATCACGATCATAAACTCCGCGCCACAGAGCTGAGGCATGAATGAAATTGAAATATATCGAACTGGCCACGTAGCAAAAAATAAAACGTATTGGGGTCCCAATTTTGCATCAATCGTCTGTTGCTGATCGAGCGCTCCTCAAGTGTCGTCCACGTTCGATTTTCGTTCCTCATTCGTTATAACTCAAGAACGGCTGGACCGATATTTATAAAAAAATAAATGCAATGAATAAAGAAAAATTTGATCTCCGGCGAAATTTGAACCCGCCGTATCTCCAACATATCGTGTTAACGCCTAGACCTCTCAGCCACTGAGCTCTTACCAGCCCTGACAAAATATTTAACATATTGATCTCTTTTTAAACTTTGTTATGCCAAAATAGTATTTATTTTCACTGTCAATGAAGTAACTACATATCAACCACCAATTTAGAAATCTTTACAGATTTCTTCAAACTTATTAGTTTTAATATGTTTTTTGCATTTTCTTTAAAAATGGTAAATAATGCGATTTTTTATGATCCTTAGATTTGTTGGATTTATCTTCGCCCGAATACCAAAATTATTAATGATACATTAAGAAAATACATAAAAATATGAAGAAACTTAATTTTTTTCGTAGATTTTGTATGTGAT
This sequence comes from Schoenobius gigantellus, assembly GCA_963935595.1. Lineage (NCBI taxonomy): Eukaryota > Metazoa > Arthropoda > Insecta > Lepidoptera > Crambidae > Schoenobius > Schoenobius gigantellus. The sequence goes on from OZ012549.1 coordinate 38,727,277, forward strand.
TTTTATCTAAGTAATCTCGTAAATGGATTGACTAATTTTAATTAAATTTTTTTAGTGGCCTCGGCCTCGAGAAGTTAACTCGCGCATTGGCGCACGAATCGCCTATCACTAAAATATGACAGAAACAAGACATGGACAAAAATGAACATGGTACTGTATGCAGATACCGGTAATGTTAATTAGATGGCATTGTGTGCATTATCCTTGAGTTTTATCTTGTTTTTTGGCACCTCTATTCTTATTAAAATTAATTCATTTTGAGTATTTAAGTATTTCATCTAATTACAAAAACTCAATTCAATTCAGTTAATAAGTTAATACAGCATTTATTAAATCTGAGCTGGTATGAAGTTCGCGAGACAAACTAGAATTAAATATTTCGTCGAAAACGACACGAAAACTTCTCCGAAGGGAGACTCTGTACCAGGGTAGCCTGCTTAGGTAACTCCGTCTGAGCTATTTCTGCGGCATAGCAGCAGTATTTGCATTGCTGTGTGTGTGAAATTACTGGGTACCATAGCTTTACATCTCATGTCACAAGTTGGTAGAGCACACTGTGGTTATTGTGGGGTTTGCGGATTTGCTGCGAATATCACAAGAGCCACATGTATCTATAGGTGATTTACCTTCAGGTGGGTAGTATGTGCTTGATTACCAACTGAGTTGTGTAAAAAAAGTTTCACTTTAAAAAACTGAGAGAAATTTAGCGCATACGACTCTCGACAAGCATTCAACGAGACGAATGATTCAAAATAGAGCCACGAGCCCACTTACTTTGTTCACCGTGAAATTAAACCGCGCCGAAAAAGGAGTATTGCGCTGTAAATCAATCGCAACTGCACTTTCAATCAGAATTTATTTGGCGATCGGCGCTCACTGGAGAATATTGAATGCGAGAGTTTAGACGTTTTTTTGCTCAGGTGTACGTTCATGCGATTGCTTTAAACCTTATTAAAAAGCAAATCATCGACTTTGTGGAAGTTATTAGAACTAGATGGAATAAACGGGTTTATTGTGACATTTTATACATTTCCCCAATAACGAGCTTCTAGTTTTACAGCCTGTACATTGGAAGTTCTAGTTTATTCTTATTTCTTGTTTTGAAAGAATCCAATAGTATAGGTACCTTAATCTATAATAATATAATAAATAAGTAGACTTAATACTAAGTTTGTGTGTGTTCACGCCAATGCCTACGCGTCACCGTATGCACATAATGATTTATAGTATACGCTATCTAACATGTTAAAGTAAGCCACTTATTTTAACATGATGCTGTCTTTATCTAGCCTTTTAAAACAAATAAAACAGCATTATGTTAGGGCAGTGTTTAACTTTAGACAGTGCTTAAAATCTTTTTGTAGCAGTACCGTTGAGGCTAAGACGCACGATGCGTGACTGCTAGTCATGTCGGCCTACCTATATTTTTATTGCAATCGGTGGCAGACGAGCCAGTGGCCCACCTGATGGTAAGTGGTAACTACCTCTCATGGACATCTGCAATGCCAGAGGCAAAGCTTAGTGACTGCCTTCCTGGCGAGAAGTGTTCTTTTTAAGCCTCGTTTGAAGTTCGACATAACCGTAGCGTTTAGAAAACACCGCAGCTGGGAGTCCGTTCTAGGAAACCGAACTGTGTTAGACCAATCGGTTGCAGGTGGTAGGGGAATAACTCTACTGCGGTGGTGGGTGGTGCGATGGTAAAAAGGTGCCGTAGGCACTATTGCGAACAGTTCCTCGGAGCACTCCCAGTTAAAAGCTGATATAGCACGCAGCGAGAACCAAAGTCTTCTTTGCTCCAGAGTCTCCACTGCGGCCGTGATATTGCGATCACCGATGATGCGGAATGCGCGCCGATGCAGGAAGTCAAGAGGGTCGAACTGATATTTGATAGCTCCTGCCGAGAGATGCGAGCAGTACTCCATATACGACCGAATTTGTGATATATTAGCCGCTGGATAGGGAGTGAATATATTAGTATTATTCATTCTATAGTACAGCGTCTCTAGATCGACCAAAGTCACGAAATTGCTAAACAACGTTCTCACTACAGTCAAATTGTTTAATGCGTCTGGAACGACTTACATGTGTTGCGAATCTCAAGTGGATTCATTGAGAATCGCCCAGACGCATCGCAGACTAGATTGTTTTTTAACAGATGCCACAACTCAATTATGTGATTTGTGTGTTTTGCATAAGCCATAATGACTATGTTTTGTTGGTATTTTGTGGGAGTATTAGATGGCAATGGGTCTCATTAGAAGGCTCAGAGTCACTCAAAGGGCAATGGAGAGGGTTACGCTTGGGGTTTCTCTACGTGGTCACATCAGAAATGATGAGATCCGTGAAAGAACTAGAGTTACCCTTGTGGAGGACTACCTGGATGATAGGACAATCCTCTACGAGGGGCCGGATGGTCGCGTCCATTCGTGGGCAATGGCGGCGGGCGTGCCCCAGGGTTCCGTACTAGGTCCTCTACTATGGAACCTGGGGTACAACTGGGTCCTGCGAGGCAACCTCCTTCCACGAATGGAGGTCGTCTGCTTCGCCGACGACACACTTGTTGCGGCGAAAGCAAATACGGGGGAGGAGGCGGCCCACCTTGCGTCGGTCGGCGCTTCACTCGTCGTCCGACGCATCCGCCTCCTAGGCCTGGACGTGGCCCTCGACAAAACGAGGGCCATGACGTTCCACGCCTCCCGTCGCAGGATGGTCCCCACCGGGGCTGCGTGTCCGAGTGGAGGGGGTCCGCATACCAGTCGAGGCACACTTCAAGTACCTCGGCCTGGTTTTGGATCCCCGATAGAACTTCGAGGAGCATTTTAAGCTCCTCATTCCACGGCTGTGTGCCGCCGCAGCCGCACTCGGACGGGTCCTTCCTAACGTGGGAGGGCCAGGATCGGCGTGCCGACGACTGTATCATGGGGTAATACGGTCAATGGCACTCTACGGAGCCCCGGTATGGGCAGAGTGCCTCTCCCCCCGAACGGTGGCCCTCTTGCGACGTCCGCAGAGGGTCATAGCAACCCGGGCCGTACGAGCTTATCGCACGGTCAGCCAGGCGCGGCCTGCGTACTTGCGGGCCAAACGCCGTGGGATGTCGATGCACGCGTCCAGTCGGAGGTGTATCGGCATCGGGTTGCCGTCCGAGAACGGGGGGGACGATCTGCCCCACAGGAGGTGGAGGTGGTTCGTACCCAGGCGCAGAGGGAGGCTCTGTGCCGGTGGGGTGAGGCACTCGTCTTCCCAGCTGCCGGCCACCGGACGATCGAAGCGATCCGTCCGGTGTTGGAGGAGTGGGTTGGGCGCCGGCAAGGCAGCCTCTCATTCCGCATGGTGCAGGTACTGACCGGACATGGTTGTATCGGTCATTACCTGCACCGAGTTGCACGTCGGGAGGAAACGCCGCAGTGTCATCACTGCGACGCTCCCGACGACACGGCCGAGCACACCCTGTTGGTGTGCCCGGCCTGGCGACGCCAGCGCAGCGAATTAAACGTTGCGCTGGGAGGCGGCGACCTTTCGCTGCCGAGCATGGTCGTGGCCATGCTCCGCGGCGAAGCGGAATGGGGGGCTGTCGCCTCCTTCTGCGAAAATGTCATCTCGCAGAAGGAGGCTGCGGAGAGGGAGCGGGAGGTAGATCCTCAGGCCGCTCCCATCCGCCGCAGACGGATAGGCAGGAGAAGGCGGGCATTCGCTCAAGCAATGCCTGTCCGATGACCCTGCCGTGTGGCCTGCGTGCACGGTTGGCCCCGTGCACGCCGCCGTAAGGCCCTCCGTCTGGGGATTGCCCTGGTGTTCTCGGGCAATCCCCCCTTGGCGAGAGCCCGACCGGGTGGTCGGGCTTGCCCGGGCGCGTAGGTAGTGGAGTCGCAGTGTGGACCTTACCTAGCGCGCCCATAAGGGCAGGAAGAACACCGAGGGGTTTTAGTGGGTAGGCCTGGCACTCTGCCGGGTGAGCCCCACACACGCTCACCGTCTAGCCAACGGTGGGTACGGTGCGGTTGCGCATTTCCCCGCGATAAAAAAAAAAAAAAAAAAAAAGGACACATCACTCGTAGGACTGACAGCCGTTGGGGCGGAAAGATCATCGAGTGGCGGCCGCGTACCGGGAGATGCAGTGTTGGTAGGCCCCCCGCAAGATGGATCGACGATCTGGTGAAGATCGCGGGAAGTCGCTGGATATGCGGGAGGTGCAGGACCAATCGGTACGGAGATCTTTGGGGGAGGCCTATGTCCAACAATAGGAGTCTCTTGGCCGAAATGATGATGATTGATGACAATGAATATAGTTAGTTAATAATTAGGTAATTTTAACATACACACTAATAAGCAATCTGTGCTCAAATACAGATATCCTTAATAGAGCCAATAGAATACGGATGGTAAGTCAAAAAAAATAGGAAGACTGCAAAGAACTTTCTAACAAGTCTATTTGAATAATATTTTGATTTAGAACGGCTGATTTTAATACCCTACGATGAGCAAGAGATAAATCTACCACAGGTAATAAGGATTGATAAATCAAACCAAGATACTGGATATATTGAAGATAGGAACTATTATACTAGTACTAGTCGATAATATCCGTCTTGATCGAAAGGTCTACGAAGCAAAACGTCTAATAGCGTGATAGGTCTAATGAGCAGGATGCCTAATCAGCAAAACGTCCATATCAAAACGTCCGACCATCGATTTGTCTGTATCGAATCGAAATCGAATCGCCTATTTACCGAATAGACCAATTCGCAAAATGTCTGAACAAAAAGTGAATGATAATATGCATATTTTATTCTCTGGGTACACTTTATATATCTTTATTGAAGCTTTCAAATTGCAATAAGTCGTGAAGATGCATCTACATAGCAAAAATGTCTTCTTATTCGTCACATAATCACACTTTAAGATACCGTTTTAATAATATACTTTTCTTTTGTAAAGGGAAGTGGTGATGCCCAAAGTAGACTCCACCACGTCGGCGTTTTACCGACTTGTATTGCTGAATTTTATTCACCGACTACCAGCTCTTAGAAAATTGGTATTACTTACCTTGGATCCGATTGGTCTCCGTATGTAGCCGGTGGACTTCCTGAGCTAGCTCGAAGGAAGTCGCGGCTCCTGAAGTTCTGCTGTCTGACCGAACCGGATGGTACACTTGCCTATTAGGCCACCAATACCCGAACTCATTAACGAACACAAAGCTTGATACACTATTCCCCGACACTAAAGCTTTGCGGAACCTCGCACCAACAATCACTTGGTGCGCCGCGCAATACTATACTATTTTTTAGATGCTTATATATTTTATTGAAACCCGGTGGTCATCATAGCCTAATTCAATGTCATTCCGTATTCGACTCGACTGACTGACATGTCACATGCGGCCGGCCGCCAAAAGGCTCTCACTGCACAGACTATAATGCAGTGTTGCCACTCGCTCTTCCTCGAGCGTAAACAGGAAGTTTCTTCTTAACGAATCGCACTTTTTCATTGCCCTTTATTCATTTTTATCCACACCCTACTTGGCGTTAAAAATTGGGTACCGGTACTTCTGCCAAACGCTATGTAGCAAAGTAACGATACGTGGCATCTGGACCATTTACCGGAAAACTTCTACCGGTCAACTGATTTAACGATATCGATCATTAACCGGTAAATGGTAACAGTAACCGTAGTCAGAGCATCACATCGATACCTTATGCATATTGTAAGTATCGTTATTATAACTTTATTTCCTTTAATTAACGTTGTCTATCTCTTTATTTCTTTTCCTTATCAGTTTTGTCAATAAATTTTGATATATGGCGAAGATGCAAAGTGGATACCGGTAAAGTATCAATATTTTTAACGTAAAACCTGGAACCGAAAATTCATTACCGTTATTTAAGTAACCGATAACTGAGTAACTTAATGCTGCTTACTAATACTTATTTCTTATATTGCATAACCTTTGTTCCAGAATAAAGGCGAGAACTCAATTTATCACGCGACTGCGTATGTGCCAGCTATGTGAAAAGAGTTGAACGTAAGAGAGGAAATATCCGGACAATAGTGGGGTCGCTCTGGTATAAAGTTATGACTTGTTGCGCTGCCGTTGCAATTCCAGCGATGCTGGTACTTTTCGGATCTCATTGTATTGTGTGTCGCGAGCTATTGGGAGATTTACGTTGAGGGTTGTCGAATCACAGAACTTCGCAAGTGCGCGTTATTCTTTTTGAAGTGAGAACTTCTTTAGCGGCGTTGTACACTTTTTTGTAATGGGTAAAAAATGTTAAACTCGCGTCAGGACACGTGACCGTCAGGACACGTGACCCTGATCGAAAATTCGTAAGACGGATGGAGAGTAGCCAATTAAAATTGAAATGGCCGCAGGAACTGTCGAGGTGCGGTGAGGGGTCCACGTAAGCCGGCCGAGAACAATAGCGGCTGGCAAAAGTACTGGAAGTCACACGTCACTTGAGACAGTTTTAATCAATTTATTTACTTTGTTAGGAAAAATCTAAATTGTGCTTTTATTTGATTTTGTTGTAAATATTAATTAGGTAAGTTAGTATAAATTAAATATTATTTATTTGTTATAAAATTACGTTTTTAAGTAGTATATTAATGTCTGTTTTGATCATATTTTTAATTTAATTGTAAATATTTTGATTCATTATTACTAGTTATATAATTATGTATGCACAACGTTACAACAGGAAGTTGATTTTTCTGAGGGATAAACTTTTTAATGTAATATAAATTGTCATGTTTGTGTACGATAGCGCAATAAATAAATATTATATCCTACCACATAAAAGATAGTACTTTTATTCTGATAATTAAAGCAATTCGTGCAAAATTATTCCATAACCATTCCAAAATATCCAAAACGCACAACGTTAATACTTAAGTTTTCACTTTTGCTGGCACTCCCGGAGTGCAACCCGTCATTTTTTTTTTTAATTTTTCTTATTAAAAAAATGTCGCCCCACACTAGGATTGCACATACACCCAGACTGGAGCAAAATTTCTTTAGGTCATACAAAATATTAGTCCCGTACGGGAATCGAACCCGCGACCCGTTGCGCAGTAGGCGATCACTCGACCTCTGCGACTCTGCGCTAACCGTGTCGTCGAGTTTATTACCGATTTTATTCCTTTATAAGATCCTTTGTTATCTAATACTCGTAGTTGGGCCACCTGACCCAGACCATAAAGGTCAACATGGTCATCATTTTAGCCCACTATCAGACAAAGCCCTCGAAAAAGAAGCTAGATAAGGCCACCTTGGTATTTTCAAAAAACCTTTTCTAGTTAGATGTGGGTTTATTACAGCTAAGTCTGCCTCCATGATAGCTTTTACAACGTTATTTTCTTTGTAATACTAAGCTTAAAAAAGGAACAAAATTAAAGTTCGTCTTGATATATAATATACTATTCAAAATTGGTGCGAAAAGGTGTTATAGATTTGCTTGTTTGCCGCCTTAATACGCCGATATTGAATTTAAGTTTTTATTTTCTGTGAACTAAGCAGATGAACTAGACATAGACAACAATATGTCGGAAGCGTAGCGTGCAATTAACGAACGTTTGTGAGCTAAGAATATACTCGTAAGCAATTAAATCTAAGTAGGTATATTGTATATTATCATAAATACTATTGAATTCATTTTAATTTTTAATAGAGAGTAGGTACCTAAAAATTAAATTCGAGTGTGAATGGGATTTTCATTTGGATTTGAAATAATATAAACTGTTGAAGACGTCGCGCAGCCCTAGCCTAGCGAGCTGTCACGAGTGGTCTGTTCAGCGTTGCTGCTACATTCATTACAGGCTGGGCGATGCTCGTATTTTCATTTCACCCGACCAAGGATCCCTTTTAAATCTTGGCTTTTTCCTACTTTTAATTACATGAAACGAGTAAATGCGCACTGGCTGCTTTATGTAACGCAAAAGTGATGATTAAACTTCAGATTATTTAAAAAAAATTATATACGTAGCCTTAGAATAATAACGCATAGAAGGATAGTTCGGTACTGAGCGCGATGATTAAAGTGAAGCAAAAATGACACCGCTGTGTGAAGCTGTTTACGCGCGACACACGCACAATACGATATGACGGGGCTGCCAGTGCGCGCCACCGAGGAGTTGTTTTCCCAAAATGAGGGAACTCATCTTGTGCTCATGTTGTTGAATGTCGCAATTGTCGTACCTAATCTATGTCTTTATGTTTTTATGTAAAGACAGAAATGAAATAAAAGTTGCCAAATCGCTGTTTATATAAGTACTAAAAAGCGTATATTTTAAAATGAAATAATTGTCATGTAAATAGTTAGTTTCTTATTTCTAATAATGAAAGAGGTACGTACCTACCTACCGCGTATAATAATCTTCATTAGTCTGTTAATTGTATTTGTTTTCTTAACAAATGTCACTTTGATAATGCTGTTAGGTATGTCCACATTGCCTTTTTCGACTCATATCATAAAAAGTTTATTGTGTTTTATTGTGTTTAAAGAATACTTACAATTTTTTTTTGTTCTCATAGAAAAGTATGTCGAATAAAATAGTTCAGAACATGACTACGCAACCCCGTCACCTGTTTTCTTTCGTGATGGCGGGGACTTCTCCCCTCGAGCCCTCCTGTTGCTACACAAGGTAGGAGCTGGATTAAACTCCATATAAAAATCCGAATGTAGTATGAAAAAAAGGCAAACTCACACTTGACCATTTTTTGATAAGTCCATTATTCGTGTCTTAATTATCTGAGAAGTATGAGGGGGTCAAAAATTTCGTAATTTTTTAGCTCCGATGCACTGTTTCCGAGATATAAGCGTTTTTGTTAATACTTTTCTTGAAATATAATTAAAGTTGAAATCCTATCCTACTAATATACTACTATCCTTTTTTTTTTTTTTTTTTTTTTTTTTTTTTTAACGGTGGGAAATGCATGACGCATACCCCGCGCTTGGGAAGGCGCAGAGTTATGTCGGACTCTCCGCGGTCCCTGGGGACAAAGTGTCAGCCAGGAACCGCGGCCTACCGACTAAAACCCACCGATGCCCCTCACATACGCCTTGGCGCGAGCACGTCCATCATCGCCGCATCCTCCTCATCTGAGGAGGATACGCCGAGAAGGGACGCGTCGCTGCCTGACAAGGTCATGGGAACTCGGATGAACACATCCACGACCTCGTCAGCGTCTGCTCGCCTAGGGCGAGCCCCTCTCACCCCCCCAGAAGGGGGAGGCCGGTGATCCCCCGGGGCATCCAGGGGATCAGCGACTGGCGGCAACCTGTGCAATGCAGGACCCGGGCTTCCCAACCCTGGGCCCCGCTGGTTGCCGTCAGGAGGAAGAAGGCGGGCGTAATTCCGCCTCCTTCGCCCCAGCCTTCTGCGGCGGCATGGATCGGCCAAGGGATCCTCCTCCCTGGCCCTCTCCGCCGACTCCTTCTGCGTCATCACGTCCACGCAGAAGGAGTTTACCGTGTCCCACGTCCTCTCTCCCTCCAGCATTGCGCGGAGCACGTTCTGGAGGGAGAGGTCATCGCCGATGACGGCGGTCAGCTCACGGCGCTCCGAGGAGAAGGCGGGGCAAACCGCTAAGGTGTGCTGCGCAGTATCCTCTTGGGCGCCACAGTGGTGGCACTCGGGGGTCGCTTCCCGTCCGATGCGGTGCAGATAGCGGCCAAAGCAACCATGACCGCTAAGAATCTGCACCAAGTGGTACGAGAGCGATCCGTGGTGCCGGTTCGCCCATGTGGTGAGGAACGGGTGCATGGCCTCGACGGTCCTGGACAGGGTGTCCGAGACCGAGGCCGAACCCGTTAGCTCCTCGAGCTCCTCAAACCACAGGCGAAACACCTCCACTGTGGCCTCCTCCAAGGCGGAGGCCCTCTCCCTCGGCGCCAAACGCCGGTCGCCGTCCCGAGCGTCTGCGCGGACGCGGTAAGCCGCCGCGAGGACGTGGGCTGCGAGCTCCCATGGGGGAGTGCCTGCAATAAGGCAGGCCGCTGTGTGGGACACAGTACGGTATCCCCTTATTGCCCTTAGCGCCATGGCGCGCTGCGCCCTATGCAGGCACGCGACAGCACGTGGGCTAAGGGCGTCGGCCCAGACAGGCGCCCCGTATAGGGCCATACTACGTACGACGCCTGCGTACAGGCGACGTACACTAGCGCTCGGGCCCCCCACATTGGGGAGCAAACGCCCAAGCGCGTCAGCGGCACTGAGGAGGCGGGGTTCGAGGCGGCGGAAGTGTTCATCGAAACCCCACCGCCCGTCAATCACCAGCCCCAGATATTTTAAATGCCGTTTGAGCGGCACAACGACACCACCGACTCTGACTTCCGCTCCAGCGGATACACCTCTACGAGGCCCGTGAAAAATCAAGGCCTCGGTCTTATGCAGCGCTACCCTGAGGCCCAAGGACTCGATTCGCTGGACGACCACGGTGGTGAACACCGAGGCCAGCCGCAAAAGCTCGTCTAAATCCCTCCCCCGGATGGTCACGAGTGTGTCGTCTGCATAACAGAACAACCTCACCCGGTGGGGGAAGGCGCCACGGAGGACGTAATTGTATCCCACGTTCCAAAGGAGGGGCCCTAAGACGGACCCCTGTGGGACACCGCGGAGCATCATGTGGCGGCCGGCCAAATCACCACGCCCAGCGAAGAGAACCTCCCTGTTCTCCAGATAATCCTGGATTATAAGGAGGAGATATTGGGGGACCCCATGGTAGCGCAGCCCCTCCAAAATTACCCCAAATGGGAGACTGTTGAAGGCATTGGCGATGTCAAGTGACACCGCCAACACCCTCTCACCTCTCTCGGTCGCCTCACTCACCAGCTCCCTGAGGCCGGTGAGAGCGTCGATGGTCGAACGACCGACACGAAATCCGAATTGTGATTCGGAGAGGTCTGGGCCTACTTCAATCAAATGCTGGACGAGTCGGGAGGCTAAGATTTTCTCAAAAACCTTGCCGACCTCGTCCAGCAGAACAATGGGACGGTAGGCGGAGGGGTCGTCCATGGGTCGACCCTCTTTCCGCAACAGGCACAGCGTACCATCCTTCCACGGTTTAGGGAACCGTCCGACGCGAAGACAGGCGTCGAACAGCTCCCGAAGCCTATCCCCGAAGTGGTGGATGCAGAGGTTCAGCACTTTCCCTGGGACCCCATCTGGGCCCGGGGCCGTCTTTTTCCGGGACAGTCGGGATATGGCCCCTGAAAACTCCTCATCGACTATGAGAGGAGGAGGGGAGCTCATGACCGGAGCTAACTCCGCGTTGGGTGGAGCCATACGCGGAGGGGAAAAATCATCGATAGGCGGGAAAAGTTCCCGCACAACGGTCGTTAAGAGACCGGGGTCCATCGACTCCGTGAGGGGAGCGGCGCGCGCGCGCAATTGATTCCGCGCGGCCTTGTACGGCCGTCCCCACGGGTCCCGATCGAGGCCCTGCAACATTTCAGCCCTGGCCTCCTCCTTGGAGTGGGTGATGGCCAGCTGCAGGGCTTTTTTGGCCTCCCGGTACTCCTCGTACAACAAAGCTTCCACTTCAGCGTCCGGAGTGCGTCGCCTGCGGTGGCGGGTATATGCTCGCCGCTTTGTTGTGCAGGCAGTTCGCAGATCCGCGATGTCCTGTGACCACCAATAGACCTCGTGGCGGTCTTTCGGAGGGTGCGCTCTGGGCATAGATGCCTCGCACACCTCCGTGAGGGCATCACGGAAGCGAGTCGCTGCCTCGTCCACGTCGCCGCTGTCCATGGGCTGCGAGCACCAACTTTGGACGATTGCGACCTCTTCGGCCTTCTCCCGATCGAGGCGGGTTAAAGCCCAACGTCGCGCACGGCCGCTGCTCGAAGGCTGAGGGGGACGCTGGGTGGGAATCTCGAACCGAATGTATCGGTGATCCGAGAGACTCTCCACCCGCGTCAGTACTCGCCATTCTCTGACTCTGCGTGCGAGGGCGGGGGTCGCGAACGATAGGTCGACGATCGACCCGCCCTGTTGGCGCACGCAGGTGTGGGTATCACCTCTATTAAGCAGGGACAGGTCCGACGCAGCTGCCCAGAGCTCCACAGCATGGCCGCGAGCATTGGTCGCAGGGTTGCCCCATAGAACTGATTTGGCGTTTAGGTCCCCGAGGAGGAGGACCTGACGTGGAGCTGCTCGCCTCACGGCAGCCCCAACCGCCACAAGAAAAACCTCAAAGTCTGCAAGGGGCTTGTTGGGAGA